>CM073471.1:2415000-3615000 GCA_037074535.1 Gleditsia sinensis | reverse complement strand
TTTCGTGTATACCTTTTCTCTAACTTAGACCAACTAAAAGACCCTCGTACTCACAAAAAAGTATCTATACATCATTTGACACAATAATTGATAATCCACCCAAAAGGAACACATAAAGCGGTAACCCTACTTACCCTCCACAATACATAATTTCATCAATTGATCCTTCTTATCACGCTGAAGATGAACCATTTGAAAGTAAATATAAGATAACAAACTCAAATGAAGATTATGGTCTTGTAGATAGCATAGTCTTTGATAGAACCTGCTAAGAAAATAACGTAATGTAAGACAATGATAAAAGAAACTTTCTGAAATTCATCATTACCCTCTCTCTGATAACTCTCTCTTACATATATCCTCACCCTTTTTCCCCAACGCACACTGCATTCAGTTATTCATAACAAACTATAACAGCAGGCTATAACAGAATTCCTGATGCAAATATTCCCCACTACTTTCCTTTACCAAGTGACTCATCCTTCACGGGACCATATAATCCCTCATCCATTTGGGCTTGATCTTGTTTCTCCTTGGTCTGGTCTGAGGAACTTGGTCCACTGGCAATGTCTTGCTCACTTCATTAGTTGGGCCTGGCTCCTGAATTGGGTTCGTAACATCCCCTGCTGCTTCCACAAAAACCTTGTCCTCAAGGTTGAAGGTGGGATAATCTTTAAGTATGTCAGGCAAGAATTCCCAAGTGGCGTCTTCAGGGTATAATCCTGTCCACTGTATCAATACTTGAGTTTCTCCCTGATTGTCCATTTCTCGTAGATCCAGAATGGCTAGAGGTTGGATTAGTGGCTGGTTGTCAGAAGCCAGGGGAGGTAGGTCCAGAGGCTGCGGCTGAGACCCTGCATGATGGGGTTTGAGTTTGGAAGCATGAAAGACAGGGTAGATCCGTGAGTCAGCTGGCAGCTTCAGCTTAAAGGCCATTTCTCCAATGGCCTTAGTGATTTGGAAAGGTCCATAGTATCTTTGAACTAATTTTTTCACTTGTTTTCCCTTCACAGAATGTTGTCTGTAAGGTCTTAACTTAACATAGACCCAATCACCCACCTTGAAGTGATGGGGTAACCTTTTTTGGTTAGCATATTTTTTTCATGGTGTCCTGAGCCTTCTTCAGTTTGGCCCGAAGTTTGGCAAAAATGGTTTGCCTAGTATTGAGTTCCATGTCTACAGCTTCAACATTGTTGGACCCTTTCAAGTATTGAGGGATGGAAGGGGGGGTTTCCCATATACTACCTCAAAAGGAGAAACTGAAGTGGCAGAATGGATGGTGGTGTTGTAATTCAACTCTGCCCAGTGTAGGAATTTTCCCCATTGTTGGGGCTTATAGTGGGCAAATGCCCTCAAATACTGCTGAAGCAGTTTGTTTACAATCTCACTCTGCCCATCTCCTTGAGGGTGATATGTAGTGGTCATCCTGAGCTTGGTGCCACTTTGTTTAAATAACTCATGCCAAAAGTGACTCATAAAAAGGGGATCACGATATGAGATTATACTCCGAGGCATTCCATGTAACTTGCATATGTTTTGTGCAAAGGCTTCTGCTACTATGGCTGCTGTGTAATGGGGTTTGAGCATAGTGAAGTGGGCAGCTTTAGAGAAACGGTCCACTACAACTAGTATGACGGTATATCCTTGGAATGAAGGGAGCCTAGTAATGAAATCTAAGGTGATATCCTCCCAAACTCCATCAGGAATGGGCAGGGGTTGAAGCAACCCGTAAGGCAAATGGGTGGGCACCTTGATTTTCTGGCAAGTGGGGCAAGACTTAACGAACTCTTCTACGTCCCTTTTCATACCATGCCAAAAAAAATTCTCTCGGAGGCGCCCATAGGTCTTAGCAATTCCCAAATGGCCCCCTAACGGTGTGGCATGGAACTCTTACAGTAGCACATATTTGAGTGAGGATTGGGGGGTAAGAAAAATTTTACCATCATACAAGATGAGTCCTTGGGTAATTTTGAAGTGAGGATAATCCCTTGGATCATTAGTAAGGCCCTGCCATAGTTCTTTGAATTGAGCATCCTGGTGGTAAGCTTGTTGTAACTTGGTTAATAATTCATGATGAGGAACTGTTAACCCCATGAAGCTTCCAGATGGCTCGTGTATGCGGGAAAGCCCATCTGCCACCTAATTCTGGGACCCATGTTTATAGACTATGTCATAAGAGTACCCAATAAGTTTAGAGAGGTAATACTGCTGCTCAGGGGTTTGAATTACTTGAGTCATAAGTTCCCGTATACTTCTTTGGTCTGTGTAAATGTGAAATTTCCTGCCCAACAGATAGGTTCTCCATTTTTTTACAGCCTCCGTAATTGCATGCAATTCCCTGACATAAGTGGAGGCTGAGGATAGCTTGGGGCAGAATTTTTTACTGAAATAGCAGATTGGATGACCCCCCTGGAGTAAGACTGCTCCCATTCCATGTCCAGATGCATCGGTCTCCAGGATAAAGTCTTCTTGAAAATTTGGTAGAGCAAAAATAGGGGACTGAGTCATGGCTGCCTTAAGCTGCTCGAAGGCAGACTGGGCCTTATCACTCCAAATGAAGGAATCCTTTTTTAGCAGGTCTGTGAGGGGTGCTGCTAATGAAGCATAGTTCTTTACAAATTTTCGGTAGAACCCAGTCAATCCCAGGAAGCCTCTAAGTTGTTTGAGGGTTGTGGGAACCGGCCAAGAAATCATGGCATGTATTTTCTCGGGGTCAGGCCCCACTCCTTTCCTGGAAACAACATGACCTAGGAACTCAATAGAATCTTTACCAAAGGCACATTTAGAGTGTTTGAGATAGAATTGATTATCTAAGAGGCATTGAAAAACTAATTCTAAATGAGTGAGGTGGTCATCCAGTGTTTTATTATAGACCAATATATCATCAAAAAACACAATCACGAATTGCCTTAAATACTCTCGAAAGAGATGATTCATGGTAGATTGAAAAGTGGCCGGAGCATTACATAAGCCGAATGGCATTACTAGAAATTCAAAATGGCCATCATGTGTTCTAAAAACAGTCTTATGCACATCACCTGGGTTCATCTGGATTTGGTGGTACCCCGTGCACAAATCCAATTTCGAAACCACTGGGTTCCATGCAGCTCGTCCAACAGCTCGTCGATACACGGAATGGGAAATCTATCTTTGCAGGTAATCGCGTTCAGGGCTCTGTAGTCCACACAGAATCTTTAGGACCCGTCTTTCTTCTTTACCAAGAGCACGGGTGAGGAAAAGGAACTTGTGCTGTGTTTGATGATGCCTACCTCCAACATTTCTCTAATCAGTCGCTCTATTTCCCGCTTTTGGAAGAAAGGGTAGCGGTAAGGTCGAACATTCACCGGATTTGTCCCTTCCATTAATGGAATTTGGTGATCAGTGTTCCTGGTGGGTGGAAGAGTAGTGGGTGCCTCGAATAGCAAGGGAAATTTAGCGAGGACCGATTCTATTGCTGGATGAAGAACCTCTTGAACTTGCTCCGTCTTTGAAACTGGAACACCTTGCAAGTGAAAGAACCCCGCGATGGCTTTCGTGGCGACCAATCTTTTAATCTGATGTACAGAAGCTTCCTCGGTTTGGGTAGGAGGTCTCCAGAAAGTGTAACCATTTGCCCGTGATGTATGAATTTCATGGTGAGGGCCTCATGATCCGTGAGTACCGGTCCAAGTGTGCGCAGCCATTGGACCCCCAATACAACTTCAGCTCCTTTTAATGGCAAGACAAATAAGTCCACCAGAAATGCTTGGGCCCCCAGTGTGAGTTGGGTTGTGGGCAGATAGAGGAGCAGCCCAATTCGTCCCCATTGCCCACCATGACTTGGAATTCTCGGGCTGGTCTCCGGGGTAGACCCAGATGTTTGGCAATGCGATCTTGTATGAAATTGTGGGTGCTTCCACTATCTACCAGCACTGCTATTGGGCTCTTGCCAATCTGGCCTTGGACCCTGAGCGTTTGGGGTATGGCATGGCCCATTAAAGCGTGGAAGCTTATTTGGGCTGATGACAAGTCCTGGTTTTGTGTGGGCTCTGGCCCTGGGTCATCCACCTCGTGGATTAGCATCTGGGTCAACGCTTCCTCTGCAACTTCTGCCGGATCTGCGTCGGAGATAAGGAGATAGAAGGGTTTCTTGCAGCGGTGACCGGGGGTGTAACGTTCATCACAATTATAACAAAGTCCCTTGTCCCTCCGAGCTTGTAACTCATCAGGGGTCAATCTTCTGATGTTGGATGGTGATTTTGGTGGGTTTGGTGCCTTGAGTGTAACTGGAATCGTTTGTGGACGTGGGTTGGTTCTGGGGAAGTAATCGGTGATGGGAGGGTAGGTACCTGTTGAATCAGGACGATGGCCCCGGGTGTGGATGCTCAAATCTCTAAGCTTATCTTCTTGCAGCTTAGCCAAACTAATGGCTTGGGATAGTGAGATTGGTTGCAGAGCCTGTACTTTTCGACGAATTTCTGCCTTCAACCCTGAGACGAAACAGCTAAGATAAAAAGGAGTAGGCAACCCCGTAATCCGGTTAGCCAAGGTTTCAAATTGTGCCTGATACTCTCGCACGGTGGAAGTCTGGCAGAGCTTGAAAAGGGTTCCTCGAGGATCTTCATAGTGGGAAGGAGCGAACCTCATTTCCAACGCATGTAAAAATATTGGCCATGATAACAGTTGCCCGTTGGAATGCATCCACTGGAACCAAGTAAGAGTTTCCCCCTCCATATAGAAGGAAGTAATTCGAATCCTCTGGTCATGCAAGGTTCGGTGGAAATCAAAGAACTAATTTATCTTAAAAATCCATCCCATGGGATCGGTCCCATCGAACTTCGGTACATCTAGCTTCATGGTGGTTGGTGTGACAGAAATGGCCGCTGGTGCATCAATGAATGACGAGGACCCTTCAATGGCAGTCTTCTGATTTCGAGTTTCAACGGCAGTAATCCGGGTGGTCAAGGTGTTTAAGTGGTCCATAATGGAGCTAAGGGTGGTCTCTAGTTTATCTGTGGTCTTGGATTCGGTGGTTTGGGATTTGGCAGCCATGGTGACTCTCAATGAAAGCACCAAATGATAGAACCTGCTAAGAAAATAACGTAATGCAAGACAATGATAAAAGAAACTTTCTAGAATTCATCATTACCCTCTCTCTGATAACTCTCTCTTACATATATCCTCACCCTTTTTCCCCAACGCACACTGCATTCAGTTATTCATAACAAACTATAACAGCAAGCTATAACAGAATTCCTGATGCAAATATTCCCCACTACTTCCCTTTACCAAGTGACTCCTCCTTCACGGGACCATATAATCCCTCATCCATTTGGGCTTGATCTTGTTTCTCCCTGGTCTGGTCTGAGGAACTTGGTCCATTGGCAATGTCTTGCTCACTTCATTAGTTGGGCCTGGCTCCTGAATTGGGTTCGTAACAGTCTTACTCATGGCCACTTTTACTAATTCTCAACAATATAACACTTAAGAATATCTAGAAACGTATAATGATGATTTAAGCTTAATCCTCCAACGGGAGAAGATCCTCTTGCCCAGCTTGTCAACATAAATTAATTTAGTAAGCCAACTTTTATTTTTTAGTTCATATTTGACTTTATATCACTTATTGAATAAATAACAAGAATTAAAAAAATTTAGTGTATAAATAGACTTATAAATGACAATACTTAAAACAGATTTAAGACTTGTCCTTACAGAATTCGTTTAAAAAATGATTAGAATTTGAAAAAGAATAACTTCAAATTCTTGATATTTATAGACAAATTCAATTTATTCAAACACCAACAACAAGTGAAATTTTTAGTGCCATTCATCAAAAATTATGTAGATACCCCCATAGATTATGAGGAAAGAGCTTTTATAGATTATACCCTTGGAATAATTGATAAATTATGAAAACATCTGCCAAGAGACCAAGCCAATACTAACATTTTCAAACTCCTACATTCAAATAAATGAATGATGAACTTATCAAAACCACTTTCAAAAGTTTAGAGAAAGCAGTAATAATTTTTTTAATCTTCTCTTTCAAACTTTACCATCTTTCATGTTTAAATATAAGATGAGAAAATTTTAATATATATTTTTTGATATGATGAATCTCTTATCTTCACAGATAAAATTGAATAACATTTTATTTAAAATGTTGATTTAAATATGAATGACCATGAATGTTAATATAAATATAAATTCATAGACGATAACTCCAACTCTGAAAAAAAAAATATAAGAAGGACGAGAAGAAAATGAAAGAACTTTTATAAATTTTCCCCTTCCCCTAGAAGGAGATATGATCCAAATAATGGTAAATGGAGTGAAATATAAAAGGAGTAGAGTCAGTATCTTTTTATGTGCTTGTCTTATAAAAACTTAAAGAAGAAAGTCTTCTTTTGAATGAAGAATATTCATATATAAAAGAGATCTCTTAATCTATCTCCATGCATGATATTTTCATCAAAATATTTCTCTTACTTTTCGTCTTTGAAAAAGATAAACAAATCACACTTTGAAAGTCTCAATTAGGTTTTATATTCAACCTTCTAAAATCTTACTTCGAAGCATCTCAAAATTGGTTACACCAACTGAGGACCTTTCTAATCAAGCCTTGTAGAGAAAATTTTCAAAGGAAAAAATATATATTGGAACAATTTCTAATTTATGAAGGTATTCCCAATTTTTTTTTTAACACGAGCACCGTGTTTTATGGATTGAAACTTATTTGTGTTAGGAAAAAATAGAGGATAAAACTTGTGTTAATTAGTTACATTTGACGTTTCAACAAAATAAAATGTTATAATTGACAGGCTATGAGTGCGAATGAGAAGAGAAAAATAGTACTATCAAATGATCAATCAATTTGAGAAGGAAAAAGTTATATATGCATACTCTGTTACAATTAGTTGGAGCCGAATCTATATATGATTGAGTTTGACTTTTATTATTTTTCTAAGTTATACAGCTCAACTAGTACAGAGTCATATGCATCTTCAACTATGTACATATTAATATATAGATTACAGGACTGCATTTATTCTCATGCCCTCCTCCTCAGTACCAATTGAGATAATAATCATTTCTTCAAATCAAAGTCGGATATGTAACATAAAGTTCCAATTTTACGAAATTTTGTTAATATAAACCGGTAATATTAATTTGTAAGTAATTTTATTTAAGAAAAAAAATCCACCACAAAGCTGGTTGCTTTCATTTGCGGGTGCAAGGATACACATCATTTACCCAAAGAAAGCAAAGGACACTCAAGTTTCAATACCACGAGACCCTGCCTGTGGCTTCGGCATCTCTCAATTCCCAAGTTCCAAGGAATGGGTTTCGTAATAATATGGAGCGGTTGAAAATAAAATAGGCGCCGAGTAGGGTCATTGAATTTGAAGCAGGCCCTGTGCTGGATTGTGACGTTGGTTGTATTGTTATTATGCAAAAACTAAAGAAACCATTTGCTTTTGACGACGTTTTAGCCAGTGAACCTTACTTTCTATGAGCCACTATTATACAAAGAACTCCATAGATATATAGACCTGATGCAATCAATGGGACAAATCTATGGACTATAGTTTTGCGGGAAGCGAATCCAATTCATGTCGGTGGGTTGTCTCTTCTTTACAAAATACCAATAACATACGGTCATAGTGCTATTGCTTTGCTCTCGCTTCTTCTTCATCTTTTGAAAGTAAAAATCAAAACCTGATGACCAATATCGTTCAAATTATATATGGAGGTAAGTCTACGTTATCAATATCTTCGATCGCATCGTAAAGAAACATTAAAAAAGGAAGAATTTTTCTTTTAAAAAAACTGTAATGTATATAAATAATTAAATATACGTATGGGGCCTAGAAAAGTCCATATTGAAAGAGCAGCACCAACTACTTACCTAACGCTTTTAACAGCTACACTATTTATAACTACAAACCGAACACGCCAATTATCGTCTCCAAACGCGAGACTGAAAGATTTCGCTTTATATATTTATCAAATTAAATTAATTAGTTCTTTTAATGTGATTTAATTGTTTTATTTTCTGTGTAAACTTTTATAATTAAAGTAAAATTCAGTGTGCTTAAGTTGGTCCTTGATACTACACCGCCTGCTGTCTCTTGTAAATGGTCATCTCATGAGTCATGTTTGTGTGTCGTGGCGTTTGACGTGCATTGGTACCAGACAAGTCCACCGAAGCATGTATTGGGTCTTCTGCTTTCTAGAGCCTTTTATCTGTTTCTTGTCTGCAATTATAGAACCTCTGTTTCTTTTGACACATCTTCCTTGGACCCTCTCTGTTTGTTTTGGGTTCACAAAATCATTAACTTACTTCTTTAATTTTTTTCGTAGCAATGCCCGCCCGCACCCGTAAGAATATAATTAGGCAACCCAGTGGTTGGGACACGAACGCCGACAAATTCCTCTGTTTATGTTTACCAAATGCCAAAATTAGGCCTACTGCAAAAGCTCTTTTCCAGTTAGGTTTGGGGGGCCAGTAACTTTCAGCACTCTCAAAAACCATACAGATCATGGAATTGATTTATTTCAAAGCCTGCTCAGGGCCTTCGTGCTTCAAGCTTCGATATCTTTGTTCCTAGCTTTGGGCTAGGTTTATGTCTTTGTTTTCATTGTCCTAAAATAACAAACATTCAAGCTTATACCTATTCATCACTCAATTCACAATTTTTTTTTTGGTCATTAAAATAAACAATCAATTTAAAAGCACAATAGTAGCAAATGCCAGGAACTTTTTTTAATTTTTTGGGCCTGTTCTTTGTTTTTAGAGAGCAAGGCCTCTAATCCCAAAAAGAATCAAGTATGATCATAGCAGTATTCAAACCTGACAATATATTTAATTAAATAAGGTGTCATATTAATCCCGATCCCACCAACGGACGCCTAGTCCTATTAAAACCAGGAGTTCAAATCCCATCTCAATAAAGATTTCGCGAGCTCTATGCATACAAAGCCGTTAAGAAGAAACTCCGCGTTACGAAAAATAGAGTAGCATCTCGTTGGGACGGTGATTGTTTTAGGTTTGCGATGACGACGAATCCCTCAGGCTGCATCTATTACCAAAGCACGGACTCCGAAAGCTCTACCATATTTTATCGAAAGGCTTTAGAAAATAGAAGACGCAGAGTTCTTAAGAAAACTAATAGTGGGTTTCGCCTTTTGTACAGACTGCAATTTCTAAAGCGGCGTATGATATCGACAATCTCCTAAGACTCTTAGAAAAGTGGAGTAGAAACTTTTTCTTTTCTCTTGTTTAATATTAGATATAAAATTTTATTCTTAAAAAATTATAAAAAATTTTAATTTTATTCTCACGAGAGTTGGAATAAAAATTTATTGAAAATTTTTGTTGACGTAAATTAATTAAATTATTTTTAAATTTTTAATTTAACTCTTAAAATTTTAAATCTTAAATTATAATTTTTAAATTTTAAATACTAATCTTTAAATTTTAAATTCTACACCATAATTTTTAAATTCTAAATTTTAAATTTTAAAATTATAATTTCTAAATTTTAAAACTTTAAATTTTAATTTTTAAATTTTAACTTCTAAACTTTTAATCATAACTATTAAATTTTAAAATTAGAATAAAAAATTTTATTTTTTTAATAAAAAATAAATCTTATTTATTTATTCTTTTTTCATTATCTTATTTATTTTTATTTTTATTAAAAAATTTTAAAAAATTATTTTTAGAAAAATAATTATATTTTAAAAAATATTTTATATAAATTAAACGTAAAAATAAAAATTTGATAATAATATAATAAATTATTATAAAAAAATAAAGTGATGGTTGAATATATATTTTTAATTTTTTATAATATAATTTTTTTAAAAATTAAAATATTTTAAAAATCAAACGGGACTTAAAAAATGTACATCCCCTTGCAAAAAAAAGGAGGAAAGCGTCCGTGAAAGAGAAAACAGAGAAGTGGTTGACGAAGTTAAAAGCCCAAAACTCACCCAATCCAAGGAGAACTCATCATCGGATTCTGGAAGTACTATAGTTAATAGTTTTCTCAGCTTGTTTCGGCGTCGGCCCAGAGACATTGAAAAGGTTCTTCTAGTCAGAAAAAACTCTGCAAGTCACTCCAGTTCTTGAAACTTGAGGCATCACATATTTTTAAATTTTTTTTTTTACTAAATTTATAATTTGATTCTTTAAAAGCTTTTGATTTGAATTTGTTCGTGTAAAAAAATAACATGCACAATTAATTATTAGTTTTTTTCATTTTATGTCAGATTAATTCTTTTGTGAGTTAATAAAATAATTAAATTAAATTAAAAAATATAAAAATTAAATTATTTATTATTTTTTTAGAATATTTATTTTAACTGTTAAATTATAATATATAATAAAAATAATAATTTTAAAAATTAATTATATTATATATTATAATTTAAATATTATTGATAAATAAAAAATTATTTAATTTACGATATATTAAATATTATTATTTAAAAAAAAACAACCTTTAAACCAATAATATTTCTTTCTTTTTTTTGGATAAAAAGGAAGTAACAGTAGATTAATTAAGCTAATCTATGAAAACTTAACACCCCCCCTCGTATCCTACATAAACACATCTATACAAAACTCCTGTGGCTCAAAGAAGACATGTTCCTCCATCGACAAGTGATGAGCCTGGTTTGCCAGGCAATCAGCAACCCGGGCAGGCTTCATTGGGATCCACTTCTTCAGGTCCATTGAGAAAAAAACTGCTGCCATTTATTCTGTTGCGGCAGGCTTTTCCAAAGTGGGGCTACTATCGGGCAGTCCCTCCAGGCATGAGCTGCTGTTTCAACGTGAATTCCACACCTCGGACACTTGTCGTCTTGAGTAATCTTCCTCGCTATTCTGCTCTCACTTGTGAGAATTTTATTATGCTGCACTGTCCACATAAACCCACGAATCCTTTGGGGGCCTTGCAATTTCCAAACTTTGTCTCCAAACGCGGCTGTCTTCTCTACTAGCTTCTCCCAACACAGCATGATAGGCGGACTTAACCGTGAAGCTCCCATCCGAAGTCAGGCTCCACTTGATTGTGTCTGGACCCAGCTCTTGTGTAGGGGGCAGAATTGAAGCGATCTTCAGGAGGATCTCCTCGGGTAGCAGCTGGTCAAATTCTTGCCACTTCCAACCAATATATAATATCCTTAAATTTATTTTTCTCCCCCCATTTTCTAACAAGGAATTTCGTCCTTAAAAATTAATTTGTTCTCAAATTTTTTATTTAGATATAATTCACTCTTTTTACTGACTCAAAAAAGGGAAAAAATAAATTTGTCTAATAATATTTATCGTCCAATATATCAAAAATAGATATAAGCAAATCGATGATCAAACCTTGTCTTGGTATCTTCTCCTTCATTGATGTCTTTTTTTTAAATCGATGAAGGCCATGATGACCAATGGTGCTTCCAAACTCAGTGGTGCGATGAACTGGATATTCAATTTGGTCTGCGTCAGCTATCTGCTTTGTCATTTTTCTGAAGTTAATCTTAATGTAATCTTCCCCCTTTTTTGACCTCCTTTTTAAGATAACTTTTGCTTTGTTCCCAAGGTTCAATCCCTGTTCTTTTTTTTTTTTTTATCACGGTTTGGGGGAAAGAGGCTCAGTGAAGGCGCTGCTTTTCCTATTTTGCTTGTTGGAATTTTGTTCAACTTTTGGTTCTTCAGTTTTGCTGCTTGAATTAGCATGATTTGTGGTTTGAGTCAGGGATAGTTTTGAGTTTATTGTTTCTTGTTTGATTTGCTCAAACACATTTTAGATTGATAGATTTTTTTGTCTCTGTTTGTGTTTATTGCTTGCTCAATCAAGTTTTTTTTTTCTTAAGAGATTTTATTTCTTTTTTCAGGATTTTTTTTTTTAATAAAACTTTAGACACGGGGATATATAGAGTTTTAAGGCATGTTTGATTGATTGGAATGAAAAAAAAATAAAGAATAAAATTTGAAATTTTATTATTTGGTTGGATGGGTTTGATAAAATAGAACATTTTATAGAATACTTAATTCCATCAAATAAGGAAAACTCATTCTTTCATAAAAGTTAAGAAATTTTGTATTCCATCAAACAAAACAAAAAGTCACTCTTTTGTAATACTCTTATAAGTTGTGTTCATTTCATTGTTGCACTTGATTTAAATTTTTAATTTTTTTTATTATAAAAAATTTATGTTATAGTAATTTAATATAATTACTAGATTATATATTTTAATATTTAATTATTTATAATATTTTAAATAAATTAAATAAGAAATAGTTATGTTTTACCATAAAAATAGATGAAGTAATGAATTTAAGTAAAAAATTCATTTATTTTATATTAGAATAAAAAAATTTATAATTTAAAATTTAAAAATATATTTTTTAAATTTAATTTTATACCAAACAATGAAATAATACATTACTTTATTTTTTTTTCATTCATTCTCTTTTTTATTCTCACTAAACTTCATTTCATCTAATTAAATAGACATTTAATGTTATTAGTTCTCTTTGTACCACATAGATAATAAAAAATTAAAGAGCTTTTAAACTAATTTAAAGAGAAATAAAAATATTGCATAAAAATTTGAATTTTTAAATAATAATAAAACAAAAAAATTAAAATTAAAATGAAATTTTGATAAAAATTTTGTTTTTTAAAAATTGTTTTTGCCATTTAATTTTGTTTACGATTGGTGAGGGAGGGGCCTGTCAATGGGCCCAGATCCTGGCTTCTGGCCCAAATACCCCTATTAAATTTTTGTGTTGTCTTTGGACTAAAGCTATTAGGTAATAATATTTTTTATTTTGAACATTAACTTTTTTTTTACAAGTCAAATACCATTATTATGAAAAATATATAGGTATCAAATTTAATAAATAAAAAATAAATCAGTTTTGCAAATTTTAAATATATAAAAAATGAATACTATAACTATAAAATAAAGGCCTGTCTAAAAAAAACTATAAAATAAAGAAGTAATACATTTTTTAAATTAATACAATATTAAAAAAAAGATATATATAATTTAAAAGGTAATACACTTATTAAAAGAAAAGACACAAAACTTTAATAACTCTAAAATCTATTTTAAAGAAAAAGGGTTGCGCACTATTGGTCAATGACAGAAAAAGAGAGAAAAAAGATTGAAAAAGGGGGGGGGGGGGTTCCCGGAGCGGCTTCAACTAATATGGATAGGCCACTTATGCAACCTGCAAATGTCTGCAAGCAAGGACGGGCCAATACAGTTTTTGGACAAAAGCATGCTGTGCACCAAAGGGAATTCTCGGTTGGGTAGGCTTGGATGTAACCTGGGCTCAAGTCATAATAGATGATACCTTTATTGGGCCCAATCATATGTTCAAATAAACAAATAAATCTTCATTGCTAACTATAAAGGATGTTAACATGTCCACAAAAAAATACAAAAAACTTGTGAACACTTTCTCATCTTTTTATTTTTCAGTTTCGACAAGACTATTTATTTAGTTTATATATTTTTCAATTAAATTAACAACACGTATGAAATTATGAATGTAATCAATTAATAATAATAATAATTTTAAATAATTATATCTCACTTTTGTTATCATTCTCCCTCTTTGTCTCTTTTATTTCTTTTGTTCTCGACTATTTTTTTAAACTGTTTATATTTTAACTTATATACACAAATTTATAGTGCACCTACTGTCTGCTTGGGGTCAGATATGTACAGGCAATCACTATGAGTGGTATGAAAGAGGGCGAGGCATGGGTTCCTTTTATAGAAGTGGAGGGCTGGAGGCGGAATGGGAATAAAGATTGATGCAATTAAGTCTGCAATATGTAGACGTGGAGTTCAATAGCCAACCATAAACACAACGCAGCAGCATGAGGTGGGAGACTTTAAAATGTGGTACATATGGGTCTTCTCTGTAACACTAACTTATTTCAGATGGCCTCAATATAATATGTATTTAAAGCTCTAACGATTTGATCCCAAAACTATAAGCAAAAGAAAACTAAAGCATAAAAAATAAGGCAAAAGCCTCCTCTTCACTCCATCTTCTTGGTGGTGTGCCAAATATAATTCAAACCCCTTTCATTTATTTAATTTAATTTCATTCAAGAGCACGAGGTGACAATTGAAGCCTTCTATTTTAACTCCCATTCAATTAATTCCGCATAGCTCCATCCATAAACACCTAGCAAAGCTGCACTCCTACAAACTTTTACATTTCACTATCGAAGAAAAAAAAAAAAGGGTCTCATTCTCTCATCCATGTTCTTGCATAACAACCTATCACCTCTCTTTTTCAGACACGTGTCACGGCTTAAACATTGTTGATCCCTTCGGACCACGGCTCCCCCACGTGGCTGGGGCCATTCCTGCCGGCACCCTTGCCACCTGGACCCCCTTCTACAAGTAGAGGACCACTTTATAGATATACCCTTCATATTAGCACACCCATTTTGTTATCACAAGTGCTATACATGCTTTCAATAATTTCATGTCGTTTTCCATATATGGGACCCTTCTCTAAAAGCCCTCCCAATATCAACACTCACCCCCCCCCCCAAAAAAAAAAAAACCCAAAACAAGATGATTTTAAATGCTTTTCCATCATCCTTTTCCTTTTCCTTTTCCTTTTCTTTTTTCAAATCATTTTTCTTGTTTTTGTTAACAAATTTACCTTCATATACTCAGAATTTCTACCAAGAAAAAAGAAAAAGGTAGAGAAAAAAAGTAAAAAAGAAACAAGGGATGAATGGAAGGTAAAATTATATATCTCGAAAAGGGTGGAGTTATACCATGAGAATATTGGTCCCTAACTTAATGTAATCATCCAAGGGAAAGTGGCCCTCTCGAGAAGGACATGGCTGTTTGCTTCTCTAGTCCCAAGAACAACATTCCATTGGATTAAGAAACAGGCATACGGTATATGTTGCCTCTAATTGCCTAATTAAATATATAGGGTACAACCTTATAAGAGTACGTAAGAGATATTTTTGTCAAAAGCTTCAAAAGGATCTTTAGCCATTTTGTTGTGGGCTGGGTTATTATATATATATATATATATATATATATATATATATATATATATATATATATATATATATATATATATATTGATGTGGGTTACGGAGGCTGCTCACTCATCTTCTCACGTGCCATTGCATGCATGCTTATCTCATTACGTAGATATCGTAAACCACAATATAGGATAACCACTACTCCTGTTAACCTTATCCCAAGAGATTTTTTAGGCTAGAATATACTCAATCTGTTGTACGCAGCTTGTATATATATATACTTGTAAAATAATAAGGACCCAAGGGTTTTCATGTGCATATGTGAGTCACTTTTACATGGTATCAGAGACTACCGAGAATATGGCAGGAATTCCAGAACAGACTAAGCGAAATCTTTCACCTTACGACCTGCATTCGAATGATAACCCCGGACATGTGATCACTCAAGTGCAGCTGCATGGTGAAAATTATGATGAATGGGCAAGAGCTATGCGAACTTCTCTACGAGCTCGGCGAAAATGGGGTTTCCTCGATGGGAGTATTAAGCGGCCTATTGATGGGTCTGCGGAATTAGAAGACTGGTGGATTGTTCAGTCCATGCTTGTTTCATGGATCTTGAATACGGTTGAACCAAGCTTACGGTCAACCATTTCGTACATGGAGGACGCACAGTCCTTGTGGGAAGAAATCAAAGAGCGATTTTCTATGGTGAATGGTCCCAGGGTTCAACAATTAAAGTATGAACTGGCTGAATGTAAGTAAGGGAACATGAACATTGTTGCGTATTATGGCAAACTAAAAAACTTGTGGGAAGAGCTAGGTAATTATGAACAAATTCCTAGCTGTGAGTGTGGAGGCTGCAAGTGTGATATTGCCTCCAAACTTGAGAAACGACGGGAGACAGAACGAGTGCATCAATTCCTTATGGGTTTAGATGATAATATGTATGGGAGCGTACGTTCAAATCTGCTTGCTACTGACCCTCTTCCATCATTGAATCGTGTCTATTCTACTCTTGTGCAAGATGAACGCATGAGAACTATTTCCCACAACAAGGAGGAACGACGTGACATTGTGGGTCTTGCTGCTCAACCTACTACTCGAGCTAAAGGGAATGGTAGTGTGAAAGACAAAAGCATAATTTGCTCATACTGTAACCGAGCTGGCCATACCGAAGATGTGTGTTTCCAGCGCATAGGATATCCCGAGTGGTGGGGTGATCGTCCACGTGGTGATGGGCGAAATAGCAATCGAGGTAAAACCCCACAGCGGGGTGGTATGGGACGAGGCCAAGGGGGAGCTCGTGCCAACATGGCTCACAGTATTGGTGTTGACATTACTCCCATATCTATTGACGACACTTCTGGTTTAACTGGGTTCAGTAGTGATCAATTGAAGGCTCTTGTGGATCTGTTAAATACCACCAAGGCCAGCTCTAATGAAAAATTAACAGGTACCATAACTAACTGGATCATTGATACAGGTGCTTCCAACCACATGACTAACCAACTCCAGCACATGAGCCATCTCCGAGATATCACTAGCTGCCCCGTTGGTTTACCAGACGGGCAACAAGTCTCTGCCACTAAAGAAGGACGAGTTTGCTTATCTGACCACTTGAATCTTCATAATGTTCTTTATGTGCCTCGTTTAACTTGCAACTTACTTTCTGTGTCTCAATTGATTGATGATCTGCATTGTATTGTACAATTCACTCAATGCTTATGTGTTGTACAGGACCCCATTACGAAGATGGTGATTGGTGCGGGTGAGCGTAGGAATGGGTTGTACCATTTTCGAAGAGTGTCTAGAGCAGTGGTCTGCAAGATGGATGGTGTGCACTCTCTTGAACTGTGGCACAAGCGTCTTGGTCATCTGGGTGTTCAAAAAGTTAAATTACTTCCTCATGTTAGTGCATCTAGTGATTCTTTTAATAAGCCATGTGATGTATGCAACCGAGCAAAACAAACTCGTGGAAAATTTTCTTTGAGTTCACAAAGAGCTGTTGCAAAATTTGATTTAATCCATTGTGACTTATGGGGCCCTTATCATACCATCACAGATGAACGATGGCGCGCTGCCATGGGTGATGAAATTCGGGCCCTTGAAGCAAATAACACCTGGGAACTTACATCTCTTCCTCCTGGCAAAAAGGCACTCGGATGCAAATGGGTGTATAAAATTAAACATCGCTCCAATGGTAGTATTGAACGATTCAAAGCACGCCTTGTAGTCCTTGGGAATCATCAAATTGAAGGGATCAATTATACAGAAACTTTCGCTCCTGTTGCAAAGATGGTTACTGTGCGCATTGTCTTGTCTGTTGCTGTGGCTAAAGGTTGGGAGCTTCACCAAATGGACGTCCACAACGCTTTCTTGCACGGTGACCTGCATGACGAGGTATATATGAAACCTCCTCCTGGTTTTCGGGATAAACGACCCAATATGGTTTGTAGATTGCGGAAATCTCTCTATGGTTTTCGCCAGGCTCCTCGCTGCTGGTTTGCCAAACTCTCCTCTGCTTTAACCACTTATAGGTTCTCTCAATCTTCCTATGACTATTCTCTCTTTACTCTGCATTGACAGAACATCCACCTTCTTGTTTTAGTTTACGTCGATGATCTCATTATATCTGGTAATGACCCTCATGCCATTCGTCTCTTCAAGCAATACCTTAGCACGTGTTTTCATATGAAAGACCTGGGTCCTTTACGGTTTTTTTTAGGTGTTGAGGTTGCTCGCAATTCTACTGGATTATTTTTGTGTCAACGTAACTATGCTTTAGATATCATTTCAGAAACTGGCCTTCTGGGTGCTCAACCTGCTGGCACTCCCCTTCAACAAAATCACCAACTAGCTCTGGCTGATGGTCCTCTCTTTGCCAACCCCGACCAATATTGACGTCTCATTGGCCGGCTCATCTATTTGTGCTTCACTCGTCCTGACTTATCTTATTGTGTGCACATTCTATCTCAATTCATGCAAGCCCCCAAGCAAGACCATTGGCATGCAGCACTTCGGGTTGTTCGTTATTTAAAAGGCAACCCAGACCAAGGCATTTTTCTGAGTGGTTCCAGCAACTTACAAATCCAAGGCTGGTGTGATTCTGATTGGGCTGGCTGTCCCGTTACTCGACGTTCTCTCACCGGCTGGTTAGTTCTTCTTGGTCCCTCTCCCATCTCCTGGAAAACGAAGAAGCAACACATTGTCTCTCGTTCTTCGGCAGAAGCTGAGTATCGTGCAATGGCTACTGCTACTTCTGAACTCAAATGGATAAAAGGCCTATTATCTGATCTTGGGGTCCCGCATTCACAGCCCATGCCTCTATATTATGATAGCCAGGCCGCCCTTCACATTGCCAATGACCCTGTGTTTCACGAACGCACAAAACACATCGAGGTAGACTGTCATTACATCCGAGATGAAATACTTCGTGGACTCATTCATCCTTCTCATGTCTCCACGCATGCCCAGCTAGCTGACATATTTACTAAAGCCTTAGGGAAACCAGTATTTGACTTGTTCATTCGCAAGTTGGGCATTTCAAACCTTCATGCACCAACTTGAGGGGGGGTATTGATGTGGGTTACGGAGGCTGCTCACTCATCTTCTCACGTGCCATTGCATGCATGCTTATCTCATTACGTAGATATCGTAAACCACGATATAGGATAACCACTACTCCTGTTAACCTTATCCCAAGAGATTTTTTAGGCTAGAATATACTCAATCTGTTGTACGCAGCTTGTATATATATATACTTGTGAAATAATAAGGACCCAAGGGTTTTCATGTGCATATGTGAGTCACTTTTACAATATATATATATATATATAGCTACAGAGCTTCATACATTATTAATTTGTGATTGTCATTAATTCAAATGGATTTAAGCGATTGCCCTTGTAAGACAAAGCTTGCTTAGTTAGTAGCATCCAAGTTATATAAACCCTCCCCCACCCCTCCTCAAATTTCTTCAATTTGATTGGATTCTCCCAACTTTAGTCATATAATGATACCTAGTGACTTGCCAGGAAAGTGGAAAAGCGAGCGACCTTCGATTGTTGTCCCCATCTGTATCGATATAATCAAACTCTTTTATTACTTGATCCCCAGTAAGAATCATGGGTAGTTTTATTAATTTATCAAACATGGAATAATAGCTTATTACATAAAATCGATTACGGATTTATAATTTAATATCTTAGGACTGTAAAAGTCAATTATTATGAATTATCTCTCATGGGGAGGAGTGTCTCAAGTATTGCTCACTTTGTTTTTCCCAAAAACCCATGTCTTGTTTCTTTCTCTAAAATAAACACAAGTCTTGAACGATTCTGCTTGTGACATGAATGGCACTTTAAATTGTATAGGCAAAGTTTAGATGTTATTATATGAAAAATAAAAACCATTCAAAAAAAAAAGGAAATGGGGTTTGGTGTGCGCGCGAGAGAGTCACGAGGCTTAATTTTAAAGCAAAAGTATGCCAATTGTCAGGTCTTGGTTGCTTAACATCATAGAGTATATATCTAGAGATCCCTTAGTTAAGGGAAATGGTTGGTTAGGGCTTAATATCAGTAGGTAAGGATTTGCCTATTATTTAATGACAATAATTGTATCCGGATTTTATCATCTAAGATTTAAATAGGATAGTATTAGCCTGGTACTGTTATCCTTTATTTAATTAAGCCAAAAAAGAAAGAGATAGCATTATAACAGCAGTATTTCACAAATATATATAAATCTTATGACGCCTTGTGGGTAGGCGGATATCTTGACGTATGTACTCCACAAAACATGAATTTCCCAAACTTCTGTTTGTGTGCACTCCCATTTTTGAGCGAGTAACTTTTTGATTAGTTTCTGGCTCGCTTAATTAGCAAAAAAGATTATTTGAACTGCAAAAATATTCCTTTTGTCGTACCCTGGCATTATTATGTTTCAGGATCCAATGTAGAAAGCCGAAAAAAGGTTTAGTTTTCGTATATGAGGGAGAGGATAAATATAATATATAGCTAGGTCGTCCGAAGAGCTGTTCTACACTCCATGGCTGGCTAATATACACCGTCATTTGATAGGGGATCAGATGAAGCATAATTTAGTTCTAATAACGAGTTAATTGACACTTGGCAAGTAAATGAGAAAGCATAGCAAAGGGGAAGAGAAAGGGAGAGAGATGTAAAAATTTATAAAGTAAAAGAGTGCCACACCATCTCTTAATTAGTGAATATAAAACAAACTTAACGTCAATTTTCTTCTCCAGAATTTTTATATTAGATATGGACAGAATCGGATGTATTAAAAGCAAACTCTGAAATAATAGAGCCGATGTCTTATATGTAAAATGACTAATAATACATAGCAGGATTTAATTAATAATATCAATATTGTTTCCGTTAATCTCCTTGTCCATGGTATTTAATTAAGCAAATCCTTTGGTCTTAACTCTTAAAACTATGTTATGTATGTACTGTTCGTAGGTCTATATTCTGTCAGCGATGAGTAATATAAGTAGGACCAAATCATATTTAATAATGGATCAGATTGTCCTAACCTTGAAAATGTGGATAAATATATATGTTAGTTGAGGAAGACCTAGCTTAGGTTAGCGTTGGACTCTTCGAAATGTAGAGAGTTGTAACAGACTCCTTTTTGATAGGGGGTACAAATTCATTTCTTCTTACTTTGACTTATCAGTACAAAGACTAAAGTGAAAGAAAGGGATGAGTTTGGACAAAGGATAGGGTACGTGCGTATGGCCAACAGTTGAAAATGTAGTAAACAAAGGAGTAAGTGAGGTTGTGGTCACGCCCAACAAAAACAAAGCTCAGGCAAATGTAAGTGTGCTTAAAAGTAAGGAAAAAAAGGGGAGGCATGTAGAAAAGGAAAGGTGAGAAGAGCTGAAGAGGGAGGGACCATGTACCCATTACAAAATAGCCTGGCTGGCGTTTTGTTTATCATTAGTTTTACTAGAGAGAGAGAGAGAGAGAGAGAGAGTGGGTTATGATCTATCAGGCTGTGAAATGTGAAGTAATAGAGGGGTGGTGACTAGTGATGAGTTTTCTTTTGTCGTGCTCTAGCCTTTGCTTTGCATAATTTCCTTTTCCATTCTACTGGGCAAAAAGACAGTTACAAATAGGCGTTGACGCTTCCTCGTACATCAATTTGTTTAGTACTTTTCTTACCATTCTTTTGGATTTGTAATTTTTTTTCTTCTTATATGGCTCTATTTCTCTTTCTATTTTCTTCTCTCCCCTATCTATATTTCAATTATTTTGGGTTACTTTCTATCACAAGCCAAACAAATGAGCTTCAAAAATCACAGCAATTGAATGTAAGATTGATATCTGTTTCATTAGCAATATTTGCTGCTGCGCGGCGCCCCTCCTTGTTTTTTTTGGTAAATAATTAAAAAAAGAAGAAAGGAATTGAAGACCATCCCAGTACAACTCTTTACTGTTTGCGGCTCATATAGGCAATGAAATGTGTGGGAAATGAGGTATCGCCCAGAGTATTTATTTATTTATTTTCTGCCTCTGCATTGATTTATTTATTTAAATTGTGGAACATAACAAACTTGTTAGATTATTCTGAAATTCACAGTTTATTATTCCATACTTGAAGCTCTATGCCTTTCATCTTTTTATTGTAATTAGTTGTTTATATCCTATCATTCATTCAAGAGAAGGAAATTTATTAATTTGTCGTGTAACTTCCCATATTCTAGAGAATTTTTGTACAAGGTCGAAATTGTGGGATCAAGATTTCTAATATAATTATATAAAGGTTGAAAGATAACCATTGTTCCACAAATATGCCTAATACCACTGAATAATTAAACTAAATACAATAAATTGAAAGATAAGATCAGTATCGATAGAAAATTAAAATTGCTAGATTTTAGATTAATATTAGAAAAATACATGACATGTGTTTATATATTTATTTTATTTAACGTACTACGAAAATAGTTTAATTAAAAATTATTGGAAAAAAAGTATAATTTCCCTGTCGCTAGTAATCTTTTAATTGCTCGTGTTCTATTCTATACATATTAATTTTCTATTCCACCTCTTGTTTTCAAGCATTATCTGTCACTCTTTTTGTTCATCAATCACCATGCAGTTAGTAATCAAGTTAAAGAACTTCTAAGATGAAACTGTCTCGCTAATTGCTGTTTGCAGATTTCTAGTTGCTTTGTGGAGTTCTAAGCATGATTGTGCAATAGAAATAGGACATTGAAATTTACAAGGGATAAATTTCAATTTGAAATACATGATATTCTAATCAAAATTCAAGATTCAGTATTAACCCGATCATGCCCTACCAAAAGTCCTAAATATTGTGTACTATGGAACAAAAGATGTTAATGAAATTATAATCGCCAACAAAGATATTAAACCATTGATTAGCGGAAATTAAAATCAAAACCTATAGTAATATATATATATATATATATATATATGTTTGCCATCATAATGTGGAAAAAAAAAATCGAGATCACTATAAAACCAAGAAATTCTACATCTCTCTAACCTTGGTTAAACTCGCAAGCTCAAAAGTGTGGAAATAACAGAAAATATGTTGCTAGTTATTCGCATTCTTTAGATTGTAAAGAGATAATGAACATATGTATATCCTTTCACGGCATATTTACGAAGTGTTTAAATCAAAAAGTAAGGCAATTAGTTATTAGATTTACCTCAACTCTGTAACAATTGCTAATATATGTAACAAATACAATATAAGCAATTTGCACCAAAACCTGGCTAGCTAGCTTAAAATATGCTTTGAGGTGAGATCAGTTAAAGAAAAAGTTGATTAACCCTAGTTGGTTGTGATTGCATATCTTAAAATAGCTTGGTTGGTCCGTAAAGTCACCATCTATACTTGCAATTTGCTATGACATAACAGCGATAGATAACATCTTTTTCTTTTCTTCCTCTCCACAAATAGTGACTCATCTAGGAATTTATCGGTTAAGAGAGGACATTTTGTTTAAATTTGACTGAGGAACTCAAATTCCCATTAATGAAGTTTACGTGTCTCAGTGAAAATGGAGAGGAAATATTTTTGTATAGATTTAGTTTATATATAGATTAACCAATTAGTGTTTGTGAGCTCTGCCATATTAAAGTTATAATATTATATTATTGTTTTAAATTCATTCGTAAGTGATGCACATAATTAACATGATAAGGGAAACAATCAAACAAGTGAAAAATATTATAGACATAAATAAAGTGATAAAATGTTGCATTCATGTCTTAAATTGGCTTAATGTTGTGAGGCTTGATGTGATTTGCAAGTGTTCCAATACTTGCACTAGCTACATTGCATTTCGTAGTATACTTTTTAGAAGCATGCTTGCGGCTTTAAACTATGAGGACAACTTTTTAGTTGATCCTGGAAGCAAAAAAGGCGACAGAATATGTGTACTCCAGAAGAATCATCGACCATAGTTAAGTTGCTCTCAGTATGTGTAATTAAGTCAATGCGACTTCGATCAAAATCAACCAAAGAGGCATTATCAGTTTCTAGAATAAACCTTTTCGGAGAAACTAAAGCGTAAAGCCGTAAACCTTTCCCCTCTCTTAAAATATACTATATATAGCCAGAAGCTACCATCAACGTCGGGAAGATGTACACACCCACCATTGCAGAATAGTGGCACGACAGGCACCACACTAGCTAGCTCTTAAAGTCTTAACCAACATGGTCCCTGTCACTGTTAAATAAATGCACCCTCTCTATTTTTATCTTCCTTATCGTTATCCATGATTCCGTCAGTACTACCCACATTTTTCTGTACTCACAAAATCCATATTCTCCATCGCCAATTTCAAGTGGTGGGAAATCGTTGGTACTAGTGTAGGGAAGCATTCAGAAAAGATTCAGGTAAACTGTAAATTAATTGAAGAGAGAGAGGGAAAATTACGTAGCATCAGTTGTACGTTAGCGTTAAAGAAGGTGAAATGTGTATGTATTGGCAGTGATATATGAGAGACTCTGCATCTACTATATGATTACACAGATTTTTCGAGCTACGTTAATGATTTAATTGTTACAGCGCGAAATCCTCAAAATGTTGAGTGTTGTATAATGAGGGCGCTTATAGCTAGCTAACTAGGGGCTTCTCTGCCTAATAGCGAAGTCTTGCCAGTAAGTTAGTGACATACCACATGCTAGGGATTTGGACCCATTATTAAAGGAAACTCATACAAGGACTCGTATATAATATGATGGCTACAGATTCTCTGGACCATTTAGCTTTTACTGTTTTAGTATTACTTGATATTTTAAAGAAGAAACAGAAAATCATTAAAAATATTTAACGGATGCATGCATATATAAAAACATATTCTTAGAGAGGAGCATGCATAGCCAAAAGAGTTCTTTTTTTTTTTGGGAGGGTTGGTGTAGGGGTTAAAAAGGGTACTCAATATGCTGTGTGTGTATTAGTTATAAGAACGCAGGATTTACCCTATAACCCTAAAAAACCAGCAGATCGATGCATTATATTAATTTTACTCATAACCAAGTCTCTTGGCCTTAGCATGCATGCAGTTGTTAGTAGCTCTATGGAAAGTATTTAATATTTACTTAATAATCAATGTATAGAGGGGATTGAGAAAAAAAGTGAAATGAAAAAGTGAGACACGTCAGATTGGAAGATGCTGCGGCAAAATTAGGCACTACGTGTAACAACAATGATCAATAATTTCTTAACAAATTAAATTAGGTCGATGGTGAACATGGAGGATTTCTAGCAAGACAAACTAGTTAATGTGATGCGTATCACACAATCCCGAAGAAAATGTGGGTTTGGAAAGACTTCACTGCCTATTTGACAAATCATATAATGAGGCGAAGCCGCCATAAAACTTCCCCAATAATTATCACATTATAGTAATACTGACGTGTGCATGATGCTTGTCTTTTTTTTTTTTTTTATCATTCACAAAAACCCCCATCATCTCCTCTATCCGCATTTCCATACTGAATATATATTACATGTAAATTTTGCATTAATAATAAATAATTATTAGTTCGATATTGATACTATGGGAGGCATGCACAAACAAAGCCATACATCAAGCTCGTACTTTGAAATTGAAAGACAGCGCCATCAGAATGTGCTTGAAATGGAGCAAACACCAACTTTTGGTCCCCCATATATCTAAGCAGATGGAAAGATTTAAATAAGAGAACGTGGAATGGTGTAGTGTAGCTATATATTGCTTGGTGTCAATTAACTGATGCTGGCTTATCTCCATCCAAAAATCAACGTAGGTGTTTGATGCTATTCTTCTATGTCTCTTGAGGTGTGTGTGATGCAGAGAATGTATTAAGATATTAAGGTTTGCTTCACAGAGGTTGTTTGTTAAAAAAAGAAAATAATATAAATAAACACATAGTGATTGCCAAAAAAGCAAAGCCTAGAGGCTATAGGGCCTTTAAAGTCGAAAAGTTGAACCACCAAAAACAAAGGGTTGGCTCTGGTTCCTTCTAACTTTCCCAAAGCAGTGCGGCACTTGAGACGCAGAACGTGAACTTTAAAAATGTTAAAAAGTAGAGAGGGGAAGGACATAATTAATGTTAACTGATAGAAGCTAGCATAAATTAAAGACACGTGCTAAGCCGACTTTGGCACGTGAGGGGGCAATTAGGTTATTGCAATGATGAAGTGGGGCCAGCGTACAGGGGCAAGCGTACGTGTGAGGGGAGAGGGTGGGATTCACGTGACATCACCCGAAAGAGAGGAGGAAGGGGAAGAAGGTTGAGATGTCAATTTTGAGCATCAGGTTTGCAGTTGGAAAAATAAAGCAATTGGTGTTTTGTTTCTCTCTCTCAATTGAGTGTTTGAGTAATGAGTAGCAAATTGGGGTCTTAAGATTACAAACCCCAAGTTGCATTTCAAACTGGACAATTCCTACTTTCTCCCGTTTCCTTATCATATTATCCTACTTGCATTTCAAGGAACCAAACAAATGTCAACAGGTAAATATTAATTTATAACACATCCTCCAAATGGAACAATATCAGTAATCAATCTTTTTTCTTATTATAATACCGTGTTTGATCGCATCGCTAACCATATACTTTCATCCCACAGAAGAAGATCACTATTTTTTTTTTAATTTGTCATTTTATAATCTAATCAAGCCGAGCTAGATGTATGTATAATAGTGGAAGTCTACACTTTATATTTAAGGTTGTTTGTACACGTCAATGACTACAATTAATATATAAATATCCATGTTTGCTAAATGTTTATTCTAATATGCGCAATTTTCTTCTTTCCTTGTAATAATATATTCTTGCCTCGTTTCCTATGAATTTCCCACCTTATTTTTTTTTAATAATTATGTCTATAATATCTTCAAGTAATCAAGAAGTCGTCTTGATGATGCGGTGAGTTAGTATATATATATATATATATATAGGATGTGGAAGACCATAAGCAATGAGGCCCTTCTATAATTGTAATCGCCCTAATAATTTATTTATTTTCAAAATAACGAATTTTATTATACGGATTTTGTCTTGCTAGGTTGATTGCAACCGTCGAAACGCTAACCAGATAAAATAGTTTTTTTTAAAAATGTTTATTTTGTTTATTTTTGAAAATAGTATTATAGGATATTTCATCACATATCAAATCGTTGAGTTTCGTGGTAAATGGAGATCAAGTTAGCAAGCGAGCTTATTCGAATTTCGGATGGCAACATCAATCGAACACCGCTTTTTCACATGGCAAAATAGAACATGCATGCACCCTATATAATTACCGATTACTATTAAAAGAAATTTGATAACTTCTTTCAATATTCGGTACTAACATGGAAACATGTCTCTCAAAAATATTAATATTCAACATCACCTTGAAATGATAATTCATCAGCAAAATAGAACCTTTCGATTTGGTCCTTGATCTTGCTTGATATGATTAACCAATATTTGTTTTATTTCATATAAGATTGACAAACTAGATAATTTCTTTCAATATCCAAATAATTTTAGATTTTAGTTATACATTGATGGAAGTTGTTGATTAATTAATTAAGCTTGTTTTTTTAACCGGGGCTCGGAGGGGCCATCAAAAGAGTGTACATATAAAATAGTGTTTGCCAAAGTCAAACTTAAGTTTTTGTACATACTCTAATATAAATTATTGGCATATATATATATATATATATATATATATATATATATATATATATATATATATATATATATAACCCCAAATTAAAATTAATTGAAGGCAACTTTCATGGGTGCAAATGAAATCAAAAGCATTACATAGCAAATTTTGTCGATATAACCCCAAACCTTGTAGGCAATTAATTTTTATTTTATTGATTATGGTTTTAAAGTAAATTAAACAACCATAAATGTTGGTGGTGCTATATGTTACACCTTCCTCTTCCTATGAAAAGATGTTGAAAAAACTATTTGAGCTGCAATCGGGTACCCCTTCATTACAACTAGCTTTTTAATATAAAATTTAAAACCTACACACATCCGCATAGTGTTATTATGCAGGCAGAATAAAGAAAAATATAACTGCTCTTTTCCTCCATTTTATCAATAACTAGCACGTCGCTCAGCGAGGATTATATATTCTTTTTTTTTTTTTTTACCTGAAGTCTTTGAGCATTCAAATGACGGTAATTAGGAATTAAAACTTTAACAACTTGTTCTTTTTTTGACAAAAAATAAATAAATAGATAATTAAATGCAAGTAAAAAAAAGGCGAAACATACAAAACACCTGTTAAAATCAAAGGCTACACCAGAAGGGAAAATGAACATGCCCATTGTGACAGTGCCAAACCTTAAACGGTTACGGGTGCTTTTCAGACCATATAATCTCCCACACAAAACCTAATTTGTCTGTTTTGCCCATCCTATGGCACGTGCCGTCCATCCCCTTCGCGTAGCCTTTCTTTTTATTTTATAAAATCACTCTTCCCCTCCGCTGCTTCTCTTTCCCCATCTATCTTACATCTGTTGGGCTATTAATGAATTTGTAGCACACGAAATGCCTAAAATAGCCTTACCAACTAAGAGGGCTACGTACTATTGGCAATGATTATCTGGGGTACTACGGTCATTCCAACAAATCAAACGATGGTGGTAGTTTGGATCGTTGAGATGACTTTATACTGACCTTATCTTTATTTTATATTCAGTAGTTTGCGTTTGTTTCCAAACGACGTATTCAAAATAAATAAATAAATAAAAAACAATACACGGTGATGGCAATATGGTCATTTGTCACCACTCAAAAACTAATCAACCGTATTAAAATTTGTTTAAAATATGATACGTTGTGGTTATCGTTTTGGCGAAAGCGTCAGTTTGGATTCCTTTGACTCGTAATTCCAACATTTGTGTTCCTAATCTTGACACTCGGGATAAGGTCATTCTTGTCATTCTATGCCATCAATATGTTCATTTGCATCTTTTTATTTTTTTTGCTAGATTTTATTACTTTTTTTTTTTGCTGTTGAAATATAGGTTAAAAGGAAAAAAAAATAGAAAAAGACATTATTGGTGGGGGAAAAACAAAAAGGAGGTGGTGAAGACTGAAGAGGAAGAACAGCGACCGCTTCCCTTCCCTCTCTCTTGCCTGTGTTTATTTAAAACAGATATCAGTCCCCCCCAAACCCTCCTTTCTTAATTTTATATTGTATGTAACTTCCTTCTTTCTTTTTCCAGAAGTGATTGCAAAAACACTTACTGCAAAGAGCAACAAAGAGAAAGAAAAGGAGAGAAAGAGAAAGAAAGAGACGACAGGCGACAGAGCGACAACACAGGGAGAAATAGAGAGAGAGAGAGAGAGAGAGAGAGAGAGAGAGTATGTGAGTGTGCGAGGGAGAGAAAGAGAGAGAAGAAATTGAAGAAGCTTTCAATACCGCAGAAAGGAAAACGATGTCTGAGAGCTTTACATCCTTTCATACTCTGCAACTCTAAGAGGTACTTATACATGTGTGTATATATATACATGATGAACATAGCTGAAAATGATAAAAGCAAAATCTAACACTTGGGATGAGAGGGGGCCTCTTCCTTCGTTCTCTCTTTCTTTTCTGCTATTTCTTTCAATGGTTTTTACATCTCTTGTGCCATAATTGACTCCAATTACATGATGGAGGCTGTTCGATTTACCTGTTCTCGCACTTATCCTTACTGAATTCAATTATTGGACAGTTCTGGTTAACTGAGGGGCTGTGTGTGCTGCCAAAGAAAAAGGAGACGATGATGAACGAGATTCTAACATGGGAATAGCAACACCGCCACTTCCATCTATTGTCCCCCACTCCAAGACCCATCATTCCTTTTTTATCTTCGACAAGTCTGATCCTTCCAATTCTATGTCCCAAGATTATCACCAAGGAATCTTCAGCTTCTCGAATGGGTTCGAGAGATCCACTGTAACTCACCAAGAACATCAGCAGCAGCAGATCCGGAGGGACAAAGTGAGGGTGCAAGGCTTCGATCCACCGCCACCATTAGTGGGCATAGAGGAAGAGGAATCCGGAGGCCTTCCCGTTTATGAAACGGCAGGGATGTTATCAGAGATGTTCAATTTTCCTTCCGCCGGCGCCACCGCCGCTGAATTGTTGGAACAACATCCCATGACGGCAACGTACCGGTCATCCAGGCCACAACCAGTGGCCGCTGCGCTGGGCAACGATTGGTACGGAAACAGACAAGGGATGTTAACTGGGTTGGGAGCCTTGGGAGATTCAAAGAATCACAACCACCACCATCATCAGATTTCAAGCATTAATGCAGACTCAGCGGCTGCCATGCAGCTTTTTCTCATGAACCCACAAACAAGATCGCCTTCCCCTCCTCAAAATCATACTCCGGCAACTTCGTCCACGCTGCACATGCTGCTTCCCAATCCTTCCACTTCTCTGCAAGGGTTCAGTGGTTCTGGTGCAGCAGGGGGTTTTGGGCAATTCACATGGGTCCCTGATAGTTCTCAAGAAGCAGCCACCACTGGCCCTCAAGCTGAAATTGGAGGGGTTGTGGAAGGTCAAGGTCTTTCGTTATCATTGTCGTCTTCGCTGCAACACTTGGAAGCGGCGAAAGCTGAGGAATTGAGGATGGGGGATAGCGGGTTTTTGTATTTCAATCAAGGATCTGGAGGTTCTTCGTCTGCTCAGTATCCGTACAAGAACTTAAATAGTCATAACCAGACATTGCATTTCCAAGGGGCCGTCGGACAGAACCACCAGACACATGTTGGGTTCGGATCATCCTTAGGTGTTGTAAATGTGCTCAGAAGTTCAAAGTATGTGAAGGCAGCTCAAGAATTGCTTGAAGAATTCTGCAGTGTGGGTAGAGGTCAGTTCAAGAAGAACAAGTTTAGTAGACAGCACTCAAACCCTAGTTCCAATCCGGAAGGTGGTGCTGGTGGTTCTTCATCTTCATCAAAAGATCTTCCTCCTTTGTCATCGTCAGATAGGATTGAGCATCAGAGAAGGAAGGTCAAACTTCTATCCATGCTTGACGAGGCATGTAATCTCTCTCTTCTCTCTCTTTCTGTTCTCGCCCTCTCTCATCCTTAAGAGTCAAGGTCGCCCAATCATTTTCTTCTTATTTATTTAGTCCATTAATATATATATATTCTAATCAAACCAAACTACAGGGATCAACATAAAGTTCTCCGGCCGGTACCTCGAATTATTTTATGAACCGAGAGGGAAAATGGCCGGCTGGTATAGTAGGGTTCCGTAGTATCAGTTGGTAGGCATTTGTTTCTTATTTTATTAAAAGGCCATTTTTTTTAATACTCTCACTCGATTGGTGGGATGATTTATGATTATTTTTGGGTTTTGATTTGGTGAAAACTATGAGACTACCATTCGGAGGATACGTCCATCAAGAAGCGACTTTCCTTCTGATTAGTATTAAGATCGACCCCAATTTAAGCCACTCACCATATTACGTAGGCAGTTGTGAATGCCACTGCCACTTCCCTCCTCTTTCCCTCCTCCCTAAAAGAGATCCATCAACCATTGTTATCATATCTCAGTACCGGGAGGGGAGCTTCTTTTATTTTTTGACAATAAATAATTAAAGTTTTTTTTTTTTTTTTTTTTTTTTAATTTCTGTTTTTGTATACTATTTTGTTTAGATACACAGGCCTGTTAATTGGCTGTGTTGGGGGAGGAGGGAGGGAAAAAAACCCAAGGATATTCTTGGTTCCCGTTAACCATCATTTCACCGTACCCCAAAGCATTCAGGCATATCTACTCTCGTCCCTCTTTAGCTAGCTGGGGTTTTTTTTTTTTACCCAACACAGAGAGATCTTACCAAATTCGAATACACGCGCCATCCATTTCAAAATCATTTAAGTATGTCTTCGTTTCGCTATTTGCATGGTTTAATTCCGATATTAGTCTGAGATTAATGAGAATTATACTGAAATGCTTTTTTTTTACGCATATTTTGCTGTCCTTACTTAATTCTCTTACGCCATTAATTATAGTCGGTGGTTCATCCAGCAAAATCAAATTAAAACCTTAAACGAGAATATGCATGCGCTGCAGACAGGAATGATTTGAACTGACAAAATAATAATAATAAGAGTTGGGGGAATTGTATCGTTATTTTGCATCATTCATATACCAAGTCAATATTTTGAGGTTTGTAAGTAATTAAAGTGGATTATGCAGGTGGACCGAAGATACAATCACTACTGCGAACAAATGCAAATGGTAGTGAACTCATTTGACGTGGTGATGGGTTTTGGGGCGGCAGTTCCTTACACAGCGCTAGCACAGAAGGCAATGTCTCGGCATTTCCGGTGTCTAAAGGATGCAATAACAGCGCAGCTGAAGCACTGTTGTGAGCTACTGGGAGATAAAGATGGGGCTGGGAGCTCTGGTTTGACCAAGGGAGAGACCCCGAGGCTCAAATTGCTCGAGCAAAGCCTGAGACAGCAGAGAGCCTTCCACCAGATGGGGATGATGGAGCAGGAAGCCTGGAGACCCCAGAGAGGCTTGCCTGAGCGATCTGTCAACATTTTGAGAGCCTGGCTTTTCGAGCATTTTCTCCACCCGTACGTTGCTTTTTTCTGTGTCTCATTATTAGTTAGCCACTTGGAATCTCCATCTCTTCTTTCTTCTTTTTTTTTTTTAATCGTTTTAGCCCGGTTAAATAGAAATGTGTCATTAGAGGAAAACAGAAAGTCAATTACTTCAAGATTGTGAAGGATAACACAATGATATGATGTTTAACTAGAAAAGGCAGGGCTTCTGTTAATTAAAATAACAAAGGGAAAAAGGAGTGGCAGAAAGAAAGAGAGAATCTAAAAGCCATTATTCATGTGCCGTATATCATGGTTTAGGGTAATCTTGCAGTGTCCTTGGGATGTTGTCTCGCCAGCGAAAAGCTGTAAGGATAGCATCACTGCTCTAACTACAATTTCTTTCCTGTTCTCTCTTCGAAAATACAAACACGTTAGATTAAGGAGAAACGAGTAGAGAGAGGAAGTGGTCAGTGTCTGCAGTGATCTACTTTACTTCTGCCACAGCAGCTAGGACGTAGATCTTTCTCTCTTTCTCTTAGATTCTCACGCCCATGAAGGAAAGAAGGAAAGGTTCAACCTCAGCTAAGGGTACAGAAAGCTCGGTGTCTCTTTTTACGGTTAAGGCAAGGACTCTGATGTCATTTTCTGGTCTCTTTCTCAGGTATCCAAGCGATGCAGATAAGCATCTGTTGGCTCGACAGACTGGGCTATCGAGAAATCAGGTTCGTCCCCTCCACTCTTAGCTTTCTACACATCCCCACAGCGTGTCACAGTAGACACTAGAGAGAGAAAAAGAGACAATTTTTAGGCTCTATAATTAATTGAGCGCACGGCCCACATCCACCAAGTAACAAAGATAAAAGAAAGCCATAGGAGAGAAGGGACCAGCAGTATTATCAGATGCAACCTATATGGTTTTGGCTTTTGTTTCCCTGCTTTCTTCTGTCTCTCTAAAACAAAGAGAATCCCAACGTATGTTTCTTGTTTTCTTGTTTTCCTTTTCATTTTTTTCCCCTTAATTCTTTCTTTTATATAAATATTTTACTTCGAATTCTTTCCTTCATGACATAAATTCTAAAATTAAAAATGGACAGAGATAAGTACAGACGCAATGAGACATGAAAGTTAGCTCTCTTCGAATCTCTTCGTCACTCCTTCTCTCTCATATCTAATGTCCTCACCCAACTCAACCATTGCAATCATAATAAAGGAAATAAATGTGTACTTTGGAGGTATTAATTAATCTCCTCGATCGTGGTATTTTCCTTTATGTTTAATTATGCCTTTTTATCTTCCCAGCTAATGCATATATATAACGTATATTCATGCCACTTTGTCTGCTACCTCGTTAATAATTATTTTTTCCTAATGTATATAGTCTGGCGGTTAATTAGATTACTTCCCATAACTTATGATCTACGGTTTTTGGCAAGTTTCGTTACGCTACTAAAAGTATCTCGCAATAAAAATGTGGTAGTACTGTACCCTTATCCTGTATCATCCTCATCATTTTTGTACTTCTGCACTAACTAATTTTTTCATTTCTCCTCAAATACTAAAATTTTAAACTATATTGCTAGTTATTTATATTGTTATTATTAAACAGTACCCTTCTCCTGTATTATCATAATCTTTTTTTTTTTTTTGGAGTTGGCCTAGAACATACATATCTGTACATATGATGCTCTGCATTAGTAACGTGGGTTATACTTTACCTGAAAAACTGAAATCCAAAGCTTTTATAGGAATACAAGACAACATGAAATTAAGTAAAAAGGAAGAAAACAAAATCCTATTGCCTACGTCCTACATTTATGCCTACAGCCATGTTAGTCAGTGATGCGGGGATCTAATAAGGTCATCCGAAGAACTGTCCCTTCTTTGAACAAACTTCTGATGAATAGTTTCGAATGTTGGAGTCCATAGTCATATTATCATATTAAAACTGTCATTTCACTGGCCCTTAAATCACAGAGAAGATACCTCGGTGCCTAATCACAGTTTAGGAACACGGACAAATTAAACAACGAGTCAGAAAGCAAGTGTTTTTTTTCCCCTTTCTGTTTGCTTCTTTTTACTTGTCCCTCTGATAAATGATTAAGTGGAAATATATACAGAAGTCATAATGAAAATATAAACAGAAGGTCATTATGTATTAATTTGCTCGTGTTGTGCATGTTATATTAACCTAAATCATTCCCTTCCCGAGTACTAGCGTTGCATGTATATTATAAATTTCTTATAGTCATGTTTAAACCGTTTGTTCACTTATAATGGGTTAAATTATTGCTCTAAATGAAACAAATATATTGACACAAAGGTATAAAGGTAGCATTATATACAAGTCCTTTTTTTCAAATCTTTTCTGTCACATTAAAGATTTGTAGTATAGTGATTGATATATAAATAGCATCCAAGTATATTAAAATGGTGGATGGTTTGAATCGTGAATGTTTCAGGTATCAAACTGGTTCATAAATGCCAGGGTCCGGCTGTGGAAACCCATGGTAGAAGAGATGTACCAACAAGAACTTAAAGAAGCGGAGGATGCAGAAGAGAGAGAAAGGTACCAAAGCAGCAGCAACAGTGGCCACCAAGCACAAACTCCAACGCCCTCAACCACAGCTGCAACAACATCAACAGCAACAGCGCCACCGCCACCAACAACAACAACGACACCTACTACTCCAACAACAGGCAAAAGATCCGATATCAATGCTTCTGAAAGCGACCCCTCACTCATTGCAATCAATACACAAGGCTTCTCGGAAAACCAAGTAAAGCACTCTAACACTACCACCACCATGATGCCTGCCAGTACCACCACCTTCACCGCCACTTCTGAGGTGGCGCCACCCGTGTCTCGGAATTTCGACTCAGACCTGTCCTCACACAGATCAATGCCAACTGATGACACGTGTCGCCATGGCAGCTTGATTACAACAGATTATGGGACCGCCTCTGCTAATGCTGACATTGGTTCCACTCTCATTAGGTTTGGGACCACCGCCGGTGATGTGTCACTCACCCTAGGGCTACGCCACGCCGGGAACATCCCCGAGAAAACTCCTTTCTCTGTTAGAGACTTTGGAGGCATTTGAACTTTAATATTACATTAAACATGATATTATAGGAAGTTGCTTATATTATATTATGAAAAAGAAAACATTTTTTTCATCTTTATTTCTAATGTTCCCCCTCTTAAATATGCATTCTATCGAAGAAAAGGTAAAAGGGAATACAATATGAGAAATTTAGCTTTACAATAGCTAGCTAGGTAGCTGTCTGGTCTGGTGATCTATTGTATAACTGTATAGTAGGGTTTTTTTCCCCATCTTTTTCCCCGTATATGTACCTAATTAATTAAGGTTTTGTACCCTAATTTGATAGGGCTTGATCTGATTACTAGAATAACAGGAGCTCAAGTATCTGATATGGAGCCAGAAGAATAGCCTTACATTATTATTGTCCCCCTTGCCCTTTTAATTCAAGATTTTCCCTATTTAATTTAATGGAATTAGAAAGTATCGAATGATGAAATTAATTAATTATAGTACAGAATACAATTCTACTATTTTTCATGGCCATGGTTGAGTTCTGATTGCTAAAAGTTCATGGCTATAAATTGAAGTGATTTGTTTTTAACTCAGAAAAAAGGTATTTGGAATGATGGTAATAACTACTACTATATTCTACAAACATTTTGTAAATAAAAATAGTCTTCCTTAATTTCTTAAAGTGGTTATCGCAACCATTTTGTAAACATTTTGAGGGTCTAAGACCTATGGTCAAATATCAAGAGCTCTTATAAGCTTGAGCGGCCGGGTTAAATATTAAGTAAATTGTATTTGTAAATGCATGTAAGAAGGAAGAAGAAATATTGTCACTTCCCTAATTCAGTTGTCTTTGAATTTAAAGCTAGAACAAAATAGGAGTATGCTCTTTAATTTGTTGCACCATGCATAAAGATCTCAACTTTTTCCCAAGACAACATAACATAGTATTAGATTTGGTTGTTAACCGGGGTAATTAATTGTCTTCTCATCTTCTTGCTTGAATCGCTATATTTTGACTAAATACTACACCAAGACTCTCTCATATTTTGGTATTTAATTCATTTAATGAATAAATTTTTGTCTATAAATAATATTCAAATCATCACGTAAAAATAATTTTTAAAAATATTATTTTTATTATATATTACAATTTAAATATCATTATAAATAAAAAATTATTCATCTAGATCAAATCATTTTTCATAATTATTTGAACATTGAACAAATTATAAGGTGCATCATGTGATATCTATCTTGATCATATGGCAATTACATATTCGAATATTATAAACATTTTAAGCATATCGCAATTTAGATTATTTTTAATTCCTTGGGAGTTGAGACCAGCAACATATATTCTGGGTTTACAACCTGCATTGTTTGTACAATAGAGGCAGTCTTTCAGGTGGATTTGATACTACGATTCTCGCACAAAAATAGAAGGGGGTCAAAAAATCGAAATCGCTGGAAAAAGAAATTAAAGTAACCAAAAGGAAAAAAAAATTTAAAAAGGTCAAATCCCAGTATTAGGACATGCTTTGATGATTTCTACACACTACGCACCTACTATTTTGTCAAGTCTGTTCTATGTGATAAATGCGTGTCGATGAATGGGAATTTGTTGTGCTATGTAAACAACCCCCAATGCCACTTTCTTCCGTAAAAACCAAAACAAGAAGCTGCAAAGCAACAAGCACTTGTCACCTAATATCTTTCTTGTTGTTTGAGAAACACCACATATTATTAGTAACCGAAAGAGAGCCTCATAGAATTGATTTTTTTTTCCAGGTTGTTCTGCTGCAACGATCAAGGCTGCTTTTTGAATATTCAGCCAAGTAAGTTAAGTTTCAAAACAACATAAAATACAAGTAAAGTTTTAGGATTTACGTTAAGATTTGTGGAAGTAGTTATAGCGCCCAGATAGTTACATATGCGGCGGCCACTAAAAAGCAGATCCGGTGAACTTCGATGACGTATACTCTTTGCAGCAATGTCACTATCCGTATTATTTGGTTTCAGAAACTAGCCTCCGTTGGTGTTTAAGAAAATTTGAAACCCAGAACCAAGAGTAATGTCTTGGGTGCAAAATATATTCTGAAGTAGTCCAAGTCTAATTAATAATATATTAGGACCACATGCAAGAGGTTGCGTTGAGCTTGAGCTGGCCATTGAATGCTCTTTTCCTAATTAACTGAAGCCAGAACAAGTTTACACTTTCATCCTCACTAAAATACACTGTTGGCTATTTTCATTTTGTTTCTCCTTCCAAGTTAATATGCAGTTGGCGTAATTATTCGCTTCTTTTACTAACAAGTAATGCTAAATATGTAGGGTAAGTTTGGTTCATTCAATTTCTAGGTGACATACAGACATGAAATGTTGCTCTCTCTGAGGGGGTGAGGACACAACGTTGTTCATTCATTAACGCGGGGACCAAGTTGGAGGAAGATAGGCCTCCAATCCCTAATCGATAGAGGGAATCCCGACTCTAGAATGGTTTGTTTGTCTTGACTGGTTGAACATAACTTCCACATTCAATGGGAAAAGAAGCTGACGAAAATTTTATTACGAGCTTTAAATTTCATGATATTTATGAAGGACCCCACACTTTCCAGTTCCACCAATGAGGATATTGCAGGACAGCAAATTGGTCTGGCCCCCACCCAATTGGCCATATGAAAACGTATATGCAATCCAAAGGACTGGCTACTAACCAGCTGCCTGTAGGTGGGCCCCAGATGCCGCAGGAGAAAAAAAAAAAAAACCAGAGATTAGAGGCATTCATGATTCAATTTTGGGCCTGGGCGCATGTCTGCTCACTGAATAAAAATAAATGGAGGTGATAGTGGCGCAGGGACAGGGCTAAACACGTCACCTGTGTGACAGGCCCCGGCGACTCAGCCCACGTGGTGGTACCAATTTCACGGTTGCAATTGAGTACGGCTGCACCTGTACTCATAATCTTGCATTCATTTTGCCAAACCCTTGCCAGCCCCATCTCACCTCCTGACTTTCTTCCTCCATTTGATTATAAAAACTGGCTCATGGTCCTTCCTTATCTTAGAAAAATCTATAGATGCATGTTTATTCACACCCCCCATAAAACGTGTCTGCATTAATAACAAAAAAAGTAGGTCACATCATAAGATCTTGTCGATCAATTGTGAATGTTGGTACAGTAACTAAGAGGTTTTAATTTTAAAAATTAAACTTACTTTTAGATTTGGAAGTTATTGGCATGGCTTATATCTATGACTTTACGTAATTGATATTGTATAATATAATTTTATTAAGATGAATGGATCAAATTTGGAAGTAAATTTACAAGAATGAATCATGCATAATTCAAATTTTAAAATTCCAGCCAGAGTTGAAGATAAGGTTGGGTTTAGAGGGCCTACAAGTGCGACAGATGCTGGGCGTTGTGTATTTACAAAAAGCACATTGATACAGCAAATCATCGCTCTTCAGGGGTGAGGACCACTCGTCATCTAAGTTCGCGGCCGAAGGATGCCATCATTTTTAACCAGAAAATTTGTGTGAAACCGGTTTCTATTGACTTTTCCTTCATGTTTGGTGACATTGTCTCTCTCTCTCTCTCTCTCTCTCTATATATATATATATATAAATTTTGCATTCAGGATCATGTGGAGATTATTATTATTTAAAAAAAAAACAGGTTAGTAAGAAATTCTATTAATTAAATTATTTTGTTTATGCGAATTTTATGGATGTTACACAAAACGTGATTGATTATGTGCAACAAATTGGAAGGGTGAAACCAAAATGCCCAAAAGGAAACCAAGCGGAAGCTCGAGGTAGATGAAAATGCAATTACTGGAAAGAGGAATACCAAGATACCCTTTTTGCCAAAAGCAGTACAATGAGCATCATTGATCTGCACAAGTTTGAATGGTCCGTGAATCTTTTCATCTCTCATTTATTAGTTTTGGTTTTTCTGGCCTGACTCTCGAGTCGTTGTTCTCAGGTTAATTTCAAGATTCTACAAAGACTTACTGCATGCTTTCCCAAGTAGCTAGAGATCGATGTTGAAGGGTAAAACATAATGCGTTTACGATGGAGGATCTTGTGTGAATAATAAATACCAAAAGGACGGATTTAGATTGATTCCCCTACGTCTTTGTTCCTATCTCCAACTTCATATTAAGATCGATAAATATTTCAAAATGGAAATCTTATGGAATTCCAATGCAATGACCATCTTGTTCAACAGATCGTAAAACTATAGTGTTTATTTCTGCTAAGCTGCATGTGTGATGTTGACCCGATATAAATGAAAGAGACTGAAGGAATGTCTTTGTTTTTCTTGTTTTTTGGTGCAAGAGACGGATGGAGTCGAAAACATGCAAGTATCTCTTTAAAGAAGAATTAAAGCAGCACATGTTGATGTTGGTGGTGACTGTAGCTTTCAGATGCAAACCTAGCAAAAGCTGGATTTATATCTCAAGTGGGAGGAGCATCTTTCCCTGCATTCATCTTTTTCATTGGTAGCTACCCTATCGTATGGTCAATGTCACATCACATGGACATGCCCCACATTCAAAAACACCGTATCCTATTTTACTTTTCTCTTTCTTCTTATTGTTTTTTTTTTAATTTTGTTAAATAAATTTTATTTATAAAAAAATAAAAATAAATTAATTATAAACAAATTTATAAGTTAACCATATATCTCACTTAAAGTTTTATTAACCTATTTATATATCTATTAATAATTGATAATTTTTTTTATCAAATTGACTTATATTGTTGTTTTTATTCATCTTTTTTTTTTCTGTTAATGACAGTAAGTAAAAATTAAAATATTTTATTTACATAGACAATTTTTTTTATTAAACAATCTATAAATATAATCTAAATTATAGTTAAAATTTATGACATGATTCTAATTTTAAAATACAATAATTTCTCCTCATCTTAAATCCTTTTTTGTTCACTTTTTCTTCAGCACATAGTTTCTTTTGGGCCCATTTTTTATATATTTTTTGGGTCATAGCCCATCGACAGAGTTGAAAATGGCTCGGAGAAGAGGATTCTGCATTGCCAGTCCAAAAAAGAAAAAAAAGAAAGAGGATTCCATATTTTACTCTTTTTTTTTGGACAGATCAAAGATTATAATATTCATAAAATAGGTATAAACTTGAACTTACAGAAACCTTTAGCAAGACACAATAAGATAAAAATTACAGATTCGTCTACACTTCTGAAAAAAAGAAAAAATTCAGATTACAAGACAACACACCTCCTAACTATTACTATCAACATCATAAAAAAATACAAATTTTACCTAACTACAACTCATTTTAGAAACAGAGCGAAGAAAATTCAAGTCTTTTAAGGAAAGACAACACACTCTTTAATCTTCTCTAAAGATAATGACTCGTGGCATTAAAAATTCTTTTAACCTTGAAATGTTATCTATCTGAAGCAAAACATGTAGATCTTCAAGAGCTGGTGAGCACTGAATAATCTCTATGAAGGAGAAAAAATTTCTCTTAATAAAGAAAACAAACCTCTCTAAAAGAAAGAAAAAAACTTTTTTAATGAAAGAAAGAAACTTTTCAAATGAAAGAGGAGGACTTCCCTACTGGAAGGAGAAAGAAAAAGAGAGGCAAAAGGAGGGAGGGAGGAAGCTGCCATTGGCAGCAACCCCCCAAGCAAACGTCTCTGATGCACCGCGCGAGAGGAAGAAGAGTTCTGCTACGCTGCTAGGGTTTGCGTTAATATTCCACATTTCACTCAAAAAACAAAAAGAGGATACCATTTCTTGTAATGGGCTGGGCTGACCTACACTACTTTATTCGGGAACAGAACTGGCTGAAGGCATGGCCCGATCACGAGGAAATTTTTTTATTTTAAAAAAATGTATTAAAAGGCTTAAATCTTAATTGGAGGGAGGGATTATCATCCGAGTCTCAGCCCAGTGATATCATATTCATGGCTCATTTAAGAGAAGAATATAACCGGAGAAATTTTACCCGATTAAGAATATTAACATGAATTTCCGATATGAAAAATAATAATTAAAAACATGAATTTTGCATGGTTAATTCGCTTGGAAGATATAACGTGGAGGATGTTATTTAGCTTCAAGTAAAAGATATATACAACATTGGGATTTCGTTGTGCAATGTCATTGAAGAACCAAATTTATAGTTTTCTGTTTCAACCTTCGCGTGAACTAAAGGAAAATTCTTTCGAGTCATACCATATAATTTGCTAAATGCTGATGTTCAAAAGGCTACTTACAACACATCAACCTCATCTAATGAAAGAGAGAACTTGGAAATTTTGGGTAGGAAGAGTATCCAAAACAATACAGTAAACATTCGCTATAATTTGTCCGAAATTACTACTCCTTTAAGATTGAATCTAAAATCTCCGGTGCATTATGCAGACATTCTTTAGCACTCGATTACATCTACTTTTATACCGGCTATTTCTATATCCTCATAAACTATTTCGTCGCTGTTAATACATATATATATATATATATATATATATATATAGAGTTCTTCCTTCAAAACAAAAGAACAACTTAAAATTCCATTCCATAATTCTTTTGAAAAGCTTATACAAAAAGCAATTACCCACACCCATCAATTAAATGAGCCATTTGTATACATTGTGTTAATGTCCCTCAAAGAAGCCACAGTAAATTCATAATAACAGAACTCGAGATAACCCACGCTCACTAATCCAACATTATCTTTTATACTTGCTTAGACTCTTCAATTTAAGGTGACGATCCAATACCATTGCAAGATATTTGTGAATCTCATTTGACACATCCTTACACATGACACGCTACTTAGACAACATTGCAATTGAACTATCTGACACGACATTACCATTACCTTGCCCTTCCACGTAAGGTCTTATGAAAGTTCTCCGCCACCACACCTCGAAAGCTCTCTGAAGATTTGGGCAGTTGTCACCAATTTTCAAGAAGCTGCCCAGCCACGAAAGCATAATACTCTGCTGATCCTCCAGAGGCAGAGTGAGAATTGTCCTCCCAATTCCTTCCTCCACAACTTTACTGTCAAATGACCTACACCCATGCTGTAACCAGCAGTAGTCATTGACCAGAGGCTGTAGCCATGTCTGTAACAGCAATTGACGTGTGTCCTTTGATGGCAACAACTCCCCTCTTCCAATCCCAACATATAGTCTTCCCGAAATGCAGCTAACATGGTGACGAGATACAATAGACAGCTTTGCATGTAGGACAGCCAATTCCTGCTGCTTTGCCCACATCACTGCAAACTCATCACCAGCTTGTTTGTCAACTAAAATCTCAAGCAACCATGACAAGTTATCAGCTTCAAGAGCTATATGCTTTACTACAGGTTCTCTGTTATCACTAGATTTATTCACAAAGTCTGCTTCTGCAGCTTGCCTGAACATAGACAATAGAGAATCCAAGCAGCTTCTACAAGATCTATAAATTATTTCAATAATGTCAGGAGAGCCTGCACAGCTTGGACGTTTGTTGTGCTCCCTGAGGAGCTTCAGAACTATGGATTTCATCTCTCGGCGGCCTTTCTCCTCGTTACTTTTTAGAACAAGTTCAATAATGTGGGAAAGAGTATCTTTTGGGACATTAGAGACATCAGAAGAAACTCGTTTCAGCACAGGGTTGACCCCAATTCCTTCCCCCTGAAGTCGAAGCACTGTAGAGATCACCTTTTCTTCTTCATCTCCAACCCATGGAACTGCCTCCAAGTACTCCAAACATGATTGGATACATGTGCTGAAGCCAAGGAGTTCTGCAACCTGCACAATAGTTTGTTTTAGATTGTCTACAGTATTTTCAAGATAAATTCCCCCAACTACCTAGTTATGCATGGCACACAAAATTATCACAGAAAAAAGGTGCACATATACTAAACATTAAAAAGTACCACCCAAAAAACTCATTCTTTTGCAATGCCCAATATATGGGTATTAATCAATTGCACAAGAGCCCTAATATGCCGCATAAGCAGAAAAATTAAGAGCATGAAAATTCAGATGATATGCAGCCTGAACTTATTTGGAAACTTCAGTTACTTTGACATTGAATATGTTGACTGGCATGATTCATGAAACTAAATCAGTTTTATTTGTCGCTAGTTTTTAGGATAGGATTATGACCATTTCATCATGCTATTTTTTAGGCACTTAACTGATATGCTCAACATGTAGCAGATTTATCTGCAATTTAGTTTTCATTATGCTGTATAAATAGACGGTTTGTCGCTCAATAAAACATCTTCTGTTGCCTCAAAATCAGCTTTCTCTCATTATCTTTAAACTCTGTTTTACTAAATACCTAACAAAGTGGTATCCGAGCAACATATTCTTGAAGGACCCGTGAGATTGAGTGAGCCCAAACACTATTCCTAAACACTTATGACCTATCTCTCTTTAAAAAAGAAACACACACACACACACAAACCCTATTCAAAAGGAATTTAGACGGTTCACTCACTGGAATTGCACCTCCAGTGTTTGATGGAACAAATTATCAGGTCTGGGCTGTTTGAATGGAAGCCTATTTTGATACTAATGATTTGTGGGAAGTTGTAGAACAAGTATATGCAGTTCCTGTCGGGCCAGACAATGCCACTCTTGTACAAATCAAAAATCAAAAGGAAAGGAAGCAGAGAAGATCAAAAGCAAGAATAATCTTGTTTGCAGCAATCTCACCCACCATTTTACTAGAATAGTCACAATGAAAACAGCCAAGGAAATTTGAGATTTTTTGAAGCAAGAATACAAAGGAAATGAAAGGGTTAAAGGGATGCAAATACTGAATTTGATCCGAGAATTTGAGATGCAAAAGATGAAAGACTCAGAAACAATCAAGGAATATTCTGACGGGCTTCTTGGCTTTGTCAACAATGTAAGACTCCTTGATACTGATTTTTTCTGATTCTAGTATTGTTCAAAAGATCCTAGTCACAATTCCTGAAAAATTTGATGCTACAATTTTATCTTTGGAAAACTCAAAAGATCTGTCAATCATTACAACACTGTAGGCACAAAAAAAAGGAGGCTTATGAGGCAAGAAGGATCTGTGGAGGGTGCTTTTCAAGCCAAATCACAAAACTACAATGGTGGCAAAAATAAGAAGAAAAAAAAAACAGAACAAGTCTGAAGCTTCTGCAGGCAACAATTAAAATAGTCAAAGCAACAGTGCTCAAGTCTTTCCACCTTTTTCCTACTGCAAAAATAGAAAAAAATCATCCACAGAAAAAGTGCTGGTGAAGGTCAAATGCAAGATGTCACAAGTGTGGTTAGTTAGGGCGCATGAGAAGAATATGCAAGACTCAACAACAACAACAAGGAGAAGCCAAGGCTGTTGAGGATGAACCCCCAGAGGAGTAGTTGTTTGTGGTATCATGCTTGGCCACTAATTGCTCCACAGAAAGCTGCCTTATAGATAGCGATTGTACAAATCACATAACTTATGATCGAGAGCTCTTTAGAGAACTTGACAAGACCACTATTTCTAAAGTCAGAATTGGAAATGGAGCACACAATCCAATAGAAGGCAAAGGAACAATAGCAATTGAAGGCCACATAGGTCTGAAATTAATTTATGATGTTTTTATGTTCCTTAACTTGATCAAAATCTTTTGAGATTTACTCGGTTGTTGGAAAAAGGCTATAAGGTGCTGTTTGAAGACAAAAACTTTGTGATTAAAGATGCACAAGGCATAGAAATGTTCAAAGTTCAAATGAAAGGCAAGAGCTTTGCCTTGCATTTGATGAATGATGAACATGTTACTGTACACAAAGAAGATAATAATATAGTGCTTTGGCATAAGAGATTGGGGCATTTCCATCATGCTGCTCTACTTTTCATGAAAAAGAACAATTTGGTGAAAGGCTTGCATGAATTAGAAGATGAGCCTCCTAAATGTTTTGTTTGTCAGCATGGGAGGTAGACTAGACTTCCTTTTCAACAAAACAACGCTTAGAGAGCTACACATAAGCTACAATTAATACACATAGATGTGGGAGGACCTAAGAAAACACCATCATTAAATGGCGGTAAGTATTATATTGCTTTGGTTATTCAAGAATGTGTTAGATTTATTTTACAAAGCTTAAAAAAATTGAGGTTGCTAATATCTTTGTGAAGTTGAAAGCTTGGGTTGAAACTCAAAGCAGATGCAAAATACAGGTGATCAGGTCCAATAATGAAATTGAATATACCTCTAAAAAATTTAACGAGTTTCGTGAAGATGCAAGCATTGAACATTAGTTGATAGCACTATGCACTTCTCAATAGAATGGTGCTGGAGAGGAAAAATTGGACAGTTATGGAGATGACAGTGCTTGCTTCATGACAAAGGGTTGCCAAAAAAATTTGGAGCCGAGACTGCAAATACAACACTTTTTCTGCTAAATAGATTGTCAACAAAAGCTTTACAAAAAATGACTCCGTTTGAAACATGGTATGGTTATGAACCAAAGTTACTTAATTTGAAGACATTTTTGGCTGCCTGCATTTCTCTTACATACCTCAAGTTAAGATAGATAAATTGGACAAGAAAGAAGAACCTAGTATTTTTGTAGGCTATAGCTCAATTTCAAAGGCCAACAGAATCTACTTACCACAAAGCAACAAAGTAATTGTCAGCAGGATGCAATTCCTTGAGTTAGACAAGTGGAGTTGGGAGAATGATAAGAAGCTTGAGACTCAGGAGGAGAATGATGATGTGAAGGATGAACTTGTTAGAGAAACCGAATCACTCTCACGTTTATCAGAGGTGCAATGTTGATGTAGTGGAGCCTGCAAGGTATGAAGAAGCTAAAATTGATCAGAAATGGATAGCTACAATGAAGGAGGAGCTAAAGATGATTGATAAGAACCAGACATAGGAGTTGGTGGATAGACCTAAACAAAAGAAAGCTACAGGAGTCAAGTGGGTTTACAGAACCAAGCTCAATCCTAACGGTTATATAAACAAATACAAGGCAAAGCTAGTTGTTAAGAGATATGCCCAGATGTCTAGGGTAGATTTTTCTAAAACTTTTACCCCAGTTGCCAAGTTGGATGCCATAAGGATGTTGTTGGCTCTTGTTGCACAAAAGGGTTAGGTTATACACCAAATGGATGTCAAGTTAGCCTTTTTGAATAGATACTTGGAGGAAGAAATTTTTGTTGTGCAACTTGAAGGGTTTGCAGTTCAAACAAAAGAGGAGTAGGATATCAACTAAAAAAAGTCCTGTATTGTTTAAAACAGGCACCAAGGTCCATATATAGTAGAATAGATGCACACTTAGTTAACTTAGGCTTTAAAAAAAATTTGAGTGAATTTACTTTATATATCAAGAAGGATGATGGTGAAATACTTGTGGTATTTTTGTATGTTGATGATCTACTTGTTACAAGAAGTAGCAAGGAGTTGGTTGACAAGCTTAAAGAAGAAATGAAAGACGTCTTTGAAATAATAGACCTTGGAAGGATGACATTCTTCCTTGGTATACAGGTATATCAAAAACAAAATGAAATATTTCTATGCTAGCATAAATATGAAAAGGAATTCCTCAAGAAGTTTATCATGGAAGAATACAAGCCAGCTGTAACTCCAATGAATCGAAAAGAGGAGTTGTGCAGAGAAAATGGGGCTGAAAGTTGGACCAAAGGCTGGACAGGAGTCTCATAGCTGCTTAATATATTTAATTGCAACCAGGCCAGATATCATGCATGCAGTGAGTTTTCTATCAAGGTATATGCACTGTGCTAGTGAAATTCATTTTCAAGCAGCAAAAGGAATTCTTAGATATGTTAAGAGCACAAGTAATTTTGGAATAAGGTTCCATCAAGTTGAAAATTTTAGCCTCCACAGTTATTCTAATAGTGATTGGGTTAGATGCCATGATGATACGAGGAGCACCTCGGGTTATTGTTTTAGCTTTCGTTTTGAAATTTCTTTCAAGGTATTCAAAGAAGTAAGAGGTCATAGCTCAATCCCTAGAAGCAGAATATGTGGCTGCTGTTGCTGCTGTGAATCAAACCCTTTAGCTTAGGAAACTCATGATAGATTTGCATATGGAAAAACAAGAAAGCACACAGATATTTGTGGACAACAAGCTGCAATTTCAATTGCTAACAATCTAGTGTTCTTTGGCAAAACAAAACACTTCAAGATGAAGTTTTATCTTCTCAAAGAGGTACAAAAGGAAGGAGAAGTGCAGCTAATCTACGGCAAAACAAAAAATCAAAGTGCTGACATCCTAACAAAGGCACTTCTGAAGATTAGTAAGAATTCTTGAGGGAGAAGCTTGGTGTATGCATCTCCAGAGTCAAGGAGGAGTTTTGACTGGCATGACTCATGAAGCTGAATCAGTTTTATTTGTTGCTATTTTTTAGGATAGGATTATGACCATTTCTTCATGCTATTTTTTAGGCGCTTAACTGATGTTCAACGTATAGCAGATTTCTCTGCAATTTAGCTTTCATTGTGCTGTATACATAGATGGTTTGTTGCTCAATAAAACATATCTTCTTCTGTTGCCTCAAAATCAGCTTTCTCTCATTATCTTTAAACTCTGTTTTGCTAAATAAACAACAGAATAGGAACCACATTTAGCGTGTCTACTGTACAGGATTAGTTAAAAAGACATGAATGCATCTAGTTCTAGATTGCATTTATGTAGGTACATAATATAAAATATACAGAGGAAGATAGATGGAAGCAAGTGGGGTAAAAGTGTCCTGCAGATTAAGAAGGAATACATCAAGTTAGATCATTTCTTCACAAAAGGTAGCAAATCTAATACAAATTCTCATCCTGACCTAAGTGCCGAAGAGCTCATCTTCAATAACTAGCTTATAGCCAATGACTATGTTTGAGCGTATGATAGTATATTAATTGTCTTATAACCTGATACAGCCTGCTTTTCTTGTGAAAGGATGATGTTAACAATGAACTCCAATTAATTTTGCGGATCTCCTCTTGGTCTAACAACAATGACACCGTCATGATCATCACTACAGATTTCATTTATAGCAGTCCACTGTTTATGCAACTTTTGATCTTGCTGTCATAGTATGTATATAAATAAATACTATGCACGTATCACAATCACAAACTAGTTATGTATATCACAGTGTATATACTAGTTAATGATACTAATTTTAATGGCATATGACACGAGTGTTATATAGTCATCAATTCATCATTGCTACAATTCACATTTGTAGCACATTTCACAACAATAATAGTGGAAGACTCGAGTTCTCATTTCCGCTCCTTGTGGTAGTGTTGATCTTGCCTTCTACAGTGGTCATTATGTATAAGAAAAAGTACAGTCCATGATATTCAAGAACACGGTGGAGAAGAGATCATGCCTAAAAATAAAGTACTCTTGAAACAACTAGGATGCACCAGCTTCTATTTCAGCACAGCAGGCACCTAAATAATCATCATCTTGACACGCACATGTATAGAATATCACGAAATAGTGCATAATAATTGAACTTTATTCTTATATCGATTATGTAGCAGATGAATTTGCGGTTGGTAGTGGCATTCAGAATTTAATTGCTAAGTAAACTCAATTACTAAATGTACACATTATCATTACTTAAATTGAAAAGAAGATGCATGAAACTATATTTTCGGGGAAGAACCATACTGAAGATCTATCACAGTATAGAATGAATACGCAAACATAGTATTTCACAAGAACCAATAAACAGACATTATAAAAAAAATAAAATTCAGAGACGGTGCATTATAAATTTGTAAGAATGAATGAATAATAGTAAAACCAAACATTTCTTCCCCGAAAATGCGTTAAATACAAAAGAATCTAATACAGAAATAGCAATCGAAGTGGAGAAAACGCTGCGAAGCATATTTTATCCAAAAACAAAATAGTGAAGCATGAAACTGTGAGAAAATTACCTTGAGTATCCGAAGTATGCGAGGAACACTTTGTTTCATTAGCCGCTGCTTCATGTCCTTGCAGTACATCAGTCCAACAGTTTCAACATATATTTCAACATCCTCACAATCATCAATTTGGAGACATGACAAACCAGATTGTTCAGAAAGTTTATCAGCAAAGAAACTACTCTTCTCTATTAGAACAATCCTGTGCACGCTTAACTTCACACAAAATCCCTGCTTTCCGAATAAAACCACCTTCATATCACAAGTTCCAGGCTCACCGAACTCAATAGCTACCTTTCGAGGCAAATTTTCAATTTTAGGTCTCGCTGATCTCTCTGTAGCCACGGATGTGCCAGTCGGAGGTCTTTGTGGAGCAGTATACGGTTGATCATCGGAAACCACCAATCTTGATGGGGCAGGAGCTGGTCTTCTCTCACTCGCTGGGACTGGCTTTTTCTGGGCACTGGTTTTTGGTGGTGGTGAGGAGGGTTTGGTTTTATTTAGAGTATTTTGAGCCTTGAGGCTTTTCTGAAACACAACTGGAGAAGGACAACACCAAAAACCTTCCGGGGTGACAGCGATTGGAACATTTTTTATCTTGGTTTGGCCTTGCTCTACCCGAGTAAGCCTAATTTCGGCCATATTTGGCAAGTAACAAGAATTCACAGCTACTGTGGAGGAAGATATGGCATTTACGGAGAAAACAGTGCAGTCTAAAGAAGTCCCTGTTTGACTATGTAACAACAAATTGGTTGTGCAGGCATGTTCAAGAAAGATATATCTCGCAACATTTTGCTCCACTCCTTTTGGAAGTTCAGCTTCTTCTTTTTTATTTTTTATATATATACTTATTGAATACAGCTCTTTTCCCTCATAGATATGGAAGTGTGAAAAATGAACGGCTGCAGTTTATATTTTTCTCAAATGAAAAAGAATTTGAAACTCACGTAGAATGGCAGGAACATATGCAGACATAGTTACTGAAAGAGCATGTTAATTTATTTATTTTGTGGAGAAAAGTTATTAAAGTCTTCAAAAGTATAGTTGAGGAGTTCTATCTGACCTCGTTGGCTACAGATCAGCTGCCAGAGAAAAACTCAACGTTAAATAGGGGTTAGAGGGAGAGAACACAGAGAATGACTCGTCTCTCTAGTCACCAGCAAAAGCAGAAACTTACCGAGAATTGTTCATCTGAGAGGCCTCTGAAAACCCATGTCTTATCTAATACTGCTCATCCCAAACAGCGTAAAAAAAAGATTGAACAGGAGCTCTAATGTTAAGCATCAAGGGAACCGGTGAACAGAGACTTGAAGAAGGCATAATCAGTGTGTGTAGTTCTCTTTTAATTTGTAAAGTAGAGAACACCACGAGACCCGAAAAAGCAAATGGGCGAGAAATGAAAGGGATGATGGCTCATAAGCTGTGTTTCCACTTTAACAGTTTTCTGTCCATCCATGCTTTTGATGATTACATCCATGTGGGTCTCAGAATTTGCATACCTTTGCCCACAGGAATAGGATTATAGGATTATAACCTCACTATTTTCTCTGTTTACAAAAGGAAAAACGAAAAGTAATCGCCTTTCTTTTCCTTGGTTTCCCTCTTGCAGCTCTATGAACAACTCAGCAATCAAACAGACAGTAGGCATGCCTCGCGCCCTTGGTGTGCGCTCTCATTTTATTATTTATTAATAATTATTATTATTTTCTGAGTTTGTTTATGTCCCAGTTGCTTTTAGGCACCGTCGCTGGATTTTCTAGGCTGTAGTCACCGTCGCTATCATGTAGAGTAAAGCGTAAGTATGCTGTATGGTGCAATGACCAGTACACCCTCAGGTCTGGCTCCCAAAATGCCGAATCTAGGAAGGAAGATGTCAGCAAAGTAAGTATTTAACAGCTTTTTCCTTATTTCTGGGTCAACTTTTGGTTGTTTCGTCTGAAAGTGGCAGTTACCTATAGCGGTGTAGATGAAGACGGGGACCTAACCATGAAATGAAAGCGATGCAATGGTCCAAACCCCAAACAGCAAATTGACGGCGGTGCTTGTTTTTATTGGCTCTGTTTGGTTCCGGACAATCCAATCGCATCTGTACTGCATAATAGTCATTTTTCATTGTATTACTATTTTGGTCAATCAAATTTAAGTTTAACCAACAAATTAAACAAACATTTTTTTTTTTTAAAAAAAAAAAAGGTGAAAGGAGCGAAGTGGATAATGAATTCATCCGAGTCATATTTACACTGGTGATATTTTTGTTTTCTAGATAAAAGTTCAGAAGTCATATCCGATAAAAAGGAGGGAAGATTAATAGATGAACATATAAGCAGACACAATAAAAGTGCCGACTCGTATATTGTCCATTTTTGGCTGAGCAATCTGTCACTTGACTGCTTTCTTGGTAAGCATGGCTAAATTTTGTATTATCGGATTTATTTATTTATTTATAAAATATAATTTAATTTATTATTAATAAATAATTTTTAATTTATTAATAATATTTAAATTAAATATTAATTTTTTATTTATTTAATTTATTAAGACAAAAAAAATTTCCTAGCGTTTGTTAGCATAACACTGTCTTCTAGTGTTAGTGGTACCATACTCGAAACAAGTGACCGAGAAGATCCAAATTTATGACTTTGTGTTGTGATCTTTGGATCAAACCATTCAAATCATACATTATTAAACCTTTTGCTATTATTTAACAATCTTCACATTTCAGCAATTAAATATTGACATTGGATCCTTTGGAAAAAAGAGAAGCTGTGTCATATCCCACCCTCCTTTTCATTGTTATTAATTATGACTGGGATTACTAGAGAAGAAAGAGAGAAACACGAGAATGAATGACAATATATATCTTCTTCTTTTTCTACTTTTTAACTATAAAACATAATATTGTGAGAGAGAAAAGAACAAAATATGTTCCCAAATTACCAAGTTGGTATACATTTTTCAAATTTTCAGCATGTCAAGGCTTTGTAAGCGTTTCCAAGAGCAATATTTATATATATTTTTTACTCTCAGGATGACCCAAACTCCAAACATTGTCACTAAACTCCCATTTACTACATCAAAGCCAAGGAGAATTTTTTTCTTCTTCTTTCAAACTATACTCTGACAAAAAGTGGCCCCATAAAATTCACCTCAGATCTGAATGCGACTTTTGTTGTGGTCCCTCTAATGTAAAATGTTCGAGAAAGAGCTAAATTCAGGATTTTCTCATCTACTCCACGGTAAAATATCTTTGTGAAGCAGCTGTTTGGTTGTGAAAGCGAACTAATTTCCCCGACCATGGGAATTTTCTCATAGGAAATTCTGAGCTGAGCAAAAAGAGAAGATAATCAAGAATTTAAGAACTTTTGACCAAGTTCTTTTTTTTTCTTTTATGCAATAAGAGAAAGCTGTTAGTGCAATCATAGAACCTGCAATGATTCTAAAGAAGTGAGAGAAGAGAAAGATAGAAACGTGTTTTAAGAAAAAAATTCCCGTGCCAAGTCTAAGTGGCCTCTTCTCACTACAGGAACTGTTGGCCGTGCCCACGTCCGAGTCACTGTTCCTGCGGTAGGTTGGTGGCTCCTCAGATTAGATACCATTATTAAACACTCTCCCATGTGCCACTTTGCTTTAAACTTTTGAAGTTTTCAACCCAACCAAGAAGAAAATTTTCTAGAGATCAATGTGAGAACATGGCGCGGGTAATCATTTATACCCCAACCAGTCCCAAAAGTTGACTCATTTTATGAAGAACTAGGAGTCAATTACTTATTATTATTATTATTTTGGGCCCGCCGGGGGGCACCAACCCTCAACCCTGTAATCCAAGAAAATATCTCTCTGTCACAAACTTGAGATATTACGGTTTCCTGGTAATTCTGAGTGACAATCCTATGCACAAGTGAGAAATCTGATTAATATTCAATAGACAATACCTCTGATTGTGATGTGACCCACGTGCAACTCCTACGTTGTAACAGATATTCGTTACTTTTTATTTTCGGGACAATGGCGGATATTCGCTGTTAATGGTTGAAGGGAAAACGATGGGAAACGCTATGCAAGTAAGAAGACAAGCATTTGAATTGCATTTTTTTTAGGTACATTTTATGAGGTGAGTTTATTATAGAGAGAATTGAAATAACACCTACAATAAAAAAAAAATGATAAAATATCACTTAGATAGTTTGGTCGACTCGGTAAAATTTTACTAAAAAGAAATATATTAAATAAAAAATAATTCCATAATTTAAAAACTTCAACTTTAAGTGGTGGTGGTGGTGTTGTTATTTGGTACATTTCATGAGGTTAAATCCTGACTTATCCCAAACCCCCACCCCACCCCACCTGCTAGCCTTGGGTGGCTGAATTTCTATTTATAAGGAGAACAACGTAAGAGACCCATTATGGGCATAAGACGAGTAACCGACAAATTAGTTTGGCATACCCTGTTGCCTCCAATCCATCCCAAGTAGCCCCTGTCCCCAACCTTGACTTGCTTCTTCGTCTTCCTTATCCACCTTCGATGGGTTCCTTTCCTCTATACCCCTACATGTGGGTACCATTGAAAGTAGTGCCTCAGAAAGCTGAAGGGCATGCATGGCGGTCCCCTCTTAAAAATATTTTGAAATCAATTCAAATCATAGAAACAGGAAACACGATCAACTTTTTTCAGCCTTTTTATTTTTTATTTTTTTTAACTATGGGCAAATCTATTTCATAAAATTAGCAAATTAAGTAGGACATCCATGAAGAATCTGAAAATATTGCAAATACCTGTCTCTTTAACCAACTAATTAACCAGATGGACATGACTCAGATAACATGCTGAGATCCACCTCAGGCTTATTATATTCTACTAATCTGATAGAGATAAAATGAAGTTCTAGAAGACATTGACTATAACACACTGAAGGAGGAGACGAATGGGAAAATTTACAAGGCTATTCAGTTTGTGTTGTCTTCATTTCACTTACTCTACTTCTATTCAGTTAAATGTCCATGCTACGTTATCTACTCGTTCCCATCTTTTTTCCTATTTCTTCTTTATGGACTTCTTGATTGATGTCAACGATCATCAAGAGCTAACTTTGTGGTGTGTGTTCTTTTTCTGATTGGTATTTTTGGTTTCCGCTCTATTCCGATGCTTGCATCATTAACCAAACAAACTGCATCATATGGACCAAAGTGCTATGGTCCAAACCATAAGACTACATCATTGATAGTTGAATACCTGCACACCCTCCCCACCAATGACTGAGCAACATTTAAGAGCGCTGGTCTTTCACTAACAAATTAACAAACAAGTTAATTCATAAATAAGTTATTTATGAAACAAAAAAAGGGAAACTAAGTAAAACTATTGAGCATATGTACATTCCCGCAAGCTAAAGAACTTGAGCCTTCTAACTGGAAAAGAAAAATAAGGAAAAGCATAACAATTGGCAATTTAGATAGCTTCAACTTCAAAGATTTTTCTTTTCCTTTTTTGTCGGACTTCTATTTGGAAGGGGAGGGGAGGGCAGATGAATATTATTTCATGAAAAAGAAAATTAAAGAACAAAGCTGCAAAAAGATAGATATGACCTAATCATTTGAACCAGATCAACTTTGTCAGAGAATTAACCAGAGTTTATAGCTGGCATTGGACAGGTTACCTGCCTCATTGAGGTGCTTGAAATATCATTTGTTAGAAGACGTGAGAGACTGTAAGAGCCCTTCCAATTTATGCGGGCATTTCCACTTTAGAATCGTTCAATGTTGAGCAAATCAATCATGCCCCAAGTTTTGCAATCTGGAAATATTGCAACAGCACATATGTTGAGGCTCTAGTAAAGGCGTCCCCGACACTTCAAAGATCCACAGAGGCAAGGACATCCTTCTTCAGGCACAAGCTCATAGCGATAAATGCATGTCAGTTCTTCACCCAAAGCAATCTGCCAACAAGAACAAAGTGAAATATAATCCATGGAGTACAACAAATCTAGCCAAACATTAATTCAACCTTTCACAATAAAATGTGCAGGGTTTAGTAACATTAAGGTAATCTTTCATGCTTGTCAAACAGAAAATGTAAGATGGAAGTGTTGGGTGATGCCCATTATCCAATCCACAAATACCAGTATACATATAACAATCAGGATCTGGATAGCAAATTCCCTGCACATCTTTGTCAATATCAACAGTTTAAAAATTAAAAGAGCTATGTCAAGATCATTATATGATACTATTTTATCCCTCCACCTCATGGTCTTTGGCCTACCATCTCCCATACCAATCGTATATCAGATCAAGAAAAATATTTGCAATTTTGCATGTATGAATTCCCAAGCGTCATAAATGTTGAAAGTCATTTCCAAGGAAGCAGTCATATAGAAGAGAAAACTTACATCTCGGCTTGCATAAAGACCAATATGTGCACGCTCACAATCCATGCTCTCTACAAGAACTTGGTGATTTACAAGATTGGGCGAGCAGCTGTAACAACAGATCGTGCAGGCAAACCAAAGGCAATTAAGATGTAAACATTAGAATGTATTAAAAATGCTAGGAATAGAAGTTTAAGCCTCATTCAGAATGTAATAAATTTACCATCGTTGGAAAAAAATAATTGTAAAATTCTTCTCATGTTACTATATTTTATGGTTGCTGAGAAAAAAAAAACAAATAGTACCACTTTATTTGCCTTAATCAATAGCACCATAAGTGCTCCTACATTAAATCTGTAAAGTTTTTGTTGCAATGAGGTTTTGAATTGACTTAATACAGTGTCTACTAAGTTTAATCAATAACACCAAAGGTGACTAGTATTGCTGTTTCCGAAACTATGAAATCTAGATATATAAATTATTATATCTTAATCCCTCTAAAAAAATCACATTTAGGAATTTTAATTTTATCTTGAATTGTTTCTTAATTATATTTTAGCTCTTAATTATGGAATTACCAAATCTTGATAAATTAGTTGTTTTATCTTATATTCCTCAAAAGAGGTATCACATTTAGGATTTTTAAATTTTACCTCAATTTATCTTCTTGCTCAAAGTCTATTGCTAAAAGTCTATCACATAAAACTTTTATGCTTTTCTCTGATCAAACCTAATTGACAGCATAGTGAAGTCAATTCAAAGCCTCATTCCAACAAAAACTATGCCAAATTGAATATTAAGAAGCCAAGTGCTTGCCTGTGATTAATGAACCTTGAGACATTTCCGTGTCTAGTAGCATCAATTACATATCGAACCTGTCCTTCAGTCAATCTGCTCATATCATTGACATGAGTGCCAACGTCATAGAAATAACTGCAACCTTCTTTGCCATATCTAATATTTTATGTACCCCATGTTAGATTAAAAGAAGATATGTAAGTTAAATAAAAAAAAATTGCATCTCGAACAAATGTAAACCTCTTATGCCTGTTGTGTGCCTCCTGCTCATCTAAAACCTCTCCAATGTATTCGCACACAAATGTGCCACGCAGGATAGCTTCACCAGCCCTTACAGCCCAACCCTACAAATCACATTAGAGAAGTCAGTATAAAGAGCCTTAAAAGCCATTTTAATTTATCAAAAGAAGACCAATAACCTTTTTCTCTGTTTTAAAGACTTCCAATTTAACTCGCACTCCATTCTGCAAAATTCTATTAGAGCAGGTTTCGTTACATCTGCACATATGGTTACATTCATATACAAGGTAACCTTCCTGCAGTTCCGTGGGACAATTCCCAGCATAAGGCAAAAAAAAAAAATTGTAAATTAAGTAATCCAGAAATAGAGAAGGATATATGGGAAAACGTCAGCTGTATATGCTAACAAACTATGAAGAGAACTCAGGGGTAAACTCGTATAAAAGTGATGTTTGATAATATCTACATAAATAAAAACCTAGATAAGCATGATGATAGTGAGCATGTAGCTAAGTTGCTACGTTCTATAGAATTCTACTTCATATTCATAATCATAAAAAGAAAGAGATAACAGATCTTATGTGCAGAAACGTAACAGTCCAGTAACAATTAAGCAAGAAGAGAAGCTATATTTAGGACTTTAGCATATACAAAATATAGAGTTGAACATTGATACTGTTGTTAGTGTATCGAAGACACTTATACTAGTGGCATAAAAATCATATTTAGGACTAAAATAATATAACATAAAGTATGTGGTACGCCCCTATGGTTATTAGAAGTTATTAGAACCATATGGATGGTTATTTGAAGATATTAGAAGCATACGGGTACTAATTAGAAGTTATATTTAAGGGTCGGCAGCAAGGGACACATGGAAAATTGTAATGGGAGTAATTAGTTAAAGAATTTGATTATAAAAAGAGGGGCTGGGCAGAGGTGAGGGGAGGTAAAATCTTATGGGAATTTGGGTTATAGGAGACATTTAGTACTCTGAAATTGCCAGAGATTATCTTTTTTGTATTTCTTCCATATTTTTCAGTATTATTCTAATAATTTTCTACTATTTTTTTAATGAATTTCATATGGAGATTTAGGTCTCCATCAATTGGTATTAGAGTAGTGACGATTTCATGTGCTAGTTAAGAAGGATGGAAAGAAGTATTGCAAAAATGGTGAAGGCTGCCATAGAAATATAGGAGATGAGTGAAATGAAATAATGCGTACTGGAAATAACGTAGATTCTGACAGAGATGAATAAAAGGATGTTGAAAGCAAAGCACACTAGGATGACTTCAAACGAACACAAGGAATAAGCCACCAATTCCTACTTCCACCTACCTTGAGAACAAGGTGAAACTTCAAGGATAGAGTATTAATAGGCCCCTATAGTTATTAGAAGTTATTTCTTATGGTTATAAGAAGTTATTAAACAGTTATTAGCAGCAAATGTGTCTGGTTAAAGGGTTTAGGTAGCAAGGGACACATGGCAAATTGTAATAGGGATAATTAGTTAAGAATTTAAAAAAAGAGATTGGCCAAAGAGGTGAAGAAAGGTAAAATCTTATGAGAGTTTAGGTTATGGGAAACATCTAGCTGTCTCAAAGTGCTAGTGATTATCTTCTTTGTATTTATTATATATTTTCAATATTAATTTCAATATATTTCTATTATCATCTTCGTGAATTTCAAATAGTGTCTAAGTCTTCATCAATTGGTATTAGAGCAAATTCGATTCCCAAATAGTGGTGATAATGGTTGAAGAGGAGTGAAAGAGTGACGCCTGAGTACTAGTTGCCAGCATCTGGACGTCGCTGTCTAAAGGAGTGGTAATGATAGGCCCCTATAGTTATTAGAAGCACATGGATGGTTATTTGAAGTTATTATAATGGTATGGGTAGTTATTAGAAGTTATTTTTAAGAGGTTTAGACAGTGAGGGACACATGGCAAATTGTAACAAGGATAATTAGTTAAGAATTTGGTTATAAAAATAGGGGTTGGGCAAGGGTGAGGGGGGGGGGCAAAATCTTACGAGAATTCAAGTTATGAGAGACACTAGCATTCTCGAAGTGCTAGAGATTATCGTCTTTGTATTTCTTCTATATTTTTCAATATTATTCTAATATATTACTATTATTTTCTTAGTGAACTTCATATGGAGATCTAGGTCTCCATCAATATGATAAACATTTTAATATGTTATATAATTCAAATTTAAATGCTTAAACAATATTAACATTTACTTTTGATTAGAAAATTCAAATTCATGAATTCAAGGCATTTTATTAGTAAATCTTAATATAGAAAACTAAGATTTTGATATATTGTTTTAAGAAAAGCATGAATAATTTAACATGCTCATATTAGTTGTGTAAAAGTGGTGATTTAAACTCCTAAATATAATGTTGTAAAGCAATTCCCAACAGAGAAATTAATTATTAAGTTTACGATAAAATGGCAGTTCAATATTGAAGAAAATAATTTACCTCCAAAATTATTCTGCCATTCTCATCATATGGGAACCTGGCACGTAGTGATTTCCCAAAAATATCCTTTGCATCATCATAGTCATTATCAAAAAGGTACACGTGATCACATGTTTCAGGAGAGCAAGTAGAGTTTGAGCAGGCGCATCCCAATTGCATACTCTGCCAATAAAACAAATAGGTTAAAGAATATTAATGCCAATTAAAATTATGGTGCTTTGTACAAAATTCTTTCTAGCTTAAGTTTCACAATGAAATATATATTAAGCTTAATATTTGTGTGTTTGTCCCTATAATTTTCTAGATGCTTTCACAAGTAAACAATTCTACAGATACTTAGTAGAGTTTGGTCTGTTTAAGGATTGCAACATATTGTCGTAGGATAACACGAGTCTCCACCCTAATGAATGACAGATGAGTGAGATGACATGCATCTAGTATAAAATAAGTTTATTCCTATCTGGTTACCATTTGATCATAGAACAAAACAGTCACAATTACTACCTCTGCATCAAGACTAAGGGATTGATCAAGCATTGGCCTTGTGACGTAGGTAAAGCTCTCCCAAGGCATAGAGAAATTTATATCTCGAAAATTGGAACCATGCATATGAAGAGAATTCAAAAGTTCTTGATCTACTACACAAATCACTGGAACTGATTCCTTCCCAAAGCTTATGTCATCACATAAGATAACTGCCTTTTCCAAGGAAACTGATTTTAAATGGCGTGAATCGATGATACAGTGAGACTCATCCACATCCCACTCATCACTTGTAGCATATGATACTTTTACAGATTTTTTTTTTACAAAACCATTGGTAAGAGATGCTAAGGGAGAGAGAAATGACTGGTCCTTCAACAACTTGCAGCCTTTAGGACAAACAAACCCCTCTTGGTGCCAGTTCACTAGAATGGTATGCTCACTGCAAAGTTTTGCTGCCTTCAAATACAGTTTTTCAGGCAAAACTCCATATTTCTCATCCAGTAAAGTTTTAAGACTAGCTTTGCAGCAAGCAGAGTGAGCAATTGACAAAATATCAAGATTATTAGGCCGAGGTTTAGTATTCAGAATTTCAGAAAACAAAATCTTTGCAACTGCTGAGCATTGATATTCAGCCAGTCTATCAATATTTGTTGTCTCCGTTACATGAGGTTGTATAGTTATTCCCCCCATGCCGTGTGATTTTGTTGCCTGAATGCATCTCTTTAGATTAGCATTGGCCCTACTTCTGATCCTATATGACACTGCTGCCAAACCCTTAAATCTAGGACGGCTAAGCCTGCCAGATTTTAATCTATATGCATAGTAACGAACTCCCCTCTTTGAGGGGCGGCTGCTCACGATATTAGGCCCCATATGAGCAGCTTGATGATGGCGACCAAGGTCGGGTAGTAAGTCAAACTTCAACCCACAAAACCTGCAAACAAATTTCCGCAAGCCAAATGGATTCTTAGAATTATTCTCCAAAGAAGCTGAATTCCCCTTCTCAAGTTTCACTGGAGAATCCTCGCCAGTAGACAAAGTCAGAGTTTGCTGCTCAGGAGCTTTTGATGGTCTGAAATTAAAAGGATGAACTGATAGAACATGCAGCCATAACTGGTCAGTATTTCCAAAATGGCTCCCACATGGAATGCATTGTAAAAGCATGCACTGTTCAACGAACTGCACATGATGTCTCTCCTGGACATGGGTTTCCAAGATTTTCTTGTTTGTAAAAGAATCTAGACAAATGGCGCATGCATAACCTCTAAAAAGACACTGTGCTTCCTTTTTATGATTGTCCATCCAATGGCTGCCAAGTGCTTGATCATCAGGAAATTTTGCAGAGCATATCTTGCACTTAATCACATTTTCATTATAAAAAATATCATTAACAGCTGAAGGCAAGAGAGGTGATTCTTCCATAAGTGAGGATACCTCCTTGTCATCATCAAATCCCCAAAGTGATTTGATTCTCTCCTTTTCACAATGAACCAACTTTGTAAATAATTTTCCAACACTAACCTCTTTAGAAGCTTCAGTCAAAGCCCACTGGAATTGAACTTCTTTAGGAACTGGGTTTCTTAAGGATAAAATGCTTTTGAATAGCCTGTAAAAAAGCACACATGCTTTATGTAGATGTGCTTTTTGCTCCGGTGAGAAGCAGTCCCTCAACAGCTCAGCAAATATTTCTTTTGAAATTATCCTATCTTTTCCATTTCTAGCACGTTTAAGCCAGCTTGGAAGGTGATTTTCACAGTACAAGAAATACCGTTTTGGAGGTTCCAAACAAGGGTTCATATTATCATATGGAGGTGAGCCTATACATTGAAGTGCCTCCATTGCATTATGATCATTTCCAGAATCCATGGGCTTCCCATTTAAGTTAGTTCTCCCATGAAGGGCATCACCATCCACGACTGACACTGGATCCACCGGCCAGGGACTTTCAACATCTACCAATGCCAACATGCTCTCAGAAACAGTATAATTTTCTTCATGTTTCCTCTTTAATGTATTCTGGGGTAAGTTTGAGGTGTGATCTGTTTCACCATGAGGCCGGTGTTTCTTACAGAATAAAGAGCCAGGTATTGCCCGGTGCTTACATCTAGTACCAAGAACAGTTGTACCTTCACACATTGGAGTCTCAACAGAAACAGGTCTTTCTGCTCTGCTTAAAAATCGAGAGGAAAAATGCACACAACAATATACATCACCATCATTTGCCCATCTCACACACTGTCTTCCCTTGGCTTCAATATAAGCCATGCATTGTCGATTCTTATTACCAGGTTCAACAGATTTTGTACCAACCATTTCATTCATAGGTGTTAACTCCATGCCCTTGGTATGCAACACTTTAGAACCTGCAGACTCAACTACAATTTCATTCCATTCATTAGACAAATTACTGGGTGAATCAGTTGCCATAGGTACTTCCCTAATGTCTTGCTGTTTACATGTTTCAGCTGCTGATGTACTTAATGTGTCCTGATTATTAAAGAAGGCTGGGTCAGTTTCAAGAGTTATAGATTGATCTGAACCCTTGTTTTCCACTTGTGAAGCATGGGTTTCTGCACGACGAACTTCAAGCTTGGGCCTCTTTCTACAAAACTGAAGGCTTGCCTGGAAGGAACCATCAGAGGTCTGCTGCTGTATATCTTTGCACAAGGATAAGGAAGGAGATGTGAAAAACCATTTCATTACTTCATGCTTCCAGGTTTTCCACTCAGAACCTAATGTTGCTTGCACTGGTGCATCCCAGAGAGTGTTGACATCATTCCACAAAATAGAATTAAACAATTCCTGAACAGAAGATAAAGGAGTATAATCAACCAAACATCTTGAGAAAAATGTGATTATTGTTTAAAACAAGGCAAGTGTATTCATTATTGCAGGTGTACTAAATTTGACATAAGCTTTCAGTCTGAGCCCCAGAAAAGAAGCTCCACGCTAACCATGTCCTCCATTATTTAAAGCATGGAAGATCAAGACTGCATTATCTAAGTAAGAAATTTTTTATAAATTAATATCCTGAGAAAGCAGAAGATAGCCTCAGCAAATCTAGGAGGTAACTGAGTGCATACCCTGAATTTATTATTCTCTGAAACATACCTGATAAATTTATAGACCACACATGATTTTGTCAAGGAGGAAGCATGCTATAGGGTCGATAAGGGTTGGCGGCAGCCTAATAGGAATTGGGGGCTAGATATGAGAGGGGGAAAAAAAGAAAGGAAACTTGGAGGACCACAGTTGGAGACTGGAAGCTGCCATAGATCTTCCTTAAAAAAATATGTCCTAAAAGAACTATAAGCTAAAATCATTAAGATCAAGGAAACATTTATATGATTAATACAGGTACAGCACAGTATGTACATTTTTGTTTAAATGTTTAACGTAATTATGTCCAGATAAGTTTTGGGTACTGCTTCAGTACAGAAGGATTGTCATATTTAATACAAGATGGCCTTATTACAGGCAGGGCAAGCAACAACTGTGTTAGACTTTCCTTCCATCAGATGCACTAAACGAAATAAATGGCAAGAGAAATATAAAAAACAGTAAACTGAGACATCATTAGCTATAATTGGAAATTTTAAGCAGCTCAATATCCTATCCTTTTCTATGTTCATCATTCTTATTGGAAAACAAAATTCCAGTTGCCCTTGATGACACCAAGCAACATGAATCCAAAGTCCTTGTCTTTTTCTGGATAAATAAATTGGCAGCCAAAATTATACAGTACCTCCTTCAGCAGCTCTACTGATTCAGCAGTATTTGCATTTTGGCAACGTTCAACCCAAGAGTGAAAAGAATGCTGTAACCATTTAGCATTTCTGTAACGCTGCAGTATGCTCTGTAAAAGGGGTGCTATACTACTTCAGTTACCAAATAAAAAAGTTATCAAGGAAAAATAATTAATATAATAATAATTGTATTTATCTAAAACATGGTGATATCTTGGATTTAAGAAAATCTAAAACTTCAATACAGTTCAAGTGACATTAATTGCAGACTATGAAAAACATGTAGATTAGGTAACAGCATTCAACTCTCAGACGTGTTAATAACTCAGCAATCAATCGAATCTAATCATGCTTAAAAAAGAATTAGAACACATAATGTGCTTTATTAAAGTTAGGCCAATCCAAGCTTTCTTCTTTTTTTATTTGAATATTAAACCACGCCAAGCATATTTAAAATTAAGAGTTTGCAAAGGCACAAAATAAAATGGTCTTTATTTCACAATGCTATCTTAAAGTACCTTTACAACATGCAAATTAGAAACAAATTCATCCATGATTAGTAGAAAGATAAACATGATACTACCAAATGTATGCCCTTAGACACTAATGAGGCATCTCATCCTAAGGAGTGGAGGAAAATGGAACAATATCCTGTCGCAGCAAGTTGCATGACATAACAAGAAGTCAAGAACCAATAAACGGTAACAATGATGAGAGGCTTGCGGAAATAAGCTTAGAAATAAAATAAAAACCCTAGTAACATCATAAATGTCAGGACCAACAGAGGATGATACAACAGTAACCAAAGTATATGCCAGCCCCACAAGTCACATGTCAAAGAAAAGCAGAAGAATTATCATTCAAGTTTAGTTTGCTTTGTTTCACTTTCCAGTATTTCTACAATCTAACAAGTAAAGCAACCTCCAATGCATGGGAACATCATCCGGTTGAATAGTAATTTTTTCAACAGAAAGTTTTCAAAACCAAAATTTTACTATGTAGTTTTTAAAATGTACTTAAATTGGCAACATATAATAATGGAAAATCTCATTACAAAACAATTGTACTCATTCAACTATTTAGTAGAAGCTTTATAACCAATTTCTCAAATTATACAAGAAACCATTTTGAGGGTGAGCCTTGGCGCAACGGTAAAGTTGCTGCCTTGTGACCTGGAGGTCACGGGTTCAAGTTCTGGAAACAGCCTTTCCGCTTGCGGAGGTAAAGCTGCGTACATCTTTCCCTCCCCAGACTCCACCAGGTGGGAGTCTCGTGGACTGAGCCGCCCTTTTTTTTTATACAAGAAACCATTTTGGAGAAGTTTGTGGCAGTGTATGAACCAAATACAGATGGTTAGCCACAAGGAGTTCAAACAGTGTATCATTATTTATTCATTATCATTTAAGCAGAACAATGCCAAGTGTAACGATAACAGTATTAATGGCCAAGTAACATCCAATATCTAAAACTACTACCCATTAAGGAATGCCACGTGTTATATTCACAGATGTAAATTAAAAAAAATGCAAGAATTAAACCAGTGCTAGCTCAGAACAAAAGTAAAGGACCAAATAAAAAATGCTTTCTGCACCATAAACTACCATCAGGAATTGGAATTCACATTATTCAGCTTTAGAAGCATTCTTCCAAGATCAGAATAACCATTAGAACAGGAAGCCTCCAAAGCAAACTCCTTCCAGACCATCACATCACGAGCACTATCTACTAATGCCTACATGTATTGTACAAATCTCCAGTAAAAGATAAAATGACAAAAACATTGAAACTGCAAGAATAAGGAGTAGAGGAGAGGAAAATGCACCACCATAACTTACATTCAAATGGAATTGATCAATGATGTTCAGCATGCCAACAACTAGCTTTTGCATTATAAACCGCCGTGCACCAGTCAAATCTTTTACCATTTTCAATCCTACCTGATGGGTCTCATATGCAATAGGCTGGGGAAACTCATTGATCGAACGAACAAGTAGCATGTCAGCCCAAGAATAATTTCGTGTGTGAGGAAAAAATATCACATAATATTTTTTCCGGTCATGAGTTGGTTTTGCTTTCAAAGTTGCCAATGGACAGTCAGCCCTTGCACATCTGATGCCAGCCTGCCACTTTCCTCTCCACTGAAAAAGACATAATAAAAAAAAAAAATCTTGCATTTTTATTTTCCTTTTAACAGAGAAAAATTCCTCAAAGCCGTTCAATAAAATGAGCTAGAGGAGATTACTGGCACAAAGAAAAGATGACTTTGGAATTTCATTGACGGTTCCACAGAGCAGGCATTCCACACCCATAGAATAAAAGTAAAATAAGATTATTTTTAATGAATCAAAAAGGAAAAATCAGATTGTCATGAGACAAAGACAGCATAAGTGAGCTTGGACAACATAAAAGAAGCTTGAGCAAACCAATGAACAATCAATACTTGTTGTAGGGAGCATAACACACATTCAATTAGTAAAGCACTAAATACTACTAAATTGTGCAATACATATGGTTACCTTGACCCACAAGGCCACAGATTCATCCCCCGTTAGCCAAGTGGGTTCAGAAAGTGACGATTCTCCTTCCCTACAATTGTTTGGTGATTCACTTTCAAGCATATCCACAATTGGAAGGGAGTTCCCCAAGAAGCAAAGTTCATTTATCTCATCATCTTCAAAATCATGAAAACCGCAAGATTCCTTTTGGTCTTCCACTTGACAGTCACCAAATGCAGTTCCACAACGTTGGCAATCTGAATTAGTCGACAATTCACCAACTGTCTCTTGATCATCACCTTGACTTGCAATCTGAGGCCCTTCTATTTTAAGTAATGAGTCATTCAGTTGACCACCTTCCAATATATCTTGTTCACCATTTTCCGGGCAAATAGATTCTCCCTGGTATACAAAAGTTGTTCCTGAACTCTGCTGAGGGCAATCAGAGTCCCCAGAATGTTTAACACCAGGACAAGGAAGCACTTCCATGATATTATTCAAAATTTAGCACTGCGATCTATTATGCATTCTATGACTGGTGACTCCCCATATCACTATTCTGTTCTGCCAAAGATTCAGAGTTCAGACAATACAGTTTTAGACATGGGAATATATATATACTTTTTCTTAATTGATATCCAGAAAAAAAAAATGAAATATTTATACGGGGAGAATTTGACAATAGCAATAGTAGGCAGCTGCTAATCTAATACTGTTGAAACAAATGCCACCCGTATATCAACTTTAAACTAGATGTGCCAAAATATTCATTATTTAGAGACAAAAGTGTGCAAAACTTGAAAAACGCCATCTTATGCCCAAGAAAACAAATGATAGAATGTCATCTGATAGAGTCGGGAATTAGAATTACCATATTCAAGTTACATCCAAAAAGTATTGGCAGGATTGAATAGAACCTTTGTCAATACAACCATTTCCTGGGAAAGATTGATTGCTGCCAAGGCTGCAAGTGCAGATATATCTAAAATAAAGATGGGAACTAAACATTCAAGATTTCAATGCTCTATTAGTATGTATAAGATTTCATTCACCTTTGAAACTAAGGAGTTCGGCAAAAGACATTGCAGTTCCTGAGTCGACTATGAAGTGGCAAGTTTATTTGCACTTTGATAGAAAAATAAGGGCATTCAGATTTCTGTATTCCAGGAGGAATGCCAAATTATGGAAATTAAGCACAAACATATCTTATAGTAGGTGATACTAATAATTGTGGATCTAATATAATCTATACACTGGCTAAGGCAAAACTGTGGTCATGGTGTCTCCATTATATCTACATCTTAACCTAAAAGGTAGGAAATTATGATTAGTGGGCAGTAAATAGAAGTTACAAAACTCCTCAATCTCTCTTTATTTTTCAAATAAAGAAAAGAGTAGATTGGCACAAACTCACTCTCGTGTCAAGATACTAGTTCTAAATAATTCTCAAACACAGGACTAAGCTTAGTGTGGTAAACAATGACTAGATGAAAAGTTCATATTATGTATGAACCATAGAGCATCATAACTAATAACTAATAAGTATAATAATATTATTACTTAATCAATCACAACAGTCCATATTGTTCATGGTATAAGAGAAAAAAAGTCAATTGTATCAATTAGTATTTAAAACAAAAATGAATAAGTTCAAATAAATAAGTTATTATAAAAAAGGAATGTAGTTCCAATTTCCAAATACATTTATGGGCAAGATAACACAAAAATCCATTTCACCATCACATACGAAAAAGAGAATTTGTATAATTATAAAGAATATCAACAACATAATTTGTGTGTAATGACATAATATGATTCACTCTTAAAGATTCCACTGCCCTCACCCCCCCCCTCTTCTGTCTCAATTAAGTGGAAATATAAATTTAAAAACTTATCTTCATAATTGACAAATTTAATCTCCGCTTAAATATGAACTAAACATTCCATATTTTCTTATTTAATGCCTCCATCAGACTAAACCAGTAATTGAATCAGGGTTAATAATAATTGAGGCATCATTTGAAAAAAATTAGAATTCTAATTCTTTATGCTTCTAATTTGTGGAAAAAGATAATTCGCACATCTAACTTCATAATGATCATTTCCACCAATCTTCCTTAAAAAATGAAATGAATCAGTCAAAATACCGAACCATTTGATTATCCAAAACAACAATTAAGATTTATTATTTTTGTTGACAGCTGAGTTGCTACATGCATTGCCAAATATATAACATAATTCCAAGCTAGCTGATTATTACAACAAAGCTTAAGAATATTTACCTTATATTAGCATTAGAAAATCAACCTTACTTTTCAGGGCTCAAGGAAATTATTACCATCAAAATCTAAAATACAATATCTTTTTTGAAAAATATTGTGTCAAAATAAGTTCCTCCAAAACTAATCCAAACTGTAAAAAATTGGGATTTGGCTTTGGTAATTATTCGAATTGAAAAACAAAACTAATAACTGAATCCCAGAGGTCTGCAGAAGCAAAATTTGACAATTGCATCAACAACCTATGACAACTGTAAATACAACTTAAAAGCCCATGAAGGTGGACTACGGGTAAGTTTATAAAAAATAATAATAATTTTTTTAAAATTTATTAACCCCAACTAGGCTAAGAATCAAATGACCTCAGTCCCCAGGAGACGTAAATCCATAATACCGTTATACCAATAAATTATTCAGAAGTAACACGAACAATCTTCACGCTTGTACAGGCGTAAAACAGCGCAGAGACATCCAGATTGACAAGTCAAATCTTAGCAATTACTGTGACCCCAAAATCCTTAGTTACAAGACACAGTTACGAAATCAACTTAAATCCCTGCATTATTATGGTTAATAAGTAACAGGACGATAAACCCGAGACAAGTCCACAATATGTAAGATTCAATAGGGATCGGGAACATGTTCTGAATGTCTCAAAGTAAAAGTTATCTAGCGCGAGTAATAAAGCTGCAGAACCATAAAACTGGGTGTCAATTATAACCTCAAGAATTAAAGTTTCTAGTAGAGGGCTTCTTAAAACGTTGAACGAAAGAGGTTCTTCCCACCTTCCATTACAAGTACGTCTTTTTCTGTTACCTATATAACTTTTTTTTGGTACACATATATCTTAGGGTTAGCTAGGTCAGAAGCCATTAAAACAAATTGACTGCAAATATGTGACACGCGATGGATGGATATTGGGCTAAGCCGAAATATCAGAAAATAAAAATAACTAGGAAGGGGCAGTGGCAATGTACCTTAAAAAAGGAATTGGGAAGTTTATGCACGGAGATCAGTATCACCCCCTTTATTTTTCCAGGGTTTATGGGGTTGAGGGTGAGGTGGGTGAAAATATAATGTCAATAATTTTGTGTCTCCCTCTCTGTAGCTAACAATCTTTCCTTCACTGTGGCTCTTGGCCAGGCACATGCAAGTGTGCTCCGTTAGGCGTTCAAGGAACGACGAGGGAGGTGGTCAAGTCCCGTGCCCAAATTGAAGGACAAAAGTTTTTTATTTTATTTTTTATTATTATATAAAAAGCGGGAAGATGTAGATGTAGATGGAATGGCAAAGGCAAGTGGCAAGGGGACAGAAATAGAATTGATAGATGGTAGAAAACAAAGGTGAGTGGCCTGTGGGGTACGAGGAACGGAAACGGTCTACTGTCAGAAACCGAATAAAGAGTGGGTGGGTTGGATTTTTTCTTGCTTTGGGGGACTCTTCCGAGTCTTCTAATCTCCAACAAATAATAAAGCATATCTGCAAGTGCGAAACTAGGCGGAAGGATATCCATATCTTTCTGGACAAGCCAAACGATGTCGTAGTTGTGGCCTATATTGAGGTCACGGACTCCGTATAAAGGCTGTTTGGGGAGCAAAATAAGTGAACCAAAAATTAAAAATACAATACATTAAAGCAAGTGCTACTACGTGTAAGGTCCGAAGATTCATATCTGGTGATTGGACTAAACTTCACGAGTGATTTTCGTATATTATTAGAATATCACTATAAATATATTTGAAAAGTAGTCACTAATTAAATATTATAATTTAAATAACAATTTTATATGTCAAATTGACTCAAATTAATATATAAAAAATAATCCAATTGTTTTTAAAAATATTTAAACAGACTAAATACGATTTTTAAAATCTTTGAGGAAATTTAAATTAATAACAAGAGCCGTATGTTATACACAATGTCCTTTACGGGGAAGGTAGACAGAACTGTTTGAGCAAATGTCGTTTCAACAATCAATACGGATGAGCCTACGAAAGAAGTTTACGTGAAAGGCGTGGGTAGGCCTAAAATCGAAATTGGCGTCAACCCCCTGTATCTTTCTTTTTATTATATTTTTCTGTGTCTCTGCATGGGCACGGGCGCAGCAAAAACAGAAACTTTCTTTCTCGGGGGACTGTACTGGATTTGTAAAAGGTCAAGCCCCTTAAATATATTATTTTATCGGATTATGTGACAAACGTTGGTTTCTTAATCTTTGCAATTCCGAATTTTGTTACCTAGTCCCTTGTTGTCTCATTATCATTATTCAGTGGTTATGAATTATGATCTTCAAAAGCTGAGAGGTCTGAGGCTATAAATTGAGCTTAATGTGCTCATGCCTCTATACGTCGAATAGGCATGCTATAGGTAATTTTGGCTTTTTTAGTATTAAATCGCTCTACGAGCCTTCTCAGCTTCTCTGACTCCGGAAACAGGTTGATCCAGCATAAAATAGTCATTGTCATCTGCGTAGTGTTTCAGAGAAAAGATAAATACTACCCGTAATTAGTACAGCAGTCACATTGATTTTCTTCCATCCAATCAAGTGGTTTTATATCATTATTAATTAAACGGGAAATGCATAATGAGACAAAGGGTAGATGGAATTGGAGCTCCAGACTGAGATTTGTCCAATTTTAAACGTTTTGATTTTGACATTTCTCAGTTGGGATAAGGGAGGATCTTCAGAGAGAAGGTTCGTTTTTTCTCTGCAGTAGTCGTGGGTTTTATGCGACCATTGAATTGAAGGGGATGAAGAAAATGATACACTGGGTTGAGATTAACTCCAAGGCGCAAGCGTCAAAAAAGAGGTGTCTGTCCATTTCTTATGTTTAACTTTTTCTTGTTTTCGTAACTTGATAGCATAAATGGTATTTGTAGTGCTGATTTTGGAATTTTTACATTGACAATTGCTTTTTCCAAAACATGGAAAAATAAAGTTTTCACATTTAATATTAGTGTGTTGTTTAGTTATTCATGCTTTTGTTCCGAGTGAGGGCATCCGGCAGGGTTACTGGTTGAAATAGAAACCGAGGGGAGAAGTGAGAACTGGGGTTTCGAGAATGCAGCTTGATCTTCTTAAAGGGAAAGCAAATAAGAGTGAAGCGTCTCAAAATAAAATAGCAGGACCAAGCATTAAGTTATTTCATCTTTGTCGTGTTCACTCTTTTCACATGGCAGCCTTCCTGAAAAGAGAAGAGTCGACAAGTATGTGGAATAATCGCTTGGAGGCCTCAGACCCAATGAAGCTGGTACAATCAACCCCTCCAACGCATATGTATTTTTGAAATAATTAATCCCATCCTATCTAATTGAGATGTTGATGGTTTAGTTTGTTAGAAAATTCAGGGAGAGTTTGTTATTGATATATATGTTATCAAATAAATGTCAAAGAACTAATCATCTCCAAAGTTTAAACTGTTAAATGGAGATATTGATTTTTATCTCCCATCCAAGAATCTGCAAAATTACTTGTGGACAATGATTTACAAGCAATAAATTATATGCCTGAACTGAAGTAAGGAATAAGGATATGATCTGATTCCAGGATATGGGATACTTCACGGAGGGTGTTGAAGCTGGGAAAAAACAAACCCCTGCCAGTGACGTCCAAAATCATCTGAAGGAAGAGGTACAATACCAAAACAGTCCGTCAAAATTCTTTTGTTGCAAGTATTACTGCACCATCGCTCAATTGGCCATTTTCTTCTAGATATGCTCCTGCTTTTACAATTCCCTTAGCGGACTTCTGCCTATGTCTATTTTCTTTTTTTCTTTTTTCATCGTTTTGTGCAGATTCTACAACTTGAGAGAAGATTACAAGACCAATTTGAGGTGCGATGCGCTTTAGAAAGGGCACTGGGATATAGGCCTTCATCTTTTGAAGATTCAAATGACACTATAATGCCTAAGGTAGCACCTTGTTCACTGACGGGACTATAAAAGTGTGTTTGCATCTTTTGTTTTAATGCATTGTCTTATATATGCTTCATAGCCATTGAAAGAACGACTGTGTTACAAACATACAGATAATTTTGCGTTCTACATGCTAGCCAGACGGTGAATAATTTTGTGGCTCAATCCTGCTGTACCTGCATTCTTAAGATAACTGTGCACCCTGTACAATGCTATTCACATTTCGAGGATTCTAAAGTTAATTTAAATATTTGTTTGGCTTGCTTGTTCATGTTTGGATTTATGTTTCTCAAGTTTTAATTGTTATGTTGCTTTTGTGACTCCAGCCAGCCACAGAAATGATAAAGGAAGTTGCAGTGTTAGAGTTGGAAGTTGCGTATTTGGAACAACATCTTCTCTCCTTGTATCGTAAAGTATTTGATCAACAATTATCTTCTCTATCTCCATCTACCGAGGGGGATATAGTAAAATATCCTCTAACGACTCCTAGAACATCTGTTGAAGTTTCTAAGCCTGAAATTTTATCAAAAAGAGGATGTTCTGCAGTAAAACACAATGATAATGAGCTCAATATACAATCTTATGTGCACGAGTTCGAGACTCGAGCAAAAGAATATAGTGGAAATGGGCCACAAGAAAAGCTATTAAGTTCCACTGTGTACCGTTGCCATTCCTCATTATCCCATTGTTCAGCATTGACAACTAGAACATCTCCTCCAGCACAATCTTTATCTAAATCTATGTGTGCCTATCATTCCCGACAATTGTCTATGATGGAGGTAATTAACTTTTATGGAACATAACATTACCTGTTTCTGCAGGCCTTCTTTGCGTTTTGACTTTGAGTTAATTCTGTACAGTATGCCCAATATGCTTCATCACATATAATAAGTCTGGCAGAACATCTTGGTACCCGCATATCTGACCACGTTCCAGATACACCAAACAGGCTATCAGAGGATATGGTCAAATGCATATCAGCAATATATTGCAAGCTTGCAGAGCCGCCTATGACACATCCTGGACTTTCATCACCCATTTCATCCTTGTCATCGATGAGTGCCTTTTCTCTTGAAGATCAAGGTAATGTATGGAGCCCAGGGTTTAGGACTAATTATTACTTTGATGTGGGGTTAGAGAATCCTTTCCATGTGGAAGGGCTCAATGAGTTTATTGGGACATACTGCTCCATGGTTGAAGTATCATGGATTTATAGAGATAGTCAGAAACTGGCTGATACAGAGCACTTACTCCAAAATTTCAGGTCAGTCTATCAATAGCTGATCAATATATATAATAAAGGCATCGTGTGAAAAGTACCTAGTTAAGTGGAGTTGTAATGGGCAAAACATATTGCGTTGTTCCAGGTCACTCATATCTCGTTTAGAAGAAGTAGATCCTGGGAAGTTGAAACACGAGGAGAAGCTAGCTTTTTGGATCAATATACATAATGCTTTGGTGATGCATGTAATTATATATTAATCCAAGGATTGATTTCCCTTTAGAAATTCCATGGCTAACATTGGACTAATTGGGTTGTATGGTTTCCAATAGGCATTTTTGGCTCATGGTATTCCACAAAACAATGTGAAAAGGGTGTTTCTTCTTTTGAAGGTGAAAACTGAGTTTAGCTTGAATTGTCAATAATAGCATTAAATTTATGAGCCCGTCTCCCTGCTTATATTGTCATGCTCTTTCCAGGCTGCATATAATGTTGGGGGTTATGCAGTTAGCGCAGACACAATACAGAGTACTATCCTTGGTTGCCGGATGTCTCGCCCCGGACAGGTGGATCCTATGACCCCAGCCCCTTCCTCTGTAAAACATGAAAAGAAAAGAAAAGAAATAGAGAAAGGGAGTTCCTTTTTAGAGAAATGTTTCTGAATTATCTCTTCAAATGAAAAGAAATATATACGTATTTGTTTTACCTTATTGACTTGTTACTTACAAGCGAGCTTCTTCAAACTTGTCTAGTGGCTCCGCTTGTTCTTCTCTCCATGGACAAAGTTTAGGAGTGGGGATGGACGACAAGCATATGCAATTGAGCATGCGGAGCCCCTTTTACATTTTGCACTCTGTTCAGGAAACCATTCTGATCCAGTGGTATTGTCTCACTTCTGCGAAAGATGAACGTAAGAAAACCATTTTCAGTTGCTCGACATTAATGGTTTCTTAATCTTGACAGGTACGTGTATATACACCAAAGAGAGTGTTGGAAGAGCTAAAAGTTGCGAAGGAAGAGTACATAGGAGCTACCTTCGGGGTACGCAAGGGCCAAAAAATCCTCTTACCAAAGCTGATCGAGTCATTCGCAAAGGAGTCGGGTTTGTGCCTTGCTGGTGTTATGGATATGATCCAACAGTCTCTGCCCGAATCCCAAAGGAAGAGCGTCAAGAGTGCAAAATCACGAGAGACCATAGAGTGGATTCCGCACAACTTCACATTTCGATATTTAATATCTAAGGAGCTGGTGAAATGAATACTTGAGAGCATTCCTTCTTAATATCTCCGTTGTTTGCTTTGCCCCTATATATATATATATATATATATATATATATATTCTTTTGGACAGAGTAGCCGTTAGCAGAAAAGTCTAATGTTGCAATGTGCAGCATTTTGCATCTGTAATGTCCTACTGTGTCATTCTAGTACCTGTAATTCTCGTAGTTCATCTTGACACCTGTGACTCTGCTGTCATCATGATATGAAATTTGAAGGAAACAAAACAATAGAGCAAAAAAAAAAAAAAATTAATTAGTTAAAGACGAAAAGATGAACCAGAAATGGTTGAATTTTAGAGTCACCTATGGCCTTTGGAGAGTTGCGAGTTTGAAGTGTTAACTGGGCTTAAGGTAGTTTTGTTACCTTACCTCTAGGATTTTTTTATAATACATGATGTGAAAGTTTTTTTTTTGGTTAGTAAAATACACGTATCACTTTATCTTATTTAAAATTGGGATTTTCTAAAATTTTTTAAAAAATTTATCAACAAAATTGAAAAAAGACGAACTGTTTTATTTATTTATTGAATATTAATATACATATTCTTTTCTTCAATTTTATTGGACGAAGTAGTTTAAAAAGTGTAAATCCCCAGAGTTCAGTGGCTCGTTAGCGCCGGCATTTGGTATGAATAGGATGTGCTCCTTCGGTAAGTTCTTTTTGTTTTTGGACAAAACCTTTGGTAAAATTCAAATATACAATTTGACATGCCACCGTCGCTTTGCAATAAGGTGGGCCAAGTGACGTACGCCAATAATTTACGCATAACATATTTTTCTAAAATGGATTAAAAAATATTAATCACAAAGTATCAAAAGTTATCTTGTTCTGCTAATGAAAACGATGACATTCAAAATATTGACCTACCTACAACTTCAAACGGAGTCATGTCATCCATGGTAAAATGTAGACTTGGCTTTTTCATTCCCCATCAAATCAACCCTTTTTTTTTCTTTCTTCTTTCTTCATTTAAATGGGAATCCAGTTTAAATTCTTTTACATTGACTTCGCCAATATTGAATTTCAAGGTTTTTATGAAGCTGCACATTCGCATGTACTTTTTTGTATATTGCAAAATTATTACAACAGTGAGGAAATAATATCATTGTTTACAACCATCAAAATAATATCAATTTTTTGATATTCAAGAATTGCTAATAATATATGTACAGATAATTTTTCCTTTTAATCAATTAAAAAAATTAAGCAAAATTGAAGAGACACTCAGGCTGAATGGTTGGCAGCCGGATCCAAAATAGGAGAACAAGACGATAAGTTTTTGGTAGAAAAGGGTGGTCTATGGTTGAAGTTTAAAAGGACGAATATGCCAAACCCAATTAGCTTTAGTAGGGACCCTAGATGTTACTCCTTTTTGAATATAGGAAAATTTGGAATCTTCCCCTTCTTATCATAACAACACACTCCTATCTCATATGCTTAGATTTGATATTTCTACATAAAAAAAAATTGGAATCTTCCTTTCTCACATTAATTATATTAATTTTTAATGACTTTTAATTTTTTTTTAAATATCATGATATTTAATATATAAATGACATAAGATAACACTGAAAAACACTCATATCTTCATACTGTAGGCAGTAGCTTACCAATCCTTGCGTATGAAAAGAATAAGCCACTAATTATTAATTTTAAGTTTGTTAAATGCGTGGTTAATTTTCTATCATTATCCGCTCAAAAAGTTTTAATTTTTTGCTCTGTGGTTCGACCAACTATATAGCCTTGCGGTAACGCTAACAGGTTCCGTGAAAACAAAAATGTAGCCAAAATGCACAGTAAAACACGTTCAAGAAATATTCGACCGTAAATTCAACAGCCCTTCCCTTCTCTCAAGTCCTATCATCCCCCCAGTCCACCCCTGGTAGAAATGTATTAGTTTTAAACAGATAAACGACGACAATAATAATTTTTTTTTACAAAAGTCTAATGTGTTTAATTAGGTGGCTTCCAATTTTACTGAGTGAGAGAAAAACAACGGTGGCAAAACAGCTTTCATCATTATGTAATGTCATCTCCATTTCCCAGTCGGTGGTATCCCTTGTTTTTTAGTTATCAAGTTTATTCAAATATATACTTGTTTTCGCTCTAAATTACTCGATTCTTTGACGCATAACGTGAAAAATTGACTTGCACTTTTCAACCTTATCTGTGAATTTTTCAACTCCAATCCAATCTACACTGTCATCGTAAGGCAATACCAGGACCTTAGTCATCATAAGGCAACAGCTGTATAAAAGCAGAGCATTCGGAATCTACAAAAACCGCTCATATCAATCATCATTTGACTCCAAAATCGAGTTACCAAACTTTCTGACCTCACTCTGCTATCCCACAGTCCAGAATGACCGAAAGCACAATCCCATGGACCCCTGCTAATCTATCTGGCCACAGTCGTCTCATAACCGCCAACTACAAATTATGCAACACCTTTTCAATTGCACATCATTTTGGTTTTAAAAGATCTGTGATTTTTTACAACCCGTGACTCCAAATTGTACCGCGTTTTAAATGCGCACCCATTCACTCGCATCCTATTACCTCACTAGAGGCTCATCCTTGCTACAGCTGTGAACAACTCCTTCGGAGGACCCACTCTCCCTCTCTTTGCTCCGTCGCCTGGCCATCTGTATGTATGTGCCAAATTGTGCGCGTTCCCCTTTCGTCGTTTTTGTCTTCAGCCGCTCCTTCCACCTCCTCCCCTGAGCTCGCTATTTCCTTCACTGGATGTAATTTTCATTTATCCAAAAACCAGATTGATGTTTCCATTTGAGGTTTCCTTCATTAGCATTGTGCCTAACCAGGTTGGCAAGGCCCAATTTTCTTCTACTTCCATTTTCTATTGGTCAACGTTTCCACAATAATTATTCTATTGAACAAGCGTTTTAATAAAGAGATATTATCGTTAATTATTATTACTACTATATATTTCTGTTGGATTGATACTCTTCTACAACTAATCAATAATAAAAAAAAAAAAGAAAGGCACCCGACTCTTAAAAATGGGAGACAGCCAAAGAACAGAACGCCCATGAAGACTGGATCTAACTCCCCACGAAATCCATTCATTTGCAACCCTACAATGCTCAAAATTTATTTATTTCTAAAAAAGATATATGCAGTACAAATTATTTACATTTTCTTCCGAAACCACCCCTACTCCGGTATTGAACTCAAAATAGCCGTAGACTTTATCTTATCACCACCGCCTACCCTACTCCTTCCTATCCTCGACCTATCAATACCACCGGTACCGGTTACTCTGTGAGACACTCTCCGACACGATTTAGCGTTCTCCTCGCCGGATAACACAATCTGTTTCCGGCGGCAACCATATTTTTCAACCCCGCCACTTTTCATGAGCGCCGAACTGGCCTTCACCGCCAATGCGGCCATCTCCTGGGCTTCTAAGGGGTGATTTAACCGACTCAAAGGCAAAGCGAAATAAATTTGACCCGGTTGTAATACATCATCCTCGTCGATAGCGGTAACGACGTCGTCGAAGTCCATCTCGTCGGAGTTACATATAAAACACGTGGGATAATTCTGCAATAGGTAGGAAACTTTAACCGGCCAAGAGAACTCTTGAAGCCGTCCGTCTTGTAGAATAAGCTTCGCAGTCGCTCCCTGCATGGGATCCGAGGAGGTGCAATTGCCCATTTCGCTCTTCGTGCCTTCGAGAGATGAGAGGGTATAGATTGAAGGAGAAAAAAAACACGGAATGGAGTGTATATATAGAGGAAGGAGCGAGACTCGTGATTTGGACAGTATTGCCACGTCGGTTCCGTCATTTAATGTACATATTCTATTCACTTGTAATTCGAAACAGTGTGGAATGGCTTGCCAGGCTGTAGGTTATGGAGGACAGGTTGTCCCGGCTCGCATTCGTGCCCTTCAACGAGTGAAGTGACCCGGGACTGAACTTACTTGTCTTCTTATGCTCCCTTATATTTACGGGTATGATACTGGTATTGGTTCTTCACCGTCGATGGAAACAGCAAGTGGGACCCAACCAAATGTGAAAGGAGGTGACGTGAAGTCTCGTGGGACTGTGTGGAGATTCCTAATCTGGGCCGTTGATCGAATATGGACGATGATGGTTGTTCCATTATAAGCACAGGATGTAAAGTAGGGAGCAGTAAGGTTTGCGAAGTCTGGGAAGGCCTGTCAATTTCACAGGCCACATAAGAAACAAAAGGTTCTGCAAATTACATCATCGGGGGTCAGAGAGCTACCCTTGTGTGAACTTGGATGAAATTAAACTTTTCAAATCGTAAATACACACGTGTCCTCAGATCGTTGCGGATCCTTTTTTTTTTGGGGGGTGGGGGGGAATTTGTAGACTAATAAGAGATTGCTGCTAAAAATATTTATAATGAAGAAATATTTTGTAGAACCAATGGAAAGGATTTAGGATCTGATCATTTGAGCTTTATTTAATTAAAACGCAGGAGAAGAAATCCCACTGTTTGAGATATTTTGTTGAAAATTAGGGACTAATTGGGTGAATATCATTAATAGGGATGCCAAATATTTTTAAGTATTTTGGCTCGTGCTTTTGCCAAATCTGATTAATGAAATGTGGGGAGAATTATTGAAGGAATGAGAGTAAGGTGAGCAAATGAAGGAGAAGAATACGTGGCAAATAAAGGAGTCGACGGTGCTTCGCTGCAAGGTAGAGTAGAGAAGAAGCCACGAGGAGACTAGCTTTGGAAAACGACAAAAAAAAAAAAACAAAAAGTAAAAAATAACCAAAGAATCCGACAGAAGTTGGCGTGAGGAGATCTGGGCGTGGCCCTGCAGAGTGCAGTGTGGCTCAGGCCAAACCCACGCCTACTAATTTCTTTATCCAAACTCCCTCGTCCTTTTGTGCCTTCCTCTAACCCCTTGTTTCTTTTCTACTTTTTTAATTAAATCAATAATAATTATGAAAACAACAGTAGCAGTGAAACTCAGAGAGCATTAAAGTATGTCATTAATTACATAAACTACACGAATTAAGAATTGGTTTTTATGAATATATGAGGCTTTTTTATTTCCTTCTTTAAGTCTATGTATATCCAGACTCCCATAATTTTATTAAGAATTGGTTTTTATGAATGAATAATGATTACGATGACCTTACCATGAAGGATTAAGCTTCTTTATGAATCTCCTTCCGTCCCACACAATCATGGCTTTTTATCTAAAAGAAGGTCCTCCATGAATGCTCATTATGCCTTCTTCTTTTTTTGGTTTCTTTTTAGGCTCGAGATTATATATCACGCAACCTCATCCCCTTTCATTTTCATCAAAATATTATATTAAGCGATAAGTTCAAATCCTAAAATCGAAGAGTACTACTCAACTAGGGTGGCAGGGGGCTTTTAGAATTTCACTTATCGATCGAATCACCTAAATCAGAGTTACTATTCTTGGTAGATTTTCTCTATCTGCTTAATTTTACAGAAATATAGAGGGAATGCCAATTGAAGCAGAACGAGCTTGGTAGAATATGTTATCTTGTTTTGCAATAACAACTTGGAAAATTCATTCATGAGTACCGAAAAGACTATTTATTGGATTCAGTGTGATTTAGATCTGATTAGACATGTGCGCACGATGCATTGAACACAAGATGTATCAAATGCCACCGTTTATCTGCCATACTCGTACTAATCTTGTACTCATTAATTTGACTAGGCGACAAAAGTTTGCAATCCCAGCCTTGCTGGCAAAAAGTGCTAGCCACCGAAGATGGAAGTTTCACGGTAATCACAATACCCAACTTTATAATCATGTCGAAAATATATACTAAGAACCAGAAATTGTCAAAGGGAATTGAAAATCTAATGGGCATAGGATTATTTTTTGTGGGTATGTCTTAATGAGGAATATTATATAAATATGTTCGTTGTGTTATTGCCGGTTGGTGGGGTTCATTATGTTCTTCATAATCCAATTCATTTAGACACTGCAACATTGTGTACTCTATTATTGAGCAGGATTGTCATCGCAGATTTAGGTCCCACCACAACCAGGCATGGAATCTCTCTTCTTTATGTTAAAGCAGGACATGTTTTGAAAATCGACCAAGCTAAGTTTCAAAATTGGCAGAAGGCTTTTGGGACCCGAAGGGGTTGGGATTCTTTATTGAAAGCTAATTTAACATATCCTAGTAAAGGAGGGAACCAAAGGATCCATTTAACATGTTCCTATTGACAATTCACTGGGGGCCATCAACAGTGCCAATAATTATGTGTACAGATTCATAGGTAGATCATGAGAATAAACAAATAAATAAATAAGTAGACTAAATTATTCAGAGACATAAATAAGTTAAAAGTAAATTTCATTAAAAAAAAAGTACTTTGACTTACTTATTTTTCTGTGTGAGATTATTCCATGTGTCATTGAGTATTATATTAAGTTGAAAAACGAAATAGGAAGAATTCCATTCATAGGAGTTATGAGCCCCTTTCAAACGACTCACGGAACAAAGTAGACGGGTTCATGTGAGAATTGAAGGAAAAATGGAAAAGTCAAAAAACTGATCCGATAATTGATCAAGCGTACTACTAGGAGCTCCAGGCCGTTTGTCATCAGCCATAAATTTGTAGCAACAGTTAGGGATTCAAGAGTGTTCCCCCATTCATTCTTCCATTATTTTCTTGATCTTGTGCATCTCTTCATCTTTCAGATTACGGCTGAGAGAAGCACATAAAGCCTAGGATCATATCGCCCCAGCTCCAACAACTACTACAGGATTTGCTTACCAATCTCTAGATTCCCATAGGGTCTCCAAGCACCAAGCAAGGTTTGATGGGCATAGTTTGTATGTGTCATTGCTTCTTCTAAGAGACCCCGACGCCCTAAAAGATCAACCATGCAAACAGAGTGTGCAACATATCAGGGAAAATAGTTGTAGCCATTATGTTCCTTAACCATAGAGAACTACTGTCCCAGTAATAATGTTCGATGGCACACAGATTCTTCTCTGGCATAGCTTGCCAGTGAAGATATATCCATAACAGTTTGAAGAGCACCGCCTTTTGCATACACGTCAATAAGGGAGTTACTAACAGAGTGATACTACATAATCTCAAATTTAATTGTGGGCTTGCTTTCTCATTGCCAGATCCCCCGTATGATTGCAAACTGAAAGAATGCTAACCAGGGTAGGCTCAAGCCTGTAATGCACATCATGTGGAACAATTACACAGCTTCCTATTATTCTCCTTCTTCAACACGACACCAAACTAATAAATTCCAAGAAACCGCATTCTTCACTGGCACGAGGCATCGGATAATTAATTCCTATAATAACAAGGAATTATCATATTCTGTCATTGCAGGAAAATTTGAAACTGAACGTGCTCTAAGAGTCTTACATGAAGAATGAATCTTGTGGCCTCGTCCCAAAAAGATCAAAATGGCTCTGTAAGTTGCAATTATCTGGATTGAAAGTTCAGTACTGCTGTTTAATTGCAGACAGGCATTTACTTAATTAGATTTTTGTGATTGACAAATAAATCATCTAGTCTCTCATGTCTCATCCGATGAGTTTTTAGGATTCATATCAAGGCAGCTAAAAAATGAAAAGAAGAGGGCGAGGAGTTTGGACACCAAGGAATAAATTTCCCCAATATCTTTTGAATCCACATAGGCATTATTACAATTTTCTATCATCGTCAGTATTTATTCACTGGGGAATAAAAAAAATATCAACTCAAATGCAAATGACTTCGTCATTTTCTCCCTTTTCAATCCTATACATATCAACAGCAAGCAAGATAATTTAGATAGATGGTAGAATCCAGAAATTAATAAGGCAGGAAGCTGATAAAAGAAACCAAGACAAGAAGGCCATAGCAGCAGACAATTGATATCCATCAGGACCGTGACATAACTTTGCTCGGCAATTGGATCCACCAGCATCTCCAAGGAGATCTATGACACTGGCCGTTGAACAAGCTGCAGATAGTGAGAGATAGGACAAAACCTGGGGTAGAAAATCTCAAAATAATTACTGCAGTATGGCAGCAATGAGGCCTTTATATCATTCAGTCATAAACAGCACATACCACGTCTCCCAAAAAGATGATCCATATGATCCTTCGTTGATGCGGCAAACATTTTATGAAGAGAGAGTATGCATCCACCACTAACAATGTTACGCTCCAAGGAACTACCAAACCCATGACTGTTACCAAATAGCTGTGGAACGATACGAATTAAGACAAAGATTAAAACTCCCAAGTGGAATTACACAATAAGATTGCTATACAAACAATCTTATCGCACTCAAACCAAAGATTCTAACCATGTAGACAACAATGAAACCCCTTGCCTATTTGCCATCTTACCATTACTTTGCAGGACAAGCATGACGTAATTAGATAAAGAAACACATAAGTGAAGAATGTAAAGAATGTTGACAACTTCGTGATTGTAACAAACAGAATTTGTCTAAATTCAGTAAATAAATTGGAAATCATATGCTCTGTCTTTTCCCACTCTAATTCCAATATGTCCACCGACTTTCAGGGTCTTTATAGGGCAGAAATTTATTAATAAGCTACTTCACTGTAATTTCTCCGCATCAAGAAATGACAGAAATCAGAAGCCTAATAGTAACTCTGGGTCCTCTCCTGCCCACAGTGCCACTCTCAGACACCCATAGACTTCTATAACTCCTTGATTTGTATGCCTCGACTAGCTCCAACATATAATTCGCAAAGTCAATTCTACCAAATATCTTTATAACTTACGAAACATTGGATTTGAAGCCGAAGGAGGCAGTAATTGCTTATAACTTATCTTCAATCAAGAAGGGGGAGGGAAGGGAGAAGATATTGAATATAGACATAAAATTATCTACTTTCCTGGAGTACCCGCAAATTAATACCACGAATTTGGGCTCAAATTTGAGAACCAAGAACTGGGTTTGTTAACAACAACATGATTTTAAGAAACTGAATTACAGGATACTACCAATGACGGAGGGGAAGGAAAGGAAATCATACCAGAGAGCAGTGTAGCCGTAGAATTCAGAGCGGAAGCACATAAAGAGAAGGGAAGCTGAGGCGAAGACGGTCTGCCCCAGTCGCAAAGCGAAGCTTGCGCTGGTGCCAATAGCCGCTGGCAGTTCGTCCATTGTTGCATGCAAGTTTTGTCATGGTAATTTAATCAGAAAGCTGTTGGGTTATTGAAGAAATTAATAATAAAAGGTAAGAAATAAAGAAATAGAAAAACATGGAAAGATGGGAATATGGAATTCTAGAAACATATGGAAACAGGGGAAATAGCATAACTGTGAGAAATGGTAAAATTTATCTTTTTCTGCTTTTGCAGTGAATTGGAAAAAGAAAAAGCATGGAACGGGTGAGAGGTTTTCTCATCATCGCCCTCTCGTTCTCGTCCACGTAGTACGCGTCCCGCCGCGTTGGATTCCGATGCAGAACACGTTATACAAAAAACAAAACAGGTTTCACTTTAGTGTGAAAACCAAGCATTTGCCACTCTCAGAGGGAGTATTTGGTTTTGAATTTTCGAAAAATTAAATTTTATGTTTAATTCTTAAATTTTAAAATAAAATTTTTAAGAATTTATGATTTTTAAAAATAATTTTTAATAAAGATTTTTATTAAAAAATTTTTATATAAGAGAGTGAAAATTTAAATTTGTCATAAAAATGAAAATTCTGTTAAATAATAAAAAATTAATTTTATCTTTTATTTTTATTTCTTATTTTTACTTATTTTTATATTTTTTTTAACTATCTATTTTGTGTATAAATATTTTGTATAAATTATCATATTTAAAATATTAACATTATATTATACAGATATTGTTTTTCATTTTATAATATAATACTATTATGTAATTATATATGTAAAATTATCTATTTTTAAAATTTTACACATCTTTTATTATAGAGAAAACACCTTTATTATTTTGAGAAAGCAACTATAACTATTTTTTAATTTATTTTATTTTTTTATGTTTTACTTTTTATTAAAAAAATAGATAAGATAATTTTTTTTAAAAATTACTAAAAATTTTCAAAAAACTTAAATATAATCAAACAGAAAAATAAAAATTTTTAAAAAAATATTATTTTAAGATTCCTATCAATTTTAAAATCTAATCAAATACATTTTATACATTCTTCAAAATTATTATTCCCCTCAATCATGTTTTTTAAAAAATATGATTCTCAAAAATAAATTTTTTTACCATATATCAAACAATTAGTAATTCCAAACTCATCTACACTTTTTAAAATATTAAAAAATAGTGTGTAAATTAAAATAAAAACAATGATAATTTCTTATTATTTAAAAGCCCAACTAGAAAGAGAGGATGTCACTTGAATCCCTATTATTCTCCTTTTTAAGTTTTTAGTCCAAAAAATTCACAATTGATAAATAAATAAAATATGAATATAACACCAAATGAAAAGTAGGATTGATGGCCACATTGAGTAGCCTTTTCGTGGCAATAAAAGAAAAGCAATACATGAAAATTTTGATTTGTGTTTAGGCAATTTTACATTTACATATATATAAGATCAAAATTTATTAAAATAAAAAAATGTAAATAACATATTAAATAAATAAACTTGTCATGAAATCATTTAATTGTTTTCGTTTATTATACACCGTATTAATTTTCATGGTGTAAACTTGAGTAATCTCTTTATTGTTTGCACAAGAAATCACAGTTGTGTTCAACAATTCCTCGTCCACTGGATTCGAACCCAAAATTAATAATAGCATATTAAATATTCGAAAAATGATTTGTTCAATCGTTTTTTTGTCTAAATAAAAATAATATTTTTAAAAATTATTTTTATTTATACTTTAAAAACTGCTAATAAATAAAATATCACTTATTTAGGATGACGAAGCTGAACTCACTCTTGCCTGAAGGGTTCAAAGGTAATTAATCGCCATCAAACGAAGTGTTCGGCTTGGCTTATTTACAACCCGGATCATCTACGTTGGCATTGCCACAAGTAAAAACGAATGCTCCAAAACTTGCGCACATGACACACCACCAATTGAAACTACATTTTTTAAGCATTTATAATTGAAAGAGAAAATAATATACAAACATGATAATGCTCTTGCTTCGCCGATTGGGGTCACAGGATACAACTTAGAATTAAAGTAGAAGAAGAATCTCTAGGAATCAAGCTGGGCATACCAGATGCCCTGGATCTTCACATCCTTCGGAGCTTTTGCTCCTAAATCAGTATCAGATGGCTGAAGGCTCTCAAACACACCAATGACCTCTCCAGTCTCAGGCTTGCTCTGGGTGACGCTCAAGGTGATTTTCCCTTTGGACGACTGAGCGCTTTTGTTGTTTTCCTTTGCAAGTTCCTCCTCATCTCCTCTTCCACCAGCGGGCAATGCAACTGCATTGTCATAACCAGTTGAGGCACCCCTTCCTTTTGGATCCAAAAAGGACGAACCACGGTATGATGGCACCAAGAACTCTCCGCTAAAGCTCTCTGGTTTGCCAGAGGCCACCAACTGTTTGATGGTGAAAAGGAAGGGCACACGCTCACCGCCAGGGAGCTGAACAGTGACAGCAGCGTAATCAATTCCATCTTTCTCCTCAAATTTGACAGCGCCATCGGGAGAAACTTCGAAGGGTCCCTCAATCTCATCGAGAGTGTAGGTCAAGCGGGTCATGAGCTTGGTGTTTTGGAACTCGGGCAGGGAGTTCTTGTTCACACCCTCGGCCTTGACCGTGAATGAAGTTGGCTCGAGGCATAACTTCTTGGCAATGTATTTGCCGGGTTTGAAGGCGAATGAGTCTACTCCGCCATCAATGGTTGGACACTGGTTAGCAGTTCCAGTTCCCTTCACTTCCAAATATGTCTTGCTCTGGATTTCATCATAGGTTAGTCGCTTTGGAACACCTTCTGCACTTGCTCCCTGAAAACGTACAATAGAATCATGAACAACTCAGCAGGCCAAGTAATATAAGAATTAGAAATACAACTTCACATTAGATAAAATGGGAGAGGAAAATTACATAAGCATTTTGGGCAGTTCACTACTCTTACGATTTGTTCTAGTCGCACACGGGTAGCAAAGGGGAACATTAAATTATGCTACGAACAAAATAATAGTTTATATATGAATAACGTGAATGATGGCAAATCCTTGAAGAACTTTATCTAACTCTTTCTTGTCCTAAAATTTGAAAAAAGAGTAACAGAACAGAGTGAAAGCAACATACAGAGACAACGAGAGCAGAGGTAGCAAGGGCGAATCCAGCAATTTTGGTGGCGTCGACACACTTGTGAGCCAAGTCCTTGAGATCAGCCTGAAGAGAGCACGTGACCTTAGCTCCAGCTGGTTCTAAGCCAAAAGCCTTGGAAATGGACTGAGTAGACTTAAGCTGACAAGTGGAGGACCGACTGGGCATGGCCATCTTGGTGGGTTGCCTGAGGGTAGCGGCTGCTTGTAGTGAGGCTGCCATTGTTGTTGCCTCAGCTGCTCTCTCTCTCTCTCTCTCTCTCTCTGTTCTTTGAAATCAACTACTCGCAAGAGTTTTTGTGTTGGCGGAGAATGGGCATTGCACAATTATTTGGTGGCTATGGGGCGAGTAAGATTGCGGATAGGATAAGGTGATCTATTATTGGTTGCTTGGAGCTAATGCCCTGCTTTACCTGATTGCCACGTTGCAAGCTTCTCAATTGGGATAAAGATACTTGGCTACTATTTGCAGTCAGAAAATAGGCGATCCGATTCCGACCCATAGAGAAACCAAAAAAGCCAAAAAAGATATATACAAATAAATAAATAAATAAATAAGAGAAAATAAAAATTTTTCAAATATTAAACATCCATGCTGGTCTCGAACACATGACATTCATGTAATTTGTATAAGAATAAGACTTGGCTAAATTTGTTAAGGTGCAAACTACTAAGTTATTGAATAAAAATATAATAAATAAGTTATTGAATAAAAATATAATAAACCCTATATAACCAAGACATAACAAGGCAGCTTGGAACACCGAGGTTATCTACGTTTAAGACATCGTTCAAGGCTGAACGTGCCATGGTCCTCACGGATTCCTTAGCAACCTTACATTATTTAAAGTAATGCGAATCAGTTTCCACTGTCATTTGAGAAAAACCAGAATCCCATGGGTCATAAAAAAATCACCGTTAAATATATAGGGACGTTTAGATAGCAAAACTTACAGTTTATTAAAATTTATCTATTACTATAAGTATTTTTATATTAAAAAAAATAATATTTTAATAAATTTAAATAAATAACTTATCAATTTTTAATAAGTTAATTTTAACTTATTTCATAAGTCAGTTTTTTAAGTTTATTGAAAAAAATTTATGTAAAAATTCAAATTTACATAATCAGAAAGTTATTTTATATTTTTATAAGTTAAATTTCATTAAAACTATAACATTTACCTCTCTCCTTCTATCAAAATTATATCTAAATATTTTTTAAAAAATTTATAAATTTGAAAAATATTTTTTCAAATATGTATCCAAACGTTAAATAACTTAATTTAAAAGTCTTTTTTCTATAAGTACTTTTTATATAAGATCTTATTTTATAAGTATTTAAATAAATTGTATACCCAAACTGAGCCATAGACCAGTAATACATAAACAACTACTAAACCAAGTAGAATGGCCGAAGGTTAGTTTTAAAACCCTTCTGAGTGGATAATTTGATACAATTTGCCATGTTTAAGTTTATCTGCTTCTTTTATCAAAGTTACAATAGGCTTGGAAATTTAAGTTACGAAAATTAGGGACTTTATCCTGTGGTAATTAAGAATCCAATCCCATCCAATGAGACCGAGCAGCATAGCTGCAGAAGTGATTATTTGCTTTAAATTAAGGTTGTTTTATATTTGTTCTTCTTCTTTGGGAACTATGATATTTGGTTTGTATTTCAAGTAGGTCCTATATTTGTCGGAACTTCGAAGGCATTATTCACTGTGGAATAGGATTTGCATTTTGAATAGGAAAGGGAAACAGGCACAGCAACATGACCTTCTTTCTCTCTATATTACTGCAAAAACAATCCATACAAATGAACAAGGACATCCCAACTTTACGAGGGTATTAGTAGAAAGAGACGGTGAATTAAGATAAACGGATCAAAACAAAGAAAAAGATGATATCGAGAAACATAGGCACTCAAAATGAGTAGGAGGTATTGTATTCGTTAGATGAACAATTTGTCAATATCATCACTTTGCTGAGGTAATTAGATTAATTATTGAAATCTAATAAACTAAATAAAAAAAAATGAAACAAATTTCGTCTAAAGGCAAAAAATCAAACAGCCTACGAAAAGTTAAAAATGAAAGAGTCGATTTCTTTAAGACAAATGCCTCGATTTGTTAATCAGTATTGTTAAGAATAGAATAGAGATCGGACTCGTCATCGTTCATTCATCATCGCAAAGAAATCACACTTCTTCTTTTTTATCAGATTAACAATCAAAAATTTAAAATTCATCAAAAAGATAACTAGGACTATAAGTCCAAGCAAAGGAAATTGAATTTATAGGATTGAACAGAGCAACTAAGGGTGAGCATCAAAAATATTTTTGCATCAAGTAAACATCGTCAAGAAAAATCTTGGCTAGTTGTCTAAAGGAAAGACTCGTGGCTCAAAACTTCATACAATCAATTCAATAATTAACAATAAAATCTCATGCCATGGCTAGAGCTTTGAAGAAAGAAGAATGTTGAGTAGATGAGTAAATGATCTATGTTGACAACTAGAAATGTGGAAGAAGAACTCTGGCTACCATGGATGTGGAGGTTTCAAGCGTGAGTTGAAAAGATTGTACATTGCTAGGGCGAGACGAGACTAAGCCATCGAGGTAAGACGAGTGTGAGACAAAGGGTTGAATGTGGCAATAATGAACCTAATGGAAAATCTTAGTTGAAAGAAGAGCGGCAAAAAGATGCAAAGAAGTTACTATGATTCGAGGCATTAGGAGAAAGCCTAGAGGCTGGAACATCTCGCGTGATAACGATATTAGAGTTTGAGAATTGTAGGAGAAAATTATATATAAGTAACACAACGACGTTTTGTTTAAGGCTACAAAAAATAAAGAAAAGGCATATGTTGTAATTCGAACCTAATACTTCACGGCTATAACAAAGAATTCTAATCATTAAATCATAACTATCATGCAATCAATTATGTTTCAAAAATTTTATTAATTATATTAATTATATTTCTTCGATTGGGTCGGATTCAAATGATTTGCTCTCTCCCAACCCAAATCGACTGCTTGAACTTAAAAATTCAAAATAAATTAATCCGGTTTAATTCATTTACCCGAATCTATTTACTCAAAGACTCACATTTTAATTAATTTAGAATAAATCCAAACACACCGCATGGGTTGTGCTCAACTCTAATATTTATAAATTAATTATTTTTAATTTTTAATTTTATAATTTTTTGAGTAATTTATATTAAATTTATATGTGATTATATATTTATTTTATAAATAAAAAAAAGATGAATAATCGATAAAAAAAAGAAAATAATAAAAAATAATAAAAATTACAAAAATTATAATAGACATAACTCTTTCATTTAAATTTAGATTTAAAAGACTTTTTAAGTTAAAGTGAAATACTTTTAGACACTTTTAAAATGACTATTCGGGTTACAAATTTATAAATAAGAAGAGGAGATAAGTTTAAATTCTATTTGACGGTTTGTACTCTATTTTTTTAAAGAATTTTTCTTCTTTTATATATTTTTTTATTAACTAGTTTATTGTTTTATTGTTTTATTTTTTTATGAATTAATGTAGTTTAATTATAAGCTTTTATATTGTTTATTTAATTTAATTAATGAGTTATATTTCTGAAACTGAATTTTTTATATTATTATTAATATTTTTAATTATCTAACCATTAGTTAAATGATTTATTAATTATAATGAAACTAAAAATAAATTTATGTGTCTAATTTATTATGTAATTATCATGAATTATATGTAAAATTAAAATATATTTGTATGGTTTGTATAATTTTAATTAAAAATATAGAATTTAATAAATTTTTACTTGTCATAAAATTAATATTATACTTATTTAAATTTTTTTTTTATTTAATAATAACTATATATTTACAGTTAAACGAATATTAATTTATTATAATTTATGACTTGCGCCATAAAAGGTTTGAGGTGTAAGTTGTCTTTCATCGTCTATCCCGGCCTCAGGTAGGATGCCACCATTGCACAATAGTACTTCTTAAGGTTTGTTTCTACTGTAGGCTTGTTGAGCTGTACAAGAAGAGAGTCTTAAGAACTAGCAAAGGCTGGGCCGGGCAGAACTACAACTCCTCATGTCTTTCGGCAATAAGTGTTTGACTCAATTGAAGGGTCTGTCAAATTTTTACCAATCGTTCTTCATTGGGAGTGTCTTTTTGGCTGTTCAATCCGTAATTTTATTACCTTTTTTATACACGTGGAAGATCAAGATTAACCATTGTTTCTCCGTAAAACATTTGATGTAAGAGATCAGGCCCGCACAGGAGTGTGATTCCTTACAACCCTTGTTGCATATGTTGACAGTCGTAAAGAAATTTAACTCAATAATGATTGATTTGAAATTCATTTTTCAAGAAATACTTATGGCTGAGAAGATTTTTCAAAGTTCGCCTGTGGGGTCTCTGAAGACTCCACCGCAGCTAGCCAAATTTAGATGGTTCAGGGCTCCATCTACATTGAATTTGGTGGATTCCACCGCAGCAGCTAAAATACGTTGTTCAACTTGAGGCCCGAGCATCTTAATACGTTGATAGTATAAAGTGGCCAATGTTTTAGACGAATCATATCACAATATTTAAATAACATAAAAAAAGAATTGTTTTTTTCCCGGACCGTCGGGTCTCTTGGACTGTCCAGTGGAGATAGTGAGTAGCGCGAAGGGCGTTACTACTTATACCAAAAATATTTGCCTTGAAGCTCCAACCTTCGAGATTGAGGACTACTCCCCCACATAATTATGACGGTTGAAGAATTACGTAACCCATGAGGAAATAATGGGTTTGACTATCCACCTACTCCCGAAAACACATCAAGCAAAGGATACGGTTGCCCAACGAGAAAAGGGCTGCAGTTATGTCTCCAGCTTCTAACTAAGAGAGTGAAGAAGCCTTAGTAGCCACGTCTGCCAATCACATGTACCTTAAACACTTTAGCATAACCCATCTTTCATTACAAGCAATCGTAGTAATTTATTAGAGTATTATGGGTAACCGATATGCGTCCCAAAGGCCAAACCTCGAAAAAAGCATCTGAAATTTCAATTAGCAATTTGCCGTTTCCTCTAATTACTATGACACGCACTGTCATTCATTCCCTATGATTCCCATCTCTTCTGCTGATCGGCCCACTCTCGTCGCCTCAAAAGCTGCGTCTGCAATTACCGAGTCATCCAAAATATTGGTCCAAGCTGCAAACAAAAGACATTTTATTTTGTTTTTTCATGACCACTTCTCAAACGGAATACGTGGCAGAAAATTACAAGAGGATTCAGTGTAACACCATGTGACCAACTCCACTAGATTATACGGAGCAAATAATTAGTCACACTTCCTGTGCACTTTTAATTCCAATCATTATTCTCACGTGACATGAGGGGTGCAGCGCTAGCCTATTCATGATGAGGATGATGCTGATCTTGTTGGCGTCGTCCCTTGCGTGTATCAACGACCGAGTGCTCGTGCGAATCACAAACCTGCGTTTTAAACTTGCAGCCAAACTTCCTGCTCAGCGACGCCCTCCACCCCCCACCTCCTTGTGGGCCCGACATGTCAATCTTCTCGATCACTTTCCTCATCGTAGAACACTCGCGTTCCAGCTGATGCACCCGCGTCCTCATGCTATCCATGTCCAGCCGCAGCACCTGATTCTCCCTCGCTTCTACCTGCCACGTGCTGCTGCTATCGTGCGCATCTACTACCCTTTCCCCTTCTCCATCTTCCGCTTCTCCTCCCAATTCCGCCGCCGAGGGCCTCCCTGGATCGATGGTCGCCTCCACTGACACGAAAGTTCCCGAGATGGCGTGACGCAGCTGAAGCTGCTCGAAGAAAAGCACTTGGACCACTGCTCTCAACGGAAGTCTGTCGTTCTGTGCTGCGTGTGTGCACGCCTCTAGCGTTAACTTCTGACAGTCCAACACCCCGCAAATCCTTTCTCGCTCTTCCTCTGATATCCATTGGTGTGCCTACAATAAACGGAAGAGAAAATTAGTGTCTTAAGGTGTTTTTTGTAAATGACAAATACAAAGTCGCAATAGAATCGGCGCTTATTGCTACCTTTAGATACACGTCTACGGCTCGGTAAAGACCGTCGTCGAAGAGTCTGGCCTGATCGGGAAGAGACACAGCGAAATTGTAGAACTTTTCTGGCTTGAGATTTGCATCGGAAGCTATCTCCGCAAGATAGCCGTCGATTCGTTTCCCAACAAGCATCAACGCCGGCGACCCCCCGTCCTCTCCATCGATTGCGGCGTCATTTCTTTGTTCTAAACCATCCAAGAAATGGCCTAACATCCTCTCAACACAGTCAACATCGTATAGCGTTTCATTCAGGTATGAGTAGTTAGGAATGAGAAGGTCGTCCAGCGTAGCTTCCTCAAGCTGGGAACCTATCTTCTTCTCCAATGCATCTCTGCAAGCTTCAGAAGCGTTCAATATATTCGCTGTTCGCAATAATCCGAACAGAAACCTCGTTGCTGTTGAGGACTTGGACCTATTCTTCAATGGAAGATTCAAAATTATGGTTTCCAGCAACTCTTTCTGCTGAGCCTCTGAAGCTACAGACGAAGAAGATACGGTTAACGACTTCCGATTTGACCTCGATACACCAGGAATGTATTTCTTTGCGTAATATAAAAGACAACTCTCTATTATCTCTGGTCTCAAATCTGTCCCTCTCATGGCAAGAATGAGTTGCTTAAACAAAGGCAAACTCAGCAGTGCCAGATCCTCAAGCCAAGAGTCTCCTCTTGTAACGCCTCTGGGCACACCCTTTCTTCTTCCACCTGTCTCAACTGCATTCCACAAGATCTGTTTCGACTCAGAACCTCGAGTGGTTGCATTGTTCCCCCCAGCCTCACTCATCGGCCAACCAAACAATGCGGGATCCGCCGAGGAAGCTCTGGCGACAATAGAATCTATGCACCTCTGTTTAATGCCTAAAGTCTCCGCCAGAGGCATCAAGCGCTCGCAGGATTTTAGAGCTCTGATAGAATCCTTGACGCTCTTGAGTACAGAGTGAGAAAAAAACCTTTCGGTCTTGGAGATGAGGTTGTCTTCAGAGTACTCTTCAGTCATCTCAAGAAACTCTCCCGCGCAACGGAGAGCAGCCACATTGGAAGAGGATAAATCGATTTTGACTCCGTAGCAGAATTTGGCAGCAATCTCGAATGTCTCGGAGCCGCCAGGGAAGTCTGCAAACGTTAACTGACAGTGTTCTTCAACAATTTCGTCGTCTTCCTCGATTTCTTCGGGGACAGATGATGTTTCTGTGACAGCCGTTTGGATTTTAGAAGTAGAGGAATGATTTGCTTCTTGCTCGGTTATCAGGTGGTGAAGCTTTCGACTTTTTGACATCAGAGGAAACTGAAATATATCACAGACAATAGGGACAGGGTACATAATATTGTCGGTACTGGAAGAGGTAATAAACCCAACTACGAAGATTGGTTGTGTGTGGATAAGAAAATTCATATTCTAAGCTGACCTTGTGAAGATGGAAGGACATGTCGTCCACTTCAACCACTATGTCGCTCGGCAATCCGGTGGTGCAGAACCTGCAAGGAGAAGTCGTGAAGAAAATCTTATAAATATGGAGAAGAAGAGAAGCTCAAAGAGAGAGATATTCATCTAACCATGCTTGGCCTTTGGAGCTCGGCTTCTCAGATGCTGTCATTTTCTCAGGAAAATCCGGAAATCTTATTTAAGATTAATAGAGCGTCAGATCCATGAAAAACAAACGAACAGAAATAATTTCAGTTAAAGAGGAATCCGAAGACACTGAAAACTCTGTAAATATGAGAGATTGGATAGAAACAAAATAACGCAGATTTTAAGAACGCCCAGAATAGTTGAAGAGTAGTGGAGGGTAAAATAGACTTGACTTGCACCTCCACCAATTGGAAAAAGGAAGAGAGGATGAGAATCAGAGAAGTTGCTAGTGCTTTCTGTTGAGGTTTTATAAAGCAACAGAACAGACAAAACTTTTAAGAAGAAAAAGAAAAGTAAAACACAGAATGGAATCCGCAAACTCAAACCGGACAAATGGACCTTAAGCAAATTCCCTAAAAGGGGATCATATTTGATCGTTTCCCTTCCAGGGCCAAAACTTCCTTTCTCTTATTTGAATTAGATCAGAATCTCACCTACTGTTCCTCTCTCTCTCTGATGCCTAAAGAGGGCAAAAGGGCAAAACAGAAACAAGTTGCTTGTTTCTTCTTAAAACCATTGAAAAGCCGATGATCACCCATTAGCTACAAGGCATTGCTTGCCAACCTGGTTTAATGGCTTTTGCGTAAATGATGGAATATTTTATCGAGGAGAATTATCATTTCCTGACCTATTGACTTGGTTCGTTTAGTTTAATAAATCAATGTCAGCATTATATTACATTGAAAGGGTGATACAGATACCCTTGATCCTACCGACCTAACATTTCCTGTGTCTAAAGCTAGTTAACCAATGCATTATTAATGATAGTAAGCTCCACGAGGGCGTGAAACTCATAAAATCTTTTCTTTTATTTTGTATCAGGAATGAATTAGAGGAATGAATTAGAGATTAAACACTTTGATAGATAATGCAATTTTCTTTTTGTCTAAAAAAATAAATTATTGATATAAATTAAATATTATGTCAAAATCTAAATTCTTATTGTAAGAGTTTTCAAAGTTTCAAATTCTCTACGCTTGGTCCACCTCCTAGATGTTCAGGTGTGAATGGTGCCTAAATTCTCCCACCCCTAAACAAAAGAAAAACTAAAATAGAAAAAACAGCCATCTCTTCATTTATATCAGAATATCTACCATCTGATCCTTCCTTACCTCGAATTTATGGCTGCCTTTAATGAGTAGACAGGCATTGTAAGGTACATTATTCCTATGACACATTCAAAATGGATGGGATTTTTTCAAGTTTTCAAATCGAGACACCTGAAACAAACTACCGGGAATTTTATGGCTACCTGTGTGTTGAGTGCCAAATTGTTTATTTAATGTAACTTCTTTTTCTGAGTTTTAGACTCAGACCTTTTAAAATTGATAAAATTTAGAGTCAGGCTATGATCAGCTATACTTTTGACGGTATTCGCGTTCTTGGGCATTATTGATCGAAAAGACAACGTAAACAGCCAAGAACGTAAGTTTCTAAAAGATTGAACTCAGAACTAAAATCAAGGGTTACAAAATGCAATTTGTTGATAGCGATCTTGAGTCTTGATGATTAGACAACGTTAGTCTTCCATCTTCCCGGTCCTAACCCAACTGGGCTTCTTTATTTTATTTTCAAATCTTGTGTCCGAAATTCGAAAAGTCCCTCCCTCTTTCACCAACTTCTCTGCCACTTTCTTTCTCGCTCGAGGCCATTGACACATTTATTTATGAAGCGAGAATAAGTGGGATAAAGAAGAGAGCTTAATAAATCCATGGCAAAGAACAAAAATAATAATAAAACTCAAAACTTAACGCGCCAAGTTGAAGCATTTGATCACTCAGCACAAGGACAGAGGAATTTATTCTTTATATATTGATACATTAGCATAGAAAAGCATGCAGGTTTTTGTTGGTCAGTTTAACATGACCAACCCTACATTACATTATTAATATCACTTTCTAGTAATATACGACGATATCCGACAATCCCCATCTCTCTCTCCTTCCATGGATACCCTGTGAGCCCACCATTAAACTTAAACAACTACTGCACACCAGTATCTGAGGTTGCTTCAAGAATTTGAGGATTCCCATTGCCTGCAGAAAAGCAACAATTAGAAAAAGCAAACCTTATCATCTTTACTACGAATTGGTTTTTACATAAAGAAAAAACAATTTCATTACAAGCCTCTTTACTGGTATGTTTGTCAATCAACATTAAAAAATTAACTAAATCAGATATCTACTCTAAAAAGGTTTTACCTTGTTGGGGGACTCTAGATTGTGTTGGTTGGTCCCTGGGTCTGGCACTGTTGTGAGAGGGCATGACCACGCCAGGCCAGGAGCGGCACATGCAGTGCTTCCCCTCATCTATGCTGCTGTAAAGGTTGCTCAAGTGTCTCCCACATCCACCCCATGAATACTTCCTGCAGCTTCTGCACTCTACCATAAAACACATTTTGGGACTTAGTTTAAGGTTTGAATTTGCTCGATGCTGTCTTACATTTGACATAACCAACCAATTTTAGCTTATATATCATTGCTAGCACTTCGTGTTCATCAACCCTTTTGTTTTTTGCTTTGTCATTTATACTTTCCACTCCTAGGACACAGCTACCTAAGATAACACCTTGCATAGTTGGGTCTTGTACAAGAAATTAACTCACCTCAGGGAGAGCTTGGAATTAACGCCCCTGTCAAACAAACCCCTCCCCCTCCGCCCTTATCCTCTTAATTTGGACCATCTCAAATTTCATATCCCTACCCAAAACATCCCGCTAAAATAATACCACTACGATTATAAATCCGAGGCAACTTTCATATTCATAAAAATAATGTTTATATATAATAGCTTGAGACATTCAACAGAAACCAATTAGCCGCATTTTACAACTTATGACAGGTCAATTAGCCGCATTTAAACCTACTTTATGCAAAAAGCATGGCATAGTACTCCCTACGATATCCCTTAAACAGAAAATCATGCTATTTTTCATTTCTTGTGTCCTTCCCTCCTACTAAACTGGCATTTGACGCTGGCTTAACTCATCTTCCTACCATACCAGGGTATGTGACTCTAGTAGATCCATTTGAATGGGCAGTGGAAACGGTTGGAGAGTCAAATCATCCACTGCTATTGGTAGCAGCCATCTGTGAAGAGATCATTACTAGTAACGATGGTGTATTCCCACCACCTGCAGTGGAAGATGCTATTCCTAGGATATCTGAGAGGATTGATTTACTCCAATAAGTTATTACATTTTTCTCAAACAAATACATTTGTTCAGTATAAATGCTTGAGTTATGTATGTCATCTCAAGATAAGAGAGCATTACAAAAGTAATAAGGATACAAGTCAGCAACTATTCTATTGTCTGGTTCAACCAACTGTTCTAAGATGGACAGTGCCTTATGGTAATAGTTGAGGCTTGAGAGAAGTTTGAAAATCTTCTGCATGCAACAGAGCAAAGAAATAGAGCATTTAGCCAGGCCAGAGACTTTTCCCCTTTCTTTTTCAATTTCTGTTGGTAAATCACAAATGCGTCAAAAAACCTCTTCAATGCAACATCCGCCAATGCAGATAGAGTCATCTTCATCAGCTTCGTGGACACTGCTTAATATTTCAAAAGGCTACTAATAACGAGAAATTGTTTTACATGAAGACGACACCTCTTGTGATTATGAAAGTACAGATATTACCCAGAAAAATGACAAGCCTGATGCCTTGCATCTACAATAATGATTGGATGCTAGATTCATTACACTTGGCGAGTATGGTCGACATAATTACACTCAGTGTCTATTCCCAACAAATTTAGAAGACCGTATTACATATACATGTATTCGTAAGGCTCCTGTGTTATTTGCACGGCCTAATAGCATTTTATTTTCACTGACTCCTTGGCAAGTGATAATTCTTCTTCAATCTCCTAGTGGCAGCTCCTTCCTTTAATTTTTTTTCTTCTTTCTTCTTTTCTTTATTTTCTCTTTTCCTTTTTTATCTCTCTTTTTTTTTTTTGCAAATAAATCTTTTAAATTTATCTTAAATTTAAGAAAATCTTGTAATCTCTCTTCTTTTTAAGTATATTTGAAAGTTTTTAATTTTTTATCCCAGGGTGAGTGTTCTGACCTTAATTTGATTAGAGTTTTAATAGTTTTTTTAAGTATATTATGATATTATAAAATTTTTATATTTGATTTAATAAATTAATAAAAATAATTCTCATTACAACACTAATAATAATAATAATAATTTTTTATATTAAAAATTAAGATATTAATAAAACTTTTATTTGTCTCTTAATTTAAGAAAAAATTATAAATATTTTCTTTAATATTAAATCTAAATTTTGTATAATTATTTCAAGTGTCAATGAATTTTATTTTGAATAAAATATTATCATTAAAAAAAAAAAGCTTCGTAATATGCCCTCGTTCTTTGGGAAACAAGTTAAAAGGTACATTTCACTAAATTAAAAAAAAGGGCATAATTGGAGATTTTTAACATAAGATATAAATTTTATTTATTAAAATTAACTTATAAATTAATTAAAATCTTATAAATTATATATTTATAAATTTTCAATTAATTTAAATTATTTAAATAAATTTATTTATCAAATAATTTTAAATTAATTAAATAAATTTATAAATTAATTAAATAAATTATAAATTATTCTATTTTTCTTGTCAAACGTATTCATAATGAATAAAAGTTATACTAATCAATATCCCTCAGAAGCAACACACTGACCATCATCGACATCCTGTTTATTTGAACCTATGTCATGCTCAACATTGCTTGAAACAGACGCATCGGAAGATCCAGCATTTAGGAAATCATCCAAAGACCCATCTTTTAATTTAGGGAGCCTCGCCGAGATTTAACCTCCATCTCGGGCACACCAACCAAAAGATCAGCTTACTCCTGTGTCTTGTATAGTACATTCATATTTGTAATATGCCTGCACACACAAGAAGAGTTCGCCACAATGGAGAGCCCTATTTTGATTACTACAATCTTAAATGTTGTTATGAATTATGAGTAATTTTTATACAAATATAAACACAAGAAAAAAATCTTTCTTTCAGCACAATGTAAGTTGGCAAAATGAGATTTCGAAATGATCTCTGCATAGGTTGACATAAAATTCCACCCATAATACTCAATTGACGCAAATGTAACAATCCATCAAATCAACTCCCAACCAAATTCCATATAAGAAAATCTCCAAAGTGATAAAGTAATTAAAATAAAAAAAATTAATTTCCCACTAATTGAGGAAAACTGATTCGGAAATAAAAATAAAAAATCAACGGGAAGAACTCGATAAGTTTCTCTTGCGTCTCTAAGTTTTTAAAGGAATCAAATCCAAATTACAAATGGAACGCCTAAAAATTGCGATTAAACCATGAAAAAACAAAGTAAAAGCGCAACCTGATCTCTAGAGCAGGGCTAAAGTTCTCAGCTGCCTCGCTAAAATTGTTCCCCTTCATGACCTTGCACCCCTTATCCATCAACTCATCGCCATGCTCCAGCGACTTCTCACGGCCGCTGTCGGAGTTCAGAGCAGAAGTTTCAGCGGCGTTGTTGTCATTGCAAGTTGACTCTCTGCCACCCTGCGCGGCAGACACTACAGCGGCCTCAACAGAGGTTTGGCTTTTGTCGTATGGATAGGCGCTAACGATCCGTCTACTTTCAAAGCTTCGACTTGTTCGGGCGTTGAGACTGAGGTTTCAGATTCTGGAGTATCGTTAGAAGAACGGAAAGAGAGAAAAGGAAAGTCTCTTTCTTTTCAATGCTAGTATTCGGGTTTCGCTTTTCTTCAGTGCTATAGAAACTCCTTCTGGCTCAAAATGACGGAGCAGTGGATATCCGAAAAGTTTGGGTGGGAATCCGAATGCACTAATTTACCCGCTCCATTTCCTGAATGATTTTGTATACGTGTCAAACATTAAGACGGTTCGAAAATGCAAGGCCATATATGCATCACTCGCTCGGGAGGATAATTCATCGGTCTCGTGGAACCTCAGCCTTAGAAGCCATGGCTTCCACAATCTCACCTCCGATCCGAACTCTCTCATTCCATCGTGTACGCAATGCTACTGCATCCTCCTGCAAGGCGCACGCTAGCAAACCTGCGCTGGCTTTTCCCATCAACGTCCTATCAGGGCGGAGGCAGTTGCTATTCTTCCTGACAGCGTCTACGGCGTTGACGGCGAGGGAACAAACCTCCAAGGCGCAGGACATTCCTCTGTTCGGGTTGCGGAAGAGTCTGAAGAAAGCGGAGGAAGAAGCCAAGGAGATTGTCAGAGAGGGTTTTGAAGCAGCGGACAAAGGGCTGGAAACGGCAGAGAGGGGAATTGAGGCGGCAGAGAGGGGAATAGAGGCGGCAGAGCAGGGGATAGAGGCGGCGGAGCAGGAAATATCGTCTACGGTGAGTTTTGGGGGTTTGGCTCAGGCAGGAGTGGTGGCTGGAGCAGAGGTTTTGGGAGTTGTAATTGCAACAGCCGTCGTGAACGGAATATTGGGGCCAGAAGCTCAAAAGTCGTGACATTGCATATTGTTGTTTATCCATTAACGAGCATTTTGGCCATTTGTGTTAGTGTGAGTGTTAGATATTAATTCAGTGATTGTATAAGAAGAACGCATGGGTTACTTCATGGTACGAAGCTTGGTTGCCTGTGAAATATGTATGTGTTTGCGCAGACTCACTGTGAGTGCGCCTGCGCATGCGTTGCTTCCTTTTTAATGACATGTGCAATGATAAGCTGAAGAAATTTTAGTATGCAACTCATATTCCTTAATGAGCTGAAGAAATTTCAGTATACAACTCCGCTTCTTTAATGAGCTGAAGAAATTTGATGAACTTCAGATTGTTTTGAGAAATCATATTCGAGTCTCCTATCTTTAAGTTCAAAGAAGCAAAATAGTTCCTTAAAAACTATTTGTGTTACAGGAGGAGAGTTGAAAAGAAAAGAGAGTAATTATTGCTTAAATTTCGTGTTTTCCATCATTTTACAAATCCACCATCTTGCTGAAATTTTGTTTGTTCCCAGATGGTCTTCCACGGCTGAAATAGAACAGAGTGAGCAGACTGCAAGGTGAACCAAACGTTGAGTTTTTACCTAAACGCCGATCTGGCTTAACATTAATTGTAGATTTTACGTCCACTGCATTGCATTGAAGGATTCAAATTGAGAAAAATTTACTTGATAAATTTCTCATGGAAATTTATAGGACGCGGTCCGTTAAACTCTGAATCTGATCAGAACTTCCGTGCCGGATATACAAGCCAGCATTCGTCGAGAAAAACAGTGCTCCAAAATTCCCGTTGAGCAAAACCCAACTGCGTGAAATTACCTGCTGCCACCAAATTGACCGTAGAGTTGGCTAAGAATTTAAGACTCATTGCCTCAAGGTAGATCACATGAAGGATTTACAGATTCTTACGAACACCGTAATCAATGATGAAGTTGTATTGTGAATTTTATAAGTTTAAATAATTTTTTTTTATTTAAATTTTAAAAATAGGGTTAAGATTAAAATTTTTTAATATCATATCAAAATTTATTTTAATTTTGATGCAATCAACTCATAGATATTTATTTTTATAAATTTTATGCTCCAAATGTCTTTAGACGTGAGAAAAGTATATTGAAGTCTTATATCAATAGAAAATTTAAGTATTGTACTATTATAAATCTAAATAATCTTTTTTTTTATTAATTGAGTTGCAAAAAAAGAGTTAAGCTAAAAATTTTTAATATAGTATTAGAATTGACTTTAATTTTGATATGATTCATCTACAGATGGGTGCGTGTATTTTTTATAAACGCTCTAAATATTCAATCCTAAACGTGTATTTCTTATAAATTTTTATAAGTTTAAGTAATTTTTTTTTATGATTCAAATTTTGAAAATAAAATTAAATCTAAAAATTTTTAATATTAATTTCAGTCTCTTAAAATCTTCTAACCACTTGAAGATTTTCTATTCTCGAGTAATTTACCTATTGTAAACTGCCACTTTAAACTTATTGATTCTCGCAATGAATTTTAATCTTCTCAAATTATTTTTCTAAAAAATTCAGGTTATGATAGTATAACAATTAAAGAAAACCCCAAGATTCGATATATTAAGTGTAGTCTTTATTTTATATGCTCCTTCCCGAGTTTCCAACCATAAAACTTATTTAAAATTTTTAAATTAATGATATTTTAATCAATTCTGAGTTAAACACACTTTTTCTTTTTTGGGCAAGTGAGTTAAATACACTCAGTCATCTCTCCTTCCTCTCTCTTACTTAGTTCTCCCCACGACACGTAATATTTTGGTAAAATAGAGGCTGAAAATCTTCGTCAGCCGCAGACAATTTCACAGTACGAAAAGGGGTTGTCACTAGAGTTGGGGTCTGCCAAGTAACGAGAGAAATTTTTCTTGTTCCTCCCCATGGCTCGGTTGTCTTCAAACCCCATGGGTCTCCATAGATTCCGACCGTGCCTTCAAATCCCTAAACCTCCTCAAATAATTGCCAATCCTCGGCACCCTTACAGCAAGAGTCGCAAATTCCAGACCTTAGCTTGCCAAACAAATCCTCAAGTCGACGAGACATCCACTACGGTAAGTTTCTAATTTTGCATATCCTCTTTGTACCTTTAACTCTTGCGAGCAAACAAGATGGTGAACTTTATTCCTAAACCCTCCTTTAACTTCTGGGTTCAGGAAAGATTGGTAATTGAGCCTGGCACCGTCAATGGTCAGACTAGCAAGGCATCACGCTCACCCCAAGATGCTCCTGGCCTTCCCGAATTTCCAAGCAAAGATATCAATAAGAAAATTGCGGCTGTTTCCACTTTAGTAGCTGTGGGACTTTTCTTATCTACAAGATTAGATTTTGGTGTTTCGCTGAAGGATCTCTCTGCCGTTGCATTACCTTACGAAGAGGTATAATTGTTTTCCAGTGGTTACCATATAGAAAAATGAAGAAAAAGCCTTTGTTAGTTCTTTGAAGATATCACAGATTGGTTATGGCTTATAACTTGCAGTTTGTAGCTACTCTTCTACACCTAACTATATCGATTCGCTTTTTATTGCATTTACAGTTGTAACTTCGTATCTGCTGATAGTTTTTGTACTTTGGTGGTGGATATTGCAGGCTCTTTCAAATGGGAAGCCCACTGTAGTGGAGTTTTATGCAGATTGGTGCGAAGTATGTAGGGAATTAGCTCCTGACGTTTACAAAGTAGAGCAGCAGTACAAGTAATGACTTTTATTGCTGACATGTTTCTTTGTGTTCATGTATCTCTGTTGCTGCCTTATTAATTTGGTAATTCTTTAGGGAAATATGATCGACCATTTATGATTGGCTATATCTGTATAATTTATTTAAAAATTGTCCGTCTTGCACTGACTCTTATATTTGCACTAATTAATACGCAGTCTTGACATCACTGACTTCTCATCACAGGGATCGAGTGAATTTTGTAATGTTGAATGTGGATAATACAAAGTGGGAGCAAGAGCTGGACGAGTTTGGTGTTGAGGGTATTCCTCACTTTGCATTCCTTGATAAAGATGGGAATGAGGAGGGCAATGTAGTAGGCAGGTTTCCAAGACAGTTCCTGCTTGAAAATGTGGATGCCCTTGCCCGAGGAGAAGCATCAGTACCTCATGCACGTGTTGTAGGACAATATTCAAGCGCTGAAGCGAGGAAGGTGCACCAAGTTGTTGATCCGAGAAGTCATGGTTAGTTCACACGGTACCATCTTTCCAGAAACAATTCATTCAATTTGTCAATGGGAAACATCTGAAGAGGCAATTCGATGCTCTTGTATGCTATTTTTTATGCAAGTTTCTTGTATTTTGAACATTATGCAAGTCTGTCATAAGGTATATTATTAACAAGCTGAACTGTGTATATCCATGCAATTCAATCTCAGTATAGCCGTAGAGGTACTTGAATGCTTATAATTCTACTTATCACTAAATTATTTGTATATGAGCAAGTTTATCTTTTTTCTCCTCTCACAAGGTCATGCAATTTTTAGCCATTGAAAAAGTGCTGGTTTTGTGTAACAATTAACTGTTTTTCTCTGATCATAATTCACTACCCATAACTAACAGATTTAAAGACATATTTACGACATATGCATTTGCATTTTAACCTGGATTGAGTGGCAATGATCTCTTGCTGCCCGTAAATATCAGCTACAAAATTTTTCACTCATTCAGATGGGGTCAGTTTAACTCAGATATAGTCTCATGGAATTAGTACTATAGAGTTCTTGTAGCTATCATTAATCATGATATTATAGAAACCTCTGATATTACTAGCGGCTTTATTCTCAAGATGGCGATTAAGACTTCCTGGACTACCGAAGGATGGAGGTCATCAATCTCAGCTTAAAAAGTTGGAGATAAGATATTGGATAATGGATAACTAACATATCTGTCACTAAATTGTGAGCAGCCATATTGGCATGCGTTTATGAATTACTGATAATATCCAAAGACTAATCTTTTTCGGTTTTTCTTGGTAATGATTATAAAAACATGGGAAAGCAGAGTTATCTCAAAGAACTGGCTGCATAATATTACATAGATTGTGTCAAGTGCTGCCGTTTATGTGGGGTACCTGCTACAATCCAACTCTCTAGTCATCATAGCCCTTGTCATTTTACTTGTTTCTAATTATAGCTGAACTCCCTGCATTGAATTTCTCCAGAAGTTCTTTCAGCACTTGTATCAACATACAAACAAGATAATTATAAGTTGAGATGTTCGTAATTTCCAGCCATACTTCTACATATAAATTACTCAGTTTTTTCCGGTAGGCATAGCTATTTCTTTACATATTACGGAGGAGATGGAAGACAGAATACTAAAGCCAATCATATACAAAAATATGTATACTTGTAACTGTGGAAGAGAAAAGGAAACTGTCATATTCTTTTAGTATTCACATTGCTGAAGGCTTTCCACCCAAAATAAGCAAGTGCATGTCACTGAACTACATTTCCCAGCAAGCTGTTTGTTGAAGGGGAGCTATGTCCACTTAACCAAGGATCATGCACTGATACAGGGGAGCTGTCCTTCGCCTCTTCCATAGAATGTTGAAAATTATCTGTCCTCGGTGGAACAGTTGATCTGTGACTCCCTTGTTCGGCTTTCTTAACCTTAATACGACCTAATGACTTCTCACTTCCATTTCGAGGTGATGAACATGAGGACCCGACTGATGATGCCATGCATATAGTTTCGTCCATTGTTGCCCATCCACTGCGTCTGATGCGTTCTAGCTCCTCTGCCACTTCCATCATAGTAGGCCTCATATCACTATGAAAAGCAAGGCATCTAAACGCAAGCTCAGCCACCTTGTTAACGGAATGAAGTGTCCAAGCATCCCTGTGGGGCTCGACGAAAGGATCTATGATCTCATCTACACAGCCCTTTCTGATCCTATCAACAGCAAGTGCAGCCAAATTAACCTCACTCAGAGGTCGAGCAAAATCAACCACTTTCAGGGCAGTTATTATCTCTACCAAAACCACTCCAAAACTATAGACATCACTTTTATCAGAAAGATGGAAGTTCTGGTGGTATTGAGGGTCTACGTAGCCTGGGGTCCCTTGTGGGGCAGTTGAAATATGTGATGTTTCTGTCATGCCAAGCCTAGAAAGCCCAAAATCTGCTACTTTTGATTTGAAGTTGTAATCCAAGAGTATATTACTGGATTTTATGTCTCTGTGATATATTGGGGGATCAATGGCAGAATGGAGATATGCTACAGCATTAGCGGTTTCAGTAGCAATGGTGAGCCGTATTGTCCATGGAAGTCCTGTACCCCTCTCTCTCAGTAAATGTTGAGATAGTGTTCCATTGGGCATAAACTCATAAACAAGTATCTGCTCGCCCTCCTCTATGCAGCAACCCAAGAGGCGAACTAAATTTTGGTGACTCACAGAAGAAAGAAGCTTGATCTCATTCATGACTTGGTCAACGCTGTTGGTGTCTCTGTACTTTATCTTTTTTATTGCAACCCATTCATCATCGTGTAGTTTTCCTGCATATACTGTACCAAAAGCCCCAGTTCCCAGCCTCTGTTCGTCAGAGAAAAAGTTAGTGGCTCTTTCTATTTCTTTGTAAGGATAGAAAGGAACACTAGAGTTGCCTGCAGCTTCAAGTAATAGGCGCTTTACAGTCATTTGTTTTCTCAAACAAGTGGAACGGCGTCGTGCAAAGTAACATGGAAGACACAGAGCAGCCATGAAAGAAGCTACAGCAATAATCCCTATGAACAATCGCGTAGCATCGGTCAAAAATCTTACCTAATAAAAATTCAGGAGTATCATTTTTCTATGCAGATACGGATCATAGTCAACAACCCATTAGGAAAAGGTAAAAGAAAGAGTCAGAAAGAAAAAGAGCATAAATGACATATAAATTTAGAATCCAGGAGAACGCATGCATTCAATACCAGTAAATTAATTGATAAGCAACTTTCTCAGGGAACAAGGATTCTCACATGAAGCCCTCAAGTTAATCAGGCAATGAAAAAAAAAAATCTATGAAAGCCGCTATATATAGGATAATGTATTGGCAAAAGTTAGTCCGAAAAGAACATGATGCCATAAAAAAAAACAAAATCTGAAGTCTTACCGCCAACAAGAACACCGATTTTAGCTGCTTTTCCACATCCGCCAGACACGAGTGTTGCAGCAGTGCAATGAGAAACTGATGACAGGATAACAAGGAAGGAAAAGGGATTAGCAATAAGAAAATGTTTAAAACAAAAGGCAATAAGTCTCCAAGTGCACCACAATGTAAGAATTGCAGTTACCATGTATATCACTCGGATTTTGCGATAACAGCAATTTACGTGGCACCCAAAAAGTAAATCAAACACATAATTTTACCCAATTTTTTGTTTTTTAAAGAACAATGAGCGGGGAAAAGGGAAAATCTTAACATCACAGTTACTCAGAAACAGAGCAAAGCATAATCCCTTCATAACTTCACTTAGTTTGAGAACTTTCAACAGTAACAAGGTCAACTCCCACGCTTATATGCACAAAGATAAAGTTTATTATCATAAATCATTTGTCATGTTGGTTCTTGCCCGCCATGAACTAAACCATTTCAAGCTGCCCCACGGGGAAATGCTTAGAGTATCAGGCTCGCATCAGATACAATCTCTTATGTAGTCAGCAGAACATAAAACAGTAAGCAAAATGTCGGTGATATTCTGAGGCTTAAAAGTTACAACTAATTATGTAAATCAGGTGTTTTTCCTCTCGTTGTCAATCACTCCGTCCCCCTTGACCACTGCTAATAATTAAAGTCAAATCCATTTGACCAGACATGTGCTTTGCCTAATATATCGATCTACAAATAATCGTATATAGTTGCTAGAAAATGTTGACCTTTTAGGGATCGTCTCATTTAGAACAATAATAAAGTACATGGCCTTTTTCGTTACTTCACTAAAACGGGATCATTATAGGAATGGCACAACAAATTAAAACTAAGACCTTCTGCCAAAAAAAAAAACCTCAAACGGGGTCAAAACATTAATATAATTAGAGTTTGTGCTCAGTGGAAAAAAAATGAACTGTTAATTCTATATCTCCGCAAAATTAGGGTGCATATCTGACCCTGACAAAACCATTAGCTTAGAAACTTTGCCAATAACCAATCAATGGGAGAAAAGGGGTTGAGGGCCAGGTCATCATGGCCTCCATGAGAATAACCTTATCATTCTTGCGGCAAATTCACATATGCCCTCAACAAATCAATTCTCGCCGTAATGGCCCCAAATAAAGCATACACTAATCTTTTAACGATTCTCGAACTAAAGATATATCCACCATGAGCAGCCTTTTCATGAGACAGAATTGAGGTGCCGCTACCCAATTGGTCAATGGATAAAGCCGCTACCAGCTGCTTACTTTCCCAATTGCCCCCAGTCAAACACCACTTGGTCATTATTACACAACGAGAATTAAAAAAATTATAAATTAACAATATTGAAATTAGTCTCAACGATAGGACTCACCTCTCCGGCAACCGGTGCCGTCCTTGAACCCATCTCCACGGTAACCTTCAGGGCATTCGCATCGGAACCCATGCTTCCCGTCAGAGAGATGGACCTTTGTACAGTTTCCAACGTGAGAGCATTGGCATGGCCCTTCAAGCCACCACCCCAACTCAAGCACCTGAAGCTGGAGCGAAACCGCTGGGTCTTTCCTCTGGTCAACTGCAATCGCTGAGAACAGGAACTTGCACCCAGTTCGAGACACATCCGTGTATGTCAGAACATCCAAAGCTTTCTGCGTTTGGAACTGCGTCAAGCAACTGATATTATCACTACTTTTATCGCAACTGTCCAACTTAAACTGATTGCCCATAAAACTGGTGGTGGGTATGACGCAGCCGCCAAGCGCAGATGAGCAACTTTGCACGAGAAGGCTATTGTTCCTTGTGGGAGCAAAGTTTTTACTGAAAAGGGGGTTGATGGATTGCATACTACGATTGCATTTCGCAGGAAGATTGATGAAGATACTGCTAGAGGTTACTTTCTGGACCTCTAATTTGCCAATTTGGATGTGGTGACTTGTGCTACAGTTTAATTTGATCTCGCAACTTCCAGAGAACCCGAAAGGGTACTGCACCGAATATCCTCCGCACCTGCGCTGGCAGGTGGTCGACTTTTCTGCTCTTGCTGTGTAGACCATGAAGACAGCGAGCGCAATAGCAATTTTTTTCTGGTAATACGACATTTCTGGACGCATATTGAATTGGTCTGAAACTGGGTTTTCAGCGAACACAAAAAGTAACTTGAATTACCAAAGTGTGATCTCTCTTAGAAAATAATATTATCTTCTTGAGCATCTGATGGAGTTCATTGATTAAATGAGAAATTAAAGCTTGTGATTGATGCGGTTGGACAGCCATCTGTCTCAATAAATGCTCAAAGAAGAGAGGTCTATTTGCTGTGATAAATGTTGTTTGCAAGTAAAAAATAATTAAGGAAATTTTTTTTGAAAGAATGGTTGCTAATTTTGAGCTATAAATAATATGCATACCTTCAAGCTCCTGCAATGGTTGAAATTAATAGCTACGGCAGTCGAAGGAGTAATTCACCTCTACTCGAAGATCGAGTTTGAACACGGAAAAGAATAAATTTTCATTAAAGAAAGAAAAAAAATTGTCAACTTAAACGTTCTCCTACACCAAAAGAGAACAATGAAGCACAAGCTCAGAAAGCAAATGGAGGGATTGTTATGCGAGAACTTTCGGCTCATTCACACTTCTGTGGCGTCTGGACTCGTTCTTGGACGTAAAATGCAATTTTAGTGGACGTCATTTCTGGTTTTTGGTTAAATGACTAATATATCCTTCACCGAATGTTTGTCCTGCACAAAATTGCCCCTCTTTTAGAGACCAAATTACCTGCCCGAAATATTCTAGTCCGAACAAGGCTAATTATATGGGCTCATTTCAGTTGGATTCTAACAATGTTCATATAGATGGTTACTACCCCAAATTTGGTTCAAGAGAGGAGAGAGATTTTTTTACAAAAAAAAAAATGAGAAATTTTTTTATTTGATTTAATTTTTTTTTAAAAATAAGATTATTATTATATTTATTTAATTTTATTTTTATTAAAATAAGCCTATTTGAGTATTAAGATTATGAATAATTTGAGTATTAAGATTATGAATAATTTGAGTATTAAAAAATTTATTTAAAGATATTTTATCTTTTTACTTTTTTATATTTCTCTCTTAAATTTTTTTTATTTTTGAAAAAATAAATTATAAGAAAAACAAATTTAATGTATTTCACAAGTTAAATAAATTAATTTATAATTTAATTAATTAATTTATAAATTTATTTGATTAAATTAAAAATATTTAATAAATAAATTTATTTAAATAATTTAAATTAATTAAAAATTTATAACTTTTACATTATTTTAAATAGTATATAATTTATAAAATTTAAATTAATTTATAAATTATTAAATTAAACAGAATAATTTTTAAAAAATCGATCTCTTCCCTCTCCTCCTTTTGAAGTAGGGAATTTGGCATCTCTTCCCAACTAAACACTTAGTGAATGCAACTAGATAAGCATGCCATTTGAAGTAGGGAATTTTATTTACTAATTAGCCGCAATATTCCAAAATAGTTGACTTTGGCATCTGGGTGAGTGTTGCCGTGTCTTTCCAGATTTGGACTTCCCGATCCACGACGAGGACAATGCATGAACTATTCAACGTCTCTCTAATTTGTCTGAGCCATTTTCATTTTAATTGTTTTGTAATGCCAAGTTAATTACCCTGCAATTTCATAAACCCTCTCCATTGTACCATAAAAAAAGAAGAAAAAAGAAGTGGGACCGTCACATGGACACGTTTTGAAGGCAGCAGTTAATGGGATTGTAAACAAATCCAACATTGATTTAGTCGTGTAGCTATTTCAAATCTTTAAATTGACTGCAGTGGATAAGACCTAAAAAGAAAACAAAATACAAGTGACAAAAGAGAGTAAAGCAACTCACTCCACTGCATCCACCAGAATAAGTACCTTCGTTAGGAGATGCCCTGTAGCTGACGGCAAAGTAAAAAAGAAAACAAAAGTAGGATTGTGATGGTGATGGTGATTGTCAGCTAAAAATAACTATAAAGTGGTTTCAAGTTTGAAAGGAAGCACCACAGGGAATGGGGCATCGATTCACCACCATTGGTCTGTGAAAGTAGGCATAGGACAGCGTCAAGTGGACAAGTTAAATGGAAACAGTGTGTCATCGTTTCCAAAATAAGGTATTTCTACCCAGCTTACTGCCTAACACATTCACCCCGCCTAACTCTCAATACATTCCCAAGTCACTCAAACGAGTCAAAACAATATTGTAGTTACGTAAAAATGAAGACCCAAAAAACGAAGCTTGCATGTATAATAATAAGACAAGAAGAAAGTGGAATAGAATAAAAGGCATATTTCCATTGTTTCTTAGACGGACAAGAGATGGAAGAGACACAGTAATGTAAAATCACTTTTGTAAATCATGTGATTATACCTTTCTACGTCCATTTGGTAAATCACTTTCTTCCTCTGATTGGTCCTCCAAAACCAAACCTCTTACTCCAGTGCAGAGTGCGCCACACAATTCTTAGCCATGTGCAGCTCTTGACTTGCATTGCCTTTATATTGCTTTTTCTTCTTCTTCATTATCTCACTTTTTGGCACTTTTTAGATTAGCCAAATACGTGTCTTTCCATTCTGTAAATTACACATCAGAGTTGAATCCATATTTGAATATTCAATTTATATCCCCTTCTATGTACGCAAGAATCTAAGCACAAATATAATCAATCTTTCTCGATGGAAGGTTGTCCAGTATAAATAATTGCCCTAAAAATGGTTTGGCGGAGACCACCACCATTCTCCTAGGTACTTTGGAGCAACTAAAACATCAGAAAACTACTTAACTGCACTTTTTTGTGTGTGTTCGTACTCAGAATTTTTTTAATAAATTAATTATATAATACTGAACTGTAAAAAAATATATTTATATATCCAATTATTTTTAAAAAACATCTCAGGTTTGTCCAGCTATCAACGTTTAACAGGATACATGGCTGCCCAGAGAAAATGTTAATGCAGATAAATTTCCAACACCCGACATTGTTGGTTGATAATGATTTGTTGTCCACCTATTCTCATGAAAAGACAGCAGCAGAAAAATTTGCTAGATTTTTTTGGGGGGTTTTCAGATAGATTCATTTATAAAGCTTATTGGAGACTAGATATTTTTAAGTTCCACTTTGAAATCTTCCAAATTTTAGACTTGTGGAAAGTGAAGACTATGCCCCACCCACTCTTTCGATTTTTCAGAGCCCAGCCTAACGTCCTTTTCATTTTGGTCAAAAGCCTAAAGTCCGAAAAGAAAATAATGTCATGGGCCAGCCCATGAATGACCCAAAAAATAATAGTCCGGCCCATCCATCCAACGGGGAGAATTAGTTGCTCATGAGACTGAAATCTGAAAATCCTTTGGCTTAGGACTCAGAGGCAGCTTAAACCCTAGATTTTGTTCCCACCGTAGTCAGATATGTTGGACAGAGAAGACAACGAGCAAGACGCACCTGAGGAATTTACAGCCGAACAGGTATCTTCATTATTTTCTTCTCTCTTTATATGTTTCTATGAATCAATTTAGTAGTCCAAAAGAATGTAATTTGTATAAACTTCAATTCACAATTTTGCGTTTTGCAGAGCATACAACAAGACGAGGAGATCAGAAAAATTCAGAAAGAAAATAAAGTGAGGTAGTCTCTGTTTCTCTCATGAACGCGATGTTAATTTATTTGTGAGGTTCCGTTTGATTATGATAGTTTATCGGGAAGTAAACCTGTAAAACAAAGAAAATTTTTCGCTTTTGAATATCTTATTTAATTTGTACGCAATATTCACCGGAGTCATATGGTCAATCATATCTTGGATTAACTCTGGGACGATGGTAACTCACTAGTGAGGGATTTGACTAGTTTGAACGATTTCTTAGTTTCAGTTTTCCGTACCTTCATGTACCATTAACAAAAGCTCCGAGACGGTTGGTTCCTATGGTATATTTTTAAGCTACAAATCAGTTTTTTTTTTAAAAAAAAATTTGTCTGGGGCCTTTGGTTCGCAGATTTATGGAATTTCTGAGAAAGAATATAATACTTTTATATTTGATTCATCGTAAATACTTTTTTGAAATATTCTACTACTTTCATGGTAACATTCTCATGATTTGTTCATATCAATATTTTTTTAGAATATTTGACAATTTTAAAAAATTCGACTATATTATTTTTTACAATATAAAAATATAAAAAAAATGTATAATTAAATAAAATATTTAAAAATAAAAAATAAAATACGTGCCAAAATTTAAGATTTTAAAATTTAACATCTAGTATTTTAGAATTTGAAATTTAATAATTATGATTTTTGATGTGAGTGATGAGATTTAAGTTTTCAGATGTTGAGATTTAAATTTTAAAATTTAGAGTAAAAAGATAAAAAGATTAAAGATTTGGGTTCTTTAGGAAAAAGAAAAGAGGGCAAAATGGTTTTTTCAACTTTATAAAAAATATTTTTGCTCAACAAGAATATAGAAGTATCTCCTCTCACATGAAAATAAAACAATTCCTGTTATATTCTCGGAAATGTTGTATTTTCAGAAGCATTTTTTTTTTAAAAAGAAAACTTAAGTCAAACATATATTATTTTCATAAAACATTTCCTAGAATCCGTCTCCTTTCCGCGAACCAAATGCCCTGATAGAATGTTATTGGGTAGTTTTAGAAACTCTTCTGTTTAATGGTATAAATTTTTTTATGAATTTTTCAGAGGAAAGAAAGAAAAAATCAGGGCGACAATGAATTTTACGTATGTCGTTTGCATTGTATTTTAATTCGTTGACCATCATAACTGATTCTGCACATATCAGCCTTTGTTACCACTGTTTGCTCTTCAATGGTTGAAGTTACTGTTGGATGCATGCGTAACAATTAAATTCTTTAGTGCATAATATGACTTTGCCTTGCAGGGTTGTTCGCGAAAAAAAGGAACGTCGGAGACAATGGGCGCAGAGGATAACACCTCGACCATCCAAATCAGGTAAAGAGTCCCAAGATGTATCAGATACTGAAACAAAGCAGGTAACAAAAGCAGATGCAGGATTGCTTCCGGATAACATTGTTCACATGCTTGCAGCTCGTGAGAAGTATGACCTCTCCTTCTCTGTTACGCAAATATGTATAACTGTTTAGACAAAATCTCTAACAGAGAGGTAATAACTTATTTGCAGACAAGTTTTCTTATCAGACTCTGATGATGAGAAAGCTGAAGTTAAGCGTACTTCAAGAAAGAAAAAATCAAAGACTGGGTAACGGATTTCATCCTTCTTTGTTATTATGATTCAGTGATGCTGCTTTTCAACCTATAGTTGTTTTTTTATTCCTTTTGTGATTTGCAGTTTGGAACCTGTTATTTTGAGCGAAATAGGTCCCCCTCCATGTTTACAGAGTTCCATAGAATTCTTGAAAAAAAGGAAAATGGAAGTTTCAAGGTCATCTTCAGTTTTGAACAACTCGAACCAAGCATTACGTCTTCTTTCTAGATCAGGAGTTCTAGGCCGAAAATGAGGATTTTTTTTCCCCATATAAACGACATGTTATATCTTTTTTTAATATTCTATTGTAGGTCTACTGGACTGAATTGTAACATAGAATGTTCTACAATTTTTTTTGGCTATAGTTAATTATCTAATTTATGATTTTGTCCGCATAACCCCTTCACCAAATGGTTTTTATTTACTTCGTTACTTATTTTAAGAGATTCTTTTGGACCTTGGAACTAGTATGTCTAGCCTTTATTGGACGGTTTCAATTAAGGCCTTTTCTGGTGAAAAGTAATAAAGTTATACTTGCAGTTATATAATTAACAAAATTACTAGTGTTACAACATTTGATCATAATCTTAGTAGTCCAAAGAGATGTACCAATCAAACAAAAAAAAAAACATTTCGATGAGTCATCCTTTTTAATCCTTTGGTCATGAGCAGTCCAAATGTGGAGTAATTCTAATTTATACTGTTCGATTCAAAACCAGTTCATTTTGCATCCATTACTTATATTGGGGATGTATGTCATGACTTGATTAGATATTGAACTTACGCAATCTTCCCAACCAACATTTTCATGCGCCCAGATTTTAGTTTTGCATGACAAGGATAGAACATTGAAAATAATGGGATTTCATCATCCTGCCCATTTTGTTTCACTTGTGACTTGTAAGACAACTGGCGTAAGATTTTATTTCTTATCATTCTGGTCAATATAACTCAATAAAAAACCACTAACTACTCTCCGAGCTACAGGATTTGGAATATAACGACATAGACGTCCATCAATATATGCCAAAAGGCCAGACAAGACAAACTTGCCAATGCCCCATTTTCTAATAAACTTCTCTTTGGGCTCCTTTTGACTGGAGGTTGCAGAATCGAGTGCATGATCGCCGACCTCTGATTGCTTTTCCCACTTTATGCTGAATATAAACTTGTTGGTCTGCCTTCTCAGCATGCGAATTGCAAAGCTAACAAAGAGATGCTCACACAATGTAAACACTGTCGGTCCTATTTTCCATTCCTGCCAGAAATATCCCTATATTAATTAGTTTAAGTACGATTGGGAAGAATGCTGTGCCAGTAATGAAATGTGAAATATACGGATTTTCCTTTTCAAAAGTAAGTCAAGCACTCTAGTAAGAATTATTCTAACAGTAATATTATATGTGACATTTGAAGCACCTCCAAACTAAAAAAGAGCACTCCATGCAAACACACAGGTACTCGTCGGGAAATAAGACCCTAATTCTTAAATAAATCAACCCAAGGTTCTCATATAAGAAGAGATTATGGGTGTTTCTCTTATAAAGATGAGTCGTGTAGAGAAGAGAGAAAAGATGATACAAGAATAGAACTTACACTTTCTCCACGAAGATGGCGTAAAGGACGGGAAGTAGTTGAAGGATCTCCTTTTAGCAATGCCTGCCTTACAAGGAACTCCTTAACACGATCCATGATCTCATTGATAAGGGAATGATTTGGAGGTAGGTTTTTTAGGATAACCTAGACATGTTTGAGATTCCATCACAACACAGTACAGGGCATAGTTTGAAATCCTTTAATCAATGATATCCCAATTTGTATACTTTCTGATATTATAGTCAAACAATTACATTACTACACAATATATACTCGACCATAATTCTCTAAACAAGGTTCTCATGATACAATTCCATTCAAAAGTAATGAAGCTTTCAAGTAATGTAGATTTAGCTAAACTATTACCTGATTGTCAATAACTCTGACTCTTAGGTATTCTTGTCTGTAAACTGTATCCAACATGGCTTGGATATATCCTTCAATGTACAACTGCAGCAGTACACACATCTAATGAGTGATTAACCACGGAACCAAGACTTTCAAAAATCAAGATGAATATAGTTAATTTTACTGTTAACAAATGCCTCTCGATTTATTTAAAATTCTGAAATAGTGCCTCCACAATTTGATCAATTAAATGGAAGTTAAATATAAAATAGTTACCCTTCTGAGTTAAATTTAAGACAAAATATACAAATAACCCTTTGCGGTACCTATTTGCATTTTAACTCCTATAGTTTAAATTGTATCACCTTGCCCAAACCACGGGACATTTGAGTTTTACCCTTAATTTGATTTCTCTCATGCATATCATGCGCTTAATCAATTATAAGTCTGACAAAAAAATAACTCAAGGTGGCAATATGCTAATAGAATGAAATAGGAACGTGTTAGGTATCTGAAAAATTTTAAATTTTGATTGGGAAAAAAATAGGAAACCCAGAGCGAAAATAATGCAGAAAAAATTAGGAAAATCATAATGAATAACCAATAGTTAATTAGTTTGATACAATTATTAAGTTGTGCTTTTGCTACCTGTAATAAACTAACTGTGATTGACTCATAGAAATCTGTAAAGGAACATGACTCCAGATCTGTCACGGTAATATTGTAGCCAACAGTAGCATGATGGAAGCAACTTCTATTTGAACAGGGATGGCATCTTTACTATTTATTTCAAATCCTAACCCAACTAAGAAATCATCAAATTATCTCAAATCTGTGCAAGTCTTAGAAAGTCTACCCAAATAGAGTACCTGTTTAAGACCTAATCATTAAGTTCATTCATATTAAAAATGATAATACAAATAGTATGGCAAGTACATATAAATAAAACTCATATCTTCAACATGATAAATTAGTTTAACATTATACCAGAATGTGTGTAAGTTAATTAAAATAAATATAACAAGCTTGTGCTGTCAAACAACTTTGAAGTGCAGTATTCCATATAAACTATATTTTAAGACTAAATTTCCTCCATAACTAAACTCCTTCAAATAATGACGCATTATGCAATGCTATTTTGTAGGGCCAAGTTAGACACCACTTCATTTCAAGTGGTACTAATACCACTTCTGAAGTTAGCCGCATTTAAATTCATAAACAATTATTTGAGCCATTTTTTTTAATAGAAAAATAAATTTTTAGAGAGGAGAAATACTAGAAGGGAGGATAAGACAGCCTCCTTAAAAAAAAAAAAAAAAAAAAACCAAAGAAACCAAAAGGAAGAAAGTAAAAATAATATTAGACAAAAAAACAAAGCCTCCCAATGCCTATTTAAATATGTCAAAGAAACTCCCTTAAATAACCACAGACAGAAAACCAAAAGGATGTAAGAGAGATAAATAACCCTTTCCCATAAAGCATTTAAAAGAAATGATGCTCCTTTAAAGATCCAAGCATTCCTTCCAACAAGATGCACCAAATCACAGTGAAAACAGCACAATGCTTTTCCATCTTTATTATGTCCCAAACATTTATACCAGATCAATAAAAATTGGTCCAAATTCTCCAGGCAAAATTATTTGGGCTATGTGATCACTTAGTACTTACCCTAAGTTGCTAACTCAGTTAAAAGAGTTAACTCAGTTGACAAGTGGTCACACAAGACGTTAGTTGGTTGATTTGTTGTGGTTCATCTAGACCCAAATAATGGTTAATCGAAGTTAGATATAATTAATCTGGGCAGTGCTATCATAGAACTCACCCATTTTGTAGATCAATAAGGAAAAAAATATATTCAATTATCCCTCAAGTTTTTCCCATATGTATATTGATACATATATATGTATCTATATACATATATATATATATATATGTATGTATGTATGTATATACTTATATGCATAAAGACACCTCTTTACTCCCTCAAAGAAAGTTCAATTAGATTAAAAATAAAAAAGCAAGAGAAATTCTTCTCTATAAAGATAAAACCTAAGGGTACGTCAGAAAGAGGTTAGTCAACATTATCGAATGTAATCTTCTTATACCATGGATACAACATAACATATTATGTAGTACCTCATCAACTCCTGGACTTTGATCAAGTGTGATCTTTCTATCTGGGCCACTTTCCATTAATGCAGTTCCCAAAAATGATGGCTCCATGGCCAATTTTAATATTCCTTGGTGAAACCCACTCACCTAGATAATTCAAAAAGGTCAAACATGTTATATTGAACAGGTCCCTGCGACAATAACCACATTAATAAACAAATCAAGCTGGGAATTCTGTACCATTCCATTGAAACCATTTGCTTCTGCTCCTTTAAGAACAGAGTCTGATATTTCAGCTACAGCTGCAAAAATTACATTGGAACCTGCGGATCTCAACTGCAGAACCACCATGAATTGATCATTATGCTGAGACCCTATAATCACATCTGTCATTGAAATGTAATTTCATAGACAACCATAGCTAACACTTACTGTATTCCCAAGGTCACCAAAGTAGCGTTTTGTCCCAGAAAAACCTTCACCTTTGACACATTTACTGATAAATTTGAAAGTACCTGATCAATAAAAAACAGCAAAAATCCTATACAAATAAGTAAAAGAAAAATGACCACAGAAACAATATCAAAGAAGCCCTGAATCATAGACAACTATCTATCTGCTCATAAAAGTACATGAAAATTAATAAAGGAAGGAGGCGACTTATTGTCCTTTCTAAAAAAACAATCAAATTGTAGAAAGATAAATATCACAGCTTGAGGGAAAGTGTTAAAAAATAAAGGGTAAGAGATAATTATCCCAGACTATCCTCTTTATCCTCTCACACTTCTCCTCAAGCTGTGATGCTTATCCCACACGATTTTGATAGGATTTTAAACAGTCCTACTTATCTATCTTGCATAAACTTCATCTAAGTCTATAGGCGATGTGTTCAAGGAAATAACCTTGAAAAGAATACAAGTCTCACTTCCAATTGATATTGAATCTCCTAAAGAAGGTGAAAGGACAGAAGGCAGCACATAATTGCACGATTCAGCTAATCATTATCTATTTGTGCATAAATTTTGAAGCTTCATATAAAAACCTGCCTGTTAGACCTATTTAATGAAAGTCCATTACCCACCCAATCCCTAATGTCTCTCGATATACAAAGATATTATAACCCCATAATACAGCAACTTGAATCTCTCCATAAAACTGTGAATTGCACCTTTCCACCATTAATCATCAATTCCATAAGCATTACTCAAAGTGCCACCCATTTTGCAAAACCTATGAAGCCAAATTAATATGAGATCAATGCATCAAATGTAATTGCAAGGCTTTGAAGTCTCAGTCCCCCTCATAAGGACAACCTAATTTCTATGACAAAAGAAAGACTGAGGCAATAAGACGTGTAAATTTGAGCTATTCATAATTATGATGATAGATGCAGTTCTAAATTTAGTTATAAATTCTCAGAAAACTTAGCATCCTCAATCTATGGAGGAAAACTACAGACGAGGCACAAAGTGGACTTTGACACCTATTAGATAATTTAGAGAAGTGAGAGCACAATAGAGACTTTGTAGAAGATATACCTAAAGTGAATCCTGGAAGATTCATCGACCGAGATGGATCAAAGAAGACATCAAGAGAGGATGAAGCCAAGTCGTCAAAAATAGAAACAAAATCTGGTGGAAGCAAGGAGCTTCCTTTGGCAATATATATGGCCCTCATGGCATACCTGCATAATCTCATCAATTTTCAGCCACGACTCAGTGCAATGCTTAAATTCAAAAGGATCTATATCATAGACTCACCATGAATAATGTTGTGCACATTTAATTAAAAGTTCACGCACTGTTATTAAAGCATGGGTAATCAGTACCCCATTCAGTTCTACAACCATATTTTTTATGGGAGGCACCTGAAAAGAGGAAAAGTAGGAATTACATGATTATACCACATTACTTATAAGGAGAAAAAAAAGGTTGATAAAGTATGCCAATCAAACCTTAATTACACTATGAAGTAAAGACCTAAGAGTCTCCTGTGTTGAGCTATAACTTGAATGTGAGTCCCCAGGGATAAAGTTTGCAGTGATCTACAAAATGCAGGATAGATTCTAAAAAAGTTTTAGGGCAAAATATATAAGGTAAAGGAGAGATAGAAAATATGAAAAGCAGAAAACCTTTATTGGATGGATTTCAAAATGATCAAAGTAAAACCGCTGACTCTCTGAATCACAAAGTGATGTTCTCCAAAATGAAGCAATCTTCATTAATGTCTCCTCGTCGAGGTTCAAATCAATTGGCTACAAAAACCATGATGTTAGATTATATATGAGTACCACCAATTCTTTGGCAGTTAAATGTCCCTATGATTGAATGATAATGACTTTTAACAAACTGAAAAAGCTTTAGAGACATTCAAGTTACCTGAAGAGAAATAGATGAGTATCCAAATTGCTTAACATTGGAACTGGACGCAAGGAGGACAAAAACAACCTTCAGTACACTATCATTTGAATCACTGCTATCTAATTGATGTCTGCGAAGCATTGATGCAAAAGGAGCTCCATTCCACTTAAGGTCCAAATTCAAGTACTGGATTAACAACAAATAGGATAAACTTAAAAGTCATTTGACTGGAAAAATTACCTGAGAATCTACAAGATTAATCATTATAAACACAGAGCAATGACTTGTGGAAGTCAATCACACAACCATATTAAGCATACTTACCTGTATGCTGAACTGAATATATTTCTGATGATTATTAGAAACAGTATTCAAGTTCAGATTCCCAAGTTTTGCAACTACAATTGGTGTCAAATATGTGGGCTCATCCTCATCTTCCTCCTTCATAAAATAGTAATAATAAATAATATTAGTAGCAAGTATAAAAATGTTTCTCCATCACACATAAAAGTGGAGTATGAAACTGAAAAAGGCATAACCATATCTGCAATGGCTTCAATGAGATGTATTTAATAAACTACCATAAACACGCAGACTGGGAGAAATTGCTCCCCTCTCTAAAGGGCCACACATTTCATTACTATAAAAATTCAGTCTTTGGACTCATAGCAGTGTTTGAAATTGGACCACTGATATTTTACAAATGTGAAATCCTTGATTACAAATATACATGAAATGCCCATCTCAAGTTATATTTTGCTTTTTTTGGGAAGGATGGAATTAAGAGCCATCTACAAACAGAAATACAATCGGAGATTGTTCTTTTTTTTTTCACAATAGTGGTTGATGTGTTGAGTAGGTTGATTTCTAGAGCTGTGGAGGTGGCCTTATTAAAGGTATTTCAGACTATTCTCTTCTTGGAGGTTGATAGGGAGAGTTTTGCCAATGTTCTTCATATTCTGCAAGTGTTCGAGCTTATATCTGGGGTTAAGATGAATCTAGCTAAGAGTGGTCCGACAGGAGTTCATGTATGTAAGAAGGATCTAAGTGAGTATGTTTCTATGGCCGGTTGTCAAATTCTTCAATGGCTGTTAGTTTATTTGGGTATTCCTTTAGGGGGAAACCCAAAGGCTGTTTCTCTCTGGATTCTATAATTCAAAAAGTTTCAAAGTGTATGGAAACATGAAAGGGTACATATTTTTCTTTAGGTGGTCGTATTACCCTAATTCATTCTTGCTTGTCTAGTATTCCTCTGTATTATCTCTGGCGCAGAGGTTGGAAAAAACTATGCAGGATTTCCTTTGGCCTGGTGTTGGCAATTTGAAAAGGGATCACCTTGTAGGATGAGAAACTTGTTGTAGACTGAAAGATGAAGGAGGTTTGGGTTTGGGTAATTTGCTGGCTAAAAATCTTGCTTTCATGGATGAATGGCTATGGTGTTTTCCTCAGAAGACTTCTTCTTTATGGAACCAGGTTATTTGCAGTAAGTATGATTTGAATCAGAATGGGTGGAATGCCAGCTTGGTATTCACTGCCACTCATGGAAGTCCTTGAAAATCTATCTCAGTGTTATGATTCTTGTAGACCTTTTCTTTCCTTATAGTTGGGTGATGGTTCTCGCATAAGATTTTGGGAAAATATTTGGGTGGGCGATTTTTGTTTAGTGGAGGTGTTTTCAAGTCTTTATAATCTTTTCTTCTTTGCATAATGCACCATTAAAATAACCATGTATTTTTCAAGGTGCTACAATTTCTTGGAATTTTCATTACTTTAGAAATCTTAATGATAGAAAAACTGAAGATTTGCAGTCTCTCCAACTTCTAAAAAATATTAATTTCTATCTATTCTAGTTAAGAGAATTTGGACTCTTTATTATTCTTGTAAATCATTTTTTCATTTCTTAACTCATTCTCCTAATAGAGATAAGGTTGTGCTCGACAAATTTATTTAGAAATTTAAAGTTCCTTCTAAGGTGAAATCTTTTGTTTGGATTGCAGTACTAATTTGGCACATGCTACTGCCAGTCAGACACGGGTGCTTGTTGATTCATCTCCAAACAAACCACCTTTTGCATGGTGCCTATATATTATGAGCTGCTTATTCACAATTGGAGGCCACCAATTCATTTATGGTTCCCTTCAAAGTAATAGCAGCTATATTCTTCGTGCCTATATTCGTATAGCTGGTCCCAAGCCCAGATAAAAGAGGAGGGTTGTGTTAGGCGTGCGACAGCCAACGTAAAATTTTGTCGTAACCGCATGAACATGGACAAACGAAGCAATAGTGTTAAAGCTAGGTCGTTGCCCGGAAGCAACGCACTGTATGGCTCGTGTGCAATGTCAAAAGAGCAAGGGCCGCTGCATCAACGCCCGGATGCAGTGAAAAATAGGCAAGGGTCCCCACACTTTAATGAACGGGTGTGGCCAAAGAAGTCAGTTCATGAGGGTAGGATCCGTTTTGGAACTTGGAATGTAGACACACTCACAGGAAAATCAATGGAAATAGTTGATACCATGATTAGGAGAAGGATCAATATCATGTGTCTACAAGAAACTAAATGGGTAGGAGAAAAGGCAAAAGAATTAGATTCTTCAGGTTTTAAGCTTTGGTACACCGGCAAGACGAGAACTATTAATGGTGTAGGTATAATAGTTGATAAGGAGTGGAGAAACAATGTCGTAGATGTGAAAAGATTAGGAGATAGGATTATAGCTTTAAAGATTGTGGTTGAGCGAGACACTTTTAATGTGTTTAGTGTATATGCACCCCAAGTTGGATTAGAGGAGCATCATAAGAGAATTTTTTGGGAGGATCTAGAAAGTTTGATTCAAGAAATACCTTTGGGAGAGAAGATTTTCCTAGGAGGGGATTTGAATGGTCATGTAGGGAGGGAATCGAAAGGATACGAGGGTATACATGGAGGTTTTGGATTAGGAGATGCGAACGAAGAGGGTAAAACTATCTTGGATTTTTCCTTAGCCTATAATTTTACCATAGCAAATACTTGCTTTAGAAAGCGGATTGAACATCTTATCACATACAAGAGTGGAGGAGCAAGTACTCAAATAGATTTTTTCTTGGTAAGGAAATCAGATAGAAAGTTCTGCACAAATTGTAAAGTCATACCCGGTGAGAGTTTGACTACCCAACGCAGAGTTTTAGTTTTGGACGTACGAGTTATGAGAAGAGTAGAAAGAAAGAGTAAGAAAACAATTCCTAGAATTAGGTGGTGGTCTTTGAAGAATGAGCAACAAAGGAATTTTCAAAGAAGAGTGGAGGAAGAAAGGTTTTGGGAGGTCCAAGGAAATGCTAATGATATGTGGGACGAGATGGCCAAAGGGATTAAGAATATAGCAAGAGAGACACTCGGAGAATCAAGAAGCGTTGGACCTAAGGGTAAAGAATCTTGGTGGTGGGATGCGGAGGTGTAAGATAGGATTAAGTTTAAAAGAGTGTTATAAGGAGTGGCACTTATGTAAAGATAAGGTAATTTGGGATAAATATAAAGCGGCTAAGAAAGACGCTAAGAAGGCTGTGAGTGAAGTAAGAACTAGAGCTTTTGAGGGATTATATCAATCCTTAGGAACTAAGGAGGAAGAAAGAAAAATTTACAAGCTTGCGAAGAGTAGGGAAAGAAAGACAAGGGACTTAGATCAAGTGAAATGTATTAAAGATGAAGAGGGTAATGTTTTGGTAAGGGAGCATGATATCCAAGCACGATGGAGGAGTTACTTTCAAGGACTTTTTAACGAAGGGCATGAGTTGACCTACAACTCTGACAGACTTAATACTGCAGAAGAAGACCGTAATTATACTTTTTATCGTAGAATCCAAGAGTTTGAAGTAGAGAAAGCTCTGAAGAGAATGGAAAATGGCAAAGCAGTAGGACCTGATAATATACTTATTGAGGTGTGGAAAAGTTTAGGAAGAAAGGGTATAAGTTGGCTCACTAAGTTGTTTAATGTGATAATGAAATCTAAGAAAATGCCGGATGAATGGAGGAGAAGTACTTTAATTCCTATATATAAAAATAAAGGAAACATACAGAATTGTTCCAACTATCGGGCGATTAAACTCATGAGCCACACTATGAAGTTATGGGAGAAGATCATTGAGCAAAGATTAAGATAAGAGATTCAAGTTACAGAGAACCAGTTTGGATTTATGCCAGGAAGGTCAACTATGGAAGCAATTTATTTACTACGGAGATTGATGGAAAGGTATCAAAGCAGACGGAAAGATTTGCACATGATTTTTATTGATCTGGAAAAGGCATATGACAGAGTGTTAAGAGAGATCATATGGAAGGCTTTAGAAAAGAAAGGAGTACGTATTGCGTACATTCGAGCAATCAAAGACATGTACGACGGGATAACGACTTGCGTGAGAACACAAAATGGGGATACAAAGGATTTTCCCACAACTATTGGACTACATCAAGAGTCTTCTCTGAGTCCGTATCTTTTTAACTTGATTTTGGACGCAGTTACTGAACATATACAAGAGTTGGGGCCTCAATGCATGATTTTTGCATATGATATAGTCTTAGTTGGTGAATCGAAAGAGGAAATAAATATGAAGTTAGAGTCATGGAGACTAGTTTTAGAAACACACGGTTTCCGGATAAGTAGAAATAAAACAGAATATATGGAATGTAGTTTTAGTAAGAGACGAACAAATACGAATGTCGACGTGAAATTTGGAGACTATATATTAAAACAAGTTACAAGTTTTAAATATTTTGGGTCCATTATACAAAATGACGGTGAAGTAAAGGAGGACATAAACCTCAGGATTCAAGCTGGATGGATAAAATGGAGGAAAGTTTCGAGTGTCATTTGTGATAAAAAAGTGCCGCTCAAAGTTAAAGAAAAATTCTACCGTACGGCTATAAGACCTGCTATATTGTATGGTACGGAATGTTGGGCGGTTAAAAGACAACATGAAGATAAACTCAACGTTGCAGAGATGAGAATGTTGCGATGGATGTGTAGACACACCAGAAGAGATATGATTAGAAATGAGTGCATTAGAGAGAAAGTTGGGATAGCACCTATTGTGGAGAAGATGGTTGAAAATCGCTTAAGGTGGTTTGGCCATGTGTGGAGAAGACCTGCAGAAGCCCTAGTGAGAAGAGTAGATCGGATGGAGAATAGTCCAATAATTAGAGGTAGAGGGAGGCTAAAGAAAACAATAAATGAAACTATTAAAAATGATTTAATAGTTAATAATTTATCTATTGATCTCATCCATGATAGGCCACTATGGCGCCGTTTGATCCATGTAGCCGACCCCACTTAGTGGGAAAAGGCTTAGTTGTTGTTGTTGTTGGATTGCAGTACTAAATGGAATTAACACTAATGGCTTGTTGCATAGTCGAAAACCTACAACAGCTTTTCTCCCAATATTTGTATTATGTGTATGAACAGTTCTGAATCAACTATACACCTTCTTACAATGTCAGGTTGTTGAATTTTTGTGGAGTAAGTTGTTTGGTGTATGTGGAAAGAATTGGGTATGTCCTAACACTTTGGAATCATTATGTCAATACAGTTTAAAAGGTTTAGAAAGAAAAAAGAAAAGAAAACTTTGTGGAATTGTGTTGTTTTTTCTGTTTTGTGGTGCATTTGGTTGAAGATGAATGCTTGAATTTTTCAAGGTTGCTCGCTATCCTTGAATATGTTATAGGAAAGGATAAGGTTTATGGCTTCACTCTAGTGTTTGGCTCATGATTTCTTTTAAGGGGGGGGGGGGTTGCCATTTAAGATTTACAAAGAGATTGGGCTGTTGTTTTGCATGCTTAGTTTTGAACTTTTTTTCTTCTGTATTTTTGTTATCTTGTCTTCTAGTGGTTTTCTTGAGGAGGATGTTTTATTCTTCTTTTCTTGTACTTCTCTCCATTCTTAATAAAATTTCTTTTTCTATTAAAAAAATATATATAAATACACACACACACACACACATTTATGTTCCAAAATAAACTACGAACATAAAAAAGCCAAGTTCAACATAACTAGTAGATATTAGCTATCAATGGACTCAAGCACTCAAAAATGAGAATACCTGTTTTGCTCGTTCAAGTAGGTGAACTGTAAACTGAGAAACTCTCAATTGAATTTTTGCACACAAATCAAGAACTGTATCTCTCTTGAAACTATCATAGATCTCACAAATTCGCAAAACCCGGGTGGGTCCCTCTGCATATATTTCGTATCCCACTTTTGCCATCTCCATGCCAGTAAGCCCACTAAAACCCGCCCTCTGAATTCCTGATCTTTTCTCTAAGAGCAAATGTGGAGCCAACAATCTTTGTTGCCCAAGTTTGTAAAGGGGCTTCCATGATTGCACCTTATCCAACTTAATTTCTCGTAAATGAAGGCTATCTACAAGACAAATCAACACTATTAACCCTTTCCAGTACTAATAAGTAATAACCCTTTTTAGAACCACCACCACACTAGAATAGAAGGCTTAACAGTAACATCAGAATAATTCAAAAATAACATTCTTTAATTATTTTTTTCTTATTATATATATGATGACACAAGTATGTATCCAAATGGTCAATCCTAAATTCCACATCACATTGTTTACAAACACAGGGACAGCACAGCTAATGAAATGGGGTCATGAAAAGCTTTTTAAAGTCAACTGTCTTGTACCTAATTTATAATAAGAAATTAAAAATAGATATTGGCTTTAAGTAGCATCTCTACTATCCTGATATGGAAAGATATAAACACTACATTAGCAATACTGAGATTAAATTTTAAAAAAAGGATACATAACAAAATTTGAACAAGCACCATTAATCTGGACAACCAGTCTCCGAGGAAGAGTCAAATCATCCCAGACATAATCAGCACTGCATGCAGGCCCAAGAACCTCTGGCTCTAACAAACCCTGTAAATTTCTCAATTTGAGTTGAGGGGAAGAAAAAGTTAGAAGTTAGTAACTGGTTCAGTGAAAATGTGAAACAAATATAAAATGAGCACCACCTTTTGATAGTAAGTTATTGATAGATCATGCAAACAATTCTCAATTCGATATGGTAGACTCAGATTTGGTGGTTTGTAGAGATGCAAAACAAGAGAAGAGCCTTCTTCCACCACATGAACAGCAGCAAATTGTGTCTTCTTGCTGTCTGGTATTGTAACATTGTTAGTTAGTCTTCTAAATTTCAGGAAAAAATGTCCTAGTGACGCTATGCACACTGGTCCGGACCATCCAAATTCAGGATCATTTGTCTTAATCTGAATATACAATGAAGAATTGTCACTGGAGCTTCTGTGCTTTTTGATAAAATGTTCAAAAAAACTGAACTCTCTTTTCTCGCTAAATCCTCCTTCCTTCAGCTGTAGTGTTGTTCGCTGTTTACTGTCAATGGAGATAATGCCTGCCATGTCGTCCTTCACATACAAATAATTACTTACATGTGTTTCATAGAAAAAATAAACACTAAAAACATTATTCACGGAAAGCAAACCTCTAAATAGCATTGACGGACAGTGATGCACCCTTCTGATTCATTACAAATAAAATATCGTGGGACCAAAGTCACCATTTGTGATGGCACAACAATTTTTCCTGTAGAAGGGCCAGTAGACACCCCAAGCTTTATTATAGATTTGAGCCCAGATCCTTCATCTTTATAAAAACTTATTTCTGTGAGGCCTGATAAAGAATCCAAGTCTAGCAGTGCCTCAGATATATAGTCCTCCCGCAATTTAAGTTGGACTGGTTTGGATCTGGAAGCAGAGTGTTAGATAAGGTGCTATAGAACTCATGCAAGTTTAGGTAATCATTACAAGAAAGTACAAATTTTGCATATTAACTCCATTGAGTGACAGAAGATAAATCATCTTACTTCAAGAACCATGATTTGGTAGAGTTTGAAGGCAACCACAAACCTAACTCCAACGGAATGCTGGAATTTAAATTGTCTAATTCAATCCTGCATATGGAGAGCCATCCAAGAGATCAAGAATGGGAAAAAAAGTTTTGAAGTGCCTATTAACTTTCTAAAGGAGTAGGAGTTACCTGGAAAGAGGCCTCCTTTTAGTTGCAAGAACATAAATAGGAAAGTCTGTGTCGTTCTTCATGGCATATGAAGTAAAAACAACAGCCTGCAACCAGCTCAATAGATTCACAAGATATTAAACCAACTCATCCAGTCAATCAACCAATGCATAATATGATATATTCAAAACTGGAAACCAAATTCTGGTCAATGGTAATGTAAACAGAAACTATAATTACAACCTCTAGCACGCCCCTGTTTCCACGGTACAATCTCAACCCAGCAAAAAATTTTCCACCATCCAAGTCCAAATTTATATCCAGATATTGGGCATCACCATTCTTCAATAACTTCTTCATACAATCACCACTATTCACTGTCTTGGAACTTAAATTAGAATCAGTTAAAGTAACAGTGAAATATATGACTGCAGGATTGACAAAAAAGTCAACTGTAGAACCACATGATATCTTTGCATGCTTTCCAACACTGTCATTCCCAAATGAGTTGGACTGATCTTCACCACCAAAAAAAGAAAAAAATTGAAGTTAAATCAGTGTTAAAAGAAATACAATCTGCAAAACAATCATTCCCTTCACCTGTTTCACTTAAAAGGACGTCTATCTCAGAATGCAATAGATTGGTCATCCGTACAGTGGGAAGAATATATATTTCTTTCTGCTCTTGCAATGAAACTGGTGAATTCTCATTTCTAAAGACAACTGAAGACTTTTCAGGAGGTGCAACAGGGACATCTCTGCCAATTGTCTGAATGAGAAAATGCATGTTGGTAACACATGCACCCTCAGACTTGAGGACGCAATGTGCTGTGGTAAAGGAACATTTAACCGATTTTACAAGTAGTGCCTTGCGGACTCTATAGGTTAATTTATCAAATAGGCCAGAGAGACGGACAGCTTTTCCACCTTTAATCCAATCAGACCATTCCACAGAAAGAGAACTTTTTGAATTTATTATGTCCTCTGTAATTTCAGGTCTAAATGAAAACAAGAAGTTACCTGAAGATTAATTATTACATCACGTCAGTCTCAAGATACAAGGTCCAATGTCATAAAACTGAATGTCTGAGGAAAGAAAATAATAGATACTTCAGAACTAAACATGTTTATCCTGAGGAAAGAAAAATAACTAATGAAAACAAGATGAACAGTAATCAACTTAACCCTGTTTGACCCTTAAATGTGCCTTCAACTCAAAAATGCTTCTACAAATACTTATTTGAGTTTAATCAGTTTTGGGAAGTAAGCTTTTTGTTGTTAAAGTTGGGACAAGACTTCAAAAAGGTCTTCTCTTTTGCAGAAATTTTGAAATTATATCAAATTTAACACCATGTTCAGCAATCGGTGGTATGCAGGCAGCCCCTTACATCTTTCTAATAAAGGCATAGAAACAGGAACTTAATGTTGGAGTTTATTCCAAAGTCCAGCAAGGCTACATGTCTTTAAATCAGCCTTAGCACTGAGACAGTGCTGGGGTCAACCTGACATGTTAAAGTTGAGAGAAAAAGTAGCACAAATAACATAGTATGCAATCCTGCACACATATAGAGAGCACAAACAAAATTGTCTTCATCTTTAAGGTAGTAAAACACAATTTGTCAAGATAATGATAAAATGATATTTCAAGAGTAATACCAGAACTTCTTGTGTGTTTGTGTGTGAGCAAGCACACATGCATGTGATTAGAAGAGAAATATCAGAGAGGGTAAAAACTGCGAGAAAAGGATTAGCAGTTCATAAAAGCACAAGAAGGTGGGTCCATACCAACAGTTAAAGACATCAAAGCTCTCTTTATCCCCCCAGAGAACTTTATGGCATCAAACATTGCCATGGAATCATCAATAGAATCCCCTGGTTTTAATGACACTGATGCAAACTCGTCTTCCTTTGGCTGGGGTCTCTGGAATTGTAGTTCCATTGAAAGTCCAGTTTCATTATGTATTATAATCAATGGAGAAACAGCAACTGACAAACCATCCTTACAACATAAACATAAAATCGTTAAGGGTTATGGATAAGATTAATGTCTCTACAAATAGATAGCATTGAGGAGTAAAACTTTGACATATGAAGATACCTCTGATTTTCTAGAAATGTTAACCACAAGAAATGGCCCGGGGTATGTTCTTGAACCTGTTCAATGGTGAAAAGGGATAAAGTCACTCTTGCCAGAAGTTGCATGATCTCAATATGTAAACAGCTCTTGATAATGTCACTAAAGAGACATATTCAGTAAATCAACCACAAATTAAAGATGTAACATACTAAACCACTCAATTCCTCAGGCTATAGTTAAAAAGCTGAATAATAATGAATTAGAAGGATCAATATCACGTGTCTACAAGAAACTAAATGGGTAGGAGAAAAGGCAAAAGAATTAGATTTTTCAGGTTTTAAACTTTGGTACACCGGCAAGACAAGAACTAGTAATGGTGTAGGTATAATAGTTGATAAGGAGTAGAGAAACAATGTCGTAGATGTGAAAAGATTAGGAGATAGGATTATAGTTTTAAAGATTGTAGTTGAGCGGGATACTTTTAATGTGTTTAGTGTATATGCACCCCAAGTTGGATTAGAGGAGCATCACAAGAGAACTTTTTGGGAGGATCTAGAAAGTTTGATTCAAGAAATACCTCTGGGAGAAAAGATTTTCTTAGGAGGGGATTTAAATGGTCATGTAGGGAGGGAATCGAAAGGATACGAGGGTATACATGGAGGTTTTGGATTAGGAGATGCGAACGAAGAGAGTAAAACTATCTTGGATTTTTCTTTAGCCTATAATTTTACCATAGCAAATACTTACTTTAGAAAGCGGATTGAACATCTTATCACATACAAGAGTGGAGGAGCAAGTACTCAAATAGATTTTTTCTTGGTAAGGAAATCAGATAGAAAGTTTTGCACAAATTGTAAAGTCATACCCGGTGAGAGCTTGGCTACCCAACACAGAATTTTAGTTTTGGACGTACGAGTTATGAGAAGAGTAGAAAGAAAGAATAAGAAAATAATTCCTAGAATTAGGTGGTGGTCTTTGAAGAATGAGCAACAAAGGAATTTTCAAAGAAGAGTGGAGGAAGAAAGGCTTTGGGAGGTCCAAGAAAATGCTAATGATATGTGGGACGAGATGGCCAAAGGGATTAAGAATATAGCAAGAGAGACACTTGGAGAATCAAGAGGCGTTGGACCTAAGGGTAAAGAATCTTGGTGATGGGATGCGGAGGTGCAAGATAGGATTAAGTTTAAAAGAGAGTGTTATAAAGAGTGGCACTTATTTAAAGATAAGGCAATTTGGGATAAATATAAAGTGACTAAGAAAGACGCTAAGAAGGCTATGAGTGAAGCAAGAACTAGAGCTTTTGAGGGATTATATCAATCTTTAGGAACTAAAGAGGGAGAAAGAAAAATTTACAAGCTTGCGAAGGGTAGGGAAAGAAAGACAAGGGACTTAGATCAAGTGAAATGTATTAAAGATGAAGAGGGTAATGTTTTGGTAAGAGAGCATGATATCCAAGCACGATGGATGAATTACTTTCAAGGACTTTTTAACGAAGGGCATGAGTTGACCTACAACTCTGACAGACTTAATACTGCAGAAGAAGACCATAATTATACTTTTTATCATATAATCCAAGAGTTTGAAGCAGAGAAAGCTCTGAAGAGAATGGATAATGACAAAGCAGTAGGACCTGATAATATACCTATTGAGGTGTGGAAAAGTTTAGGAAGGAAGGGTATAAGTTGACTCACTAAGTTGTTTAATGTGATAATGAAATCTAAGAAAATGCCGGATGAATGGAGGAGAAGTCCTTTAATCCCTATATATAAAAATAAAGGAGACATACAGAATTATTCCAACTATCGGGGGATTAAACTCATGAGCCACACTATGAAGTTATGGGAAAAGATCATTGAGCAAAGATTAAGACAAGAGATTCAAGTTACAGAGAATCAGTTTGGATTTATGCCAGGAAGGTCAACTATGGAAGCAATTTATTTACTACGGAGATTGATGGAAAGGTATCAAAGTAGACGGAAAGATTTGCACATGGTTTTTATTGATCTGGAAAAGGCATATGACAAGAGTGTTAAGAGAGATCCTATAGAAGGCTTTAGAAAAGAAAGAAGTACATATTGCGTACATTCGAGCAATCAAAGACATGTACGACGGGATAACGACTTGCATGAAAACACAAAATGGGGATACAAAGAATTTTCCCACATCTATTGGACTACATCAAAGGTCTTCTCTGAGTTCGTATCTTTTTAAGTTGATTTTGGACGCAGTTACTGAACATATACAAGAGTTGGGGCCTCAATGCATGATTTTTGCAGATGATATAGTCTTAGTTGGTGAATCGAAAGAGGAAATAAATATGAAGTTAGAGTGATGGAGACAAGTTTTAGAATTACATGGTTTCCGGATAAGTAGAAATAAAACAGAATATATGGAATGTATTTTTAGTAAGAGACGAACAAATACGAATGTAGACGTGAAACTTGGAGACTATTAAAACAAGTTACAAGTTTTAAATATCTTGGGTCTATTGTACAAAATGACGGTGAAGTAAAGGAGGACGTAAACCACAGGATTCAAGCTGGATGGATGAAATGGAGGAAAGCTTCGAGTGTCATTTGTGATAAAAAAGTGCCGCTCAGAGTTAAAAGAAAATTCTACCGTACGGCTATAAAACCTGCTATATTGTATGGTACGGAATGTTGGGCGGTTAAAAGACAACATGAAGATAAACTCAACGTTGCAGAGATGAAAATGTTACGTTGGATGTGTGGACACACCAGAAGAGATATGATTAGAAATGAGTGCATTAGAGAAAAAGTTGGGATAGCACCTATAGTGGAAAAGATGGTTGAAACTCGCTTAAGGTGGTTTAACCATGTGTGGAGAAGACCTGCAGAAGCCCTAGTGAGAAGAGTAGATCGGATGGAGAATAGTCCAATAATTAGAGGTAGAGGGAGGCCAAAGAAAACAATAAGTGAAACTATTAAAAATGATTTAATCGTTAATAACTTATCTATTGATCTCATCCATGATAGGCCACTATAGCGCCGTTTGATCCATGTAGCCGACCCCACCTAGTGAGAAAAGGCTTAGTTGTTGTTGTTGTACTAGTATTTACAATTGTACTCCCTTGAAATAAGATAATCTTGTTTATATTGAATGTCATTAATGATTCAAAAAGAAGGTGTCAAATATTTTTTATTTTATTAAGGTGATACACTACACGAGAAATATTTTACAAATACTTGGCAGTATACAAAACTATTTAATGATGTTTTCACTTTCATGTAAAAGAAAGTTATTAAGAGAAACCTTCAATTGACATTATACGTGTTCTCCAAGCAAGAGTACGTTCTTGTGAAAGTGATAGATTAATAGAAGAAGTTGCAAAGGATCCAAAATCAGCAAGTTGGATTGAAACACAGGCTGCAGCATCTAAATCTGGATTTGTGAAATCAGAGAGCCTCCTGATCACGTAGTAGACACAATCCATCAATCAATCAAATAGGAACACAATTCTAACCATCCAAATTTCAAATTTCCAATAACATAAATATGAATGAGAACTAATTCAAGTACATGGCCAGGCTGAATGCTCAGATTAGAAACAAGAGACAGAGAGAAAGGAAAGGCAACTATGATTCTTGGAAATCCTTTTCATATCATTAGGAAACCACGAACATAGTTAATTAGTATCAAGACCTACCAATCACTACAATAAAAACATAAAGCAAGGCCTTGGATCAAATAGCCAGATTCATAATTAAAATGGTTGTGAAATACATTTGCTAAAAAATGACTAACTAGGAAGAATGTGTGCAGGAAAATGACAATTAAATTAATGTCAGTACAGAAGTTTTTTGCCAAGAAACCTCCACTTTCTAGTATAAATAGTAAAAAACTAGAATAAGACCATAAATAGTCTTATTTAATATTATGTGGTGCAAGGAAAAAATTGATGGATGACTGCCATGTAGATACCTTACTAAAATGGAAGTGGACTGTTTTCTGGCTATTGTTACCCTTTGCTGATTGAAATGGAAAAGAAGATTTAGGCCTGACTGATTCTCCACCTGCCATTTTATCATTAGTTGATCACAATGCCACATTGGCGGTGCCTTACCATTTAGCAGATTGAACTTAAGAAATTAAGACAAAGAAAAGAAGGCAGAAAAGATAAGTGAAGACAATCATGAAGAACAATAAAAAAAAGGAGATTAAGCAGAGACAGAGAATTATTAAAGAAACATCAATTGGGTCCATTTGTTTTTCTTTTTTCTTTTTTCCCTGCTGATAAAAAATCATAAGGATGCACCAGGCCTAGAACCTTGCAGCAATTAGCCAGAATCATGGAGCTTCGCAATGAATAAGGACCAGACAAATTCAATTTCCCAATCATGAAGAGAAGCACGTCCAATGAATGCTCGCTCAGGGATATGTCCAACTGCCCACATGACGAGAAAACTTAGAAAATGTTATAGGGATGTCCAAATGAAAGAAAAGAACCATTCAAACAGATATATCTCTAACAACCTCTTTAGTTCTGCAATAGAGATTAACAGGAACTGTATGAGATGCATATTCTGATAGGTGAGTTTGAAAATTAGACCGGTAAAAAAAGCATATTTCAACAGGACGTAGAAGTTCTCCCCTAAAATAAAAAAATAAGAAAGTAAGGAAGTATCATGAAAAGTAGTACAATTGAAATGTTGCTGGTTAAAAAGTAAGGAATCCAATTAGAATGGGCATCTATACTAACCATAAATTTCTTTGAGCGTCAAAATAATGAATTACAGTACTTGATGTGGCTATAACCCTGGATTTTGTTGCTAAAGTTTGTATAATAAGTTGGGTATTGTTGATGCATGCACGAATGAGAGGGAAGCAATCTTCCGTATCTGAAAGTTCATGAACAATATTCAGAGAAACTTTCTCAATTTTAATATCAATTTGAGGAACTTTTCTACCCATCCAAGCAAAAGTTTCTTCATCAATGTGTAGACTTCTTGGAAAAGCCATTCTTGGGTCGCTAGCTGCCTCAGTGGCATCAAGAGCAACAGAAAGGTCTTGAAAAACTTTGAACTTGATTGGATTCCCAGGATTCCTAACGAACTCTGGAACACCATCAACAAAAGCAACAGCAGAGTCATTCTTTTTGTTGACAAGGTAGAAAGTTCTCTTCACCAATTGATTGCAAGCCTCCCATTCAGTAACTCCTTCAGAACCTTCAACCTGAAGAGGATGAAGTCTCCAAAGTCCACACCCTCCATCATTAGTACAGGAGATGTTTACGAAACATGATCCTGGACTATAATTCAATCTCAATGGCACACCCATATCATTCTTGGCATACAACGATATCAAGGAAAACGACAAAACCGTAGATTTCCATCTTCTTTGAATGCAGTGTTTGACCTGCAGAAAATTTACAGCAAATACATAAGCTTCATAGGAACAATGACACGTCAAAAACCAAGCACTGGAAGACAGAAGACAACTATATTGTAATCCTCAAGTAAAAACCTGAGCATTCAACCACTGAAGTTTGCATATTTAAATCTTGTTGAAGTTTAGGGTAAAAGTAGTTGGTAGAACTAAGGGGCTGAAGAAAAACGCCAGAGGCAAAGCCCTCTGTACCTTTATTTATAATAATTTGAAAATAAAGTTTAACTGCAAGATAAACTCCAAATGATAAGAGATAACTATAAGACTCCTAGATAATAATAGACTCCTAAGCGTTTAACCCTCCACTTACATTGTAGAACTCATCCTAGGTTTCTCAACACATCTCAAGATATAAAATTCTTGACAAGCCCAAGAAGAAGCAGGGTTCCTGGTTTTATATTATTTCCATGACTTGTGAGTAATTGAAATTTTCATATTAACAGTCCTAAAGAACTATAAATCCTAGTGCACTATTCAAACCTCAAAGTTATATTCTTTTTTTTTTCTTTTGAATAATTTCAATTTAGAATTTACTGGCATATATATTTACAGATTAGGTACAATAAATCAGCCAAGTAGTAAACAATGTTCAAAGAGTGGTCAATGTGTGAACCACTTGACCACTCGTCTAATCAATTGTTCATAAACTAGATATATAAGTGCCAAGGGTTCAAGAATTATTTAACAAAGGAGGAGAGAGCAGAGATATTTGCACCAGTCCCCTAATAGACCTACTTATTGAATGAAGATTTTGCAGTAGTAGAAACTTATTCAATCAAAAGATCATGTATTCTGAAGGCATGTCAATTGAGCATAGATTTCATACCCTGAAAAGAGCCCTTTCCCCTGCAAGAGAATAATGGATTGTACCATTGACACTGAAATTCTTTTCTTCACCTTTAATTGTAAAATACATGTGTTGGTTGACGTCTTGAATTGCAACAATTGCTCCTACACAAGATCATTACTAATTACTACTGTAGTTTTCCAAAAGATTACAAAACATAGCATATAAATTTTCTCTAAGTACCATCGGGAACCATGGCTTCCAAACTATTGTCAAATTCCTGGCTAGTAGACCAAGAACTTCTATTAAATTCTCTTGTCTTCTGATTAGATATCCCAGACAGCGAGGAGCCCATTGACAAAATTGTCTGGCATAATGAAAAGAAAGTTAGACAAAGAGCAACAAGCCTTTAATAGCCATACATTTTTTAAAATAAAAAAAGTAATTTGTTGATATGAGACTGGAACTTTTGATTAGGAAAAACATAATTTAAAATGGAAGAAAAAAAGGAAAAAAAAAAAGCATGGACAGATGCTGACTAAACCTTATAATAACAGTAGAAATAATCACCTGAATTTCAGATAAAGAAAGTGTCATATCAAAACCTGAAAGAGAACAACTGCCAAACCAACACTGAGACAAATGCAATGAGCCAACCTCTGGCCTCTCTAGCGATATGAATGCTCTTAAATCTTTCAAAATATGGTTCTGATGACTTAAATGAAGAACTTCAGAAACAGATCTATAGTTGTAAAAGTTTTTCAAAGGAACAGAATCTCTTGAGCTACTTGCATCACTAACTGAGTTAAGTTCACCCAACTTTTGAAATCTTGAAAGAGAATCCCCAGATGCGAGGTGAGATGACAAATCTTTTGATGTGACAGAAGAAAAATGAGGAATTTCTGTTCCATATTCCTCACTCTTGTGAAGAACTTGAGAGTGGATCGACAGATGAGAAAGGTCAAATGTTAATTTCCTCCCAGGAGTTGCCAATTCAAATTTCAGATGGATGCTAATCTCAAGGACAAGCTCTCGAATTTCACCTGTAGTAGCAGATTAAATATTTAACGAAGTTTTGTTTTTGTTAAGTTACACTGCAGTGCAATACTTAAAGAAGACATTAATTTACCAGATTCATTTTCATCCACAAAAACAAGAGCAATATGAGACAAAGACAAGGCAAAAGAATCTGGCAATCCCCTTTCAGCTTGATGCGATATGCAGACAGTCTCTTGATCATTCTCTAAAGTAAGATTATAGCTTGCTTCACCATGCTCTGCCTTTATGCATTTATTATATCGTTGTCCGGCAGAGGCAAGACTTCTAATACAACAAAGATATGAAGAACAAATTTCAATGGCCACTGCCAAAGATTTTGTTTCAAGAACCACAAGTCCACCCTGCCAAATAAAATTTATAACTCAGCAAAATAAGATAAAATATGGTAAATATTGAGATGTTAGCATTAATAGAAAACAGTTTCAAAGTGTAAAAAACAGATAACATAATCATCTTTCCTTAAAGTTTTTTAAATAAAACATCAAACAAAGATACAGGAAAAAGCATGTGAGGGACAATGATGCCCTTTCTAGCACGTTACCTGAATTTTCCAGGATATCATCTGAAATTCTCCACCAATAGAAAGAAAAGACAGAAACTTATTCAATTGATGTGCTTGAACCAGATCATTTTTCATTGAACATCTTCCTATGAAAACATTACCTACTGCAACATTTATAAGCAACCAGTAACTTCCTGAAGCTAGTGTGAGGACATTTGTAGCAGACCCCATTTCCTCAACAAAGCGGAGAGATTGATTATATGATCTTTCAGAGTGGATCATTAAATTGGTATCGGGTACCAAGCAAGATATATTACCACTGGAATTATAATCGCAAAGTGTCCCAATCCCATTATCTGAAGATGAGGCATTCTCAGGGGCTCCCAAGCATAATGTAAATATGCAATCCGAAAGAGATATTTCATGTAAGCAATTGACAGATTGCAAAAGCAAATTTTCAAGGACAATATGATCATTACTGTTTCCAATGGAATTCTGGTATTCAAACACCAGAAGCATAATTCCTGAGGAATCAGTGAGGAGATCCACTTTTCCTTCTTCACAAAACATTGAAATAGTTGTCTGTTGAATAGAAACCCAAATTCCACAATCAGGCAACTTTCTCTCAGCCAACCTGTTGCCAGTTAAAAAGTTAAAAGTTCTCAAACAACTCTCTACATTATCCCTTGCCCTAGAATTATGAAGAATTACATCCACTGACTTGAATTTGCACTTCCCGTTAATCAAAAACTGGCAGTTATAATTTGTCAATAGAGCTCCTCCAATAGTTGCCTCCCCACTCTCAGGTTCTGCAAACAACGCTTCTTGTTTCATAATTTCAGGATGTATACTACCAACAGCTTCAAAGCTACTAAAAAGATAAGAGACCACAGAAGACAAATTTGCAACTTCCTGTCAAAGGGAAAAGAGATCCTTGAGAAACAAGATTTAATTAAGGTGTAAAAAAATATATTGGGGATTACTTGTTATTAGGTCTTCTTTGATGTTCTTAACCACTAGGAAGCAGTGCTTTGTACATTAAGGTGCCTAGTACTTTCATTACCCTTGTGCCAAAGAAGGATAAATCTATTAGGGTTAAGGACTTTAGGCCTATTAGCTTAGTGACCAATGTTTATAAATTAATCACTAAGGTTATTTCAATTAGATTGAGTGAGGGACTCAAAGATACTATTACAAAGAAGCAGGTTTTGGATGCAGCTTTAGTGGTGAACGAAGTGGTGGAAGATATGAAAAGGCAAAGGAAATGAGGCTTAGTGTTTAAATTAGATTTTGAGAAAGCCTATGATCGTGTTAGTTAGAGTTTCCTCGATAAGGTTCTTGCTAAGAAGGGTTTTTGTGCAAAATGGAAAAGTTGGATCAAGGGTTGTTTGTCTTTGTCTACTTTCTTGGTTATTGTTAATTGGGAACCTAAGCCATAGTTTTGAGGGTAAAGAGGAATTAGGAGGTACCCTTTGTCTCCATTATTATTTACATTACTGGTTGATGTGTTCAGTAGGATGATATTTAGAGCTATGGACAGGGGGCTTGTTAACACAAGTGAGGTAATGGTTTCACATCTCCAATTGGCTTATGACACTATTCTCTTCTTGGAGGTGGATAAAGAGAGCTTTGCTAATGTTCTCTTTCTCCTTCGGGTTTTAAGGCTAACGAGGCTTAAGATTAATTTGACTAAGAGTGGCTTGGCAAGTATTCATGTGTCTAATGAGGATGTTGGTAAATTTGCTCCTTTGGTAGGGTGTCAAATTCTTCAATAGTCTTTTGTTTATCTGGGTATTCCTTTAGGAGGAAACCAAAAGGCTCCTTGTTCTTGAGATCCTATGATTTAGAAAGTTTGAGTGGTTGAATTATGATGGGGATCAGGCCACCCCCCAGTTTTATCCCAAGGTATATATTAGGAGAAGGAGGCCCAAGACAGATAAGGCGACTATAGGGCTGGGTAATGAGCCCAACCAGCCTATGAAAGAAGCAATCAAGCACATGAGGATGCTGAAGTTAGTTAGACAGGAGGAATGAGTAAGGTGGAAGAAAGAGAAGGATTATTTGGTTGAGAAGGAGGTTATATGGGGAGCTTAGGAGGTGAGTGGGAGATATGGGAAGTTTTGAGGCAAAAGGAGAGCTGCTGACTGCTTAGTGCTAGATTTATCTTTATTTGCTCTGTTTATGTATTTAGCATTGTTTTCTCTTTATTTACCTGTTGAATTCTACCATCAGTAATCATTCAATGATTTTTGTCTCTGTTTATTGATTTTTTCCTGAATGATATTGCTACTCTATTTTTATTCCTATTAAGTTTCCATCAAATTTGGTATCAGAGAGTTCACAGTCCGTGTAATGGTACATACCAGAATGGAAGGAAGACTCAGTTTTAGAAAAAGAAGTGAAAGTAATAAAGAAATTTAGGTTAGAGATGAAAGAAACCTGGATGGAACTTAAGAACCAAAGGATTGAACATGAGAGAAGGGCAATGAGAGAAAAATCGACAGAAGAGTTACACAATTCCAATGGGTCTAAGGAGTTAAAGGAAGCAACGAGATGACTCCAAGAAGGATAAGAGGTTCAGACGACTGGAACTACCCATATTTATAGGGGAAGACCCTCTGGGTTGGATTTTCCAAGTGGAAAGGTATTTCTCCATAAATCATGTGGAGGAAGACGAGAAAATAGAAGCGGTGGCATTATACCTTGAAGGAAAAGCTCTCAACTGGTTCCAGTGGTTGGATTCACAAGCGTCGGTGAGCAAATGGGAGGATTTTAAGTGGAAGATACAGGACTAATTCCAACATTCCCAGTGCAGCAACAGTTATGAGGTACGAATGGCATTACAGAAGTAAACTACAGTGATAGATTTTCGAAAGAAGTTTGAGCTGTTATAAGCTCCTTTAAAGGATACTACGAAGGAGATGCTCATGGGGATCTTTCAAAACGGACTGAGGAAGAAATCCTAGCCGAAGTAAAGATGAGGAAGGTGGAGACCCTGAAGGAACTCATGGGCCTAGCCCATAAGATTGAGGAGAGGAACTGGATATTAGAGAAAGCCCGAGAAGCTAAGTGGGGCAGGGGGCAAAAAGGGCTTGGGCCCAAACCCATATCCAGAGTCACGGGTAACCATGAACAGCTGAAAACAACCACCACGGTAGCTGAGGACAAGGTGCTTGCCAAAGAGGGGGTATTGATGGGGATTAGACCACCCCCTAGTTTTATCCCAAGGTATATACTAGGAGAAGGAGGCCCAAGATAGATAAGCCGGCTACAGGGCTGGGTAATGAGCCCAACCAGGCCTATGAAAGAAGCAAGTGAGGATGCTGAAGTTAGTTACACAAGAGAAATGAGTGAGGTGGAAGAAAGAGAAGGTGTATTCGGTTGAGAAGGAGGTTAAATGGGGAGCTTGGAAAGTGAGTGAGGGATATAGGAAGTTTTGAGGCAAAAGGGGAGCTGTTGGCTGTTTAGTGCCAGATTTATTTTTACTTGCTCTGTTTATGTATTTAGTATTGTTTTCTCTTTATTTATCTGTTGAATTCTACCATCAGTAATCATTCAGTGATTTCTGTCTCTGTTATTGATTTTTTCCTAAATGATATTGCTACTCTGTTTTTATTCCTATTAAGTTTCCATCAAATTACCCTTCTTCAGTCTTGTTTGTCCAGCATCTCCTTTTATGATCTTTCCTTGTTTTGTGTCCTTGTTGGAGTGGCACAAAGATTAGAGAGAATTATGCAGGACTTTCTTTGGTCTAGTGTTGGCAATTTGAAAAGATATCACCTCAAAGGATGGGAAACATGCTATAGACTTAAAAATGAAGGAGGTTTGGATTTGCGAATTTGGTGGCTAAAAAAATTGCTTTGGTGAGTAAAAGGCTATGGTGTTTTCTTCAAGAGACTTCTTCATTATGGCATCAGGTAATTCACAGTAAGTATGGTTTAAATTAGAATGGGCAGAATGCCAGCTTGGTGCTCACTACTACTCATGGGTTATGATTCTTTTAACCTTTTTCTTTCCTTAATATTGGATGATGGTTCTCGTATCATATTTTGGAAAGATATTTGAATGGGGGTATTTATTTTATGGAAGTTTTTCCACATCTTTATAACCTTTCCTCTTTGCATAATGCACCAGTTCAGCATTTTTGTTCTTTTCAAGGTGCTTCTATTTCTTGAAACTTGCATTTCTTAAGGAATATTAATTATAGAAATACTCAAGATTTGTAATATCTCTTTCTTCTCCTATATAACATCAATTTTTTATCAAACCCAGATAGGAGAATTTGGAGGCTTTTTTGTCAATAAGATTTAAAGGGTTTGGTTAGAGAAAGAACTTCAATCTTTGTGGAATTGTGTTGCTTTTGCTGTCTTGTGGTGTGTTTGGTTGGAGATGAATGCTTGTATTTTTCAAAGTGTTTCTATGTCCTCAAAAATGTTGTGGGAAAGGATTAAGTTCATGGCTTCACTTTGGTGTTCTGCTCATGGTTTTTTATGCAGGTCGTTGTTTCAGATTTATAAAGAGATTGGGCTGCTATTTTGCATGTTTAGCCTTCATTTTTTTTCCATCTTTTCTGTATTTTCTTTTGGAGGATATCTTATTCTCCTCTGCTGTTCTTTTTCTATAAATAAAAAAAGAACATAATAACTATCATTCGACTTAAACAGGAAGGAAAAAAATTCACCTGATAGATCATATACATCTCATCCAAATATGACAAAATGGTTAATCCTCCAGCCGTTATGCCCAAAGCAGCTGAAAAAGCAATCATTGTTGTGCTCAAAGAATACATGTACTCCCTGAGATATCAATTTAATACTCACAAATCACAATCACAGGACAGATGAAATGCAATAAGAGATGGCTAGTTGCAAGTGGAAACCAAACGCAAGCAGACAGGAGTCAATTATATGAGAAGGTACAATTAATTGATGAGGACAGTGAAGGACCATAAATCACCAATTCCCAACATTTATGTTACAATGAAGGACATAAATAAAAAATAATATAAATAGCAGGAACTCAAACTTCATGTGTGTTTCTGTGATTTACTCACAAAAAATGTAGCCTCAGCAACTTTTCAGACTTCAATTACAACAATAAATTAAAATGTCATAGTAAACACAAAAATGAGAAACAAATGAAATCACGTCAAGATATATGAACACCCATTGAGGACTATCATCACAAAATGAGGGAAAGCTAACACCCTACCTAAAGGATGAAATCTGTAAAGTGATTGGCTTCAATGCAAGGAGTTGAAGTTGATGTTTTTCTGCAGAATTCCCCAAACAAGCATTTAAACCATTTAGACGAAGATAGAAACCAAATGAAATCTTTCCCCAGGAAGCATATTTATCATTATTCAGTTTAGGGATTTCAATTGCCGGAGGGTCCAACTTAAGACACTCTACTTCTGCATCATCAAATCCCAGATGATCTGCCAATGGTGCCATACCAGATATGGAAGGTGAACCAACAGCCACTTCAATCTCCTGGAAGTCAAAAGTCAAGTCAAAATCATCCTGACTAACAATTTCATTAATTTCTTGACCACCTAGATGGGCCTCCTTTTTGTGTAAAAATCTCACAGAAGGACCGTCAACAAATACTCCAAGGTGAATGTGTTTCTCTGGAAGCATTGCAAGCAAGCTCATAATCAATCCTTTGGCATAATAGTCAAATTTGTTGGCCCAAGCAATTTTTGGTTTATTCATAACATTTGAATCGTTTGATGTTTTCTTCTTGTCCTCCCACCAAATAATATGTTGTATCTGACTAAGAAGCAGAGATATTGATGATACTGAAGAATGAGCCAAAACTAAATTTAACTTTCCTAGAATTAAACCAAATTCACAAAAACCAAAATCTGGATTGTTAAGGCCTGGATAAGTGAAAGATCTTTCAACCTTACAGAGAAGGGATGGATTTTCAGAATACTTCATCTCACTTTCATTAAAACTACTGCAAATTCCTTTCCAACTCAAACAAATTTTTTCCAAAAACTTTTCCATGTGGAAAGCACAAGAACCTTTGCCCTGGGCATCATTAGCATCTGAAAGAAGAAATAATTTTGCAGGTTCAACCCACAAAATTGATTCCATATCACTAATTCCTATCTTCTTGCTTCCTTTCTCTAAACTAAGCATGTTCTTTTTGCTTGATTCCGCTACTTGGAAAGATACAGGCATAACCTTCATTTGCCCACATGATAGAAAAACTCTCTGTTCAAAAATGTCTTCCACAGATACTAATAACAAAGCATCAATAAAAACACTTATTGAAAGGAAATCTGAGTATGCTACCCCAATATGTGACTGTAGCTTTTCCAATACAGATGGTTGAACTTCATTGTTTTGGGAAACTGTTACGATAATTCGCCCAAAGTTCAGAACAAGACAATGTCTTTGACAAGAATCTTTGGTAAGGCTTCCCAAACCTCCCTCAATATCTGGATCTTGTGCTATTTCTTTTCTCAAAAATAGGATGTTGACTACAGAATGAGTTATCTTTGAGACCACTTTCCATATAAGCACCATTACGTAAAAAATAGGGCCAAAAAAATTGAAAGGACTTGTAATCAAACATTTCTCACCATCAGATTGACCTTTCAGTGCTGCTCTATGACGGGCTACTCGCCTTGCCAGTGCTATGCCTTCAGCTGGCAACCTTTTCTCAGCATCAGAGATCACTTTCCAATGTTGTCTAGCAGAACTCAAAATCAGTTTGTTCTGAAACATCTTAGAAATGAATCTTTTCAATAAGAGGCCAGAAGAATTCCCAATTAGAAGCAAGAGATTCTCATAAGCATTGACATACTGTAGCCATTGACTAATAATACCAACTAATCTATGCATTGAAAATCTGGGAGATACAGTCACATGGCCAATTCTGCTAGCAGCTAATCTCCATAATTCTCTAGCACTTCTAGAATGATTGTACGTATTAGATAGAAATTTAGTAAAAGCTAGATATATAGAAATGTCATCTGGAGAGAATGAAAAAGCCAGTTCTGGAAAGCAGATACTGCAATCTGCCAGCTGAAGATCATTTAATTTAATGAAAATGCACAGATCAGATGAAAGTAGAACATGGTCTGTGCATTCCTTTTCATTAAATCCAACCTTCAATCCAATGCCATTTAATATGTAAGAGCTTTCATTTAATGGGAGAAAAACTGCACCGAGAATACCTCTAAGAAGACATCTACTATCCGGATACTTAGATGTGGCATTAAACTCCTTCATCTCACCAAAACACATAAACACGTCATTTAAGATAGGGAATTGAACCTCCACATGAATGCGGTGTACCTCTAGATGACAGTGATTGAGAATAAGATTTACAAATGATGTTGTAAAATCTTTCCTTGAAGGTACAGCAAACAAGATCCTCTCCAAAAGGTGATGCAAAGCACAACCCTAAAATCCATACAAAAGGTATTTGTAATGACCATAATGATATTATCTTTAACAAATTGATTCCACTTGGAGAAGCTAAAATTAAATAATCATCAGCACAAGTATGTATAACTCTTCGGATTCATAGAACTGATATAACCATGCTTAGAGCTCATCCCAAACAACCTTTTGCCTGTTTCTAGTGAATCTGCTGAATAGGCACCAAACGAACTTCCCTTTTCTAATTGAATTTCCACATTTTAAAAATGTATACACCTTTAGTACATGAGACTAAAACAGCGGACAGCCACAATCATTCAATTTAGCATTCGTTAAACCTAGGTTCACTAGTTTCAGTATCTCCCATTTGATTTCATATATCTCATCCAATGCCAGTTCATAGTAGAAGAGGTTGGAATTAATCTGATTTGAAGCAGAGTATTCCAACAAGCATGCAAAGCATCATAAGCACTATGTCATTGTTAAATTTTATAATAAAACTATTCACAAACATTCACTCAATAATTTAATTTAAACTTTCGAGTTAAAATGGTCATTGATGTGATTTGTGACCAAGTAATCTAGAGTTCAATTCTTGTTGCCCTTCATTATCTTAATTAATATTAAAATGCAGCCCAAAATATAGCAGGCCTGTACAGTATCTATTCTTCAAGTCTAAAGGCTTTTGAGGGAACAAGTCAGATTTTATAATTAAACTATTTATGACTTTCCCTTATCAATTTTAACTTTTGAGTGAAGTGTTATGTGACGGTCCTCATATAAATCCACTGTCTGTCATGCATGTTATTTTGGGAAAATCTATTATTAGATTAATGATATAGATGAAGTTGGAAGGGTCCTATCTACAGTTTGCAAAGAAATATAATAGGAACAAAAAACGTAGTTGCAACAAACTGGACGGTAACTTTTATCTATTTTTGCAGAGCATTACCTCAGGATCAAGTGCCGAAAGCTTCTTTCTCACATTTTCTGAATAATCATCCTTTGATGTCCGCAAGCGCCTCAAGCATCCCTCCTCTTCTGGCTTCCTTCAAAAGAAACAAATAGCCAGGTTAAGGAAAGATATCAACTTAGTTACAAAGGCTGCAGGGACTAGACCGAGAAGGACCCCCGAAAAAAAATCTGAAAGCAGCGACTTACTCAAATGATTGTACAACGTGGACGCCATGAACTTCGATGGAGAAGGCTGGTGCATACCAGTTTGAGAATAGAATGCTCAGGCGTTCAATGGTAAAGTCCTTGAAAAACAAGAAGGCAGGCGCGTCGAAGAGCTGGTTGAGAACTGAAACATCGAGACGGAGGTTCTCCGCAACCGCGATAGATTGAATGAACCCTAATTTAAGATCGAACTCGGGCTCTTCTAGCAACCATGGCTGAAGCAGAGACAGTAGTCTCCGCCGGATTATGTTTTTGAAGGGCATAATATGGATAGACGAGCTACAATTTGGATTTGGATATCATTTATTTGACTTTTTACTGTTTCTTCCGTGCAAGTTCTGCTGGATATGCTGAATTGAAGCTATTACGAAAACATTACTGGTTGCCGGATGAAATCGATATGTATCCGCCTCTGGTGTCTGAATCGGCGGAAAAGAATCGTGCATCGCCTGTATCCGACTGAACACAGCAGAGCTTCTATGAGACACTCCGGAGGACACGTGGCACGCAGACACTAATTAAAATTAGTGTGAATTTTAATATTTACTATTTTTTTGTATTCGCTCTATATAATTGGTTTAATATTTACTATTTTTTATATTATCAGGATATTATTTGACGTGAACTCTAACATTTTCTTTTCTTTAAAAATAATAATAACAGAACAAATTGTGCTCTGCACACTGACCCCGCAAAAATACTTTTGGATATGTTTTTGTCAGCATTTTTTTCCGTGTGCACAAAATTAAAAGTGAGTTTTAAAAAAAAAATCACATACATATATTTATGAAAATTCAGATTACTTCAACATCCTGGCTATTTTGACCAAAATAAAAAAGAACATTCGATATTTTAGAGTGCATGGAAGCACTAGTATCCTTAGCATTAATATTAAAAATTATATAAATAATTTATGAATATGCTAATAAAGAGCACTTACAGTTAGAGGGGTAGAATTTGCCCTTTCAATTAGCTTAAACGAAGAAAATGTATTTTCGTATGGGCATATCTTTTTTTATTAAAAAAGTTCAAAAAAACTTTAAAAAAATAAATATTCCTTAAATATATTTTTACTGTTCATTTATTTTGCATGGCTTACACCCTGCGTAAAGGCGCAAGCCATGTTACGCCAGTAACCTTTCTTTCTTTTTTTCTTTAAGTAAATATATAATATTAAAAAATATAATAATTATTATTATTATAATAAATAAACATATAAATTAAAAAAATTATAATAATTTATTAAACTCTTTTTTGAGAAAAATTGCAAATAATATATTTTGAATGAAAATCTTATATAATATATAAATAATTTTCAAATCTCAAATATCAAAATTCAAATTTTAAATTTTAAACATTAAATCTAAAAACGTAAAAAATTTTAAAATTAATATATTACTGATAAAAAAATTTATAAGATAAAAATAATTTTAAAAATAATAAATATAAAAATTTAAATTTTAAGATTTTAAGTTTAAGATTTAAGATATGTAAATTATTTATTTATTATATAAATATTTTGTTAGAAATATATTAATTCTATAATTTTTCTTAAAATAAATATAGAGTTTAGGATTTAAAATTTGTGATTTAAGATTTAAATTTAATGTTTGGATTTGAATTTAAAGTTTAAAATTTATAACTTATAATTTATAATTTTTAAATTATTTATTTATTATAGAAATTTTTTTGTTAATAATATATTAATTTTTAAATTTAAAAAAAATTAGAACTTAAAATTTAAATGTAGTGTTTAAATTTTAAAATTAAAATTCAAAATTAAAATTAAAATTTCAAATTTTGAAATTTGTCAATGATTTATTTATTAGATAAATGTTTTATCCAAAATATATTATTTATAATTTTAAAAAGAGTTTAATAAATTATTATAATTTATTCATATATATATATATATATATATATATATATATTATAATTATATTTTTATTATTATTATGTTTTTATTTTCAATATTATGTATTTACTAAAAAACAAAAAGACGGAGGTTGCAAGCATTATTGTACATGCCCATTTTCAGCATGCCCTCTTGGGCATGGCTTTCGCAGTACAAATGGGCAGAGCTTTTATTTATTTTTGGGCTAAGTGAAAAAAATAAAATTTTAATCGAAAAAAAGAAGAAGAATATATCCATAGAAAAACCGAAGAAAATGTTCCAATTTTAGTGTACTGACCAAATCAAACGTCGTTTTTACGGCTGAGAAAGAAAAGTCGGAAAGTTCCGTTTTCGCTTTTTATATCTTTCTTCGTGTGATTGTCTGGTTTAAGACAATTGACATCAGTCATCACTTTAAGATGTCTTGCAGATGGAACGTGGCATGACTGAATTAGACATAGCACTTACACGTGGTGACATCTCTAGTTTAAAAAAGGATACTCTAGATACCTAGCAACCGCACCTACAAAAATTTCGCGGTTCTTGTAACAGATAAAACGATGCAGAGTGCGTCCTGTCCTTTTCCCTAAAACAATGATTAATCTTCCGCTCTGGCAAATAGACAAGAGCCCGGCTTCGTCTCTGAATTTTTTCCCACCGACTTCCAACCTTTTGGCTTCCTTCATTTCTAGCTTCGTTTCCCTTCAATTATTCCTTCCGAAATATCAATTGTCTTTCAGGGAATATTAATTGTCTTAACTTTGCATGAGAGCAAGGAAGGAATAAAAATGACAGGCTCATCTAGAAAAGGCCGCATACTCTGCCAAGAGAACGGAAACCGTGGCCGAAAGTTCTGCAAGTTAAAAAATTCTGATGACGACTTTGATGATCATAACTCTAATAATCAACCAAGAGAAAGCAATTCCTTTGAAGCTTCTAACGTTGACCCAGATCATTCAATGGCAGCAGATAATTCTCCATATGAGACATCGTCTCCTCTCTCCAAATCTCCATGGTCTTCTCACATGGATGCTCCTTCTCCCTCGTCCACGAAAGAGAGTTCCCCATCTAGCATTCTCGTGGGCTCGCTAATACGCGAAGAAGGTCATATATACTCGCTTGCGGCATCCAAGGATTTGCTGTATACGGGATCCGATAGCAAGAACATTCGGGTGTGGAAGAACCAGAAAGAGTTTGCTGGGTTTAAATCCAATAGCGGGTTGGTTAAAGCAATTGTGATTGCCGGAGAAAGAATCCTTACGGGTCATCAAGATGGAAAGATCCGGCTATGGAAAGTATCCGGCAAGAATGAGACCCTGCACAAGCGTATAGCCACATTGCCGACTCTAAGAAATTACATAAAATGTTCAATGAAGCCAAGCAATTACGTGGAAGGGAGACGACGCCGTAGCATGCTCTGGATCAAGCACTACGATGCCATTTCGTGCCTTAGCTTGACAGAAGACTGTTCCCTTATTTACTCAGCTTCGTGGGATAAAACGTTCAAAGTTTGGGGAGCATCCAACTACAAATGCTTAGAATCTGTAACCGCCCATGATGACGCCGTTAACGCTTTGGTATTGGGATTCGATGGATTGGTATTCACGGGGTCGGCGGACGGCAGCGTAAAGGTTTGGCGGAGGGAGGTACAAGGAAAAGGAACGAAGCATTTCTTTTCACAAACATTGTTTAAGCAAGAATGTGCGGTAACGGCATTGGCAGTGAATCCCGGAGGGACCATTTTATATTGCGGGTCGTCTGATGGGATGATTAACCATTGGGAGTGGGAAAATAATCTATCGCACGGCGGCGTTTTGAGGGGTCATAAGTTGGCTGTTCTATGCTTGGCAACAGCTGGGAGCCTCATGTTCAGTGGATCAGCTGATATGAGCATATGCGTGTGGAGAAGATCTCTGAACAGGGAGCACGATTGCGTGTCGGTTTTGACGAGCCACACCGGCCCCGTGAAGTGCCTCGCCGTGGAGAAAGATCAGGAAGCTATGAGCGGCGAGCGCTGGTGGATTTTGTACAGTGGGAGTTTGGACAAGTCGGTTAAGATGTGGAAAGTGCTGGAGCAAGCACCTGTTACCATGCAAAACCAGCAACAGCATAATAATAATGAAGCTTGCCCGAGAGTCTTGTCCATGCGAAAAATGGGGTCAAGAAGATACTGAAAAGCAGAATTGTTAATGTGGTTCTGCATTTTTGAATTCTGGAGTTATATATTTCATCTACTTCATGCAAATGAAAAGTGAGATCAGTGCGGAGGGTTGAGACTTCATCAAAGTTTGCAACAGAATATTTGGAATTTATGGACACAAAGCGATCAGATGCGATTTGAACAGTTGTTTATGTTGGACGGAGGGTTATGACTTTCTGTAATTTCTTATAATTTGACTGAAGAATGGATTAGGCTTGGGGCAACGTTAGGACTTTATTTTATACGTACATAAAATCAATGACAAAATTTAAAAACGATCGGCTCTTCTTCTTTTTTTCTTTTTTTGATACTTTTAGTGTTCAAATGACTCGTTCTATTTATCAGGTAGTTTAATTGACAAAAAATTTCTTATATAGATACACGGCATTGAATAATGCATTAGTACTGTCAACCTTGCTGCCATATCCGGCAGAGCGTCGTCTTTACACTAAATTTGAAGTGTTTTATTATTTGTAGAGTCCTTGTACTCATTCTTGTGTGCAGCTGGTAAATCATATTCGTAGTCTGGATAACAGGGAATGGCATGTTTTGCTCAGGAGTGGCTATAGGAAAGGTCACAGGGTGGAGGATTTGTTGAGTAACAGAATTGAGTTATTTTCTGTTATGTATTAGTTACTTAGGTGATTAGTTGGTTAAGTGAGTTGTACAGATGTCTTGATTATATTGGTTCAGTTATTGTATTCAGATTCTATATAAAAAAAGAAAATGATTTAGTATATAGATTTTTTTTTTTTGTTCACCAATTACGTAGATTATGATATACATAAAAACAGTATTTTTAAAATTAATTTTACCATATTTTTTTACGAAAAATTGCCCAGCAGGTGGATCAAATGTTAACTCTTCTATATATAATATCCTGATAGTGGAAGGCAGAGCAAGCTTCCAGTATCTTACTGCCTCTATGATATCTCTTGTTTTCTCTCTCTCATTCGTTTTCCTTTATCGTATCAGAGCTCACGGTAGTTCATCAATGGATGCTGCGCAGAACAAGTTCACACCACTAACGTTTTCAAGTCCCGTTTCTATGAAATTCGAGGAATCTAATTGCCTTGCTTGGAAGCAGCAGGTTCTGGCATCCATAATCGGCTATTATCTAGAGAGTTATATATATAGTTGTCAGGTGATTCCACCTCGATTTCTTAGCGAGGAAAATGAGTCACGAGGCACGATTAATGAGCGATTTCATAATTGGCAAAGACAGGACCAACTTCTGATGTCCTAGCGCCTATCGTCTATGGCCCAAGGAATGCTTGCACGGATGGTCGGTTGTGTTCATTCACGGCAAGTTTGGGAACGAATAGATGTGTTTTTTGCGTCTCAAACACTCCCCAAGGTGGGACAAGACTAACTTCTTAATGCCCACTCTCTTGGAAGAGTTAAGTTCATGAGATCATTCTGGCTTTTCGCCCATTATTGTCCTTTACCTTCCTTGGAAGCCTCTTCTGTTTTTGTTGTTAAGTCAGATTCAAAGTGCATTTTTAATATAGATTATCGGAGCTTCCTAAACTTTTTTGATATAATTATGTTTGTTAATAATTTGCTGTATATATTAAAGGGATGAAGGATTGTGTTACTAATCTAGTCTCATCTAGTTGGACACAGTACGTGATTATACGGGGTTTCTTGCGTCATTGTTGACTTATTAAGGTGTTTGTGAAACTTGTGGCTGGTTTCTTCAGTCTGTAGGTACATATGGTCTACGACCTCAGGGACAGATGGCTGGTTTTCTGAAACTTGTGGAAATACTATTTTCACAGCCTGCCCCCTATTTCCTGCATGCTTCTTGTTGCTAAAAGCTAAGAAATCAATATATTTTTGGAATTCTAAATGCTTATATCAGGCCAAGATTCTGTTCGAAAGTATCCCCTTCTCAGAAAATGAGCGTGAAAATATCAAGTTGCCAATCCTGTGCAATGTCTGCCTATCTTGGCATACTCCTTAAGGGTCGCAAGCGTTTTGAAGATGAAAGTCTGGGGGATTTAAAGAAAAGGCAGCCTTCTATTCTTGACACGGCAGGTATGAGTGCCATTTTCTTCCTTCTTTCTACTCCTCTGAAAAATGTCACTTTTAATTGAAGTTTGAATCAGTTACGAAGTTTTTTTTTTCTTTAGAGCATAATATACTTGGCTCAATAAGCATCCAATGTGTGCCATCTAGGTGTCACTGGTGGCACTTGACATTATTAATTGTGTGTTTAGGTGTCACTATGGTTCATAGTTCTTTTACCCCCTTCCACTAGAAGAAAGATACTCATGACAACCTAACCTATTCATAATTCTTTGAACATAAAAAATTGTATTTTATCTTAATGTTGCTGCCAAGTGGCAACTATGGATGAGTGTTCAATAAATTGTACTCTCTGCACAAACATCATTCATTTATTATTGAAGAATTTGTTCATGGAAGTTTTTGTATCCAGAAGAAAATCACTGATGTTCAAAGTTGTCTTCTCCTTATGATATGAGACCCTAATAGTTTACTTCCTTTCCAAAATTTGTAGTATATCAGAAATATGAGATGATATTCAAATTAGTGCATGCTGTTTTCATCAAATTGGATTGCGTGTGTTTATTTTCAACAAATTTGTAGTTTTGTTTATGTGAATATGCTAGTTCTAGTTTCGATGGAAATTGGAATATATTTACACCATTATGATTTGTACTCTTGCCATTCGGGTTAAAGTAGTAAATAATGTTCAGATTTTCGGGGATTTTTAATAAGTTGATCTGCAATTTAATGATAGTCACTAAAATAGTAGATTTCCTAGTGTTTTATTGGACGATAAATGCTGTTTAGAAAGCAAGTAGATTTCAGGTTTAGCTTGTTTATTTGCACTGAGAGTTGGCTGGTACGATTATGATTTTCAACAGGAAACAGTTCCAAATTTAATGACAAGACAATCTATTCCATGGGCCCAAGGCTTCTCTGATTGGCTGCTTAAAACTATGGCCCCAGACAAACCGGATGTCATCTTCCAGCTGCTTCTTGTGAATATGCACCGTTGATTGAGGAGTTGTGGAATGCTGCGGCCATAAAGGCTATATATGAAAGAAGTGTATAAGAAACGCTACCTAGGGTCGCCAGTTACTTCTCGAGGGTAAAATCATTCTTTTGTTCGTGAATTGATTTTTATGAACATTTTAACTTGCATTTATTCTTGTCAGTGACCAACTTGTATGCAATCCTTGAGCTGAAAGCTTAACAATTTATTTGTTATTCACTTGCATGTAGAAAAAGCACAAGAGCACGTTATATATTTTGTATTAGCCATTGTGATATTTATTATCCCATTTAAGTGCCACATAAAAGTGTTCGCAAATTCTGGCCATGGAAAAGCATTATTCTTTTTTTTTAATCAAAGGAAAGGAATACATATTCAATCAGTTAGTTCCTCTGCAAAAAAGAGCAAATTCATGGAGGGATAACTAAATGTTGTACAAGGTTTTTTGGTCAGTGATAATGAGAAAAGCAGCAATGGTTGATCTAGTCATATACTGCTTTAAAAAGGATTTTTCCTTGGGTAGAGACACAGTCGTCCACTAGACATCGGACAGAAGCATTAAGCGTGAAGAGCATTCGATAAATTAAGACTAGCAAATATTTCTTGCTCTCTGGGCTCATTTATTAGGCCAAGGTTGATTTGAGCTTTTAAGCTTAAAAGTTCATGCTAGCTAATCGTGATGTTAATAAGCAAAGCTCAAACTACTTTGTGTCCATCTGTTAAGCATTAAAATGCTTCATCGGGATTATTCTTGCTCCTGTTTGCACCATGTTGCATCCTTATTTTCGTTTATGTTTTCTTTTCTGTTTCTTCTCTTTTGAAAAGGATTGTTTTGTTAGTATCTTTGACAAATTGTGCTCTTCAGAAAATGTTTCTAACATGACAATTATCTGAATAGGCCGTTGAGATATTGAGGACTGATTACGAACCCTCAGATTTAGATATCCTCAAGGCTGAGGGTGTTACTTCATCCAATGGGCTTGCTTGTGAGGAATTTTCATTTCCCCAATCAGCTCCTGATGAAGGTATTGACACTGCTAATCTGCATGATTATTTAGTTGGTTAAGCGAAAATATTTTAGCCTGTTGTTATATAAATGTGCTGTGTCCCCGCTGAATGCAATTGCTGTTATAATTGTACTTCCTGGGAAACAAGAACTGCACCTACCACCAAGAGCGGCAAGCCAAGTACACCAGAAGCAGAAAACACCAAATGCTCTGGTTTTCTCAGTCCTCGCTGTTTTGACTTTAATAAAAAACAATGAAAGTTTCTTCCACCTGTGTGGACATGTTTTACAATCGTACACTGCATGCAGTGAAAATACAATAACTCTTGGTTGAAACGATGCATTCAATTCCATACGTTTGTTTTAAATGCTTGGATTACTTTTATTTCCAAAGTAAATCTAAATTATGTCAGAAACATCTTCTGATGTTGATTTCCATATATGTGAATTTGTAAAATTAAAAGAAATTTATGTCTCTGTTTGGATGCATAATTTCTTCATTTTTTTTAAATAAAAACCATTTGTATAGCTACTACTGTGATTTATCATTATACGTTTTTTTACTGGTTAACAGGTATCAATTAATTAGAATACATGCAAGGGGGCTAGGATAAAAATGCAAGTGGCTAGAGATGTTTGAAGATGCTGGAATGGTCCTCTTCTGTGTTGCCTTGAGTGACTATTATCATTTTTCCCCTGATGGAAATGGTTATCTAAGTGGGTGGTGTGAAGTGTGTGATGAGTGTAAACAGTAGTGTGAGTGAGAAATGCAATGGGTGTGAAGTGAAGCAGTGAGTCTGAGGGAAATAGGGTAAGTGAGTGTTGTATAAATCAGATAGTTTTGTCAAAGTAAAGTCTTTTATGTTCTGCTCCTATTTGACTGGAAAATTTTTTATTGACTCTTAGTGAGATAATAGATTATAGAATTGAGCGGTGATGGCGGTGGAAAGAAAATTTGTTTTTGGGTTTGTGTTGCAATTCTACTGGGAATAAAAGTTATCTAATAAGTAAATAAATAAACAACCACCAATATAAGTTCGAGCAGACTTCGTTTATTTGGATAGACTCCATAGATAGTTTCCGTCGTGCTGGATTGTGAGGTCCAAGTGAATTCATCAAACAAAGCCAGCGTTAATTGGTGGTTGTTTATTTATTTACTTATTTGAAACCACTGACTCTGTGGATTGCCATTCCAGAACGACTCATAACAAAGGTAGAAAAGCAAGGAGACCGTCATGCCATCTTCTACAAGACAGAAAGCTCTATATTGACAGAGCAAACTCATATTAATAAGAATATATCAAATCCAGATAATAGCCTAAGGCAAAAGCACCAAAGTCCTAGATGAACAATGGCTCGAAATGTAATACAAAAAATGTTTTCAAGATTTTCAGCGTGCTCTTTCTTCCTATCTTGCTATTTAACATTATTTGTTGATTATGCATATATACGTAGCTGATAGGGCAAAATTCGAAAGTGCAGAATCAGCATATTACCACAAACTGCTTTTCCTTATTTTTAGTGCAGTGCAACTCCATTAAACATCTTATTACAAGATGGAAAGCCCTTATATCACATCCCAGAGGCCGCCTGCTTTTATTTTGAGAAGACTGCCCTAAATTAATTTCCATAAAGCTTGGGGTCAAGACGTGGAATGAGGTGAACTTCAAGGGGTGTTGCTTTTAAATTTGTCAGGCCATTGCTCTCTGTCATGTCTACAACATCGTTTGAAGGTGTAGCGACATAGAAAGAGTGTAAAAATCTAGCCAATGTCAAATGTATGACTTGCAGAGTCAGCGAGGCCCCAGGGCATGTCGCCTTCCCAAACTGAAAGAGATGAGCTCAAAGTTCTTGCCTCTGGCATCTACATGTTTATGGCTAGTCAAAAATCTCTGGGGCTTGAAATTATATGGATCGGGCCAAACACGACCATCCCGGTGGCTTTTCTAGGCATTCACCATTAAACAGGTACCAGCAGGAACGTGATAGCTCGCTGAAAAAGTGCACTCACCAATAGCTGCATGAAGGGCAATAAGGGGGCTTGGTGGATAAAGGCACAGTGTCTCCTTAACAATAGCTTGGAGGTAGACTAACTTCTTCAGGTTAGATTCTTAAGTGCCAACTGATTGTTGAGTAACAGAGATAGTGCCCATATTAGAGCGACCATAGTGGTGTCGCTTCCTATCTGCCAAGATAAATAGGTAACATGCAACAAAAATTGCAGTGTTTCCTTTTACATTTGTTTCTTTTTCTGCTAAAGAGTTGTCTTATTTGGAACCACGTTTTATTTTATGACAAAAAAAAAAAAGAGGAAATTTTGGATAAGTCGACATGGTTAATTGATACATCTGATCCCGATTAAGTGCAACCTGAACCGTCAAAACTCTTTCTTATGTAACCATGTAAACTAACTAGCTTAACACTTACCAGGCAAGTAGCCTTGATGACGGCGTCTGAATCAAAACCAGGCATCTTGGCATCTTCCCGAATGGTCAGCATTACAACCATGAAATTATGTTCTTCCTCTGCGTCTGTCCTCGAAGATCTTTTCTGTTTGTACCCCTCCAGCCACCCTCCAACAAGAGAGTCCAATTCTTTAGCAATTTTTTTCATAGCCTTTTCATGTCCATCAAAGCCTAACCACCTCAGAAATGGAATTGCATCAGATAATACGGACACCCCAAACCAAACAGATATGAACAGTCTCTAATCACTTTCTTATAGTACTTTCTTGCTTCGTCTCTGCGCAGTCACCACTAGTCCCAAAATATGGCTTCCATCTCACCATTCTCAAAGCTATGGTATGCGTCAAATCCCCAAACCACTGCTTCATATCCACCAAAATCTTCCTTCTGGACCAACCTTCTCTTGACCAACGTTTGAAAAGTTCCCTTAACTGCATTGTCCAACTCAGATGTTCTAGTGCTCTTGAGCAGTTCAGGACGGTGGTCAGACAGAAGCTCAATTGAAGTTAATATCCGCATCTCACGCCAATAAGGTCCATACGTAGCAACGCCAAACACTGCAAAGTCATACCCCATTAATTTTTGAGGAGGCGACGATGCGTCTGGTGGAGAATACTTTGTCATGGACTGTGAAACACTCCTTGGCCATTTCCTAACTGCTAACAACCAGGAGTTTGTATGAACCAATGCTTAAAGTAAAGATTGGTCCATACATATCAGCCATCATCCCCAGTGTTCTACGTGTTAGTTGGTGGCTTCTGAAGAGGTGAAGATGACCAATGATAGGCCAGCACTTCCTGCTTGAGGCGCCCTGATGATCTTTGCATCACCACACCGACTTGGTGACTTGTTCAAGTGATAAATGAAGAAACCCACTAACAGGGCAATAACGAATGAAATGAGAATTAAGTTGATTTGGCAAAGATCCATGAGCAGCAAAATTTCATTTAGCTTAGCACATACGAACTTCCTCTCTGGGTTCAGCCCTGCCCGGACATATCTTGTATCTTAACTTGGTTGGACGAAGAGGAGGACCTGAACCTTGAGGAGGAAGTATCTCTTATCTCTTTACATTATGGGCTTTGGCCGATTATTACTCATCTCTTATCTCCTTAGCTTATAGGCTTTGGCCAATTATTACGACCACTGCCATAAGAAAACATAAAATACCTCCTTTTAGATAAGAGCCATTTAAGCCATTAGATATGATTTAGGGGGTTAAATAGTTTGGCTAAATATCTTAAATTCAAACCCTTACTCTTTGTACCAAAAAAGAAAAAAAGAAAAAGAAGCAAAAAGGATAAGAGCCATTTGAACCGATGGCACCTCCTTTTAGCATCCAATGTGTGCCATCCAGGTGTCACTGGTGGCACGTGGCATTGCTAATCGTGTTTTTAGGGGTCATTTTGGCTTATGGTTTTTTTTTTTCATTCTAAGTGTTTGGATGGAAGAATTTTTTATGTTTTTAAAAATTTTAATTTGAGAAAGATAAATTTTTATATTTAATTTTTAAATTTTAAAATAGAATTTTCAAAAATTATAAATTTTTAAAAATAATTTTTTAACATAATTTCATGTAGAAAGATAAAAATTTAAATTTTTTATATTATAAAAAAAATTTTAAATATAAAAAAATAATAATATTTTTTATTTTATTATTTTTTTCTATCATCTCTCTTTTACTCATTTCTCTCATTTTCTTTCTTTTTCATTTATCTCTTTCATTCATCTCTCTCTTACTTTTTTTTTATATAATTTTTTTTTATTATTTTATTTATCATCTTTGTACTCACTCTGTCACCTTAACATAAATAAAAATATTTTTAAAAAAGTATTACAATTTACAAAAAAAAATTATTAGAACCAACTGTAATAATAAAAAAATTTTAAATAAACATTTAAAATCAACAAAAAATATTTTATATATTTTCAGTAATCATTATTTGTAATAGATATATTTTTTTAAAAATATAATTTTTAAAAATAAAAAATTTTACTGCATACTAAATACTCCCTAAAAGACTTCTTATCCCAATTTCACCAATCTCTTACTGATTGAGGTTTCCGTGTTTTACTCAATGAATGTTCCATATGCATAGTAATCTTACTGCCATAAAAAATGAACTTTAGTTAACAATTAGGTTTGGTTTTTCTTCAGAATTTTAGATAAAATTAGTTTTTACTTGGAAAACAATTTACTAATTAAGTAACTAAGTTATTATAATTCTCGTTTTTTGTTGAGGTCCTTGTTGGGAGAAAGTCGATTGTTGAGTTCTTTTTTTTTTTTAATATTAGAATCTGGCACCAAAAAATTTGAACCAGTGCATTTTTACTATTAGAATTAAAATTTTGAAATTATTTGATTAGATTGAAGTAGGTAGCAGTATAAACTATAAACAGTAAAAATTGAAAAACAGGGTTGAAACGCTTTTAAAAAAAAAACAGTACATCATAATAAGACGGGGAATCATAATCCGATAAAAGATTTAAGTGTGGAAGAGATAACTCAAAAAATGAAGCCCATGTCAGGATGGCCATTCATTTTGCTAATTGAGCTTGGGCCTCGGCAGAATTATGGTCCCCAATCTGACAGTCTTTGTCAGTGTCACAATTAAAAAAATGGTTTTATACTATTATTTCCATGTTGTATCAATTTAATAAAAAAATATTAAATATAAAATATAAAAATATTATTGAAACTAATATAAATTTGATCCTAACCCAAAAACTATAGACAAGTACAGGATCAGAAGTCTAAAAGGAACATAGTTCATGAAATAAAGAAAAAATTTCTGGTAACAAACCAAAAAAAAATACTAGAGAAGTTTAAAACTAAGTGTACAAAATATGTGTAAACTTTAATCAATTTTTGGCTTTTTTACTTTTCAATTATTTTTATTTGCAGATAGGAATACTGCAATGTGAATTGATAGCCTTGGTCAAACAAAATAACGACAGGCACCCTTCTTTTGGTATATAAATTGATTGAATAATCCAACATTCCAACGTGTAAATGAAAACCGCCAACTGCTTCGTGCTTTATATAATGCAGTGACTTGGGTAGAACGAAGGACTTAGCCTCCAACGAAGCGGATCCCAGGATCGAGGTTTCTGACATCTTCCAAAGGGACAATATAAACAAACAAACAAACAAAAAATAGAATACTCCGTCAAATCTTTGGCTGGTAAATTACAATTCGCCGTAATAATAGAGAAGCATGTTTCTGTTGCATTCCATCCAAAGTCAACTATTGGATGGAGTCAAACAACAGCATGAAGTGAACACCAACTATTTACAGAAGTTGTAAATCCTTTCGTATGCAACAGAAGCAAAATGTCAACTCATAGGTTCTACCCATACAATCTGCCATCTTGACTTCTCAATATGTAACAAATCTCCAAAGCCAATTCTACAAGTAGTTCAAAAAGGAAAATAAAAATGTAAGCAACCAGAAACATGAATTAACAAATTCACCCGCTTCCCTTGTTTGGCTTTGAAGTTGACGCGAGTATCTGTCAGACAGCGTACACAGATGATCACAATCCATTTTTCCTGCAGCTTCCAGTTGTTACCCTTTTGGGGAACTTCCCACAAATAATCTTTCATGCATAGTTTTCAAAATTGTATAACATAACAGCAGCTATTAAGTCTTATGTCTCAGAACCTTCTTGAACAGTAGGTAGACCACCCTCTCGGATAAATGCTGGGTTAAGAAACTTTGCCACAAATACCCACAATTTATACACGTCCTCAAAATTAGTCAGAAAGCCCAGTGAAGCTGTAACAACTTCAAGCTTTACAAAGCTACCTTTTCCATCACGTCGACAATTCTCCATTGGCCTGCAAAGAGTTGTATCTTCAAGATTTAAAGTACCGCGATGCTGTCTTGAGCCATCAAGAATCCGTATGTGACTAAGGAAACCAATGCCAAGAGAAATTCCTTCCTTTTCAGCCAGTTTTTGAACAATTTCTGGATTGATTAGCCCCCTATTTCTGTCCCTGACATTGAAAGCCACAGCTGCACCTCTTTCATATTTAATTTTTGGACCATATATGTGGACAAGATTTGCTTTATCATCCCCATCAGAAACCGGCAACTTCAATTGCAGTAAAGAGGTAACAAGCCAATTGATCAAAAACCGAAGTCTAAGGGTTGTTTTATTGAGACCAAGCATGTTAACATGATCAAGATTTTGGCATACTATCTCTGGTTCTCTCCTCCCCCAATCCTGTCCATCGCCATATTCTCCATCACTTGTGTACTCTTCATCATCTAAACTAGTAGCAGATACGTCCCCTGGTTCCAAGGTATGGCTCAGGTGCTCTTTGCGATTATCTTCCATGCTAAATGACACTCTTCTTCCCCTGCTATTGGGTTCATTCTCTTCCAAACCAAATAATCTACCACCACCATACCGGTTCCCCTCTCTTCTATCCAACAACCTAAATTCACCTTCAGTTTCCCTTCTTATGGCACTCTCTTTAATCTCAGGGTACATTTCAGAGGCAGAGCCATTCTCTAAGCTATGATGCTGAGCGACAGAAGTTGAATTGTTGAGGCGAGATCCATGCGGAGCAACATTTGATACAGATCCAGAATACGCCACTTTGCTGGTTCCAGGTTCTTCCTGGATATCATTGACACACAGATGATCTGACCCACCATTTCTAGAAAAGTGATTCACTTCAGCAACATTTTCTTCTTCGGGGACCTCTTTGACACGGTCCAGTTCCTGTGATACTGATAGGACTGCAGCATCAAATGAAAGCACATGACGGTCTTCATGAGTACCTATACTTATCTCTTTGTCATCATACATAGGGCTTCCATATATATTGGAAGTTGACTTTGGAGAGTGTCGCTTCTGATTCCTCTTCCCATTGAACCAGAAGGGTGGAAGGGGCGAAGCTATCTTCTGTTTATTCACTTGACTTGTATTCTCAGACCCCAATGGACTCTGACCCAAATCAATCCAGTAAGAGTTGTCTGATGACTCATCTTCGCTGAAGACAGGGCTCTTCATCAACTCCCCAACAGAAATACTCTCAGTCTCTTCAAATATGGTGCTGGTTCCATCTCTTTCAGAGCTATCTTGATCCATTTCAGTCTCAAATACATCTCTGACCTGAGCAGATGTGAATGCACCAGAAAAGGCAGGCAACTGTGATCCCTGACGAGTTTCTGCAGTCTTCTCACCAGCCCCAGATAATTCATCATCTTCAATCCCAGCCAGTCTATCTAAGCCATCTACGGAATCACTCAAATACATTGGAAATTCAGGGGTGATCTTCACCATTCCAGACCCAGTACTCCCAGACTGATTTTGAAGGCTTGCCATAACTGATTTTTTTATCAGAAGGCATCCAAAACCTGTGGGATCATAACCAAATACCCTGTAAAATGATGTAATTATAAAATCTGGACGGAATAAGGACAAGCCAAGTGAATCCATGTCCTTGGGGCCCAATGATCCTGCATCAAGCAAAACATGCCAGTTGTTCTGCTGTGCTAATGCCATCCACTGGTATGAATACTTAGCACCAGTCACTCTAGATTGAACGGGGAACACAAAAAGACCAACAGCAGAGTCCTTCTTCCTCCTCTTCTTGTTTGAAATCTGTTTTCTCAAATCAGTGGAGCAGAGTTTGAGGGTTGGCCATTTAAACCACGCACTGTACGCTTTGGCACCTTTCTCCCTGGCACTCTGAGCCATCCAAGCCACGGACTGGCTCTCATGGTCAAACATTGTCAGCAATTTTTTGTTTGTATGGAAAGGGTAAGATTCAGCCAGCAATTTAAAAGCCGATCCTCTACTAACGGTGAAAACAAGACCGTACTCGTTCTCAGGGATGTTTAAATAGTCCATAATTCTAGCCTTTATATCATGTTCCACAGTTCCTTTCTCAGCACCCCCATAAAGCGCATGGTTACTCAAATTCGCAGTTATCTCAGACAAGCTAAATGTAGAGGATTCCCAATAGTGAATAGTCTGAACGAAAGAGAACAGTCCAAATCCACAGTAATCAAGGCATACCTTTGGAGATAAGTGCGAATATTCGTCCGACCTCAACTGATCGATCTTCTCCGAGCTCTGGTATTTCGGGTACATCGTGAGGAACTTCGAAAAAGCTTCTTGCAGGCTAGGAATTGCGTCCTCAGACTCATATATGCGCTCAGCGGCAAGGGCAGTGGCTCGAAGGAATTCACGCTGGGCGTGAAGCCTGGCCAGCGATCGGGATCTTCCTAGGCTCTCGTCCTGGTTCCCTACCGATTCGGGCTCCATGTCTTGAGATTTGAAGAGTGACCCATCTTCGGAGGCTTCTTCAAGAGCTTCTCTGAGCTTATTCTCTTGCAGTTTCCGGAGAATTGACGGGTTTCTCCTTATCTCGACCGTAGATTCATCTTTTCTTCTGCTCTTTTTGTCCATGATCAGAGCAGCACAGTGAGAAATGGGCTTCCATAATGAAAGATGCATAATACCCACCACAACAAGCAATCCGATATGAGAAGCAAGAAGTAGAATGGGCAGTTCAAACAACACGAACGAGAGGGTTTAGCCCATCTATGACAAATTGAGCTTCATGCCCTAGAACTCAAACACAAGAAGAGGAAACTGGAAACCCGATCGTAAAGCCCGCAACTAAGAATTTCTCGAGGTATTCAATTCATAAAATCAGAGATTATACAAATGCAAATCCTCTAACACCAAATCTTGGCGCCCTATCAGCGAAAAGTAACAACTTGGCTCAACACTTCAGGCGAAAATCCAACAAAATTTTTTCCAGAACCTGTACTAGATTTCAATACCGATTCTCAGAAAAGGAAAGACAGATAACAAATGGAAAGAAACCCAAGAAAGAGAGAGAAAGTCAAAGGCTGAAACCCTAGAACCCAGATCCCCAAAAATTGCGAAGCAACTCAAAGCTACAAGAAACTCAAAAAATACCAATACGGGAGAAATGGGGGTATCACGGAGGATCAAATGAAAATAATAGAAACCCTTGAACAGGAGCGGGAGACTCCACAAAACACCTGAACCACTTCAACTCTCCCCCCTCATTCTCTCTCTCTTCATTACTGCAGCATAATTAAAGCAAAGCCTTCCTACACCAAATTCTCTTTCACTTAGAGAAGTAAAACCAAAACAAACTGGTATTGATATCTTCACTGTACGATTTCTTCTTAATTGAAAAAGAAAAAAAAAAGATAGAGGGGAAAAGAATGAAAAGAAAAAAAGAAGAGAGAATCACCCCACTGTCTACTCTCAATTTGACCACACTCTTCCGCGCTAAAACCAGCCTCACTTAACAAAGAGGGAGAATGGACATTGACTCTCCCGTGAACCAAATTATGAGCGATGTTTAATGCCATTAAATTCAATGTTTCAATTTTACCCCCATTGAGGTTTCAATGGCAATGTTGAAATGGGACCCGCAAGAGCCTTTTGCTTTCGTTATGGCAGGTCACGGCTTAAAGTCAAATAATCAGCTGGCTTGTAAAAGCTGTTTTCTGTCCAACTGGGCAAACCACAAAGTCCAAGGTCCAAGCCCCCCCAATCCCAGTGAGGCTTGGATTCGTCGTGAATCTCAAATGATCAGATCCCCCCACGCCCTGTCACGCACTTTACTTTATTTTTATTTCTTTTAAAATCTTTTGTTTCATATAAAATTTACTCTCATGCATGTCGAAATTAGTTAATTATATTATTTAAGTATATTTAAATTATATAATAACTATACCAGTATTAATTAATTTAAATAATAATATGCTTTTAATTCTCAAGATTTTTATTTTGTTTTACATAATATCTGCTTTTAAAGTTTTTCAGACTTTAAAAAAATCTGTAATATTCAAAGGTTCTTTTTTTTTTTCAAAAAACCTTTGATCCCGATGGTTTAGAAGCTTATGCGTAGATTATAAAATTAGCCAACACCCTCGTGGCAGTGTCTTGTGCTGGAGGATACTGTTTCCTGAGCCAGATCAACGATAATATTTTTTTTTCCTTTGTTTAATAATTAATTAATACGAGATCAACGAGAATAGTACAGAAAAAAAATGTTATATTATTGCATTTTGTTCAACGGTTTAACAAACATAGTTATCGATTTCCCCAGTAACTGACAGTTTGGTCAACCCTTGCCGGAGGGATCAATCAAAACGACAAATTAGCATTTGAAAAGGAAGACATGCCTGGTTTTCAGTAGGTGGTAGGTTTGTTTTTTATTTTCAACTCTCAGGGATGTTAAACCCGTGTTTATTATATTAAAATTTTGGAATTTAAAATGTCATAAAAAAATAAAAAATTGAGATACTCATAATAGATTTGATATTGTAAATAAATAAATAAATATATATAAACCGAATCGTAAAATTTAAATCTTTTGCTGAAGAAAAAATACAACACCATGTGTTGTGCCCCAAAATCAGTGTGATCAGTTGACTGTTCATCTTTCACGATCAATCGATTGGTCATACTATGAAGGATAACACAGTATGTAGTGATGTGTCTCTCTCTACAGTAGAAGATCCAAATCTCCGAATCGTGAAATTTTTTGTTTGATTCCAAAGGCTACATAATGTGTGAATTGTGGGTGATTTAGGTGTTAACAGTGGAGTTTATCTGTTCTTTTAATTTGGTTTTCCTTGTTAAACACCCTCGCTAACTAGCAAGTGTATATCCAAATTCAAGCACGTAGTGTTGGGGTTGGGAGTTAATTAGGACATCCACATTTAAGAGGCGTTGCTTTCATGCAAACTCTATTGGCATTTGGCAATCAAAAACTGAGGATACAAAATATGTACTAATAACAAAACAACACAATGTAAAAGTGGGAGCACTTTATTTGTTTGTGTCACTTTTAAAGTAAAAACGTGCGTGGATTGGCTGCCAATGCCTCCTACTACGCAATCATTCAATGAAGTCAATATTTATGGATGCAACAAATTATATATATAATGCAAAAGATTAATATAAAATAGTCCTATGCTCATCGGAATTACACTCGGTCATTTTTCACTGTCAAATTCACTGTTCTATGTCCCCACACACACACACACACACACACACACACACACACACACACACACACACATATATATATATATATATATATATATATATATATATGTGTCTCGTTTTATGTATAAAAAAAATAATCAGGAACAAAATATGTGAAAAAGACCTAGCGAGGGATTGACCTTTATATAAAACAATAGTTAATAAAAAAAATTTAGTTATTAGGATTTTATAAATAACCTTTTTCACTTATTTATGGTAAGTTAATTTATGAATAAACTAATAATTTAGTCATTAAATTTATAAATTTATTTAATTTTTGTCTTCTAAATTTTTTTGAGTATACAAGATAGTTTTTAAAAAATTAAACTCATTGTATATTAATATTTTTTAGAGTAAACACACAATTTAGTTCCTGAATTTACTAAGTCATTATACTTTAATCCCTGAATTTAACTTATTACACAATTTAGTCCCCGAATTTATCAATCGTCAGACAATTTAGTCCTTCCGTTATCTCTAGATTAACTGCTTGCTGACGTGGCCCGTTAAGTGCTGACGTGGCCTGTTAAGTGTTTACGTGGCACGTTGAATGTCAACTAATCATTCCACATCAGCGCCGACTCAGCTTACAAAAATAGTAAATACATAATTTAGTCCCTGAATTTATTATATTCCTACAATTTAGTCTTTGAAATAAGTCATTGTACAATTTAATCCTCGAATTTACCAAGGATTAAACAATTTAGTCCTTCTATTATTTTCACACTAACTTATTATAATTTTTGTTCTAATTCATATATTTTAATGTTGAAGATTTTATAGTTGATATTTATTAGTTAACCCTCGTGATTATGTTTGAATATTGTTATGTATTTTAATAAAATACTTCTTTTCTTGCAGATCTTTTTGCTTATCATTTTTTTCCTTTAGGGACAAGGAAAAATGTGCTTTAATTTATAGAAAATATTGTCACTCTGCTGCTAAATAGTTGATAGTATGAAGAAATTTTTTATTGAATTGTCAATACATTTACGACACTTCTCTTTTATTTGAATGCTTCTACAGTTTTTCTTGCCCCGCAAAACGAATGCAATATTTAGTTCAACGACTTGAAGCAAACAACATTGTATGAGGTTGAGAGAACAATTTTATTTCAAAATTTTATAAATGAGTCAATGCTAATGTGACATGAATAGTTAGCATTTAACGTATCATGTAAACACTTAACAAGTTATATTAGCAAACAATTAAGATAAAAATAACATAATGACTAAATTATTTGATGTTTGAAAAATTCAAAAATTAAGTTATGTAATGACATGAATTTAGGGACTAAATTATATGGATATAATAAATTAAAGGACTAAATTGTAGGGACATAATAAATTCAAGGACTAAATTGTATATTTATTCTTTTTTTAAGTTAAGTCAGCGCTGATGTGGCATGATTTAGACTAAATTGTCGGGATATAATAAGTTAAAGGACTAAATTGTAAAGATCTAATAAATTCAGGGACTAAATTGTGTATTTACTTTTTTTTTAAAGCTGAGTCAACGCTGATGTGGCATGATTAGTTGGCATTTAACGTGCCATGTCAGCACTTAACGGGCCACGTCAGCAAGCAGTTAATGTAGAGATAACGAAAGGACTAAATTGTCTGACGTTTGGTAAATTCAAGGACTAAACTGTGCAATAAGTTAAATTCAAAGATTAAAATATAATGACCTACTAAATTCAGGGACTAAATTGTGTATTTACTCTATTTTTTATATATAAAATGAGTTTAATATTTTTTTAAAATAGTAAAACGTATAACTCTTAATTATTGAAATCAAAATGGACATTAAATCAAGGAAGGGATTGGATCATTAATTCAACTATTGTATTATTAACAAATAAAATAATAATATAAAATTAATTTTAAAAATTTTTAATTTAATCATCTTAAAGTCATCAATTCAACCGTTATGTCAATGTAGATCAATGTAGTTCAATTATTAAAATCAAATCATTAGTAAAACAATCAAGTTAATACAAGTCTTAAAACTATAATGCAATCAATTGATAATTTTAAAAATTAAATTTGTATATTGAAATAAATACAAAAATTAAAATTAAATAAGTTCAAAATGTTAATTTACTTTTAATATTTTTAATTCTAAATTAAGCAAAAAATTTCCCATATGAATTAATATTAATTTTAATTAAGGGAATATGCTGAAGTAGATTAAAGAAGTGAAATTTCACTTTATTAGATTCTAACTTATTTCACAAGAAGATTTGTATGTTTATGATTTTTTTGTGAAAAATTTATTAAAAAATCATTCTTGAAAATCTTAATTTTTTATGAATAAATTTTTTAAAATTTATATTAAATATAAAAAATTTCAAAAAAAAAAAAAATCATATATCAAACGCAGCCTACGGTGTAAACCAAATTGAGGCCCAAAATTTAATTGCGCACAAAGTAGTAAGCAAACTCCTTTACCTTATCCTCTTGGATTCTACTCTCAATATATTATTATTCATGCGCAAAACCCAAGAAGCTAAACTGGTAAAGAAAGAGAACACTCGACGACATTAAAGATTTTTACTTTCTATTTTATTCGATTTGATGGAACAAATTGACAAATGAGTCAGCAGCTGTATCATTCAAATCAAAGAACAAGGCGTTGTCCTTTTCCACATCAAAGGAGGAGGGAATAAAATTACACCACAATTTTTTCTTGAACCAAAATGCCGCTAACAAGGTCCTCTTGACTCCGTCTATTATTACCACACCAATCCATTTCCATCGTCAACCTAATCTAACATATTGGATGACCTAATGTCTTCACTTATCTTAGTAGTTAGGAAGCTCATCCCACATTTACTTTGTAGTAAATGATTTTTTTATAAAAATTATAGTTTATTGTCTTCCCCTCTTTCACCCTTTTGACTTTTTTTAAAATGCGTTGCTTAATTATATGTCTTTTGAATAATTCAACTTCAAAAATTTCAAGGATTGATAATCTATGTCAAACTTTTCGTGTTTCATATCAAGTTTGAAGCTTTTGTTAATCACAATACTAATTTCCCTGCAAAAGCTTCAAATAAAATTATTATAAAAGAAATAAAATAAAGTTGTTTAATTAGTCCACTAGACTTTTATTGGTAGTTAGGAATGGGATGATCATGGTGTCATGACTAGTCAAGAGGTTCTTGGTCAAAAGCACGAGGAGTGGTATCAAAGGGACAATGAGGTTGGTATCTATCAATTATTATCAGCCTGTGATAGTTCGATGGGAAAATGAGCATCTTTTCTCGTATAATGGTTACAAAATATAGAACCAACCAAAGCAAAGACGAGACATGGTAGTGAAATTACCATTTGGTCGAAGCATGTTGTATGGCTACAATACAACATACCAACTACTCCATCCGAAACCCCAACCCCACCTCCACACATAAACAATTGCCCCCCCCCCCCCCCAAAAAAAAAAAACAGAAAAGGAAAAGCTTCGCATGTCTTCGAGGCTTCATATGATTTGAGAAGGAAAGAAAAGGACTTTGGCTAAATGGGGGATGGGGCTCACCCATCAACTTAGTGCATTATATGCACAAAGCTATAATCATGTGCTTTTAGACCAGCATCCCAACTTTTTTCAAAGGAGGGATTAGGACTATTCAAAGTAATGAGTAGAGGATGTTCTTTATCTTGTTATTATGATGATATGGCTTCTTTCTTTTTTTCATTTTATTTTCCACCCTTCTTTTTGATGTTTTCCTTTTTCTCAATGATCCCAAACTCTTGCTACTAACGACATTTGTGAATTGTGATTAGATATCATGGCAACGGAAAATTGACTTTGCTTCTTTTCTTCTTCACCATTAAATTGCTAATCGATCTTACCATCATGACAACTGGTGGCAAATAAGCAAAAAAAGTTACTACGAGTTGTCATCCAGCCATCATTCTGTCTATTGATGACGAGGATTGAAGGGATTGCGGCCATCCAAGGGCTGGTGGGTTCGGAGCGGGTGTTTGTACCCTTTTGAAGTTTTGGGAGCTCATTACTAGTCTCTCTGGATTACTATAAATATTGGGCCCTTTCATATGATCATTATCGATTTATTTTTAGCAAAGGCCTAAGTTTTCGAGCAATGCTGTCTAAGATGAGTCTGTGTTCGAGCTGAGCTTGCACATCAGAAAAAGGCAATGGCCTCTTAATTTGCTGAAGCTTTGAGATAGAGACTTCAATGATCCAAGATGATTCTTATTGTCCTCTATAGTGACTCACTATAGAACACCTTAGCAAGTGACATTTTGGCTGAAACTGGTTTGGAAGCATCTGTGCATTGAATGAGATTATGGAGAAAGTTGAACTCTGCTCCAACTCAACTTTTGCAAAAAGAACATTAGGCAAAACCTATATTGGTCAAAGACTCGGGAGTGTAGAGTGACCTTTTTATAAACAGTACCTGAGGGGGCTCATCATGAGCTGTAGTTCCAAATTCCCCGTATCTGCAAAAGCAGGATATAGGAAAAGGAAAAGGAAAAACCACTTCTAACTCAAACTATTGAATCAAGGTGATCACATTATTTGACATAACTGTGGGTCTAAGAGTAGATTAATTTGATTCAATAATGTAAGCTGAGACAAATAAAATTAAGTGATTTTTTTTTAAAAAAATTACAATCTTTTTTGTCCTCTTTCTTTTTTATTAGTGAAATAAATTAATATAGTTGTAATCCTTGGGGTGGGGTGGGGGACGCATACGCTAGACTGAAATAAGGCTTCACATCTTCTTTGGTGCATACCTCTTTCCGCAGTTTCATCTTTTGTATAATGGACCCCATTTCTGCTTTCATTGTAATAAAATATTCCCTTTTTATGAGGAAGAGGCCTGAATCTGCAGAGACATTTTCTGGGTCTCGGTCTCCCAAGCTGGGGAGTCCACTGTTCGGCTTCGCTTTCTCAGTGCGGTCATTGATGACCTTCAATTTGAAACTCCAAGGGTCGATTTCTGTAATGGGAATTGAGATTGGGCTTTGTTCTTCGGCTTTAACCCTCTGGATCTCTATTCTCTCTTTTGGGACTAAGTGCCCGATTCTGAGCCCAGTTTAACTTCAACTCAAATTGTCAATCTATGAGCCTTCTCTTTACTTGTCCAAAAATAAAAAAGAAGGCCTTCTCTTTCATAAGGATCTGGACTCTGTCGGATGACCCAATTCAACTTTGAATGATCAAAACGACCCACCCAAAACCTGAAAATCAGAACTACCAACCCAAATAATAAATAAACAAATAGTATACTCGTGTCTTGTTTGCCAACCTCAAGTACAATAAGAAATAGAAGATTGAGTTTGTCCATCACTTTGACAAATAAAAAGGGGAAAGAAAACCTTTCTTTTCCCTCCGAGTTGTTGAATGTAGATAGATGGACTGTATCTGTAATACTAGAGGATCGAATGACGCCATACTATATATGCATACAATAATGATACAAATGGAATATGGGCGTTGCTTTAATTAATATCACCAAACAATACCTAAGTCCCCCTTAACATTTTGTGACTTTCAGGTGCAGCACTAGCTTATTGTTCTTGCAACGTCTCCAATAGTACAGCCGGTTGAGAAATCTGCACATATGTTGATGACCTAACTTATGAAAATTTTAGATCAAATTGTTAACTTGTTTAAATAAGAAAAAAAAAAAAGGGGTCAAACCAAATAAGGCTTAATAAAACTAAGCCTTGCAAGTTTCCCCTGGTGCCAAACAAAGCTCCTTATAAGCTTCTGTGTTAGCTTTGGCTCTTGCATCGGTTGGCTTAGTGCTTCTTTACGTGAATTTGAAAGCCATGGCCATGAAGTATCATAATAATTTGGCCTTGTTAAGTTTTCTTGTCTATTTGATCAGCTACCATGGAGAGGCTGCTAAAAATGAAGGGCTAGGAGCTTCTTTTATATTTGGGGATTCTTTGGTGGATGCAGGAAACAATAACTATCTATCAACTCTGTCCAAGGCAAACATCCCACCCAACGGTATTGATTTCAAGGCCTCCGGAGGGAATCCCACCGGCCGCTACACCAATGGAAGAACCATTGGTGATATTGTAGGTAATTTTTGTTCCTCCTTGTTAACAAATTATTAACCTTTCACTTTATATTCTGACTTCAAAATATAATTTTGTTTATTTTTTTAAACTTAAATTTTAAGGAGAGGAGCTGGGACAACCAAATTATGCAATCCCATTTTTGGCCCCAAATGCAAGCGGCAAAGCTGTACTGTACGGAGTGAATTACGCGTCAGGAGGAGGGGGCATTCTGAATGCAACTGGAAGAATATTTGTCAGTATATATAATAGAAAAATAATTTAATTTTTTATTTAATAATAATATTTAAATTATTATATATTATAATTTAAATATTATTAATAAATAAAAAATGTCTACTTGTATAATTCTTGTATTGTGATTTACATAATTATACAAGAAGAATCCAGGTCACGTGCTTGAATTTGTTTTCATCAGGTTAATAGGATTGGAATGGATGTTCAGATAGATTACTTCAGCATAACAAGGAAAGAGATTGATAAATTGCTGGGCAAATCGAATGCGAGAGAGTATATAATGAAGAAATCCATTTTCTCTATCACAGTTGGAGCAAACGACTTTCTGAACAATTATCTTCTCCCAGTTCTATCCATTGGAGCTAGAATTTCTCAAAGCCCGGATGGTTTCATCGACGATATGATTTCTCACTTCAGGGCCCAGCTTACGGTATGTACATTAATTAATTATTAATTTAACTCTAGACACTCGGAACAAAACAGTTAGTTATGTTTGTGTGTTGACAATGAATGGCAGAGGCTTTACCAAATGGATGCTCGGAAATTTGTGATCGGGAACGTTGGTCCCATAGGCTGCATACCTTACCAGAAAACAATAAATCAGTTAAATGAAGACGAGTGTGTGGATTTGGCTAATAAGCTTGCACTTCAATACAATGCTCGGCTGAAGGATCTGGTTGCCGAGCTGAACGACAACCTTCCCGGAGCCACATTTGTGGTTGCCAATGTCTATGATTTAGTGATGGAACTCATTAAAAATTATGAAAAATATGGTACCTAATTTCTCGTCCTTTATTCCCGAGTAGAATTGATTTTTGCGGGCGGGTATTAAGAATGTTTGGGTTTCATGATTGATTGCAGGGTTTAAAACATCGAGCAGAGCGTGCTGTGGAAATGGGGGCCAATTTGCAGGGATAATTCCGTGCGGACCAACTTCCAGCATGTGTTCTGATAGATACAAGCACGTGTTCTGGGATCCTTATCATCCAAGCGAGGCTGCCAACCTAATACTGGCTAAGCAGCTGCTTGATGGAGACGAGAGATACATTTCTCCTATGAATCTTAGGCATCTTCGAGACCTTTGAATATTGATGCAGTTTCCGTACCTAAACCTAATGACACCCGTGCCTGCCCGCCTCCCTCCCTCCCTCCCTTCCTTTTCTTTACTGATGAAAAATATACAGATATGTTGTTTTTGTCTTTTAACGAAATAAATGCGTTTTAGTCTGTTGATTGTTGATTAATTGGACTCTTTGATTTGCATTTGGGTACTTCAACTTCAACCACAGTGGGTCGTTTCGTGTTAGATACGAGTATGATTATTATTTATTTGTATGTCCCCTGATGGTGACCATTTTCTAACACACACACAACAAGTGAAGTATATTTGTTGAACAACTCGCCCGCCTTGGTCGTTCAAAAATCCAACTAACCCATGTTGGCGAAGGGAAATTGTATGAAAAGATATTTGTCACTTTTAATTGGACAATAAATTCATCTCTATGACGCTGATCCATAAGATTCTTTTTTCTCTCTCCGACGATTTTATGATTTCCGGGCCAGAGTTTCAAAATTATGAATAATAATAGAACAAAGATGTCATATTCCGTAGCATTAATTATTTGTCTAAGATCTCTAATAGAGAAATAGCCAACACCACGAGACAACAATTAATACTACTAGCCTTTGACAATTGAAATAATAATAGAATAGGATTCCATCGAGTTGGCTCTTTGGAGAGAGGAAGCTGAATAGCCGCTTGCTACATATTCCTTTGCATCTAGTGTCTATAAATGTGTGTGTGTGTGTGTGTGTGTGTGTGTGTGTGTGTGTGTTGGGGGGGGGGGGGGGGGTTTAACTTCAATTGCAATTTGATTGTAACTCCTAGGATGTTGTCTTTGTAGTTTCTTATTGCTTTTGCTTCTCCTTTCACCTTTTAGCTTCTTTGCTTTTCATTTTTATTAATGTCATTGTACAGAGAATCATATCATGCGCTAGCTATCAAAACTCGCATATCATTAAAAGTAAGTTAACATCAAAAGAGTTGGTTTCACAATAAAAACAAGTAACATATATATATATATATATATATATATATATCGTTAAATGTATTGTTATAATTATAATATTTTTTTATATTGTTAGAGTTATATTGTAAAAGTTTTATATAATTCTGTTTTAGTTATAATATAAAATGTTTATCTTTAATTCAATTGAAAAATATATAGTAATTGAAACAGCCATAAATAATTGTCATAATATAAAAAAGAATCTAATAGTTTTAATTCATATTATATATACAAACAATAATTTAGACGAAAAAAAACTAACTTCTAAATTTTGCGAAGTAAGAAAAAAAAATATAGCATATATTATCGTAAAAAATTTAACTTTAAAATATTAAGATCTATTTAATTATTGACAAAGGAAAAAAATAAATATAAAAATTAAAATAAAATAAAATATTGAAATTAAAATTATATTTAATACAACATAAAATTTTATTTATTTATTTTTGTTATGTGATAAATAATATAAGAATAAAATAAAAAATTAATCAAAAGATAAAATTATGATTTAAAAATAATTTTATTAAAATAATATTATTTTAAATTAAAAATTATTTTAAATATTATAAATAAAAAATAAAATAAATAATTATCAATATAAAAATTTAACTTTAAAATATTAAAATCCTGTTTAATTATTGAAAAAAACAAAAATAAATATAAAAATTGAAATAGAATAAAATATTATGATAAAAATTATATTTGATATGTCATAAATTTTTTTTAAAATTTTTTAATTTTATAATGTCTTAAATAATATAAAACTAGAATAAAAAAAACTAGTTAAAAAGATAAAATTATCTTCTAAGAATAAAATTATTAAAATATTATTATTTTAACTTAAAATTTATTTTGAAATATTATAAATAAAAAATAAAATAAATAATTATTAATATAAAAATTTAAATTAAATATAGTTCACAAAATTTATTTTATTATATTTTTTAACTTAAAAATTAATAATTAATTAATTAATAAAATGATACTTTAATTTTTTATTTTCTATTTCATTCACTTTTTTTTTCAATTTCCTGATGTAAAGTTATATCTCTGGTAAGAGTGAAATAACATTACTTGAAAATTGTGAATAAATTAATCAAACACTAAACTGATAAATTTAGTTTATTTTTACAAACTACATGTTACTTAAGTTGTTATTTAAAAATATGTCTTTTAAGTTATTGAAAAAAATATTGAAACAAAGAAAATTTAAATTATAAAATACGCGTTACTTTTAAAATTTAAGTACTGAATTATCCGTACTAAAATCTTTTAATTACACAGGAACGAGTGGAAGAGTTTGTCAGAATGATGCTTAGTAATAATAGTAATGAAGATAGAATACATAAAGGAGAATTCCATATAATCATGGAGGGGGGAATCATGGTTGCAGAAGAGGCCAAAAAGAGAGAGTGATGGGGGAAGAACTTCATTCAAAGTCCGAGCTGAAAGGACGTGAGAGGGAGGGGGACGCATTGTCAGTGATTATGGGCAACCTAATAAGCACTTGGAGACTCAGCAACCTCCCTAGATAGCGACTGTTACTTTGGTTTGACAGCGACCTATGATTGTTTGCCGGAAACATTTCCATGTCCACTCAGACCCCCCCCTGCGTACCTTCACCGACAATCACCGCTCTGTCCCTGACAGGTGTCTCTCCGCTGCGTCCCCACCCTCTCATCACCGTTCCTTTCCTATCGCACGACCAGTAGAAATGCTGCGTGTCGTTTGTTTGGTAATGGCTACAGGTGTAGCGGGAAATCCGGTGAGGGATAGAGAAGAGAGGGTACGGAGGAGGAGGAATCTGATGCGGACATGACGCGTCCGAAATCAGAGGGGAGACCCAATTATTGCTCCCCACGCTGCCCGACACTCATGATTCTGTCGCTACTGTCCCCACCTACCTCCATCAAATCTCTCTTTCATATTCATCCTAGACTAATAGCCCGCCTAGCCACCTTCGAATTTTGGCTTCTATTCACACCCTCCGTTTCGTTCCACGCTCTGGAAAATCAGGCGAGACCAGTGGCCCCACTCAATCTCTCATTATTCAAATTCAGGTCCATCCATCTATTGCTAATTTGCCATTATTTTTTGGGCACTAAGCTATAAAACAAAATTATTGATAATTAATAATCCATTATCAAGTGGAAAAAAAAATGCAAATGGGAAGACCTTATGGAGAACAAAATTGACTAGAAGTGTGTTGCCTTGTAGGCACTGTTATGCTATTGACTAGCGATGATCAAATTTCAACGCATTAGACAGTAGCGAAAACTAGGTGCGAGAGCGGATTGGACGAGGAAAAGACAGGGGAATTGATGTATGCATATAATAATCGGAACGTGGCCAATTTATTGATTACCATTAGCCGTGTCGTTAATGGGGGAGAAAAGCTGATTGGCAACACAAATCTGTATTTTTTATTCATTTACTAGTTTTCATGCCCATAATTAACCTTCTTGGCAAAATGCATGTATCTGACTCGCCTCCCATCAGAATTGTAGATAATGCATCCACTACAATCTTTATGCATCATATTATTATTATTTTTAAAAAATAAATAAATTTATTAGAATTGAGCTTGTTGCGTAGGAGCTGCAATCCTATAAGCCGACCCAAGCAGAGCCGACTGAAATTTCGTGCTTAACAGACCACTGTAAAGCTGATCCACTCTGCTTCATATAAGTCTCAGAAGATGTCTCTGTTTCAACCACAGATATTCCCTCTATCCTCTCAATCCCCATAATATTAAAACCCCTTTTCATCCTCTCCGCAACACCCAAACCCACTCCTTCGTTTGCTGCTTCTGGCAAAAAGACAACTTGATTTCTCTTCTACCTTCCGCATTCACAGAACTACTAATCCAGCCCAGGTAAAACCAATTTTACTCGGCTCTCATTTCACAACCCAATGCCGTCAGACTCCGGCGACAACCCCCGACCATCCAAACCACGAAACTCAGGAGGAGCTCCGCCACCAGAACAAGAGCACCTCCCATGCCCTCGCTGCGATTCCACCAACACCAAGTTTTGTTACTACAACAACTACAACTTCTCCCAGCCCCGCCACTTTTGCAAGTCTTGCCGCCGCTACTGGACTCATGGTGGGACACTTCGTGACATCCCAGTCGGAGGTGGCAGCCGCAAAAATGCGAAACGTTCCTGCAGTACTGCTTCTGCATCTTCCTCCATCACCGCAACTTCAGGTTCTACTCAGGACCACCCATTGCCTACAGCTTCTGTGTTTGTTCCGATCTCGGCCAACCAAGGAGCGTCCATGCCATTCGGCGTTACCGGCGGAGTTGAGAGTGATGTCAAAACAAATATGAATATGTGCGGAAGCTTCACCTCCTTGCTTAACAACACTACCCAAGGACCTGGCTTTCTGGCTCTAGGCGGGTTTGGAATTGGGCTTGGGCATGGGTTCGACGATATGGGATTTGGGAGTGGGAGAGGGGGTTGGCCTTTTCCGGGAATGGTCGATGGCTCTAACATTGGCGGCGGTGTTGGGGTTCAGAGTGTAGGGAATTCATGGCAGTTAGATAGTGGCGAAGGTGGGTTTGTTGGAGGAGACTGCTTCTCTTGGCCGGGGCTGGCGATTTCAACACGTGGAAATGGTCTGAAATGATTTCTTTTTTTTTTTGATTCCATGTCGACTTTAGATTACTGTGTGTTTCGGGGTATATCAGCTGTCGAAACTAGAAAGACTAGTTCGACTTTTTCTCTTTTGTTTTTGAACTTTCTTGTTCTGTGTATGTTACTACTGGTTTACTTGTTTAGTGACTAAGCAGTGTGAAATTTCTATAGTAGCTGACCTGACTTGTGTTTCAAATCTCCATCTTAAACACGCTTAAATTTTGATTCCGCCTTCGCCCAGCGAAGTCCATGGTTGGAGCAATAATTTTCTTATCCTCGATTTACAGGCAAAAGAACACGGCAATTTCTGACTATCCGGAATGTTTGTTGTAGACTTTGCATATTGCAGAAAAAACGAGGGAACAATATAATATTTTAATACAAATGATCGTTCTGTAAAGCTGGTCAGCGTCGTTGTCTGGTTATAGGTTCGAGTTTTGTTTACACTTTTTTCCCCAACCACATACGAATGAGATATGAAACGGGAAAACGACGATAAAGAATGGACCCGCAGCCTGTGCTCTGTGAGACTGCCCATTTCCCTGCCAAGAATGTGATTCACTGGAAGACGATGCTCTTGGTCTCGTTTTGTTTTTGTTACAACGCTATTTATGGATACATGCGAGCAAGCTCCTTTCATGATTATAAGCAACTTCCAATATGGCTCGCTCGACGGTTCAGTGCAAGAATGAGTCGTTGGTATTGCCAAGGATTCAAACCCAGTCAATCATAACTTATATAAATAAAAAAAATTAATGAAACTTTAGTTTGAAATTACATAATTTTAAAATAAAAAAACATTTAGTGGCCACCGATGTTTAAATTACGAAATATAATAAGAATAATATTTTTTAAATTAATTTTTACTATATATTATAATTTAAACACCGTATAAATCGTCGGTGGATCAAATACTCACTCTTTTAGAATTTACATCACTTATATTGTAATCTTGATACTTTTGATAGAATTTATACGTTTTCGTAATTATCGTAAGTAGAATATTAGAGAAGAAACAATTTGCACATTATAAGTGAGAGTGAGTTTGTGCCAAAAATTAAAATCGACAGCCAGTGCAACTCTTATATTAGCCGCTCTGACTTTTAGCTTGGAAGAGCTATATGAATTTCCTTTTACTGGTTGCGGATGGCTGTCGCAATGACGGTCTTCTTCTCATGGTATTTGTTTTTTATAGTATTTTTTTTCTTAATTGTTTTATTCTTTGTGTGAGATTTTTTTTCCTTGTGAAATTTAACCGTGATTTTTTGCCCTTTTCTATTATTTTCGTTTATTTATTTATTTTTTGTGTAAGAGTTATCCTTTTTCTTTTTTTATAGAAGTTAATTGTTATGATTTTTTGGTACGTTAAAAAGGATTATACTGTTATTTTTATCATTTTTTTTTATGATTCCGTCATTTTTAGTATTCTTTTTTATTAATATAAGTGTCGTGTAATGTTATATTTTATAAAATTATTGATAATATTTAATAAATTAAGTTGGTATTAGATATAGATTTACAATATTTTCTCTCTCTTTTATGATAAAATAACAAAACAATTGTGACTGTGATAAGAAAATATAAATGATGATAAAGATAGACTGAAAGTTGATGGTTGTAGCCTGCCTTTATCAATGCCTTTGAATGATTTAAAATTATACAATTTTTTATATTTGATTTTTTACTATTTAACTAATTTTAGTTTTTATATTTTTTATTTAAGTTGAATATGTAAAAGTAGTTAAAATAATTTTTTATCTTTTGTATTTTGTGAAAACCACTTTTTTTTTCATTTTCATGAATTTTTTTGACAAAAATAATAATAATTTGTATATTATAAAATATTTGTATTTGATATATAATATTTAAGATGTTGAAAAAGGTAGTTCTATTTTTTTCAGTGTTTTACACCATTCAAACAATTTAATTTTATTATTTGGATAAAATTTAATCTCATTTTTTCATAACTACCAACTTTATAGGATGAACATAATTAGAAATGTAAGATACACATCAAGTAGCTCTAAAAAGTGACATTAAATAGAAAAAAAAAATCTCCAGGGGCAATCTTCTCTTTTTTATTATATCTGCCTATAACACTAATTTACGTAGAGAAAGCTTGGGCTATTTATTTTTTGTTTTTAAATTTTATTTTTATAATTTTATTTTTTTTAAGATAAAAAACTCATTTGATAATTATTTTTTATTATTATTTCGAAAATAAGATATAAAAATAAATTATTTTTATTTATTGAATATAAAAAAGTAAGAAATATGTTTTTAAAATAATTTCTCAAAATTTTTATTTTATTTTTATTCTATGAAATAATTTTTAAAAATAATAAAACAAAAACAGAATCAAATATATTCTTTTTCCCCCAATGTTCATTTCTTCTCTCTGTACGTATTTCACATTAATGATATATTTTCCTTATATGTAAATCAATCTTATTGCAGCGATTGAATGAGTAATGGGTTACTTGGCACAAGGCCCATTCCATCGTGTGTAAGAAGCTAGATCCCTGAAGCTCTGACATGGGCTCCGGACTTTTAAGTCGGGTCGGATCCTGGAAGAGCTTGATGCAGAAAAAAAAAAAAAAACTGTCTCTTCGAACTTTGAAAAAGAATATAACGTTTTCAGAAGAATAATAAAGGCGGGTGTTTTGGCCCCGGTTTCCCTCGCTAGGGTTCAAACAGGGTTTTTCTTCAATCTTGTTACCAACTCTTGAAGAAGGATCTCACAAGAAGAACTTCTGATAGCAAATAAAACTATGTCATTTTCGTTGTTTTCGACGCCACAGCAGCAACCACAACAGCAGCAGCTGATTCTGTTCACTAACGATAGAACTCCCGCCACATATAGTACCAAGTGGGCGGATCTCCATCCTGATTCCCAGAAGATTCTCCTTCAGATCGAGTACGCTCCTCTATTCCTTTTTTAATTTCTGTCTGTTTCTGCAAAAATGTGGGTAGAAGAACGAAAATGAATTCTTGGTTTGTGTTCCTCTCCTATTTTGTTGTTTAGAAGCCAAACCGCAGGCCTCGGACCTTATTAATTTTCATGCTTGTCTGCACTATAAAACTGTATCTATATAGCTGCTCGGGAATGGACAAAAAGAGAATTCAGCTGAAACTTAAAACATGACTTCAGTTTTAATATCTATATGTAGGGCTGATTTGATAAAATTTAAAGATATTCAGTTCTTTGCCTAAAACATGAATGTTTCATGTCTAATTAGTTGTCAGTTTTGCCATCGCAGCTCGCAACCTTGGCTTTTGAGAAAATTATTTTTGATGCAAGGGAATCCTCAAGCTACTAGATACAGTAGAGTAAAGAAGGATATAGAGAGAAATACTCAATTTATTCATGTAATTTGATTATTACTGCAGACTGCAATACACCTTAAGAGTGATTGACAAGAACTAAATTAATTTCTGACAAATTCCTTTCTCAGTCCTAGTTGGCGTACAGCTTTATAACCTGCAGAAGTTTGTGTGTATTTATAGAAGCATATCTTGTGCAACAATGTCTATGTGGCATATTTTATGGGTTGAGATGTAGTTCTTATTTGATCTTTGGGTTGTTTAACTGTTATCTGTTACTTAGGGAGCGAATATTGGAGTATAGAGATGAGAGCCAGAGACTAGATCAGTGCAGTCGTCTCTATGATTCGTCAGTTTCAAATGATGGGTTTGAGCCTGATGCAAGCCATATTGTTCAGGTTCTCTCTTTGCACTCATAATTCTGTTATGATTTTTGTACAATATTTATTCCTCCTCATGTTTAATTATCTAAGTCATTGTAAATATATAATAGAAAAAGTTCTTTTTGAGCTTTTAGTTAATTATGATTTTCTTGTGGGTATTAAAATTTGTGGCAGGTTTGTTATATTGAGGCAGTCTCTGCCTACACAAAGGGAAAATAAAGTTCGGAAATTACTTTTTAGTTTAAGCAAATTGATTTTATGTCTCTGGAGCCTCAATGCTGATATTTACGTGTCTGATTGATATATATATATATATATATATATATATATATATATATATATATATATCTGTGTCTGTGTGTGTGTGTATTAGGTGCTACTGAGTTCTGCTGACTATTTACAAGTTCTCAGATGTGACCACTGACCAGGGTTTAGCATGTGCCAAAATATGGGTCACATTATTGTTTGTAATCAGTACAGAAGTACCTAATTCTGACCATTTTTGTTATTGCCTGTCAACTGAAATATTACTTATTTTAGCCGATTTCTAGATAAAAATTTAAACTTATATTATTTGTTTTTCCCAACATAAATCTAGAAAAAGCTGTAGCAAAATTTGTCGACTCTGGAATGCTGAATTAATTTGGTTTGCTCAGTTCATTTACAAAGGAAGCTATTCGAATTGAATTAGTTCATTTAAGTAGATCATATAACTTCAATAACACAAAGAACCTGTGAGCTCTTATTGTATTTTTTGGTTTCTCCATGATGTGATAACTTCTATGCACTACTTCATTATCGTTTATTTTTCATGTCTCATTAAACCTTTTATTTTGAATGAACTATCAATTATGTTGACAAGGTTAGCGCCCTCCTCTATCTCTCGTTTTACACGCTGGAGCTGGTGCATTTTAGTTGCTTTGTATACATGGTACAAGATCAATTTTCATTTGATGATTGACAGGAACTTGGTGGAATTAGCACTGCCATGGAACAACAGAAGATTTTGCTGCAGGAGTTGATGTCAGTTGTTAAAATTATGTTACGCAACACAGAGGTGGCTGTTTGTTCTTTTATGATGCTACGTCCAAGGTTTATTCATCCTAGTGTGGGGAATGCTTCCAGTGCCACTGCACCATCACAGACTCGTGGGGCAACTGTAATGCCTAGTTTAAGTAGCCAACCATCAGTTACATCTATGGTGCCTGTGCTTGATTTCTACAATGGGCTTCCAAAGAAACCGTCACCCTTCTTACAGCAAACAGTTTCAAGATTTGAGAAGTATCTTGGTGAATGCCGCCAATGGATTGAAGAGTTAGAGCAGCTGCTTCTTTCAGATTCTGAGAGAAACACTTCCAAAAATGGATCCTCATTGTTGCAATCTCTTCCCAAAGTCATGAAAAATGTGCATGACTTCTTTGTTCATGTGGCTGCAAAGGTAAAGAAAAACATTTTGCAATTTTAATTGATGTTGTATTGTACCATACAACTATGAGTTGTAACATACAGCTTCACAAAATAAATAATGTTCACGTCTGACACATTAGACACTTGTATTAAACATGACATGAAATTTCAAATTACATATGGACACATCAAATTTTGTCGTGTTGCGGTGTTGTGTCAGTGTTTATGCTTTTTAGGCTATGATTATATTGCATTTCATAATGAATCTTACAAAATTAAAATTTATCTTAGGTGATGTTCAAAAATATATTGACAGCTCTTTGATAATCGAACTCTCAATACGTTTATCACTGTAAACTACTTTTCTTCCTTATCCTTTTCTTTTAGGTTTTCCCTTTTTCTACTTTTACTTAAAAAAAGTTTTTCTTTGTTTTATTAATAGATGGTTATGTGCTCTTTTTGTTTAATAGAATCTGCTTAGGTTGTTCATACACAAAATTCTGTACACTTGTTCTCTATATTTTAAATGGCATTAATTTTTTACATATTTACCATTGCCGATTGCTAATTTGATCTTGGATTCGATGGCATATACTATTTTGTACTTGTTATAATGAACCAGGCACATACCTTGGTGTATTAGAGATGATACTTCTGAGGTTCCCCCTTCGCTCAAAATAAGTTCATATCTGCAGATAAAGGAGATGCATTTTTTTTCCTCTATTCCCTTCTACAGTTATAACAGGTTTTTAAATGCTTACCTAGGCGGAAAGCATTCATCAGTACATTGAATCTATGAAATCAGCCTACCTAGCTGAACTGTGCCGCCGGGGGGAGGTGAATGATCCATTCATAGAGGCTGATCGGCGAGAAACAGCAAGACAGGAAGCTGCCTCAAAAAGAGTTCATCCAACATTGCATTCACCTGCAAATGCACAACCATCAACACAAGTTGCTGGGCTGTTTTCCAGCTCTGGAACTCAAGGGGCATTGGCTGTACCACAGACATCTGCACCAACTTCATTAGGAAGTGGGCTCTCAGTTTTCGGCACGCCTTCTTCAGCTCCACCTTCCTATATATCATCTCTATTTACAACCCCGACTACTTCTGCTCCAGTATCCTCTTTATTTGGATCATCAAGTGCTACACCCCAAACCTCACTTTTTAGTTCTTCATCAGCTTCCTTATTTGGTTCAACACCCTCTCAGTTTGGTAATACTGCTCCATCATTCGGCACAACTCCTGGAGCTTCAGTCTTTTCAACTCCATTTGCTTCAGGTATTTTCTTGAGTTATAGTTTTGCTTAGAGTATCAAACTTATAAGTGTTGATGAACTACATAATGTTTTAGATAAATTTTGACTTGGAAAGTGCAATTTGTTCGTGAGCGCATCACTTATGTCTCTATCACTGGATTCAGGAGTCACTTATGACTAAACCGTATAGTCTTAGCTCTGAGCTACATGTGATTTTGTCCTACTAAATAGCAGCCGTAAATCTTTGAAAGTAAATTTACACACTTGCTTTTTTTGTCCACAAATATGGGCACACCACCGCCTTATTCGCATAGTTATTTTTTTTAAAAGATGACACTGGACGTCTGGGCCCAGGTGGTATTGGTAACTTATTGCCTATTGGATATACACGTGACCTTCCATAAGCAGTTTCATAGCTCAGGGTTATTTGCCATTGGTCACTGTTTCTGACTATTCATTAAACGCTTTGTAGCTTTTTGATATTCTAATGGATGTAAGAATCATAGAAGTTAACAGGCTTGACTGCAATGCAATTTGGAAATGAAACAGATAGAAGTCAGATGCCTGCCAGTATAGAAGGGGGGTGGGGGGATAGATTTAATTTACCTTTTTTCTTTAATCCTATTTCAGAATGTTAGCAATTTTTATTGCTCTTTTTTCGTCTTCAGGTGCTGCAACAGGATCAGGGGCAAGCTTTGGATCGGTGGGTGGCTTTTTGGATTCTGGCTTATTTTTAGAGAATTCAGTTAGTAATTGATTAAGAAAACCTAGTGTGTAGTATCATGCTAGCTTTGGTAGAGATAAGTATTCCTGTCTTCTGCTTAATCTTAGTTTATCTCCTTGTTGGCTTGTGAGAATGCATCTATTAAACCTTCATTTCTGCGATGTCTTTGCAGAAATCATCACGGCCAAAATTCAGAACTGCTCGACGCTAATAAAAGCCATATGAGATTATAACATTGGTTGCAACCTTTTCTGCTACCCAAGGAATCTGCATGTTCGACACGAAATATTGATTTGTCCTTGTGACATGGTCTTAGGCTGTAAGTTTTCTGCTGTGAACCTGATGGATCTGGAAAGGTAGAGTACTGCATTGTGGGTACTAGTGCATCTTGGCATCTTAATTCTGCCGTGTTGGATTCCCTTGGGTAGACCTGCAGGCATTTCCAGCTGAGTTACTGTAGAATCCATGATACTGTAACATTCTAGGTTAGATGATTTTGCATAATAAATTTTAATGGAGAGATTTATCCAGTATGTCATGTCTTCCTTGCCAAATAAACATAATTTTTGCATGTTTGCCAAATGTTATGTCATGATTTTCTTGTTCTTTTCCATAATATTTTCAAATCATGACCGAACTGAAGCAGAGCAATTCTGCAGAATTTTTTTAGCTTCCTGCGACAGAGTGATTCTATTTTTTTTTTTTTTTAAACAAATTTTGCTTGCATGAAGGCTGAAATGATAGGGCAGATGTTTGAGTAAAAACCGTCTACTACTTGGATTGATATCTTTATGATGACTCTAAAGTGAAGAAAGGATATATTTAACGAATACCAATTTAGGATCTTATCCCTATAGTTTTACATGTTAACTTTCGGATAATTTACCATCCTGTCAAATGGCTTTGGCGTTGGCATCTTTTTCACTCCCATTTTTAACTTCATTAAATTTGAGGCGGAGTTCAATTTTGAATGGTCTTTCGGGTAAAAGGAAAGAGTATCAAAGTGATATTGAGAATATGAGCGACGAATACATAGCAATCAAGGGCGATGTTCAGAGGTAGATGATTGTAAAGCATCAACATATCCCCGGGTCTGATACATGTGGATGTTCTCTAGAAGAGATCGCTACCAAATATTATTAAATTTTGACCTTTTAAAGTTTTGGAACCTTTTATCGTGGATATATACAAGGTATTATGTTATTTGCTCCTACTCTGCTGGGACTGTGGATGTTCTCTAGAAGAGAAGAAAGGCTGACACCTGATACGTAACAGGAAAATGTTCTCACCCTTTATTCTCTTGGAAAGCACAGAAATATACACACACACGAATATACAATCAGGAAAACCAAGAAATTAGGAGATAAAATATTCTAAATAACTAGCAAATATTCTAAATAAATAGCTATCCTAATATAGAAGATTACAAGCTGTACACCAAATATTCTGAGTAATGGATTAGATCTGTTAGACCTTCTCAAGATGGTGCGCCAGTGGAGACACCAATCTTGAGAGAAATATCCTGGAGTTGACATCGAGAGAGTGGTTTAGTTAATGCATCGGCCAACTGATCTGCAGACGAAACATGAGAGACTTGAAGGCGACCACTTTGCACTAGTTCACGGACAAAATGATAGTCTATAGCAATGTGTTTCATGCGAGAATGGAAGACCGGGTTCGCACATAAATATGTTGCACCAATGTTGTCACTGTAAAGAGTCGGTGGAACATGGATCAAGACACCAAGTTCTTCAAGTAGAGAATGTACCCACTGAAGTTCTGCAGCAGCAAAAGCAATGGCACGATACTCAGCTTCAGTAGAAGAGATAACTACAGATCGTTGCTTCTTTGAACTCCAAGAGATAGGATTCAGACCAAGGAAAACAATATAAGCACCTGTAGAGATACGATCATTAGGATCACCTGCTCAGTCTGCATCACAGAAAGCATGAAGAGATAGAGAGCTGTGGCGTTGGAATCGAATACCATAGGACCGTGTACCATTGAGGTACTGAAGGAGACGCTTAACAGCACCCCAATGATGAGTTGTTGGAGCATGCATAAATTGGGATAACTTGTTGACAGCAAAGGCAATGTCAGGACGACTAATGAGAAGATATTGTAAGCTGCCAACCGTCTGACGATAAAGTGTTGCATCGGCAGGTAGAGAACCATCATGGAGTTGGAGTGAAGAGGAGGTGGCTAGTGGCGTCTGAACGGGTTTAGAATTTTCCATGTTGTGCTTGGTAAGGAGATCCATAAGATATTTTTGCTGAGTGAGATGGAGACCCGTTGGATAAGGAATAGCCTCAACACCAAGGAAATACAATAAAACACCTAAGTCTTTGATCGAAAAATGAGAACCCAATTGATCAACAAAATTCTGGATGGCCACATCATCACTCCCCGTAAGAATTAGATCATCAACATATACTTCACAGTGGAGATACAAGATAGGGGAGAAAATAAAGGACATAAAAAGCGAAAGTATTTACAAAGACAAATAAATTAAACCTTGCTTTACTTGGCAGCTCGCTAAGTACCAGATTTCCAGCATAAAACATGTATAAAGAATTCATATAAACTCATGACGGCTCTGAACTCTGATGATAATCAACTTAGCATCGTTGGATGTCCAGTCTGGAGCATCCTCTTTATCATGTCCATCCCAAATGCAGAATCTGACGAACTGGTCAATGGCAGCAGCACAATATTAACTCAGCGGTCTAATTTATGAGCTTCACATAAATGAAGAGAAGTAAAAATAACTGCAACTCCCTAAAAGAACAAGAGCAAGACCACAAGGGCAGAGATCTTACCACTTTAAAAAATCGAGGGTTGAAATAACAAAATGCTGTGTCTACTTACCAACGTGGTACCAAAATAATAAAAATCGTCTGGAAGTGGAAAAAAATATTCTGCTAAAGATAACTGAGTTATGGCTTTGATCATGACTTCCTCTCTTTTTTTAAAAGTTCTTTGTCAAATAAATCTCTGATATGATTATAAAATATCAACAAAGATATCACCAGCCCATTACAGGCACTTAAACCAAAGGTAGACATGCAAAGGCCACACAACAGGCCAGATATCCTACAGTTGTTCTGCAAAGGCCCCAGTCAACACCAGCTTCTTGATTTAAAGAACACTAATGCAGTGGTTTTAAATTTCAGAACTTTGAGGAAATATGTGAGAAAAGAATAGAGATGAAAGGTCATGAACAATTTAGGGCTGCCAATGCTTTCTGCGTAGCTAACAAAGGAAGGGACAGCTCATGATTGGATGCAACGTCTCCCTCCCCTGCCCCAGAGACACATAAATGATAGAAGGGGGAAAAATAAAGTATCAAAAAAGAAAGTAAAGGATTTTTTTAAAAAAAGCATTCTCATATACTTAGCAAGCTAAAAGTAGCTAGATTAATATCCCACTTGCAGATTACCAAGCACCCCATTGGCTAAGAAAATTATAATCCAGTATTTTTCTATTTTCTACGACTGCAGCTCATTAAAGTACTCAATTTACAATTTAAAAGTCCAATCTGCATTTTATTTTCGTCAATGAAGATGGTATATGTTATATTTGTAGTCCCAAAAAATTCCACATAACACAACCATAATAAAGAAAATAAAACCGATATATTATCCTAAAAGCTTATTGAATCACAATGCAGGGCACATAATGTCAGTTTCATACTTGCATTTGTCCTATTGGTGATTTATCACTTGACTCAGTATTTATTTACCAGTGATTTATCACAAAAGGAGAATGGGTCCCCATTTAAACACTCTGCATCATCCGAAAAGCCCATTCTCAAATTCAAGTACAATTAGTTGGTAACTAAATACCAGCAATAAAATCCACAAATCATGTCAACACCCACTTCCTTCAATTTTACAAAAATATGGTTTGAAAAATATCATGCCATGATCACTAGTAGTTTCAGCAGAAGAGAAATGACTGCCACTTGCCACTTTCCATCAGCCCCAAGCAGAGAACAAGTCACATCCTAACATGCCACCAACTTCATAGTAGCAAATAGCATTTATAGACTGCCTGACAGAGCTAGCCAAAATGGTAGAGAACTTTGGGAGGCAACTTGGTTTCAATAAAGTTATATCCCCCAGACTGTAAGCTGATTCAGTGTCTCTTAAAACTCTTTTTACTATATTATTTCCTGAAAAAAGTTTTCAGAAACATGTAAATACTAAATAGTGTTCTCTCTCCCTCTCCGTTTTAGGAAACTACAGAAAGTAAATTGCTCAAGAGTAAGCATAACACAATATTACAGTAACAAAGCAGCATAGATGTATGCTAAAAGAACTACCTATTTCCTAATTGTGAATTAAATCACAAGAGGAATATAAGCTAAATTTTGGTTTTTAATGCCTCGGAATCATGTTTTATTTCAATCAAGTTCAAGCTATCCAAGTGTTTCCTGTCCATATATGACTAAGAGAAAGGAAAACTAGGGAGAAAGAAACAATTTTGTAGAAGTCATTATGATGAGAAGGAAACTCCAAAGACACCATGTCATAAACACCATCTCCCAAGCAAAAACAAAGACTTAGACGAAAGCCACCTCACCACATAGAAGTAGTCTGAAGTATCTTATAATTCTAAGCAAGGAAACAAGAAAGAAATACAATAGCAATATTGAAAAGCATAGTTAGAATTGGTGTGGTCAGAGTAAAGACAGCTCACCTAGGGATAGTAATTTCATAGGGAAATGAAACAGCACCCTCTAGATTTGGTATAGGAGGAACATGGTCCTTCTTCTCATTAACAAATTTAATTATTTGAAATAAAACTTCCCGAAGGGATGCTTCCAATGCTGCACTTCGAACATTTCTATCTCGATCTTCCAACGCTCCTTCTACTTGTAAGTAAAATGGCAGAACAGGCAAGGAAAGGAAAAATAATATTAGATAGGGTACAGCAATTAACTGTGCAGTAGGAGTGAAACATAAAGAGAAAATTTAGTTTGAAGAACAAAAGCAATTGACTGCACCTCCTGTATCAACAACTTTAGAGTGATGAGACTTGTTAGAATGAGCCTTTGGATGCTGGGCCACATTCAGGTAAATATACCACTGCTCCCAATACAAGCGTTCAATCTTATTACTGAACCAAGAAACCTGTTTGTTTTTTACCTCATAGAAAGATAAGCATATCTGCATCATCAGAGTTTAGAAGCCTATTAGAATACTTATAAAAATAAAACATATTTCAATGCTAAGAGATAGCACTTATTGCACATAAACTTTGATTGTATACCAAAGTTTGCAAAAGGGAATATACGATATATTAACACTGAGCCAAGCATTTTGCACAGATTTTCTGAATGCAAATTGCTTTGAACCACAAAATATAGAACCACTAACAGAAGTTCTACTCTTGTTAAGGAATGTTCTTGAAATACTTAATAGCATTGCCCATGAATATTCTGAACCAGTGTCCATGATGTGATAACTTCTATGCATTACTTCATTGTCGTTTATTTTTCATGTCTTATTAAACCTTTTATTTTGAATGAACTATCAATTATGTTGACAAGGTTAGCGCCCCCCCTCTATCTCTCGTTTTACGCGCTGGAGCTGGTGCATTTTAGTTGCTTTGTATACATGGTGCAAGATCAATTTTCTTTTGATGATTGACAGGAACTTGGTGGAATTAGCACTGCCATGGAACAACAGAAGATTTTGCTGCGGGAGCTGATGTCTGTTGTTAAAATTATGTTACGCAACACAGAGGTGGCTGTTCGTTCTTTTATGATGCTACGTCCAAGGTTTATTCATCCTAGTGTGGGGAATGCTTCCAGTGCCACTGCACCATCACAGACTCGTGGGGCAACTGTAATGCCTAGTTTGAGTAGCCAACCATCAGGTACATCTATGGTGCCTGTGCTTGATTTCTACAATGGGCTTCCAAAGAAACCGTCACCCTTCTTACAGCAAACAGTTTCAAGATTTGAGAAGTATCTTGGTGAATGCCGCCAATGGATTGAAGAGTTAGAGCAGCTGCTTCTTTCAGATTCTGAGAGAAACACTTCCAAAAATGGATCCTCATTGTTGCAATCTCTTCCCAAAGTCATGACAAATGTGCATGACTTCTTTGTTCATGTGGCTGCAAAGGTAAAGAAAAACATTTTGCAATTTTAATTGACGTTGTATTGTACCATACAACTATGAGTTGTAACATACAGCTTCACGAAATAAACAATGTTCATGTCGAACACATATTAAACACTTGTATCAATCATGACATGAAATTTCAAATTACATATGGACACATCAAATTTTGTCGTGCTGCGGTGTTGTGTCTGTTTATGCTTTTTAGGCTACGATTATATTGCATTTCATAATGAATCTTACATAATTAAAATTTATCTTAGGTGATGTTCAAATATATAGACAGTTCTTTGATAATCGAACTCAATACATTTATCACTGTAAACTACTTTTCTTCCTTATCCTTTTCTTTTTGGTTTTCCCTTTTTCTACTTTTACTTAAAAAAAGTTTTTCTTTGTTTTTTTAATAGACGGTTGCTATTTATGTGCTTTTTTTGTTTAATATAATCTGCTTAGGTTGTTCATACACAAAATTCTGTACACTTGTTCTCTATATTTTAAATGGCATTAATTTTTTACATATTTACCATTGCCGATTGCTAATTTGATCTTCGTTTCGTTGGCATATACTATTTCGTACTTGTTATAATGAACCAGGCACATACCTTGGTGTATAAGAGATGATACTTCTGAGGTTCCCCCTTCGCTCAAAATAAGTTCATATCTGCAGATAAAGGAGATGCATTTTTTTTTTCTCTATTCCCTTCTACAGTGATAACAGGTTTTTAAATTCTTACCTAGGCGGAAAGCATTCATCAGTACATTGAATCTATGAAATCAGCCTACCTAGCTGAACAACGCCGCCGGGGGGAGGTGAATGATCCATTCATAGAGGCCGATCGGCGAGAAACAGCGAGACAGGAAGCTGCCTCAAAAAGAGTTCATCCAACATTGCATTCACCTGCAAATGCACAACCATCAACACAAGTTGCTGGACTGTTTTCCAGCTCTGGAACTCAAGGGGCATTGGCTGTCCCACAGACATCTGCACCAACTTCATTAGGAAGTGGGCTCTCAGTTTTTAGCACGCCTTCTTCAGCTCCATCTTCCTCTATATCATCTCTATTTACAACCCCGACTACTTCTGCTCCAGTATCCTCTTTATTTGGATCATCAAGTGCTACACCCCAAACCTCACTTTTTAGTTCTTCATCAGCTTCCTTATTTGGTTCAACACCCTCTCAGTTTGGTAATACTGCTCCATCATTTGGCACAACTCCTGGAGCTTCAATCTTTTCAACTCCATTTGCTTCAGGTATTTTCTTGAGTTATAGTTTTGCTTAGAGTATCAAACTTATAAGTGTTGATGAACTACGTAATGTTTTAGATAAATTTTGACTTGGAAAACGCAATTTGTTCCTGAGCGCATCACTTATGTCTCTATCAAGCAGCCGTAAATCTTTGAAAAGTAAATTTACACTTGCTTTTTTGTCCATCAATATTGGCACACCACCGCCTTATTCACATAGTTATTTTTGTTAAAAGATGACACTGGACGTCTGGGCCCAGGTGGTATTGGTAACTTATTGCCTATTGGAGATACACGTGACCTTCCATGAGCAGTTTCATAGCTTTTTGATATTCTAATAGATGTAAGAATCATAGAAGTTAACAGGCTTGACTGCAATGCAATTCGGAAATGAAACAGATAGAAGTCAGATGCCTGCCAGTATAGAAGGGGAGTGGGGGTATAGATTTAATTTATCTTTTTTCTTTAATCCTATTTCACAGAATGTTAGCAATTTTTATTGCTCTTTTTTCGTCTTCAGGTGCTGCAACAGGATCCGGGGCAAGCTTTGGATCGGTGGGTAGCTTTTTGGATTCTGGCTTTTTAGAGAATTCTGTTAATAATTGATTAAGAAAACCTAGTGTGTAGTATCATGCCAGCTTTGGTAGAGATAAGTATTCCTGTCTTCTGCTTAATCTTAGTTTATCTCCTTGTTGGCTTGTGAGAATGCATCTATTAAACCTTCATTGATGCCTTTGCAGAAATCATCACGGCCAAAATTCAGAACTGCTCGACGCTAATAAAAGCCATATGAGATTATAACATTGGTGGCAACCTTTTCTGCTACCCAAGGAATCTGCATGATCGACATGAAATATTGATTTGTCCTTGTGACATGGTCTTAGACTGTAAGTTTTTTGCTGTGAACCTGATGGATCTCGAAAGGTAGAGTACTGCATTGTGGGTACTAGTGCATCTTGGCATCTTAATTCTGCCGTGTTGGATTCCCTTGGGTAGACCCGCAGGCATTTCCAGCGAGTTACTGTAGAATCCATGATTCTGTAACATTCTAGGTTAATCTAGGTTAGATGATTTTGCATAATAAATTTTAATGGAGAGATTTATCCAGTATGTCATGTCTTCCTTGCCAAATAAACATATAATTGTTGCATGTTTGCCAAATGTTATGTCATGATTTTCTTGTTCTTTTCCATAATATTTTCAAATCACAACAGAGCAATTCTGCAGAATTTTTTTAGCTTCCTGCGACAGAGTGATTCTAATTTTTTTTTTTTTAACAAATTTTGCTTGCATGAAGGCTGAAATGATAGGGCAGATGTTTGGGTAAAAACCGTCTGCTACTTGGATTGATATCTTTATGATGACTCTAAAGTGAAGAAAGGATATATTTAACGAATACCAATTTAGGATCTTATCCCTATAGTTTACATGTTAACTTTTGGATAATTTACCATCCTGTCAAATGGCTTTGGCGTTGGCATCTTTTTCACTCCCATTTTTAACTTCATTGAATCTGAGGCGCAGTTCAATTTTGAATGGTCTTTCGGGTAAAAGGAAAGAGGCACTCTAAATTCTAATTTAGAGGCAGTTTGTGTCCTGCACAAGCTGTTTGAACTGTAAGGCTCAAATTTTTCCATTCATTAAAGTTTGAGCTTGAATTATAATTTCCTTGTAGAAGCTACCAATCGTTAGACATTCTGATTGCATGATGGGATAAATGACAAAAAGATATTAGAACATAAGACGATGGGAGCAGGAGTTCATATTGGCCATGGTACTAGGAAATGGAATGCTAGAATGGCACCACCTTATATATATATGCAAAGCGTAAAAGTATTCATATTACAAATCTGATTAAAACTGCTCGTTTTTTATAAGAAGCTTGTGATTTAGTTTTTGATGCAGCAATTAGAAGAAAACAATTCTTAATTGTTGGTACCAAAAAAATAAAGCAGCTGATTAAGTAGCGCCTTCCATCTCCAAATTTAACTCAAACGTAGCTCGTTTCTTTGTGAGTGAAGCAGTATTAAATCAAAATATCTAACAAGCATTAGTCCTTCTGAAAAGGAGGTGATTTAGCCGCACAAGTTTTCAGCACCGAATACCTTCTAGACACTGCAAAATCTGATTCGTAGTTGGGCCTTGGAAGTTATGAACACTATAATTAGTTATCCCTCTCTTGTGAACTGAGAATGTCATCGTGGCTGCTGTCGTTACGTGGTCGTAGTGTGGATTGAGTCTATCAAAGTGATATTGAGAATATGAGCGACGAATACATAGCAATCAAGGGCGATGTTCAGAGGTAGATGATTGTAAAGCATCAACATATCCCCGGGTCTGATACATGTGGATGTTCTCTAGAAGAGATCGCTAGCAAATATTATTAAATTTTGACCTTTTAAAGTTTTGGAACCTTTTATCGTGGATATATACAAGGTATTATGTTATTTGCTCCTACTCTGCTGGGACTGTGGATGTTCTCTAGAAAAGAAGAAAGGCTGACACCTAATACGCACGAAAAAAAAAGAAAAGAGAGAGAATATTTTGGTCTTGTTAAAATATTGGGACCGTATGGAGGGGGGTCATTTTGTCTCATCGTCATCATATATACCATTAACAACTTGGCCTGAGAGATGAATTGGAGGCAAACACAATAAACAAGGGAGATGGCCGAAAGCGTGAGGCACTTTGTGCTGGTTCATGGAGCCTGCCATGGGGCCTGGTGTTGGTACAAGGTGGCAACTCTGCTGAAATCGGCTGGCCATAAAGTCACAGCTCTGGACTTGGCTGCTTCTGGTATCCATCCAAAGCAGGCGCATGAGCTCCGTTCAATTTCTGACTACTATGAACCCTTGATGGAATTCATGCATTCTCTTTCAACAGAGGAGAGGGTGATTTTGGTGGGTCACAGTCTTGGTGGGGTCTCCATATCCGTCGCCATGGAAAGGTTCCCTGAGAAAATCTCTCTTGCAGTTTTCGCCACTGCTTTGATGCCCAACGAGGACCTCACTTATCCGGTTCTTAATGAAGAGGTACTTTTGCATACTCATACGCACACTTTTAATGGGCAACCGGTGATTTGTTCAGATTTTGAATTTCATCTGCCGGAGGGATATGGGTATCTGAATATTTTATAATAGTAACGAAATTAATGCCTCTTCAAAGCAAAAGTGATTTTGTTTCTGAATCAGTATTCAGATTAATGTGTCATGTCCAGGCATTAAACCATTTTCTTCAAATGACTTGGAATTTAGAAATGAAACCAATCATGTGGAAATGTGCAGATGAAGAGCAGCTTGGTTTCTCTTATGGACACACACTTTACTTTTGATGATGGCGCCGACAAACCTCCGACCACAAGAATATTTGGACCCAAATTCATGGAATCCGAGTTATACCAATTATCCCCAAATGAGGTAAGAGTTCCAATTGAATACAATTTATAATCCAAGTAACATAAAATGTTATGACATTTCATTCACAAATTAGGATTTGAGCCTGGCATTGTCACTGGTGAGACCCGTGCCTTTCTTCAATGATTTGGAATTATTGCTAAAAGAAACAGCAGTGACCAAGCAGAGACATGGAAGGGTACCTAGAGTTTACATCGTGTGCGACAGAGACAAAATAATAAAAGAGGATTTTCTAAGGTGGATGGTTGAGACAAGTCCTCCATTGGAGGTGAAAGTCATCGCTGGCTCCGATCACATGCCTATGTTCTCCAAACCACTAGAGCTATGCTCTTGCCTCCTACACTTTGCCGACAAATATTGATCGTTTATTTTCACTTTGTCGTCTACACTCCATTAGAGATTGCTTTTGTGACTGCAAGGATTATATCTGTAAAACTGTACTTTGGAAAATTTGTTAGGCAACAAATATGGAAGAACTTGCTACATTATGATAGAATAGAACTGAGTTTATCTTGTCGACACGCTTGCTGGTTGTTCATATTTCGTTGGGTCGTACGAGAATTTTAAGACACTTGTCATAAACATAACAGCAAAAGCCCAATATGTAATCATGTGTATCTCTCAGCTATCTGGAGGAGAATTTGGGAGACTCGTTGTGGCTTGGAAAGCATAACCATATGATCTGCATCCTCGATTTCCAAGACGTCGTTAATTCCAGCATTTTGGATCATCCACAGTTGATATGCCGATGGAATTATTAAATCCTCCTTGCAAACAATATAAGCACGCGCAACTGAACCATATCCCTCTTTTGATAAATTCCTTGCCTTGACCTTGTCAAAGTCTTGGCTAATTCAAGATCCTGCATAATGTTTGTCTATGCCTGAGACCGCGCGCCTTTCAAATTCCATAAGAATCAAAGAAGCTAGGCAGTCAAAACTCAGAGTACCTCAATGGGACAGAGTTGATAAAGTTTTGCGGTCAAAGACTTGGGCCCAAAAATCATTGTTGTTGTAGTTCCAGAGGACGAGAATTCAATGTCTAAATCTTCGTCGTTTCCTGCTCTCTCCGTGCTCTGTTGCCGAAAAAAATATTAAGGTTTGTTAGCGTAGGGTGTAATGGAGGGGGTGGTTGGGAAGCATGCGTCTTGTAAGACATAGGATGGTTTGTGTTGGATATCAGGCATATAAGCTGATAAGAAAACTCCAACTGCTATCTTTTCTGGGAATCTATCCATGGCAAGAGCTAAACTCAACCCTCCAAAGCTGTGTCCCACAAGAACAACCTTTTCATTTGGAGGGAGTGAAACCAACTTATATAAGCTTACAGAAACCAACTGGGAACATACCACTGGGAATTCATTTTTTATTTTATTTCTATTCTAGTTAAAACCCCTTCTTGTATTAACCAACAAAGGCTGAGAGTAGTCAGAAAAAGTATGAACATGTTCAATACTCCTAGTGTTGATGCCGGATGCAGCAAGGTCGAGTACTGTGACTTGGTGGCCGACTGACTCCAGCTGTGGCTTGAGCTTGTACCAACACCAAGCGCCATGGCAATTTCCGTACACCATCACGTAATGCTTTCTTTCATATCTTCACTCGCTGCTCCGAAACCAACTATTGGGCGACGCTTCTATATATCACGTCCTTATCAGTCATCCTCTTTTACCTAATTTATATATATAAATTAATATTTGTATTAACGGTTAAATAAATTGTATGTGGGTGTGGGGGACGTGATACCTGAAGTGGGAATTCCCTATTTTGGGACGGCGACAACAGCTAGTGGTAGCTTAACAATGGGGGTGACGGCATTAAAATAAATTATCAAATACTTCTTTTTGGCCGGCAGTTTCTTTGTTGTAAATCCTAGTCATTCCAATAGTAGTTCATGCAAATACAATTCATCCAATTTGTCATTCGGTAAGCAGTGTCTTTCCATCTAACCGGAAACGAACTCTCTTTCACATATTTACTAACTAAAAAATGCTAACTACTTAATTATATCCATCATTGTTATCTGTGGCTATTTGTTTCTTGCTGGGTTCTCTCTCTCCCAATATTATAGCATTCCATTATTATCACGTCCTTATTAGTCATCATCTTTTACCTAATTTATATATAAAAATTAATCTTCGTATTAACGGTTAAATAAATTGTATGCGGGTGTGGGTGTGGGGCGGGATTTCGCAATTGATACCTGAAGTGTGAATTCCTTATTTTGGGAGGACGACGACAGCTAGTGGTAGCTTAACAATGGGGGTGACTGTAACAGTTTTTTTTTTATTAATAATTAAATTTTATTCTTTATATTTATGGTTCAACGTTTTTTTAATTAAATAAGGGATTGAATAGTTATGAAAAGTCAATCTTAAGATGATAACTCTTCCGTGAATGTTTTTTATAGTAGAACATCTATATAAATGTGTTTTGGTCTCTAAGTCTATTTTTTTTTTTACATTTTTACGAATTTACATCATTTAGAGAGAGAGAGATCAGATTTGAAAATACTAAAATCTTTGAAAAATTTGAAGAAAAATAATGTCGAGAGGTTGGTATAATTCTATTTTATTTTGCATTTGTTTAATTTATTCATATTATTTTGAGTTTAGAAACATATTTAGATAACATGGATTATGAAACGTTCAACTTCAATTGAACTAAACAAATTAAGAGACTTTAAATATTGAAGTTCTCTTATCACTAAAGGTGGATTCCCAACTTAGGATCCAATTTCATTTATGGAAAAAAAATTGAATATCTTCCCGGATTATAAAGAAATCTCCCACTATATACCCCCTATATTCATCCATACGAACTAACCTTGTCAACTCAGCAATTAATCACTTCTTAACTACTGAAAACACGTCAACCATCACGTAAACTAACAAATCAGCCTTAATAGAATTTTCCATCTAACCCTACATAAACCATGCAACGTAAATAGTAACTCAAACGTATAACAAAATTTTCCATCTAACCCTACGTAACCCAACGTATCTTATGCAACGTACTAACTTAAACGCATAATGTTTTGTTCTTTAAAACCCAGTCATAACAAGAGTCCCCCCCATGAGAAGTTCCTTGTCCTCAAGGAACAGCTAAGCCGAAATCTGCAAGATAAGATGGGAATTGTTGTTGAAATTGTTGTAAATCCATCCACGAAGCATCCTCCTCATTAGTATGGGCCCACTGAATCAATAATTCTGTAATAGCCTTCCCTTTCTTTTGTTTTATCCTTCTGTCTAGAATTCTGAGTGGCAACAATGACATCGTTCCCTTGTCATCCAAAGGTGGTAAAGACACTGAAACAGGTCTAGGCCCATGATTCTTTTTGAGAAGTGAAACATGGAAAACGTTATGAATTTTAGAACCGGAAGGCAGATTCAACTTATAAGCCACAGCTCCTACTCGCTCCAATATTTCAAAGGATCCATAGTAAATGGCAGCCAACTTATGAAAATGCCTATTAGGAATCGATGACTGTCTATACAGTTGAAACTTAAGGTAGACAAAGTCACCTACATTAACTCACGTTCCATCTTGTGCTTATCAGCCTGAATCTTCATACGCTTCTGAGCCTTCCGCAAATTATCTTGCAATAGTCGGGAAATAGTCTCCCATGATCTCTCACTTAAATCAACGGCTTCCACCATGGACTGTCCTGCGACATATGGGTTGTACATCGTAGGCTTATAACCATACAAAGCTTTAAAAGGAGTGAGACTGGTAGTGGAATGGCATGTAGTATTATACTAGAATTCTGCCATAGGAATGTGATTTTCCCAGTTATGAGGTTTTTCCCCTATTGCACACCTCAAATAACATTCCAAGCATTTATTCAAAACCTTAGTCTGGTCATCCGTTTGTGGATGATAGGACGTAGACTTTAGATGCTTGACTCCCTGAACCTTAAACAATTCTAACCAGAAAGTACTTAGAAAAAGGGGGTCTTGATCAAAAAATTACCATCGAAGGTCAGCCATCCAGTTTGATGACATGCGTAAGTAATGCTTTAGCAACAACCTTTGTGGTGACCGGAGGTGTCAATGGAATAAAATAGCCATACTTCGTGAGTTTGTCTACTACCACCATAATGGATGTTTTGCCATGAGAACTAGGCAATCCTGTGATAAAGTTCATGGAAATGGTGTGCCATGCAGTTCTGGGTATTGACAAAGGTTGTAACAATCCAAGATAGGCTACTATCTCAGTCTTATTTCATTGGCAGATTGCACAACTAAGAACAAATTGGTGAACGTTCTTTTGCAACCCCTTCCAGTAAAATAATGATTTGATTCTTTTATATGTCTTTGTCACCCCCGAATGTCCTCCCCAAGCCGAGCCATGGTACAACTTCACTATCTCTTCTCTAAGTTCATTATTTGATTCGACCACCATCTTCCCATGTCTCTTTAGTATTCCTCCTAGCCAACGATATTTTGAACTATCATTAAGATAGCGTTGCAGTTGTTGAATTAATGACTGAAGCTTAGCATCTGTTCTATACGAGTCTTTGATCCTTTGAAGTAGATCAGATCCTACCACAGATATAGCCATCAACAGTTACTATCAGGTTTTCTAGACAATGCATTCACAGCTCCATTATCAACACCTTTCTTATACTCAATGTCAAAATCCATTCCCAATAATTTCTCCAAACCCCAATTCTGCATAGTTGTATGGAGTTGTTGACATAGTAAATACTTTAATGCTTTCTGATATGTCCTCATAATGAAATGATGACCCAATAAATATGCTGTCCATTTCTTGACAGCAAAAACTAATGCAAAAAGCTCTCGTTCATATGCTGAGAGAGCTTGATATTTAGGTCTCATCGCCTTGCTAATATATGCCAATGGTCGCCCTTGTTGCATTAATACAGCACCTATACCATAGCTGGACGCATCTATCTCAATAACGAACCCTTCATTAAAATCAGGTATTGCTAACAGAGGAGCTTTGTCAATTTTTGTTTCGGTTTCAAAGGCTGCTTGAGCTGCTTTTCCCCACACGAAAGCTTGATGTTTTAATAGGTCAGTGAGAGGCTTTGCTATGATGCAATATCCTTCCACAAAACTTCTATAGTATCCCGACAATCCCAAGAACCCTCTGACGTCTTTAATAGACCTAGGCCAGGGCCATTTCTTCACAGCTTCCACCTTCTTCGAATCTACTGCCACACTGTTTCTAGATATAACATGCCCCAAGTATTCAACCTGAGTGAGGCCAAACATACATTTACTCTGTTTTGTAACCAGTGAATTTTTCTTGAGGACATTTAACACAACCTCTAAATGCCTCAAGTGTTGCTGCCAACTAACACTGTAGATCAATATATCATCAAAAAACACTAATATAAATCTTCGTAAGAACGGATGAAACACATGGTTCATGAGCGCCTGGAAGGTAGCAGGGGCGTTTGTTAATCCAAATGGCATCACAATCCCTTCTTAGTGTCCATTATGGGTCTTAAAAGCAGTCTTATGAATATCAGCCCCAACCAACCTAATTTGGTGGTACCCTGCTCGAAGGTCGAGTTTGCTGAAATACATGGCTTCATGCAGCTCATCCAAAAGTTCTTCAATCAAAGGAATAGGGAAACGATCCTTCACCGTAATCTCATTCAACTTCCTATAGTCAACACAAAATCTCCACGTTTGATCCTTCTTCCTCACAAGTACAATGGGTGAAGCATACATGCTTGTGCTAGGTTGTATGATGCCTGATTGTAACATTTCATCCACCATATTCTCGATGACTTCCTTCTGAATCTGTGGATATCTATACGGTTTCAAATTAATAGGATTACTTCCTTCCACTAATGTTATGTTATGATCATGCTCTCTAACGGGAGGCAGCCCAGTAGACTCTTGAAAGACCTGCTCAAACTCTGTAAGTAGTTCTTCTAGCCCTTGCGGTTGCACTTCTTGCTTCTGTTTTGGATGGGTCTCACTTTTCTCCTCACATATCACCCCTTCAAGTATTCCTTCTGAACTTTCCCAATGAACTTGATAATGAAAACTTTAGTTTCAGCAGTTATTTTGAAAGTTGTGGTGTCCTCTTCCAAATCCTGTAACTTCAGTTTCCTTCCAGCCAACTGCACATTCTTCCCTTGATACTCGAAGGTCATGGTCAATTGTGCACAATCCCATTTTATAATTTCCAATGATTTAAGCCATTGCATGCCTAAGATAGCATTCAGGTTAGAGGTGGGTAAAATCAAAAAATCAGCCGTGAACCAATTGTCACCCATTTCCCACGCTAATGACTCACATTTTGCTTGCATCGTAATAGCATCCTCATTCGCAACCATCACTCTATATCCTTTCAACTGTTGAGTATTTAAACCCAGCTTCTTAACCTACTTGTGACTGATGAAATTTTGTGTGCTGCCCGTATCCACTAAGAAGGACAGGCATTGCCTCTTAATCTTACCTATTTCTCTCATCGTATTACCCCCTTGTACTCCCTGAATTGTGTTTAAGAAAATCTGTATATCTTCTTCTGTCATCACCTCTTCTTCTTCCTTCTGTCTTGCCCCTTCTTCTCCTGTAGTTAACTCTTCCTCATCATGATCCAACCACAACGCATTTAACCTACCCCATACCTTACAAATGTTTTTGTCATTAAAATCAAACTTTTCCCTGCAGAATTTATATAACCTCTTGGCCATTCTCACAGTAGCCTCCGATTGATTTCCTTCCCTTACACTTCTATTGTTACCCCTATAAGGAGCTGAATTTTTACTACCATTGCTTGCTACTGGTACAAAGTTATTAACATATGAATTGATGTTCGTGTTAGAACCTTGGTTTCTGAAAGGTGGATTTCTGGAGTATAAACCCATAGGATAAGAATGATTATGATATGGTATAGGTGACCATGTAGATATACCTTGATCTGGTGGACCTGTTCTAGGGCCTGGTAAAGGCTGTTGATATGAAGGATTCTTCTCACGCTTCACTTGATACGGCCTTAAATTGAGTTCTATCAAAAGTTTTTCCTGAACTCGTGCCATTTCCATGGCTTCATTCACATTAGCCGATTTTTGTAATCTCAATGCCTTCTCTAATGGTTTCTTTAATCCTCCTAAAAAACAACTTAGTGTGATTGGCTCTTCTACATCAACTCTAGCTATCAATTCATCAAATGCTTCCATATATTCATCTAGACTATCCGTTTGTTTCAGATTTACCAATTCGGATATCGGATCATCATAAGTACTAGTATCGAACCAAGCTCCCACGGCATCCAAAATTTTTTTGCAATTCAAGGATTTGATACTTACTGTTTTACGAAAGTGCCACAACCACGCAAACACGTTTCCCTTCATCGCCATGAACAAGATTTTTAATCTCAGATTATCAGCCAAATCCTCCAATACAAAGAATTGTTCATACTTATTTCTCCATGCACGAAAATTGTTACCATCGAAAACCGGATAGGATATTTTAATCGGTTCTTGTACAAATTGATTTCCAGATTCTGCCTTTTCTTCTCTCAAATTCACCTCCGTTACTGATTGCCGAAGATTCAAGAATTCACCCATGGATACCAGAATTTTCTGTACATTCTCTTTTAACTTCTTGATGTCTGTCTATTTAAGATCCCTGAGTTCCTCTCCAAATCTGTCAAGCCACTTCTCCAGCTCCATAGTCTTTTGCTGCACATTCTTAACGATAACCTTCTCCCCCATGATTAGCTTCTTGAACTTGCTCTGATACCAATGGAACGTCCAATTTCAATTGAACTAAGCAAACTAAGAGACTTTGAATATTGAAGTTCTCTTATCGCTAAAGGTGGATTCCCAACTTAGGATACAATTTCATTTACAGAAAAAAAATTGAATATCTTCCCGGATTACAAAGAAATCTCCCACTATATACCCCCTACATTCATCCATACGAACTAACCTTGCCAACTCAGCAACTAACCACTTCTTAACTACTGGAAACACGTCAACCACCACATAAACTAACAAATCAGCCTTAACAGAATTTTCCATCTAACCCTACGTAAACCATGCAACATAAACAGTAACTCAAACGTATAACATAATTTTCCATCTAACCCTACATAACCTAACGTACCCCATGCAACATACTAACTCAAACGCAACATTTTTTGTTCTTTAAAACCCAGTCATAACATATTATCTTACATTTGGTATCAGAGCATGAAAAACCTCTGCTTTGCTTTACATAAGTGGTGATAATGTTCATATTTTTTCTAGAAAGTTTTTAGCATCTTTAATGTAAAATGAGATCATGAATCATTAGGATATTGTTTTCTGATTATTTCAGTATATTATGCATCATTTTTTGTGGTCAAATTTGGGAGAAAAATTTGAATTTTTCACGGGTCTAAACCGGGTCACAAATGACCCATCTGGAGGTTGAAGATTAACAGTATTTTATGTTAAAAATATATATTTCCAAGCAGCTATAGTGGCAAGTATTGAACCCGCGCCCATTGGGTGGCGCTGCATGGCTTTGATCGCTCAACCAGGAGGTGTTCTTTAATTATATACATGCTGTTTTTTTATTTATAGCATTCTACGAAAATGGATATGTAAAATGCCATCAGCGGGAATTGAACCCGCGGTCACAGGCATGTGGGCATGAATATTGACCGCTAAACCAGAGTTGGTTATAGCATTATATGTGCTTCTTTTAATATTTAAAACCTGCATATAAAATTCACAATTTTTTATGGTTCCACAGGAATTGAACTAGCGCCCCTTTGGTTGAAAAGGATGCTACTTGCCACTGGACCAGTGTTGTCTTTGTGGATGTTTATATGCTTGTTTTATTTTTATAGACTAGTTATAAAATTCATGTATTTTTGCACCTACGGGGACTTGAACCCGTGATCAGAATGTGCATTTTTGCATTCTGCCACTAGACCGTGGGTGCCTGTTAGTTTAAAGTTGGCAGAAAAATATTGTTAAGGCATTTTCATGTATATAATAATTTATCCCAATATTTGGTTGCCATGATTTATAATTCTTTGAATTATTTTATGTGTATGTATATATATTATTCTGTTATTTTATATACATGTAATTTTGGATTAAATACTCTTATGATGCATGAATATTTTTTATGTTTTATTTTCATACTATTAAGAATGAGTATTTTTTGTGTATAATTGTTGTTGTTTTAATTAAACTCGCAAGTGCACGAATCTGTTGGAGTACAGATTTAATGGTATGTAAGGTCGATCCCACGAGAATTGTCAATTGATAGGAAACTCTAATTTGAATCCAAATAAATAACTCTAACTTAGTTGCCAAAATATTTGTTTTGTGAATAGAATATTAAATCAAATGTGCAGAGAATTGATGTACTCAAATTAAGTTAAAATGTGTTCAAAGTAAAAAGAATGTTAAGATTAGGGGATCCACTGCTGGTATGAGTAATGATAAATTTAACTCATTTATGACTCAATTGAAATCCTCACATGAATTATATTTACCTCCTTTTACACCATTAATACATGATTGTCAAATGGATTTAAGTATATATTGTGCCAATTATTATATTGTCTACAATGTATCAAGGTTCACACTTTACAAGTTTAAAATGAAACGAGGTATGAAGAAGAAACATAACAAGAGATAGGTGGCGAGGCCAACCATAAACATAACAAGAGATAGACAGTTTGATAGAACCAGTCAATAAGATAACAAGACTTAAGAAGAAATAAAATAAACACAATAACATAATATAACAAGAAATAGGCGATTTGGTAAAACCAGCCAATAAAAATAATAAGAAATCATCGGTCTGATAAAACTAGCCATTAAGAAATAACATGAGAAAAGAAATAAGAAGATAAATACAATATCAAAGATAAACATTAAGTTTAAGAGTTAGATTAATTATTATTTTTACACCAAGAGTTTCACCCTTTACTTTAACATAAGGAGATTGGTTCTCCATATTCAAATTAAAAAAGAAAAAATGAAGATGAACAAGCATGATGATATTATGAAGGGATAACAAAGTATCTAAAGAAATAAGAATATTATAATACTAAAAAATTAAAATTTATGGTCTCAAAACTACACTCTCTTCATCTATTTTCGACCTCCTTCTAACTCACAAGACCCCTCTATTTATAAATACAACTAGTGAGATAAGTGACAAAGTAAGTTACACTAAAGTTGACAGGTTGGATTGCATTAAGTCCACCGAAAGTAATCATAATATTTCTCTTTGATAGAAATCGAATTTGCTGCCCATGTGAAAAGAAAAGTTGTAGCAAATTGTGTCAGCTATCTACCTGCCAAATTTCGTATACATTGACTACGTATTTTATGAGATATGACCCAAATACTGCAGTAAGGTTGGGTTGGACTACACCAGTAAGCAGATTTTCTTCTAGCCCAATTTTCGCCCTCTTAGTGTCCGAATTTGCTAATCTCATAAACATGAAAGTTGTAAAAAATTGTGTCAGCTATTTACTTACCAAATTTTATATATATATTGGATATGTAATTTATGATTTATGATTAAAATATTAGAGTAAAGTTGGGCAGAAAAACAAACAACAAACAGATTTTCAACATTGGAGGTTTTTTGAATCTTTATATTTAAGTTCTTTTAAAAATATAGTCATAAATCAAGATTGGATTAATGTACATATCCATTAGGATGCGTCTCAAGAGTAAAAAATATAATACTCCTTACTTAGTCATCTTTAATACATTCATCTTAACCGTTTGATTTATAGACATCACTTCCAAAGAACTATAATTTAACTTTGATTCTTTAAATTGAGTCAATTTTCTATTTTATTCTCCATCTGTAGAAGATGCATAAAACTAGAGATAAATACAAAAAATAAATGCTTACATATGACAAACAATTAAGATGAAAGTATTTAATTCATGGTTATAAAACTCACTCATCAATAATATTTTAGTTTAATTATGTAATTATGTTTTATTTATGAGATGTTTTTTTTATATGCTCTAATATGTCATTAAGTCTTGATATTATTAGAATGTCTCATAAAACTTAATAATATGTCTAGTGATCCTTATAATCTTAATTAATTAAGGGTTAGCCACAGCATCTTTAATTAATTAAAATTATATGTTAAGTTTTGTTTAGAATCACATAAGGAATTAGACATAGTATTGTGATTAATTATATTTAATATAATAAATTTTATCCCACAGGAATTTTTATTATATTTATATAATTAATTAGGATAAAATTTTAGATTATTTTTATAATTTACCCACAAGAGTTATGAATTAGTATATAATTTGATAGTTTTATCATAAAGATATTTAGATAAAAAATTAAATTATTTTCATAATGTATCCATAAGATATGAAATTAAGTACATAATTTGGTAATTCTATCATAAAGTACATATGAATCTAATTGAATTAAAAATTTAGTCCACAGGCAATTTTTATGTCACTAGATTCATATATATACATGTTTACATTAGTAATACATAAAATATAGATTAATAAACCTCAAAATTTTGACATAAACTTTCGAATTTTATATAATTTTTCAATCTGCTAGTTTTTCTAATATCCGCTGTGATATTTTCGAACTTAGAGGCGATAACTATAAGGTATGGAAGGAGAGAATATTCCTCCATTTAGGGTGGATGGACATAAATTATGCTATTAGGAAAGACGAACCACCTACAATCACTGATGAAAGCATGTCGGCTGAAATTACGTTACATAAGCGATAGGAGCGATCCAATTGGCTCAGTGTGATGTTCATTAAAACTAAAATCACAGCCGGTATATGTGGTTCTGTCGATCAGCATGAGAAGGTCTGAGATTTGTTGAAAGCCATTGATGAACAATTCGTCACTTCTGAAAAAGCCTTGGCAAGTACCCTGATCATGAAGTTTTCTTCTCTCCGACTCACCAATGTCAAAGGTGTGCACGAGCACATAATGTAAATGCGTGATATTTCAGCTCAACTTAGGAAACTCGAAGTTGATATGTCAGAGTCTTTCCTAGTTCACTACATTCTAAACATCCACACGAGTACGAGCCTTTCAAAATTTCTTATAACACACATAAAGATAAATGGTCAATTAATGAATTAATGACCATGTGTGTGCAAGAAGAAGAAATGCTATTGATAGAGGTGGGTGAGAGTGTATTGTTGACAACAGGTTGTGGGAAGAATAAACCTAATAAGTCTCAAGCTAATCAGAAGGGGAAAGGTAAAATACCACCTCAAGCTGATATAAAGAAAGAAACGAGGTGTTTCTTCTGTAAAAAGAAGGGACACATGAAGAAGGGATGCACCAAATTTCAAAAATGACTTGAGAAGAAAGGTAAATCAATCTTATTTGTATATTATGAATGTAATATGGCTAATGTTAATATTAACACCTAGTGGATTAAATCTGAATCAACAACTATATTACAAACTCCTTGCAGGGTATGCAAAATCTAATAAAATTAGTGAAAAGTGAGCAGAGCATCTTATCAGGCAACAAGATGGACTCACATATGGAAGCAATAGGAACTTGCATTTTAACTTTAAGTAGTGGCTATGTTTTAAAGTTAGAAGGAACTTTTTATGTACCAAGTTTCTCATGAAACTTGATTTCTGTTTTCAAACTTGTACCTTTTGGATATTCTTTTAATTTTAAAGACACGTCATTCAGTTTATTTTATAATTTAGATTGTGTTGGGAATGGTATTTTGTCTGATGGTCTTTATCGTCTTAATTTACAAAGCAATACTACTTATTGTTCAATGCAAGTTCAAATTGGTTTTAAACGGTGTAATATTAATGAGGATTCCTCTATGTTATGGCACCGGAGATTAAGACACATCTCCATAGAGAGAATTAAGAAGTTAGTAAAAGATGAGGTACTTAGTACTCTAAATTTTACTAACTTTGAGATTTGTGTGAACTGCATTAAGGGAAAGCAGACCAACATGTCTAAAAAAGGTGCTAATAGGAGTTCAAACATATTAGAGATCATTCATACTGATATATGCTGTTTAGACATGGATGTATATGGTCAGAAATATTTCATCACCTTTATAGATGATTACTCACGATATATGTATATCTATTTGCTTCATAATAAAAATGAAGCATTGGATTCCTTCAAAGTTTTTAAAGCTGAAGTTGAGAACCAATACGGAAAGCAAATAAAGATTGTGAGATCAGATAAAGGTGGGGAATATTATGATAGATACATGGAGAATGGACAAGCACCTGGTCCCTTTGCTAAGTTTCTTCAAGAGCATGGGATTGTTACCCAATATACTATACCTGGTTCTCCAGACCAGAATGGTATTGTGGAAATAAGAAATCGAACATTATTGGACATAGTGCGGAGTATGCTTAGCAACTCCAATCTTCCTAAATTCTTGTGGACTGAAGCACTAAAGACGGCTGTATATATATTAAACCGAGTTTCAACTAAGGCTGTCTAAAAGACACCTTTTGAATTATGGAAAGGTTGGAAACCGAGTTTGCGACATATACGCGTTTGGGGATGTCCGTCTGAGGTGAGGATATATAATCCACAAGAGAAGAAACTGGAGTCGAGGACCATTAGTGGATATTTCATTGGATATGCCGAAAGGTCCAAATGTTACAAGTTTTATTGTCCATCTCACACAATTAGGATCAAAAAATGCTAAATTTCTTGAGAATGACTTGATCAATGGGAGTGATCAGTTCAGGAACTCAGTTTCTACACATGATCATATACAGTCTCAACCTTCCACTTCAAGTGACAGATTGGTTATTGTTCATAGCACCCCTCAAGTACAAACAAGTGCTAAACAACCAGTCATTGAATTTTCATAAGCTGATCAATTTGATCAAAATGTTCAGAATTTACAATCAGTTCCTAAACAAATTGAACCACAAAATCTTCAAGAGGGCGATGCTACAAGATTAAGAAGATCTACTAGAGAGAAAAGATTAGCTATTCCTAGTAATTTTATAGTGTATCTACAAAAGTATGACTATAATATAGGAGCTGAATATGATTCTGAAACATTTTCACAAGCCATGAGTTGCAAAGAGTCAAATTTGTGGTATGATGCCATAAAAGATGAGATAAATTCTATGAGGAGTAATGAAGTTTGGGAACTTGTAGAGTTGCCTAATGGGGCAAAGGCCATTGGCTGTAAATGGATCTTTAAGATTAAAAAGGATTCATTAGGCAACATTGAGAGATACAAGGCAAGACTCGTTGCTAAGAGATTTACTTAAAAAGAAGGAATCGATTATACGGAGACTTTTTTTTCTGTATCTAAGAAAGATTCTCTTCGCATTATTTTGGCATTAGTTGCTCATTTTGACTTTGAATTGCAACAAATGGATGTGAAAACAACATTTTTTAATGGTGATTTAGAGGAGGAGGTTTATATGAAACAACCTGAAGGTTTCTCCTCTAGTGATGGTGATCACTTAGTTTGTAAGCTTAAAAAATCCATATATGGTTTAAAACAAGTCTCTCGTCAATGGTATTTTAAATTCTATGGAGTAATTTTTTCATTCGGATTTGTTGAAAATCCCATGGATCAATGTATATACCAGAAGGTCAGTGGGAGTAAAATATGTTTTCTTGCTTTATACGTGGATGATATTTTGCTTACAATCAATGATAAGGGTTTGCTGCATGAGGTGAAACAATTTCTCTCTAAATTTTTTGACATGAAGGATATGGGTGAGGCATCGTATGTAATTGGCATTAAAATCTATAGGGATAGACCTCGAGGTGTTTTAAGTCTGTCGCAAGAAACCTATATCAATAAAAATTTAGAGAGATTTCGGATGTAGGATTGTTCACCAAGTGTTACTCCCATTGTGAAGGGTGATAGGTTCAATTTGAATCAATGCCCGAAGAACAATCTTGAGTATGAAGAACATCCCATATGTTTCTGCCGTCGGAAGCCTTATGTATGTTCAAGTTTGTACCAGACCTGATATTGTATTTATTGTGGGAATGCTAGAGCGATATCAGAGTAATCCAGGAATGGACCACTAGAGAGTTGCAAATAAAGTCATGAGGTACCTACAAGGAACCAAAGACTACATGCTTATGTATAGACAGACGAACAATTTGGATGTGATCGACTATTCAGATTCAGACTTTGTTGACTGTGTTGATTTTCATAAGTCAACATTAGGATACATTTTCATGCTAATCGGTGGAGCTTTCTTGGAGAAGTGTTAAGCGGACCTTGACTGCTACTTCTACTATGAAAGCCGAGTTTGTCTCCTGTTTGGAGGCCACTTCTCACGGTGTATGGCTTAAGAATTTCATTTCGGGGCTTAGAGTTATGGATTCAATTTCCAGGCCATTAAAAATTTTCTGTAATAATTCAGCTGTTGTCTTTATGGCTAAGAATAATAAAAGTGGAAGTCGAAGTAAACATATCGACATTAAGTACTTAGCAATTAGAGAACGTGTAAGAGAAAAGAAAGTAGTCATTGAGCACATTAACACTGAATTGATGATCGCTGATCCTTTGACTAAGAGCATGCCACCACTAAAATTTAAGGATCATATAAAGAAAATGAGATTTGGTTCCACTTTATGACTGTATACATATAGGTAATTAATGAAATTCTTATATATATTGTGATGTTTTCTCATATTAATGTGTGCTTTAATTCATTTGAGAAAAATATATTTTGTTTCGGATCAAGAATAAACGTAGGGTTTATTCATTAAGTTTTTGTTGCCACATTAAGTATAACACTTGAGAAATTAAATGTATTGTAATACATGGTTGATATTACTCAATTTTAGAGAACTTATCACTATGATTCATGTATTTGTTTTTTAAGAAAGTTGTTTGATAATTCATTTAAGTCATTAGGTTAAACGTATGGATCAAGTGGAAGAATGTAACAGTTTTTTTTATTAATAATCAAATCCTATTATTCAGATTTATGGTCCAACGTTTTTTTGATTACATGAGGGATTGAATGGCCATGAAAAGTCATTATTGAGATGGTAACTCCTCCATAAATGTTCTTGATGGTAGAACATCTATATAAATGTATTTTGGTCCCTGAGTCTGTTCCCTTTGACATTTCTACGAATTTATACTATTTAAAGAGAGGGAGATCGGACTTAAAAACACCAAAATTTTTGAAAAATTTAAAGAAAAACAATGGCGGGAGGTTGGTGTAATTCTATTTTATTTTGTATTTGTTTAATTTATTCATATTATTTTAAATTTAAAAACATGTTTAGATCATATAAATTATTTTATAGTGACGCTATTAAAATAAATTATCAAATACTTCTTTTTGGCCGGCAGTTTCTTTGTTGTAAATCCTAGTCATTCCAATAGTAGTTCATGCAAATACAATTCATCCAATTTGTCATTCGGTAAGCAGTGTCTTTCCATCTAACTGGAAACGAACTCTCTTTCACATATTTACTAACTAAAAAATGCTAACTACTTAATTATATCCATCATTGTTATCTGTGGCTATTTGTTTCTTGCTGAGTTCTCTCTCACACAATATTATAGCATTCCATTATTATCACGTCCTTATCAGTCATCATCTTTTACCTAATTTATATATAAAAATTAATCTTCGTATTAACAGTTAAATAAATATTAAATAAATTGTATACGGTTGTGGGGCGGGATTTCGCAATTGATACCTGAAGTGTGAATTCCCTATTTTGGGACGACGACAACAGCTAGTGGTAGCTTAACAATGGGGGTGACGCCATTAAATAAATTATCAAATACTTCTTTTTGGCCGGCAGTTTCTTTGTTGTAAATCCTAGTCATTCCAATAGTAGTTCATGCAAATACAATTCATCCAATTTGTCATTCGGTAAGCAGTGTCTTTCCATCTAACAGGAAACGAACTCTCTTTCACATATTTACTAACTAAAAAATGCTAACTACTTAATTATATCCATCATTGTTATCTGTGGCTACTTGTTTCTTGCTGGGTTCTCTCTCTCCCAATATTATAGCATTCCATTATTATTTGGAATTGAGTTAATTCCCTGATCATTATGACCTTATGGGTAATATATAGGAAGGCCCCCCCAAGAAGCCAACGAACCTCTAGCCCAGATTTATGGGCTATCCAATCTGCAGAGCCGTGCATCCTTATCCCTTCAGGTAGATTTGACACGTCTGAACTTTACTGAAAACAAACTCAGCCAAGATCACGAAATATGATATATCATAATTTTAATGTCATTTGCACAGCTGTGGGAATTATAATTGTATAGTAGAGTGTGTCGTAGACTTTTCCAAGGTTGAAATTCATTCCAACTCCCAATTGCGCAGAAGACAGGAGACTGAAATTTAAAAAAAAAAAAAATAGTTGTGGACATGTAAAAGCTTAGATACTGATTTTGGTGACAACTTGTTTTGCAGAACAATATAAGACGAATAGAAAATCCCAGATAGATACTAACTCGTCACTAGTCAGTAGTCAACATTACCTCTTCACCGACCAGAATTGATTGAGCTTTTTGGGTTTTTTTTTTCCCTTAACTGGTAGGGGAAAATAGCACGCTTCTTTGATGGTGAAAACAAAAAATGTAATAACGGCAGATGAGTAAGGTTGGTGTTGGTGTCATCCCCGATAATGCAGGCGCTCAGAAACTTGTTTTTCCAAAGGAATGGGCAGCACCGGTGGTGTTGTGGTCGACCTATAGACTGTTAGAGATCGTTTGAAACTTGCTGTAGATAATGGATTTTTCCCTAGTTGAAATGAAGGCTGCTTAAAATGCTATGCTTAAACCACTTTAAATTATTGTTTTGAATTTCCCAACCAAAATGGAGACCAAACATGCTTGTGGGGGAGTATAATAAGGTGGCTTATGCAAGGGGGCTAGCAAACACAAGAAAATATTACATAGAATTAGCAAATGCAGAACAAACATACTTCACAGTGGAGATACAAGATGGGGGAGAAAATAAAGGACATAAAAAGCAAAAGTATTTACAAAGACAAATAAATTAAACCTTGCTTTACTTGGCACATCGCTTAAGCACCAGATTTCCAGCATAAAACATGCATAAAGAATTCATATAAACTCATGACGGCTCTGAACTCTGATAATCAACTTAGCATCGTTGGATGTCCAGTCTGGAGCATCCTCTTTATCATGTCCATCCCAAATGCAGAATCTGACGAACTGGTCAATGGCAGCAGCACAATATTAACTCAGCGGTCTAATTTATGAGCTTCACATAAATGAAGAGAAGTAAAAATAACTGCAACTCCCTAAAAGAACAAGAGCAAGACCACAAGAGCAGAGATCTTACCACTTTAAAAAATCGAGGGTTGAAATAACAAAAATGCTGTGTATACTTACCAACGTGGTACCAAAATAATAAAAATCGTCTGGAAGTGGAAAAAAATAGTCTGCTAAAGATAACTGAGTTATGGCTTTGATCATGACTTCCTCTTTTTTAAAGAAGTTCTTTATCAAATAAATCTCTGATACGATTATAAAATATCAACAAAGATATCATCAGCCCATTACAGGCACTTAAACCAAAGGTAGACATGCAAAGGCCACACAACAGGCCAGATATCCTACAGTTGTTCTACAATGCTTTCTGCGTAGCTAACAAAGGAAGGGACAGCTCATGATTGGATGCAACGTCTCCCTCCCCTGCCCCAGAGACACATAAATGATAGAAGGGGAAAAAATAAAGTATCAAAAAAGAATGTAAAGGATTTAAAAAAAAAAAAATCATTCTCGTATACTTAGCAAGCTAAAAGTAGCTAGATTAATATCCCACTTGCAGATTACCAAGCACCCCCATTGGCTAAGAAAATTATAATCCAGTATTTTTCTATTTTCTACAACTGCAGCTCATTAAAGTACTCAATTTACAATTTAAAAGTCCAATCTGCATTTTATTTTCGTCAATGAAGATGGTATATGTTATATTTGTAGTCCCAAAAAATTCCACATAACACAACCATAATAAAGAAAATAAAAGCGATATATTATCCTAAAAGCTTATTGAATCACAATGCAGGGCACATAATGTCAGTTTCATACTTGCACTTGTCCTATTGGTGATTTATCACTTGAATCAGTATTTATTTACCAGTGATTTATCACAAAAGGAGAATGGGTCCCCATTTAAACACTCTGCATCATCCGAAAAGCCCATTCTCAAATTCAAGTACAATTAGTTGGTAACTAAATACCAGCAATAAAATCCACAAATCATGTCAACACCCACTTCCTTCAATTTTACAAAAATATGGTTTGAAAAATATCATGCCATGATCACTAGTAGTTTCAGCAGAAGAGAAATGACTGCCACTTTCCACTTTCCATCAGCCCCAAGCAGAGAACAAGTCACATCCTAACATGCCACCAACTTCATAGTAGCAAATAGCATTTATAGACTGCCTGACAGAGCCAGCCAAAATGGTAGAGAACTTTGGGAGGCAACTTGGTTTCAATAAATTTATATCCCCCAGACTGTAAGCTGATTCAGTGTCTCTTAAAACTCTTTTTACTATATTATTTCCTGAAAAAAGTTTTCAGAAACATGTAAAAAATAAATAGTGTTCTCAACCAGGTCTCTCCCTCTCCGTTTTAGGAAACTACAGAAAGTAGATTGCTCAAGAGTAAGCATAACAGAATATTACAGTAACAAAGCAGGATAGATGTATGCTAAAAGAACTACCTATTTCCTAATTGCGAATTAAATCACAAGAGGAATATAAGCTAAATTTTGATTTTTAATGCCTCTGAATTATAGTTTTATTTCAATCAACTTCAAGCTATCCAAGTGTTTCCTGTCCATATATGACTAAGAGAAAGGAAAACTAGGGAGAAAGAAACAATTTTGTAGGAGTCATTATGATGAGAAGGAAACTCCAAAGACACCGCGTCATAAACACCATCTCCCAAGCAAAAACAAAGACTTAGACGAAAGCCACCTCACCACATAGAAGTAGTCTGAAGTATCTTATAATTCTAAGCAAGGAAACAAGAAAGAAATACAATAGCAATATTGAAAAGCATAGTTAGAATTGGTGTGGTCAGAGTAAAGACAGCTCACCTAGGGATAGTAATTTCATAGGGAAATGAAACAGCACCCTCTAGATTTGGTATAGGAGGAACATGGTCCTTCTTCTCATTAACAAATTTAATTATTTGAAATAAAACTTCCCGAAGAGATGCTTCCAGTGCTGCACTTCGAACATTTCTATCTCGATCTTCCAATGCTCCTTCTACTTATAAGCAAAATGGAAGAACAGGCAAGGAAAGAAAAAATAATATTAGATAGGGTACAGCAATTAACTGTGCAGTAGGAGTGAAACATAAAGAGAAAATTTAGTTTGAAGCACAAAAGCAATTGACTGCACCTCCTGTATCAACAACTTTAGAGTGATGAGACTTGTTAGAATGAGCCTTTGGATGCTGGGCCACATTCAGGTAAATATACCACTGCTCCCAATACAAGCGTTCAATCTTATTACTGAACCAAGAAACCTGTTTGTTTTTTACCTCATAGAAAGATAAGCATATCTGCATCATCAGAGTTTAGAAGCCTATTAGAATACTTATAAAAATAAAACATATTTCAATGCCAAGAGATAGCACTTATTGCACATAAACTTTGATTGTATACCAAAGTTTGCAAAAGGGAATATACGATATATTAACACTGAGCCAAGCATTTTGCACAGATTTCTGAATGCAAATTGCTTTGAACCACAAAATATAGAACCACTAACAGGTTAAGAAATGTTCTTGAAATACTTAATAGCATTGCCCATGAATATTCAGAACCAGTGTGCTGTCTTCATTATAGATAATAGATTGCCAAAAATTCTGCATTGGCCAACATATGAGCAGCTTTAAACATAGCACATGCCACTGTAAATTTTAACACTAGAAACCTAGAAAGGAACACACCAAGAAAGATAATAACAGGATCTTACTATTTAAAGCAACCAGGTCCAGACCATTGCTGACCAGAAATTTTTTTCTACCATTAGCAGTGTTCACAGTATACTTCAAAAAGGGTAACATGGACAGGGTAACTAAAAGCCACTACCAAACTGCTGACCTGACTTTTTTTGTTCGGATGCTTCTCTACCCAACTAATAAACTGCTCAATCTTGTCATCTATTTTCTTTTCAAGTTCCACATCTCCACATTGCACCTATGCAGAAAGAGAGGCAAAGTTAAAAAGAAAAGTCAAAGAAAGAAGATATAAGAAGATGAAAAGAGAAGATAATAAGAATAACAAAAGATTATTTTAAAGAAGAAATGGTTTTCCGAGTTGAAGGGGAAAGGACAATTGAACACATGGTTTGAATTGTGAAAATTCCCATATATGCATCTTTCAAGTAACAGCGTCTTCAACTAGAAGACTAACAGAGAATAACAAAGTAGATGAAAAGCATGAACATAAAACAACTACAACTGCAATTAGAAAGGTGAATGTGAGAAAGACTTCCGGCTAAGGGAAGTGAGGGACCATTGGCAGTATCAGAATAATAGAATCATGTGAAACATTATTAGATACTTCACAGTTCAAACAAATATTAGCAACTAATTGGATCCAAAATACATACATAAGTAATATCAAAAAGTTCCAAGTCTATATCTTTTGGACGCACAAGACCCAATGCCCGATGAAACAGGATAGTGTGCAGTATACCTGCAACCATTTGAGAAGTGAGGCATAGTTTTATCAATTAAACGGAAAACATAGAATTTCAGCAGCAAACAGTAACAACGGAAAGCCAATTTTGAGTCTAAATTACATCGCAAAACTTCTCGTATCTCAAAGTGCTCTAGTTCCTGCAAGCATGAGAGGTGGCAATCATACGATCATCAAGAATGCCAACATGATCAAAACTGGAAATTATTGTCAAATATGAGAAAAAGAAATTACTTGAAAAAGGAAATATCAAAAATGCTATGAGGTTACCAGTTCTTTGAGGTGGCAAGCTTCACAGTTCATAATTGCAGCAAAGTGAAGATTGGGATGAGCGTGGGTGAAACCCTAAACTCTTAGGGAAGATGTCAAGGCAAACTCGCTTAGAAGAGGAGTACAAGTAACAGAAAATGGGAAACCGGCAGCGTAATTCCTTCGAGGCTTATAACTTACTTCAAAATGTAAGAATTTGTATCACCGCCTACCCATTTACAGCTTTTATATCCTACGGAATTACATTTACCTCTTCTTCTTTTCTTTTTTTTTGTCTATTTTAATATTGACATATAATTACAATTTACAAATTTCTCTTCAAAACAAGTTGACTTAGATATGAATCCAATTCAAAACATTAAATTAAAAAAAAAACCCCAATAATTTTTACCTGTGAACATATGACTGGACATGTAAGATTAAGCAATAATTAAATCAGTTAAAATTTTAAATATATGAGAAATTAACTTTTATTTGTAAAGAACCACTTTTTTTTTAAATTATTAATTATTTTTACACAACCATCCTCTATAAACTTTCATACTTCTATTTCTAAAGCAATAATTGCGCACTTAGTTTCAAATAACAATTAGATAGAAAATCACTATTCAACACATTTACAAAATCAATTATTTTAAATATAAGATTAAGCAATATTTGCTTTGATGTACGAAGAGTAGAGATGTTAAAATAAGTCTAAAAAATATATAAAATTGAGTTTGTAAAATGCTTGTTTCCTGGCTAACTAGAACTTATAGAGCCAATTTTTTTTCATAGAAATTTAAATTTTAAATAAAAATAAAAAATGAATTTGAAGAAATAATAAACTATTTTATTAAAAAAAATCTAGTGTGTTTTTTCAAAGAAGATTTATACATTATCTTTCTATGAAAACATTAAAAAATTTAGTAGTTATTAATGCCCACCCTTAAGATAGCTATTAAAATTAGGGTCAACTCTTTGGATTATTGTCACAACTAAGGCTCGAGAATTTAAAGCCAATCCCAAGCTTTCAAAAGACGAGGTTAGACCTATAAAATCATATCTGATTTTATAAAAAATATTTTTTTAGTCCAATTCTATTTAACTCTAGAACTAATTAGGATAGAGTTAGGTAAAGTTGGACTAATCTTAACTAATAGCTTTAATAAAAAGTACCATCAAAAGGAGTTGTTAGGTTTGAATACAAGATTCTTCAAAGAAACTTGCCACACCTACTTTAACTAAATTTGATAGACTATACATATAAATAAGGGCCAATAGTTTCAGAGTTATCCTCATATATATTAGTACTTTGTCAAGGTCTATGAATATGAAAAAGTTAATTTACTTCATCTCAACATGCATGCAAACAAATATAAAGAAAGATTGCCTGGAGATTGGTCATTTTGAAACGGAGGAAAGACAAGAATTATAATTAGAGGTATCATATATACGTACCTTCAAGCATATAATTGTGGCTATATACGTACACGTCATTTATATATTAATAACACCAACGGAGCTTGTCGGCATCAGCAGTGGGGGTGAAGTCTTTTAACTTATTGATTGAGCCAGAATCTGAGCCTTGAGTATATATAGACCGGTACTGGATCATATGTCTGGTTGGACATGTTAATATATTTTGCCCTAAACAATCCCAGGAGACCAAGAATCAATAATTAATTCAAGAGCTAGCTTTGGACTATCTAGCTAGTGATCTCTTCGGTGTTGACCATTCTCAGTAGGAGACATTAAAATCACATTAGGTGTAAACTAGTGAAAATGTAAGAAGACAAAAAAAAAAAAAGGAGCTAAGATGCCAATTCAGTTCTTTGTTTTATGTGTAGGGGGGAAATTATCCCAATATCCTTAACTTCCATTCCAAGCAAACCAGAAAAATACATACAGAAGGACAAATATATTTTCAAAGTCATATAGTTATTATCTGGTTCACACCTGGTGTCCATATTTATATATATTTGTCTATTCTAATCATAGTTATCCTACAATCATGAAATTCAAGCGTGTAATTAAATTATAATTAATTCTCTTTAATTAGTTGTTGCAATATATATGGGCCGGCCCTTTTTCATATTCTTAAGGCCGATGCAATGATTTCAATTTTAATATTTTGTTTCTGGTGGCTTAAAAATGCATGCATGCATAAGTCACTAATTGTGATCAGGATTTATAATAAATCTTAAATTTAATTTTTAGTGTCATCACGTGAAAAAAAAATGCATACTTGGAAGGTAATTAAGGTGGGAATTAATTAAAATTCAAAGCCAACACTGCAATATAATTAGGGCTGATCACTAGTCTTTCAATTAATTAATATCATGAATTCAGTGAAACAGAACGAACGGTTGAACAAGACTTTTAAATATTAGTGTAGTGTTAACTATATTTACCTAAAAAGGTTTAATTTTATTCTCCGTCATGGACATGATGGAATGGGACATTAACGAAGAAAGTGACAGGAAGATATATAAAGATTTTGTCCAAGTTTTAGACATTTGAACCGAATGGGGTCATCCCAATTATACTTAATTAACAGTGGACAGATGTATATATATACTTAAGAATTCTTTTATAGGTCCCATGCATCGTACAAAAAAAATTGGTATAAATTTACATGATTTATCTTTATGCATTATTTGGTGTGATGATATATTGTATAATAATATTTGGTCAAATTAATTATATATTAATCAAGCTATAATTTCATACGCAAAGATCGAGAATAAGAAATTTAATAAAAAGTAATTATAAATTTTATATTTTCTCTCAAATTTAAATATTTTTCAAACAAATATTAAACTCTAAAACTCAAAATCAAACTATAAATTTAGAATTTTCAAATTTAAAATTTTAAAATATTAAACTTTAAACTTTAAACTTTAAATATTAAAATTTTAAATCTTCAAATTTTAAATCTCATACTCTAAATTCTAAAAGTTTAAACTCTACACTCTAAAAAATTAAATTATAAACTCTAAATTTCAAACATCAAAAAATAAAATCTTAAAACTTTAATTTCAAACTTCAAAATACCAAATCTCAAATTTTAAAAATTTAAATTTTAAATTTTAAATTCTAAAATTTCAATCTCTAAACTCAAAATTTTAAAATTTAAATTTCAAGTTTCAAATATTAAAATTTAAACTTTAAACTCTAAAACTCAAAATCAAACTATAAATTTAGAATTTTCAAATTTAAAATTTTAAAATATTAAAATTTAAACTTTAAATATTAAAATTTTAAATCTTCAAATTTTAAATCTCATACTCTAAATTCTAAAAGTTTAAACTCTACACTCTAAAAAATTAAATTATAAACTCTAAATTTCAAACATCAAAAAATAAAATCTTAAAACTTTAATTTCAAACTTCAAAATACCAAATCTCAAATTTTAAAAATTTAAATTTTAAATTTTAAATTCTAAAATTTCAATCTCTAAATTCAAAATTTTAAAATTTAAATTTCAAGTTTCAAATATTAAAATTTAAACTTTAAACTCTAAAAATTTAAACTTTAAACTCTAAAACTCAAAATCAAACTATAAATTTAGAATTTTCAAATTTAAAATATTAAAATATTAAAATTTAAACTTTAAATATTAAAATTTTAAATCTTCAAATTTTAAATCTCATACTCTAAATTCTAAAAGTTTAAACTCTACACTCTAAAATATTAAATTATAAACTCTAAATTTCAAACATCAAAAAATAAAATCTTAAAACTTTAATTTCAAACTTCAAAATACCAAATCTCAAATTTTAAAAATTTAAATTTTAAATTTTAAATTCTAAAATTTCAATCTCTAAACTCAAAATTTTAAAATTTAAATTTCAAGTTTCAAATATTAAAATTTAAACTTTAAATTTTAAATTCTAAATTGCAAACGACAAATCTCCAAATGTCAATCTCTAATATTTTATAACTTTATTCAAAAATTAATTATTAATTAATTAAATATATTTTTTACATGAGGGTGTTTTTGTCAAAAATATTTTTATTTTTATTATATATATTGCTTACCAAATACACTATAGGATTATGTTATACAATATAAAATATTATATAGTAATGCAATAAATACATGATAGTATAAATATTTATCATATGAATAGTTTCTCTATTCTATTTAATAATATTTATTAATTCTATTCAACTTAATTCTATAATGTGTTGTATTGATATTTTATAGGAGAGAGTTCTTTTTAATAATAAAAAATACGTGGACATGATAATTGATTTTACGATATTATATGAAATTGGATGATATTGAAGTTTGAGTTTATAAATTCCTTTCACAATTAAGGTACGAGATTAACCAGTGAAGGTATGTGATATATTCAACAACCTAGTTCAATTTTTCCTAGGACTTTGATGGTGTCGGATGCTAGCTAGTGATAAGGTACTAAAAATCATTTATAAAATTAATGGGCTTTTCATTATATTATTATTTGGGTATGGAGCGTCGTCCGATGAGACTAAAACCAACCATAATTGTGAGTGGCGCCACTTCATGTTACTATGACACGGATCGTAATTATGCTTTTTTTGAATTTTAAAATGCTAGGTTTGTCATTTGGTTATCTTTATACAGTATCACTGGAACATAAAGCATGCATTAAGGGGGGAAAGAGGGGGGGGCCTTGTATATATATATATATATATATATATATATATATGTATATCAGTATCAGTACGTATTTCAAACTTGCTCATGCTCACTTATTTCAAATAACTGATATAAATGTCAGTTAGCTATCATGTCAGATACATATCTTCATTTGGGGATCTTCAATGCATAATCACATGGGAATAATTGAACTGTACTTAATATTATTTATGTAATTCTAATTAAACAGTAAACACAAAAGAAAGCTCAGTTAATGTTCTCTAATAAAGCCTGCATAAAACAGGAAGTACTCCCAAGGGAGAATCAACTGGCAGCTAGCTAGCTAGCCAGCGTTGGGAACAGAAAATTCTATTAACAGTCACCATTGGTCGTCATGGTTTTTTGTGAGTTTCTAATTTGGCTGTCAGAAATTTCTCAACTCCCATTTAGAGTCCCCTCACATGCAGAGAGACATAAGATCAGCTCCATGGTGTTTCCTGCACAAAAGAATCTTGTCCACCATAGCGTTTGTCAGGTTTTGAACCCTCTCCTTCCTTGGGCTCCTCAATCAATGTCATTATGGATGACCTGCCTATATGTGTAGATTCATTGCTTTTAAGGCGGGGACCATCCATTATGGGAAGGGAAAGCTACAACTAAGAACCCTCCATTTATCCCTTTTCAATCATATTTCTCTCCTCACTTTCTCTCTTTCCTATATATGTTAGTGTACAATCTGTACAACACATTCTTTCTTTGGCTAGCTAGCTAGCTAGCTAGCGAGCTCTCGTAGCTTCTATGGCTCGCCCAGAATTCTTAGGGCATGTTTACAGCCTAAACTATAAACATCTCTATAGGGAAGATGATGATACTTGTGTTTGCAATGATCAGAAGGGACAGATATTCTAGTGTTTGATGCAGATTGATATGGAATACGTACGGTCTACCCTATGAGTTGTGTGTGGGTGTGCGTGTATATATATATATATATATATATAGAGGCATGTACTCGTACAATTGTGATTCTGTTCGATGAATAAAATTCTGGTTCATAAATTGATGCAACTAAAAAAATATATGTTTTAAAAACAAAGATCGTCCTTGAGAGGGAAATACTTAATTTACATATTGAATTCTCTTATACCAAAGGGAGGATTCAGACATCGGAATTGCTATAGGTACAAAATCCACTGTTATATTTATTTAGTTAAAAAAGAAGAGAGAAGCATGTACAAAACAAAAAAGACGAAAGGAGAGGAGCCCTGGAAAAAGCTGTAGTGCTGGATAAGGGGGGACATTAGTAGGGGCCCATCTCAGAATGTATTGTAGAGTCATGTCCTTTCACATCCCTACCTACGTTTCATATCCAATTACTTGTTTTGAATACACAATTATACTATCAAAGTAAATTGACACATTCACAAATTAAAATGTTTTTAAAAAGTATTTTAGGCTTACATTATTGGAAGAAAAAAAACTGCATCCCTTGTTTTTCTGGGGGGATAGAATTAGTGGCAGGATCGAGGGGGAGGGGAGGGTGGCCTCACATCACGGGACCCTTGACGGCGACCACAGTATGTGCCCGAAGTGCCCGCGTTGCCCAGCATGTCTATCAGAGAGTTTTGTCGTATTAACCCAAAGCTCGCGTCGTTTTCGAATTATCATACAAAGTCCCCCGCTCCGGAAGGCACGCGCGTTCAGGGTACCTTATGCGCTCCTATACGTTACACTGTACACCATCACACTAGGCAAACTAAAAACTAGGCTTCCCTAACAAGAAAGCAATCCAAGGTGTAGTCAATATTTAGTCTCCATTTCTGTCCACAAAAACCAACGTAGGTTTTCGTCTTGTGCTGCTTTGAGCTTTCCCTTTTCCTTTCCTTGGGCTGCTAACAGCGCACTTATGTGTAATTCGCTCTCATTGGTCCTCTCAAGTCTCAGCACAAGCTCTTTTACTTTTTTCATTTTCGTGCATTTTGCTAGTCAGATTCACACCACTATATACCTAGAATCTTAATAATTGTTTCATTTCAGGTTTGCAGAATGTTTGCTGTGGTCAGTTAAACAAAGTACTGTACAGAGAGTATTGCTTCCAAGTCTAAGCTTCAAAGTAGAATCTATCAGACTAGACGACTCAAACGTATGAGACTGTCTAATTGGTTGTTAATGTTTATGTGTGAACCGTAACAATTGGCTTTTTCAAAAGGTAGAATTAAGTGTGAAACTGAACATTATATATGAGTAGTCTAAACCATAGAGCTATCCTTGGATTCTTTTCGTTTGAAACAAATTGAGGCCCACCATATCGCTAGTTAAACCAAGTGATCCATCAATTTCATGAGATTTTATACCAAACTAATATTAAAAAGAAGACCAAGAATACTTTTAAATTAATAAAATAAAAGACCAAGACCTTAATGCTATCGTTCATTTAACGCTTGCCCGACTCATTCAGTCAGGTCATCACCCCACTGGATTGATTTCAGTGAAAATCAATAAAATCACAGACTCCAAAAAACTTTTTTTGATACCTTGAAACCGAGTTTGAGAAATTAATTGGGTTTTAGTTTTTTTTATATTTAAAAATGAGCTACAGTTTGGTATTTTGAGTTTATATGTTTTGTTTCTGTTTAATTAATCCAGTAAATCTTATAAATTTTATTGAGTAAAGAAGGTTAAAGTAATCCATATTCGCAGCTGATTGCTGGCAATGCTATAAATGTATATATTTTGTAATCTAATCCTTCATTAATTACCAACACCTTATCGATCAATCAAGATTTGATTGACAAACGGTTCTGCGAATCTGAGACATAGAGACCCCTCCTTTTTCAATGGTCACCTCTTGCCATCTGTTTTCATCACTTTCTTTATTTATCTTATCTTGACTTCTACCTACATATTTCAAAAAACTTCCGTATGTTTACAAAATTTAAAGTGGTTAAAAGTTTCGAGCAGTCTGACCACATGTTTACGCAAAGTAGCTCACATAATCATGTAACTCATTGTGATTACTAGGCACTTAGTCTTTAATCCCTCAATAATTTTATGTTTACATGTGATCTTTTATGAGAGTGACAAGTTGACAGGTTGCATAAAGTTGATGTTCAATTTGTCTTCTTGCTATTAGGTAAAACAGTAAGTTATCAAGACTAACTAGTTTGTGAAAACACCTTTTCATTATTCATTAATTTATAGTTGTGATCTGAGTCTTGCTTGCACCTGTTGTACAATTTCCTAATTGCACATTTTCTGAGCAATTCAACTAGTCATATCTGATAAAGACTGGAATTCCAAAGATATAATGTTCTTCGGCAGCATAGCAATTAACAAACATGCAAAGAATCATTCTAAGACAGCACCTATCATTCCCAATAATATATAGATGGATATATTTTTCTCAATCACAGTTTTAATTTTCTCTAATTCTTAATTTATTCATTTTTTTTTCTTCTAAAAAACTTTTATATAGTATAACTGATCCTACCAACTGTTAACAAAGATGATAACTGTATTAAGTATACCTAAAGCTAGTTCTTCCAATCCATAAGAAAATGCTTGTGTGATAACTGATAACTAGATAAAGAATCGAGTGGCTCGTCTCGTTGATTTGCCACCATATATCTGTGAGCTACACACTCTGTATAGGTTTTAGGGCAATTTTAGGTTTAAATGCATATCCGTGTCGTCCACATAAGGACTATGGTACATGTGTTGGTCCTTGCTAATTCATAAGGTGAATTAGGATCAAATTGAAGCCATGAGTTTCGGGTGCGCAGTGGCTTTTGAGTTGGGAGTAGGGACAATCAGCTTTACACGTACTTCCACGTGATTAGCCCTCTCCTTAGAACTTGTAATGATGGTTTTTTGAACACCATTTTCAGAAAGCAAAACCCAGAACCCCCCCCCCCCACCCCCGAAAAAAAAAAACAAAGATTATTCTTTTAGAAAACTTCATTACTATTATCATCATACATTCTTACTATATGCTCTACTCCCCCATCGACTTCTGCTATTGATTATAGAACTCAAAGTACGCATGCACTCACCCACTAAACGGAGAAACGCTCTACTACCCAACTTCGAACAATTAGGAGAAGAACTTAATTTATAGACCTAGAACACCCCACATAATAGCTAGAAAGATAAAGATGTTGCGCTATGCAAGCAAAGAAGTGGAAATCAAACTGTTTGGATGCATAGAAAATAATGATTAATATTTATTGTCATTAATAAGTACTAGGTGGGACAAAGCAAAATGATTTCGTTCCTTACATTATTCATGATTGGATCTGCAAAGACCGCACGTATGATAGAATATATGTAATAATCAATGCATTAATACTTCTGGCTGCTATTGGAATCATCAGAGTAATAATGGGGTTTGTGAAAAAAATATTCTCTTAAGCTCCTAATGTAACTGGTAGTCAAAATTATATTCCGACATAAACAGTTGCTGTTAATGAAATGAATAGCCAAAACCTAAATGGTAGCTAGCTTTCTCTCACAGACTTGCTAGCCCACAATTCTATATATTCTTTAGCGTGAACAAGGACCTGACCGGCAACGAAGCCACCCAATTGAATTCCCAAAAGCAAGATCATATATATAAATTCTACCCCCGTCTACTCTCCTCTCACGCATACATTAACACACAAGCAAAAACCTACTTTCTTTCGCTTTTCTCCACTAACACAAAAAGACTCACCCTTTTGCTTTTCGTGTTTTTGGATTGTTGTAGATCGACAAAGATAAAGAAGATGATCCAAGAACTGTTGGGTGGTTCTGGCCTAATTCCAGGAGAAAAGAAAATCTCCATTAACACAGGAGTTCTAGCAACCACGCCATCTCCTTCTCTCCATTCTTCCACAACCAGTATCACCACCACTTCTACTCCGGCCGCCGCCAACAGGACAACCTCATCAAACTCGGAAAACCAGAATTTGAGGTGCCCAAGATGTGATTCATCAAACACAAAGTTCTGTTACTACAACAACTACAACCTCACTCAGCCTCGCCACTTCTGCAAGACATGTCGCCGCTACTGGACCAAAGGCGGTGCTCTCAGAAATGTTCCAATCGGAGGTGGTTGCCGGAAAAACAAGAACGTCGGCGTGTCCAACTCAGTGGCAAAGACGAGCGCGGCTAAGATGAAAACAGTGGCATCTGAGCTTGGAAGGTCAGGACTTGGAGGTGGGTTCGATCAGGAGCTTCCATCAAGCCCAATTTTATGGGGTTCGCCGCAAAACTCTCATCTGTTGGCTTTGCTGAGGGCAAGCCAAAACCAAAACCCTAACCCTAGCCTTGCTCCCATCTCCAATGCTGGATCTCACATGGTGACTGAACCATTGGTTGGAAATGGGCTATTGAACGCCCGAACCACAGGCTTTGATCCTTCACTTGCTCTCAGCAACTCATTCTGGAGAAACGATCAAGATCAACCTCAACAACAAAATGGCAGCTTTGTAGTTGGCGAACATCAAAACAGTGGAATTCAAGAACTCTACCAGAGGCTCAGGTCATCATCAGCTAACTATTGTACTGACAACTCATCACTGTTTCTGGGCAACATGGCTTCTTCCTCATCTTCCTCTCTATCCATTTTAGAGTCAGCTCCAGTTGCTGGGGGAGGATTGGGGTACTGGAATCAACCCCTTTCGTGGTCTGATCTTCCCACCACAACTAATGGTACATATCAGTAACCTGAAAGAATTATCTCTCTATTTTAGTTTACTGTCCAAATTTCTTTTCCCAATAGAAATCCTTTGTATTTTAAGGTTGTTTCAACTGTGGTTGTTTTGGTTTTGGGTGGAATATGAATATGACTGTAGTGTCAACTTTTTTGTTTTTTCCTCTTCTCTCATTTGCTTCTTTCCGTATGTTTGCTTGATGGTATGTTTGGGTTAACTCCCAAAGGGTATTACAAGGATCAGGGAGTGTTAAAATTGAATGGTAAACGCAGAGTGTTTCTCAATGCTTCTTCTTAGTTACCAGATCTCTTGATTTATTGGTGCAAATCATGATTTACTTCTTCCTTTTCAACTTTGTTCCTTTTTCCGTCTCTCACTTTACCTGGAACTCCTCAAAGGAGATAAGTAGTCAGCAATCTTAGCCTATATCTTAAAATAGAGTAAATCTTGTGCATGTTGAAGAATATATCATCTCGGTAAACTCAAAAACTTTAGCTAGCTAGGGTTTCAAATTTCATGTATATGAGGTGGAGATAGTGGAGGCGTGGTGGGTAGCATATGCAAGATTTTGTTTTGTTACGAGAAATCGATGAATGTAATGTTGAGGCAGCCTTTGTAAGAGTTTCCTCAACCAGCACAACATATTATTCTTCTTGTTGGTAGTAAGGAATCCATCTGCAGCCTTACATTGAAGACCTATGCCCATAGCCAGTTTACCTTCTAAATAAGTTGGGTCAACGTTATGGGTTCAACTTTTGTCGGGGGATTAAGAATAAATAGTAGGCTCAATCTATTCGAGTAGTAAGTAAAAACAAGAGTAGATCATCGTGGGTGGTTGCACAATTTTTTTTTTAGGTTATCCTAAGTCCATGAGGTGAAGAAGAAAGAAAGGGAAAGGTGGAGGTTGAACCCAAAGGTAAAATATCCTACTTAATAGCGTGCATTTCTTAGCAAAACTATAATAATTTAATAATACAAAAAGAATAAATTACACTATTCACTTCTTGAGATCTGAAACATTACAAGGATCGACTTTTTCAAGAAGTTATTATGTTCCCTTAAAAGTAAAAAGTATACCAGCGCATTTATGCTTGCGAGTTTGCTATGTCATTGATCTGTGAGTACGTAAAACTTGGCAAACAATGGGAACTAGTTATAGGAGGGAAATCTATTTATTCTGATTACAAGTAATAATCTAATACAAAAACAACGAAGCATGATGGGTCTCAATATCCAGAACTTGATCTGCTTTCTTTTTTTTTAGTTACTTTCTTGGACAGTCACACTCTCGTAACTGAGATTTCTAAAACAAAATAAGAATATGAATGAATTCAGATTTAGACACAATAATTAAAGTAGAAAGTGCTTAATTAGTGCAGGTGCTTCGCCTTGCCGCAAAAGAGTGCATTTGGAGGGATATTAGTCTCAGTGAATATGCTCTTTTCATTGTTTCCGACCCTCAGATACAATTCTTGTCCTAAATACCGCCTTGACCAGGTTGCAGATCTCAAATTCCACATTCCCTTGTTGTCCAAAGACACCATTATGGCACTCCAAGATTTTGGATACACCTGTTCATTGCATGCATGCAAGCAAGCAAGCGTCCTTAATTAGCCAATATATGCAATTTCGCCAATGTAAATAATTAATATAATCATCAGAACACCAATTGGAAGTTGCTAAATTTTACTTTCACTCACTTGAACAGTGTGTCTTGAAACACCATCAACCAAGTTGTAGCGTCTTCTCATATCAGGTTTCCACATGCCAGAACCATACCTGAAAATTTGGATTCAATTCATATTCGTAATTAAACCAAACCCATATTATTTTGAGTATTTGAAGTTATGAACCAACCAAAAAGTGAGAGTGTCCTACCCGACAACATAGAAGCTAGATCCATCCATATGCCAAGACTGAACGGTGGCTTCATTGTTCTGAAACACTATTTCGACAAAGTCATGAAGGGTAAGTTCTATGATGGAGGTGCCTAGTTTAGCAGGGGTTCCAGGATGAGGAGGACCATCTTTGATTGTGTTCAAGTCAAAGACACCAGGAATGTTAAACCAATCAGCAAGCTTCAATGGGGTGTTTGGATTTATGTAGGAAATCCCGTTTACAGCATATCGTAGCTTTCCATTTACAGTGGCTTCCGAATTTTCCAATATAATTGTCCTTATAGCTTGGATGGTTCCGTAGTGGAATGACCCCTGAGGATTAGGCCTAGCTGCATTTGCCGTCAGATTCAACCTATCAAAATACAAAAACAGAGTTAGAAAGCATGATTAGCAGATCCTCAATTGAAAACAGAGCAACCCTGAAAATACGTTGTGATTTCTACCTGATGGTCCTGGCTTGCTTCATAGACCCATGAAGTTCGAAAGATGGGGCAAGGGGTAATGGACCCGAGGCCTTCGCGTTGGAGCCAGCATAACGAAGAATTGCTGTGGTAGTGAGATTAGTCCTAGCGAAACGGCTAGATGCGACAATGAAATAGTCTTTTGGTGGCCCAAGAAGTGTAACCAAGACAGTCACTGATTGGCCCACATGAACATCAAGGGACTGGTAGACTTCCTGCATTGTATGAGATCCTTCAACCTCAATGAGCTTCATTGAATGACCTTGAATCCCGAAGTTAATTGTGGTTGCTATCCCCACATTGGACACCCTGATCTTGTACGTCTTCCCTGGAAGATTTCAATTTCAACCCAAATTGCTGGGCATAGACAACAATTCCAGTGAAAATCATAAATTTGAATGTTGATGGAGATGGGTTACCTTGTTCACCAGTAAATACAGCAGAATTTTGTTGGCCATTTATGAGAAGAGCATTAGGAAAAGGAAGAGGCTTGCCAGCGTCCAATTGTTGCCTTAGTACCTGGAAATCGAACTTGCAGTTGAGTTAAGAGATTCATTTGTGTTGATGGCTGAAAAGAGTTGGGTGGATTAATTTGTTTACAAACCTTGTGGTTAGTGCTGTACCAATCGGCAATAAGCAGGGTGAATTCAGCTGCGGGTGCAGGATATGGGATGGATATGACAGACCTTTGGGCAATGTTGAATGCCCCGAAACCCCCAGCAGCTCTATGGAGTTTGGTGGAGGGGAAATATGTGAAGGTTCCGATTTGATCTTTGACTTGGAACTTGTATGTCCAGTTGGTGTTGGGAGGGATTGGGCAGTTGGTTCCTAAAACTCCGTCTTGCCATGAAGTCCTTCTCTGTTTGATACCATTCCTGTTGTCCACCACTCCAATAATGCTTGTTAGTTGTTAGCTAGTTGTTACGCACCCTATTACTTACCCATATCCTAGTTTATAATGAAAAAGGTTAATAATTTTTCTAAAAGGATCACTAACCATGTGATGAGGAAAGGTTCATTCAGTTTATTGATGACATTCACAAGGATATTATCATTAGTTATGGCTTCAATTGTAGGGCCTGGAAATTGGCCGTTGATAAGGATGCCCTGATAAGGTAGCAGACAAATAATATCAGATTCAGACCATTTCTTATTATGAAACAAAGATATGAAAAAAAGACCAACCTGTTGAGGAAAACCCATAGGAGAAATTGTTCCATAAGTGACTTCCCACGTAAAATACAAATAACGGTCTTCAGCGTGAACTAGGAGAGTACTCAAGCAAGCCAAAACTCCTACGAAAATGAGTTTGAAAGTGGCCTGCTTCATCTGACCGGATGATACTCTATCAAATTTCAAATATCTGGGGCAACTACAAAGTTTAGACAAACCTCTTATTACATAGCGAATTACAAGCTTTAAGTTTATTGTGTAATTAGAAGGGAAAGAAGTGAGAATTGACAATGGATAGGTGAAATGGTACATAAACTTCTTAAATTTGAGTAATATATATTATCAAGAAAATTCATACGAGGGACACAAACCCAAGAAAACCCAGATGCATAACAATGCAATAGAAGAAATAAAGATATGGCCATAGGAACTTAGATTTCAATGAATGAGAAAGTTAAAAAGACCAAAGTTAAGATTAATATGTACCAGAAATGAATTTCCTCAAGAGCTGAGGAAATTGAGAAAGAGAGAAGTGAAGTGAGAAGGACGGTTGTAGAGTTATTGACTCCTAAATATACGTATATATAGAATTAAGCATGACAGAATAGAAGATGTTGGGGGCACATGCCAGGGTGGAGACGCTAGCGGATTTCGTGCTCATATTGCTTCAATATACAATGGCTACTTGAACGATCTTGCCCATGCATTACTCATTCGCAGGTTCTATCCCAAATGATTGTTTAGTGGCTAAAAATTCTCCCAACAGCTCTTGAAACAAGCAAAACCGCATTATTGAAGATATTTTAAAGCAATTTATTTGACAACTTCATTTAAATTTTGGGTTGCTTATTCAATTGCTTGGGGCCGGGAAGGGAAGCAGTAGGATCCAAACAACCGGGTGCGGCGCAGGCGAGAGCGGATCCTCATTAATTCCTATGAATTTTACAACATTATTTCTAAATCTATGATATTATTATTTTCAGTATTATGGGTATTGAAGACAGAGAGAAACTAGTATGGATCTGTGTTGGATTTGTTATTTCCATCTCTCTCTCACGAACTTTTCTTTTTAACAATCTTCCCATAAGCAAATCGTTACTTCTGTTTCACACAATCGTATGTGAGAAGAGTATTATAAAAGTTGTGTTCGAGTAATTTCAATCAGTATAGGAGCAGAGGCTAGCTGTTGCAACTCTTTGTAATCAATAAAAAAAATTTTAAAAAAAAAGTCAACTGAGTTTGAAGAATGGCAAGTCAACAAGCTCGGCAGAGTTAATAACTGCAGGCTATAGATCCCAAGAACGGATCTAATGGGAAAGGAGAAACATGGGATGACACATGATTGTGTGCTAGTAACAATTTGCATTAAATTTTGGTCATGTGCTCCACCGCGTATTCTTAATTGCTTTTCATCAATGCTTAGGTAGAAATAGCATTCTCCCATGGATTTCTCCAGCCTGTCTATGCTCTCTGTTTTGAACTACAGAGTTAGGATATGTTTGATGGTCCATGTTTTGCCTTTTTCCTCCCGCCATTCCATCTCCTTGCTTTAGTTGGTGGTAAAGAAAAGAATAGAAAAAAGAATTGGGAATGAAATGAAATAGAATAAAATACTAAAGAAAAATTATGTTTGATATACAATGAAAAAGAATGAAATAAAAAATTGATAAAAAGACAAAAATATCTTTAAAATATAAAAATAATAAAATATTATTATTTAACTTTAAAAAATTATTTAAAAATAATTAATAATATTTTTTATTAAAAATATTAATAAAATTAAAAAATAATTTAAATATTATTTTTTATTTAATATTACGTAGTTAAAAAAAAATTTATGGGGCCTAAAAGAAAACGTAAGTAGAAAAAAGCCAAAAAATAGATACTTTTGGTTTTTTAAACAATACTTTACAACCAAACATTGTCACTTGATGGAATGAAAATTGGGATTCCCATTCCATCAACTAGATTTCATGTAACAAACGGGCCGTTACTTTGTCTTCATCATCTTCTTCGTGTGAAATAGATGTGCTAAATTAATTTTCTTGCCTATTTATTTATCACTTGCTTCATTGATCTAAAAAGAAACAAATATATATATATATATATATATAACATTTGTACTATTTTTCATTCCAATTGCAGTGCTAATTGTACCCCCTACACTAATCAGGATCCGCCGCTAATTGTACCCCCTACACTAATCAGGATCCGCCGTATTGCATTATATGAAGGACATTTAATTTAAATAATTGTATTTGGTATACAAATTTTCAATTGAAAAAAAACGTATAAATCGTTTTCATTTTATAAATAGCTCATATCACTAGTAAATTATTTCAGTCTTTTGTAAAATATTGATATTATATTTTGTTTTAAGGGCCAAAAATTCTCGTTTGTTTAGTGATTTTAAAAAAATAAAAATAAAAATAGAAAATATAATAAAATATTATAATTAAAATTATGTTTGATATAATATAAGAAAATAAAAATAAAAATTTTATTCAGTTTAATTCTATCAACTAAACGATATCTAAAGAATTGCCTAGAGAATTTTCATTGTTCCTCATTTGATTTGTTGGAAATAAAAAAGGGCCTAAAAGGCCTTGGGCGTAATGGTAAAGGAACACCGCTGACTCTCTTTTTTTGACATTGGAACAACTAAATGATTGATACAGATGGGCGATAACCAATTCGCAACCCACTTCATTTGTTAGGTTTTATGAGCTAACCGATTAATTTGACCCAAAAAATAAAAGCTAACTGGTTTGCAACTCATCAAAATTTAAAAACTTCAAATTAAATAAAAAAATTCTAAAATTCTAAACTTAATAATTTAATTTAATTGTTAAAATAAATAAAACTAACCCAAGTTTTGAAAAATGAAAATTTAATAGACGAGTTTCCTCCAATATACAAAAGACTGCCTGAAATTTGATAAATTAACTTGTGTCAACGTTTTTTTTCTTCAGTAATTCTTGTAGTCAAACCCTCATGACTAGAAAAGACCCCAAAAAATGGGTGGTTGATGATAATTTAAGGGCGATGTCCAACAGCTTTGCCGCAAAGCAGGACATTTGTGGGAATATCATATTCATTAGCAAGGCTGCGCTGTGCACTCCACACCCTGAGATAGAACTGCTGCCCAAGATATTGCCTTTCCCATATTGCAGACCTCATGTTCCACATGCCTTGGTTGTCCAAGGACACCAATATGGTCGTCCAAGAGTTTGGATATACCTACATGTTTTTGAAGCATCCCAGAATGTTACCAATAGGCACTTCTTATTATATTAAGAGGGTATAAGTACTTTATTGTAAAAATCATATCAGAAGGTCAAAGCACTTCTTGGTCTACTCACCTGTGCAGTATGTCGAGTCAGGGCATCCACAAGATTATAGGTACTTCTCTGGGCCGGTGTCCATTGGCCGGAACCGTAACTGTATTTGTTGCAATGAACCGCATTAGAACTTCCTTAAGCTAATTGAATGTAAATATAGAATGAAGCAAACTCAAATATAGGAAGCTGACATACCCAATTACCCAAAAATCATAACCATCAAGATGCCAAGATTGCATGGTGTTTTCGTTGTTCTGGAAAACAACCTCAATAAAATCATGAAGAGAAGATGGCAGTACAGAGGAAGCTATGTATGCGGGACCATTAGAGGGAAGGATTTGCATTTTATCCACATTGAAGATTCCGGGGATGTTGAAGTAATCGGCAAGCTTGAGAGGGGTATCGGGGTTAACATAGGAGACCTTGTTCACAGCATAACGCAGTTTTCCATTTATCAAAGGTGCTGAATTGGCCAATACAATTGTCTTTGTTGGAGTAATCTTGCCATAGTGGAATGATCCTTGTGGGTTAGGCCTAGCAGCATTTGCGGTCAGATTCCATCTGCAGGAACAATTAATTTTAGACAGATCAAAATCTATAAATATATATTAGAGTAAACTAGTAAGTATTTTTTGTTAGATTTTGTTGAATAACCTGTAGGTTCTAGCTTGCTGCATAGACCAATGGTATTGGGAAGGGGGAGCACCAGGCAAGGGTCCAGAAGCTGGCGAGTGAGAGTTGGTATAGTGTAAAACTGCAGTGGTTGTGATATTTTCCTTTGTAAATCTTGTTGAGGCAACAATGAAGTAATCTTTTGGAGGTTGATTTAAGGTTACTAATACAGCGACCGATTGGCCGACATGAACATCAAGAGAGTCGTATAGGTTCTGGACAGTGTGTGATCCTTCAACCTCAACTAGTTTCAGGGTATGGCCCTGAATTCTGAAGTTAATTGAGGTTTTCATACCCGCATTAGAGATTCTGAACATATAGGTTTTTCCTGAAAGCAAGAATAGATACTGTCTGTAAAGGAAACTGTCAAAGGTGAATAAATCACTAAGAATTTGAAAATAGTTGAACTTTATCCTTTATAAACACAAACTGACCTTGGTCACCAGTGAAGGTGGAATGAGACTGGCCATTGATAAGGAGGCCATCGGGAAAGGCAAGAGATCTTCCAGAATCCAAAGTTTGCCTTAATGTCTGCATAACATCAAAACAAAAAGAATGAATGGAATAAACACGACAGGAACCACTTGGAACTCCAATCTTAGGTTCATCATCACTAGAAATGCATTACTAGCAAGACATATCAGGATCCAGCTTATGACTACACTAAATTTCCAGTGATTCCTCAACAATCAAGCAGTACGAGGAACGCAATAATCTTGTCTTGCTTACCTTGTGGCTGATCTTGTACCAATCACCGATGAGTAAAGTAAAATCTCCGTCAGGGTTAGGATAAGGGATTGGGATGACGGATCTATGATAGACATTGAGTCCTCCAAATCCTCCGGCTGCCTTGTGCAGTTGAGTTGTTGGAAAGTAAGTGTAGGTTCCAATCTGATCCTTGGCCTGAAACTTGTATGTGTAATTTGAGTTCGGAGGAATGGGGCAGTTGGTTCCCAGCACCCCATCTTGCCATGAATTTTTCCTTTGTTTAATGCCATTCCTATTTTAGGACACTAATGTTAAACCTTGTTCTCGAATAAAATGTCACAACCAGATAATATGATTAAGGAACTACGAAAATGCAAATCTGTGATTATAACAGCATTAATTTGCTATTCAGACTTAATTTAAGTTCTTTAGAATCATTCTATAATGGAACAAATTCATCCAAAAAGATACAACCGTACAAGTGCAACCCTCTGTGTCATGTCATAAACAAGGTGAGAAGTTTTTACCTGTCTTACTTTCAAAGGCCAAGAGAAAATAAGGAGAAAAAAACTGAAACTATATTACAGCAAGGTCAGCTTCTTTCCTATCTTTTCTCATTTAAAATGATAATTTTTGACATGATTCAGCAACAAGAGAAACTCTAGATTCCCCTAAATCCCATGTAAACAAATAAAAATGATACAGTAAGAACACAAGATACAGACGTATTTTGAAAAGACTAGAAATACGAAGTAATCAAGGATTTAAGTATAGCAGCGAACAAGGCAGAATGAAACAGAGAAACTCACCAAGTGAGTAGAAATGGCTCGTCCAGCTTGTTGACAAGGTTGAGAATGATGTTGTCATTAGTTACCACGTCAAGTCTAGGGCCAGGAAACTGACCATTGATAAGAATTACCTTAAAAAAGCAAAAGCCAAAATGTCAGAAATCTAATATAGATCTCAGATCTAATAATGCTGCAGATAACCCACCTGCTGCGGAGAACCCAGAGGAGAAAGAGTCCCATAAGTCATAGTCCATGTGTAATACTTATATGCATCTTCTGCATTCACCAGAGATACAACCAGCGAAGCCAGAACTACACAGAACAGATGGATCAAACTTGTGCCTCCCATTGTATCTACACAAAATGACAATCAGTGAAAACCACTATTATTCAGACCTCACTGAAAAAAATGCTAGGATCTAGGAACTAAGGATGAAGCATCACTATCGGGTTTGTGAAGATGGAAACGAGTTGAAAAGTACCAGATCTTGGTTGTGCTCGAACTGTGACCCACTTCAAAGGGACAACTACTCAGGGTTGGAGCATTATAAATAAAAACGAGCGGGAAAGGTAGCTGCAGTGCACTGGGGTAAGTGCGCTACAATTCATAATTGGAAAGAAAAAATTTGATTTTTTATTTTTACTTTTTAAGAAGGCAAATTGATGATATTCGGTGCGGCTAAACGCGTTTCCCTGTTTTGGTGGTTGCTTCAACAGTAATTATAATAATAATTTAATATACTCACGCCTTACATTAAAGTGGAACTGTTGGTTTTTAGCCCACAATTTTGACTAAATAAGTAAATTCCTTGAATTTCGCCGATTCACTTTGAACATTTTGTTTTACTGAACTCAAGTGGATGAGCATCCGTAGATATATAAATGATTTAATCACATTTACACGTATTCACAGTTAGAGGGAAACTAGTGGACCAATGTACCGATGAGTAAATGTGATGTAAACCAATTTTCCTTAACCATTTGAATTTCAAAAAGGATATTGTTAAAACCGATTTCTAGAATTTTGGCAGGAAAAAAGAAAGTCAAAACATTGCTAATTAAGCAGCGAGCCCGATAGATCTGAAATTTTGGAATTGCCAAAAGCTATAGATGCAAGGGCGGATCTGGGCAATTTTTATTGGGGGGCTAAAAAGAAAAAAAAATTAAAAATATTAATTAAGAGAGTTAAATCATGATATATTTATATTTAAATATTAAATTATATATTATTATTACAAAAAATTAAAATTTTAAGAGATTAAAATCCCCTCAACACATAACTACGCTCCGCCCCCTGTATAAATGCTTTCTTTATCTATACAATGCACTGAGCCGTGTTGGCTTGCAGTCTGCAATTTATTATTTTGCATGATCCTTCGCTTCTATTTATGGAATCGTAGCCATTTGATATTCTTGAGTCAAGGTTTGAAAAATAAGGAACCAAATCCTCAAGATCAGAGGGCATCGCCAAGTTTTGTTGGACGACAAAATAATAATGAATGATGGTCGCCGGTTGCTCATGTGACAAAACAATTGGATAAGGGGAAAAAAAAAAAATAGATTGGTGGGCACCTCAGGGACAGGGATTGCCACCCTTGCACGATAGGCGATAATTACGCTGAAATGGACACCTTAACTGGATCCAGAGCATTTCCAGAGAAATTTGCCAGATTCGGGTCTTACATCTCCCTTCCTACTAAGTTCGATTATCTGTACTAAACTAAGAAACTATAGACAACGATGTTCCCTTAATCATCGAACGGCATCAAAACTTGTGGCTCCAGGCCATGTAAGGAATCTCTTAGACAGGTTTTGAAAAATGGAGTGACTGCTTGGACGAATGTTTTCTCACAGATCCTCCCAACATCTGTCCAACACATTCCTTGTTATCAAAGTCAAGAAGGGATGTTGATCATTGCCTTCCCGCAAAAAAGAAAAAAAGTTCATTAGACTTAATGTAGAAGTTCTTTAAACATCCTCCAAATTGATTGTATGATATATTTAAATTTGACATAATATATATAATATGTAAAATGAATAAATATCTTGTCGGCAGAGTTCTACATAATTGCAAAATTAAAGTAGGATATCCACGTCCTGCTTAAACACAATTTTGGAAAAAGAAATATTTATTTCAATTTAAAGAAATGTTCCTAAATAATAATTAATTGTATAACGTCAGTAGGAGCCAGATGGATCCGTGGCGCAATGGTAGCGCGTCTGACTCCAGATCAGAAGGTTGCGTGTTCGATTCACGTCGGGTTCAACGCCCGTTTTGACCTTTTTGAGACCTTGTGCTACAACGGATTGGAGTAATTTGATATTCAAAGTTGACATTGTCAGGTGTTGTTGTCCCGCTGACATATTTATTTGTTCTCTCTCATCTTACGTGATAAATTATAAATCTCTGTAAGAATTTGTCGTTGATTAATGTTCAAGAAAAAATCTTGTCGCCACTCCAAGACTGGACAAGAAAGGTTAGACTGTGCCTAATTCGGCCATTGCAAAAGAAATAGAACAAGGGATTCTCGATTCTCACTGGAAAGTAACTATAGCACGTTTGCAGAGAATAAAATAGCTAGAATTAGATACTCAATCCATAGCCAGAATTTGATTCTTTCTAACGTCTCCTTGCCTAACCACTGCGTGTCAGTTAGCCCCTCCATCTTTGATTGGAGTGTATGTGTTGCCTTATGACTATACCACTTGGACTTCACTTCTTATAGTCCCCTCTGTTTTCCGGGATTGGGTTTCCAGATTTCTATATATCTATTCTATGAAAGTGACTGAAATTTCTGATCTTGATATCTGGGTTTGGTGCTACGAGTAAGATATGGCAGCAACAATGCCTCTGGTTGCTACTGTTGGAGCTGTGGTTGAAGAACTGCCGAAGGCTGTTTTGGATATGAAGGACAGAACTATTAACTTGGCCCACCCTTGAACACCTGGAAACCACCCTCATGAGCGTAGAAGGGTTAATTAAAGCAATGGAAGGGGGCCGAAATCTTCGGTGCTCGTAGGGACCGATTCAGGAGATTCGGGGAAGACTACATAAGCAAGAGAGCTTCGTTGGGATGAGGAAGTCAATGGTATAAATTCGTAAGAGAAAAACATACCTTCTTGGTTTCATTCTTTTCACATTTACATGAATTGAAATTCAAATTCATTTTAATGGTTTAGAATATCTGATGCTGGAGTTTGCAACCCTCTAAATTTGTAAGGTCTGGTTAGGTATATTCAAGGACAATATCTTCTTCGTTACCTTTTCGAAAACGCCAAACTTGAATACCATTGTGCAGAAACTGTTTCAGCACAAATAATTACCACGTGCCTGAGCTTCGAAGTGATGAAGATGCATTTAACCAATGGGGAAATTTGTTAAAGCTACTAGGAAAAAGTCCAATACTGCTTGATCCTGGATGATGCTTGGCATGGATCAGAATCTCTGGTTGAGAAATTTGTTTTACAAATGTCGGATTACAAGATTTTGTGACCTAATCCCTAGATTCGGCCCTCCAAACTCTTCAAAACCCCTTGGTGATGAGGACGCTATAAAGCTTTTCCGTCACTCAGCGTCCCTGAAGGAAATCAGCTCTGATATTCCTGATGATGTTGTGAGAGAGGTGCCTTCTATTGCTATGCTACATATGGAAACTATGTAGCTTATTTTAATTAGTACACTGTTTTCTGAAATTTCTAAATTTTATTTCGTGGCAATGCAGGGCGATGAAACTGTCAAAGGGTCATCCAATTCTTGTTCTCATAAGGAAGTGCTTGCTTGTCTCCAAAAGAGCTTTGATACTATGGAGTATTTATCAAGTTATGAAGTGACCACCATGAACATGCTGATATTGTCGTCACTAGGTATTCTGTCTCTTATGTGGACAGTGTTGACCTAGTGTTTGTGAAACTTTTTATTCACTTCTGAGCCACTAACATCCTTTGGTTATGTAGGTAACTGCAATGACCACTTTGTCATGCAGCGTGATCTTCTCAGGGAGCTATCTATCTATCTATCGAAGTAGCCAAGAGTCAACGGCGCAGAGTCAATTGAAGAATCTGCAGAGTGAACGAAGCTTTGGAAAATTACGCCATCGAAGTTTCAGATATGCTCCTAAGTTTGGTTGAGATGAATGACGTTGACTGCTGCAATATGGTAAAATTGCCTGTTGGGCTTTGTAATTTTGTGCGCTTAAAGAAGCTCAGTATTACCAATTGCCATAAGTTTTCTACACAGGAAACCGAGCACGTGGGTGAATTGTGTAATTTAGAAGAGCTCAACATCCGGGGTTTGCCACCCTCCATTATGGAGCTTGGGTGCTCAAGGGATGTGATGTGACCATGTGACGAAGAGATGGCTGCTTTATGGGGACCTTTCAAAACCATTCTTAGAACATTAGTAATGGTGAATCAACAAAGTGGTTCTTAAGTGAGTCCCACGTCATTTTATTTTAAGAACCGTTGCTTATACAAATAACAGTTCATAAAATTGATCAAAAGTACCATGCTATGTAGGAGTGAGTTTTATTTAAAAATTCAAAATGGAAGTTAAGAACTTCCATTGAAGATGGCCTTAGTGATCCAAGGATCAAAGTAGGCAATGCGGAATGATGTCAGCTTGTATTGAGAAATAAAATTGAGCACGGAAACGTTAACATCCATATAGAATGGAAAAATGAAAGAAAATTACAAATTCACACAGCTTTTCTTTTTATTTTTCTTCGATGGATTGATGAGTAAAATTGTGTACTTTGAAATTGCTACGAATCTATGTTTTTTTTTTTTTTTTGCTATTTCTTTGACAGCAACCTATGTCCTCACATTCTGTACAAAGTAAAGTTGTCATGCTTTTGGACCAGAAAAAACACGTACGGCGATTTTGTTTGGGCAGATAAAGCAAAAAATGGGCTCTAAAGAACTGACCTAATATGGCTGTCGAGGGCCGTAACGCGGTATTGTCAAAATCGAGCCGCAAGTCAGGAAGTTCGGCCTTGAAAGCCCAACTTCCAGTATGTTCTACTCATGTAACCTTGTGACAAAAGTAGGTCCCAAACTACATCCAAGAAACAACAGAAGCCGAAATCGAAATATTTCCCTCTTATCCATACTTCACATCGGATGAGTGTGCTTTTCAGGTTTCATAGAAAAATATAAAATGTGCTTTGCCCTTTTGACCCCTCTAGTTTGTAAAGCAATAGAATTCAACATAATTTATTTTTATTCTACCTTATTTTATCTTATTAACAAGTTAAATTTATGTTAGCATCTCAGTCGCCCATTTCCTAAGAAATTAATCATATTCAAACTTATAAGTTTATCTTCACATTCATCACTAAATCAATCATTTAAATTAAAATATTGACATTTAAGTTATTTAAGAATCATTAAAAATTTGAATAATTTTTATGAAATAGTAATTATATTATTATTTATTCAATAATTTTTTTTACAAAATCATGATATTTATGTTATTGATATTTTTATCATAATATTTTAAATATAAAACAAATTTTCAATTCAAATTTATCTTATTTTGTTAATTTTTTTTAAGTAATTGAAATGATAATAAAAATATATCAATTTAATAGACTACAATATGACCCATCCACCTCCCCCAACCACCTGCATCTCTTTTAGAGCCAACGCATTGGCTACCTATAATTTTTCTTAATACGTCATTGTATATTTCTAGCGGAAATTGAAACTTTGTAAGGTAATTCGGATTTCGGAGGGAATTCAAAATGAAAGAAGGAAATTCGCTTTGGCAAATGTTAGTTAGGTAATTTGTGAGAGATGAGAGGGGCAAATAAAATAAACGGGGGTCAGGATTGCCAAAAAGAAATCATTACCAAGACAGAGAGGCCCGTGCTTGTGCTGTCCACATTCCTTTCCGAGTAAGAGGGACTAGGGAGAACCTTTATATTTCATTATTTCCACGTGTGTTCCCTTCTCGTCCTGCTCCAGCTTTCTTCAGCCACCTGATCCGAGTCACCCACTGCAACCAAACTCGTTCATTTTCTCGAACCGAACCCCAAATGGTATCCGAATCGGATCTCTTCGGCCGGCTCAGGGAGTTTCTTCGGAGCTCCGACCTCAACACCACCACCACAGCTACAGTGCGCCGGCAGTTGGAAAAGGATTTTGGAATCGATTTATCCGACAGGAAGGCATTCATAAGGGAACAGGTCGACCTCTTCCTTCTAAACCAGCACGAGCAAGCCGAGGAACCAGAAGAAGATAAAAAAGAAGACGAATCAGAAGAAAGCCAAGGCTCTAATTCCAAGAAAGAAATGGAAGGCGATGAAGAACAAGAAGAGGAAGAAAAATTAAAGCTTGCGAGAAATGGAAAGAATAAAGGACGGTTAGTTATTGATTGATTCCACTGCGTTTAGAAAAATAGAAATTTCTTTTTTAGTCAACTTGCTTTTGCTAATGAGGCTACTCCGAATATGCTTACGAGATAGTTACTGCTTTGATTCCCCTTAAGAAATTATACATATTTAGGGCCATATCCGGAAGCATAGTTTCACTATCGTTTTGTAATTTTTGGCATCATAATTCATAGGTATTGTTTTGCACACAGAACCATCGTACCTGTTGGCCTTGGATACCTATTTCCAGATTTTGATACTCCTTTCATTTGGCATTCGCAATTGTTATCTGATAAGTCACGCACATGACTTTGTGAGTTATTTCAGAGTAATTTGGGGTCCACTTCGAGACTAAATTCTGTTTTATATTTTTCTACAAATGTGCGTGGTTTTCATGCTACTGACAAGGTTACTTGTGTTACAGGTTTTTATGAAGAAAAAGTGTTCAATCAATTATTCTTTGATTTATCTCGTCAATCAATAAAATCTTGTTATGTTTTCTTCTACTGTATGTTTATGCCAATGACTTATCGAAAATTTAATTTTTTTGGCCTCTTTGCTCTTGTAAAGATTGAACTTGATTTACTGATGGACCAGAGAATCTTTTAATATTTGAACAGGTCCTATTCCTCTCATAGCCATTTTTCTTTTAAATTAATGAACCTGATCCACAAAGTACCCGAAGTTATTAATTATTGGATATCTTATACCTTTCTTCAAAATCATTTCCCCTTCCTTTTATCATTTTTACGGTAAATGAGGCAGAAATTAAGAGATGCACACAATTATTTTTCTGGTTGTATCATGCCACTGATGTGCTCGCGGCTTTCTTACAGAAACTATGAACTAAAATCATTCACAACCATAGATGAACTTTCGTTAATTTTCTACGCTGTTGCAGCACAGGGTTTCCTAAAATTTTTAAGATTTCCCTTTCAACTTTATGGTTAACACTTGACATGTATAACCTAATTATGTAATTAAGTAAGAACAATATGATACTAAGTAACGATCATTTTAAATGCATAATTCCTGTAAGTCTTAAATTTCTGTTGAAAATGTAGCACAAGCCTGCATTCTAGTCATGACCTTAAATATTTCATCTCTCTTTGGTTTCTCCGATTGTGGTTGGTGGCTTGATGAACTATATGATTGATCTTTTTCTTAGTGCAAAGTACACGCTGGTAGACTTTTCTTCTTTGGGTTGCCTGAAAATATTTACACATGGCATCATACAAAAGAATCAATGCCTTAGCACAGGGTGGAGAGAAAATCTATAGGTGCGTTAAAATTCTGTTGGGATTGGTTTCCTTCTGTGGCTCCAGCCGCATACAAACTGGTAGTTATTTTTACAACAAACAGTTTGTGAGTGTGACTGACTTTGTTTCTTAATATCCATAAAGATAATAATCTATAATATCATTGTACTTCTTTATGAGAATAAGGCATCATGTTTATTGACCTTTAAATCTAAAAAATAAGGTTGAATATGCACAAGTACCTAATTGGCATGTATGTCACTGAGAGTGTATAGGATTTTCCTTGACCTTGTTTTAACTGTATCTGTTTGATCTTGTGATTCAGATCTAACAAGTTAGGTAATGAGGTAAAGAAAAGACGTGGTGGTTTTTGCAAACTATGTACCCTGTCTCCACAACTTCAGGAATTCATTGGAACACCTGAAATGGCTAGGACTGAGGTATGCCTAGAATTTCTTTAGAAGTGAGTATTCCATGTGATTCCAATTCTGACCTTATAAGCATCTATCCATAATCTTCACCTTAGGTTGTTAAGCAATTATGGGCTTATATTAGGGAGAAAAATTTGCAAGACGCGGACAACAGAAGAAATATAATTTGTGATGAACCGTTGCATGCCCTTTTTGGTGTTGATTCCATCAATATGTTCCAAATGAATAAAGCATTATCAAAACATATCTGGCCATTGGATTCAGATGATGGTATGCTTCCTGCAACCATACTTTTTATGCTAAATTTTATGTTATATCCATATAAGATGTTAGTATAGGTATTTTTCATTCAATTTGTGACATAAGACTCTTAATTATTTGTGAAATTTCACTCCATTAGTATCTTGCAATTATGGAAGTTATAATGCCTTGAAGTAGTAAAGTAACCATACTTTTCTTTACTAAATTTTATGTTATGTCCGTATAAGATGTTAAAATAATTTTAAGTTGGTATTTTTCATTCAATTTGTGAGATAAGATTCTTGATTTTTTTTGTGAAATTTCGCTCCATTAGTATCTTGCAGTTATGGAGGTTATAATGCCTTGAAGTTCAAGTTTTCTTTTGGAGAACTTCTTGTCACAGAATTTTGTGGCATCTTCTTATCAGGCATGATAAATTTGAACTACTGCTTCATTCACTTGTCCCCTTTACATAGTGTTGAATCATGAAGAAACTTCTGATGATTTATAATATGTTTTGCCAGTCCACTTATTGCCAAGTTTTGTTCCATGCTACTGCAGACTCAAGCTTCCTGCTTTTATTCCTCTAGTCAATTTTATGTAGACAATTAGAAAATATTGTTTAAACTGTATCTCTTGATATAGTTGTCCAGGTTAAATCAGCAACAAAGGAAAAGCAGAAGAAGCAAGAGAGAGGAGAAGGTACGGTTGAGGAATTCAATTGGGATAGTTCTTTGTCTGTCTATATTATATGTATATTAGCTGAGAACCCTGTCCTTGCTAATTCTACAATATTGTTCTGGCATTTCTTGCCCTCAGCTTAACTTTGTGCCTTTTAATTTATATTATATTTTTATTACTCAGTATACCCCTTCTTTATCTATTTTGAAAAAATAAATAAATTATTTCCACATGAGTTTATATGTAGGTGTTACATGACATGAACATAGTACCAGGACACACTCCTTTTTTTTGGGGGGGGGGGGGGGGGAGCAATTTATGGTATGTGATCATAGTTTCGCTTTACTTGTTCATACGTGTTCTATAAATGAATATTCTAAGTCAATTACTGATAGCATGTTTACTGTATCCTCAATAACTACAGATCCAGATAAGCCAAAGAGAAAGGAAAAACGGCAGAAGGGAGGAAAATGTGGTTTTCTCACTCCTCTTCAACTATCCGATGCCCTTGTAAACTTCCTTGGTACTGGAGAAAATTCATTATCGAGAGCTGATGTCATAAAAAGAATGTGGGATTACATAAAAGCAAACAACCTCCAGGTATGTCATTGCTCTAAATGGTTCTCTAACAGTTATTTTCTAATAACTAAAAATCAGCATATGAAAAACTTGAAAAATCATGTTCAAATTATCATAGCTTTTAGGCTGAAAAAAATAATATTAGCAAGTACTTAGGAAACACCAAGTAGATAAGAATTTCAAGGTAATTGAACCCAGGTTGATAAGGAGAAACGTTTTCCCCTTTACCAAATGACCTAACCCTTTGAGTTTGCCTTGTTTTCTTTATCTCTATAGATATGGTTTTTACTAAAACCATTGATTTGAGTTTTTGAAACCACCCCGCCCCCCTTCCCCTCCCCCTCCCCCTCTTTCTTTCTCTCTTTGGCTCTTTAATCAGCGTAGCGTGACGTAATAAGGCCGTATTGTCGATACATGCCGGCTATGGCACCAGTTAAATTTCTGATTGCTTTTGTGAAGGATCCCTCGGACAAGAGGAATATAATAAGTGACAAGAAGCTGAAAGAACTCTTTGATGTCAACTCCTTCAATGGCTTCACAGTTTCGAAACTGCTAGCTCCGCATTTTATAAAGACAGAGCAGTGAGTTGCTTTTATATTTTTGTCTTGTCAAGCTTGAGGATTAGGGGGAATTTTACTTATCAGGTTAGTTTTGTAACTTTTTTTCATTTTTTTTCTTCCTATATCTATCTTTTTGGCTTGATCTGCTGCAAATAGAAATCAGTGAAGTGATAGGTTTTGACTTTTGAGTAAGTCTTTCTTGAAGCGTTTAATATCGAATGACATTTTTCTTATTTTCTGGTTTGCCGGTGTATATAGGTAAACTCAGGATTCGGTGATAGCTCCCACAAATTTCCTTTTGCTTAGTTTTTTTTTTAAATGGTAAAATTTCATTCAAAAGCAAAGTTCAAACAATACTTGTATTAGTTATAAAAATTTCAAATATAATAACAAATAAATATCTATAATTTTTTCATTGAATTAAAAAGTGAATATAAAATTTGTCAATATTATTATTAGTATTATAATGAGATCATCATTATGTTTACTTATTGAAATAGGTTCAAATTTTTTTAAGATACTTGGGTCAAAACATAAAATAAAATAAAAATATTAACAACCCAATCAGAGTGAGGTAACTTTAAATCTATGAAAAAAGATATATCAAAAGATAAAGATTTTTAGATATATGTAGAAGAAGATAAATTAAAATATTTTCTTACATCTATTATAAAAATAACTTCAAAAAAATTAATGAATGTATGGAAAGGAGTTATATCGAATACACACAATTTCAAAATATTATGTTGAAAGCCATTTTAGTTTAAAGAAAAAAATAATTCTCCGCGCAAAAACCCTTGCGTCTTCTTTTATTATTAACTTGAGAAGCCAAAACTGTGGTTATTTTTTTACCAGGATATTACAACAAACTCTTTTAGGTGGTTTGTCATAAGCATTTTTTATTTTTTCAGAATTCTCAATATAAGAAAGAGAAATTAACCCTTGCCGCTCTACATTCGATCGGGATACATCACCGGCTTCTATCCGTTTTCTTCTGATAATTTTAAATATTTTTTAATTCTCTTTTCAAAATTTTTTTTCATCTTTTTTTTGCGATCCTTGTTCGCTATCTGTCTCTCGTCCATATTTATCTTTGGACAAAATTTACCATCTAAGTGGAGCTATATTTTCAAATAACTCGACTCATCGATAGCGTCTGGTAGTGCGAAAGAGTCTAAATACGACAAGACTTTCATCCTCTCCGACGCCCCTTTCAGGGGACTTGGGCCTTTAGAGGACAATGGTGCCATGGAAGACAGTGGTTACTGGTGATTAGAGTTGGAAGAAGATAGAAGAATGTGGAAGATGATAAGGGGTGAAAAGATGAGATTGAGAGAGAGATGAGAGAGTTTGGAAGAAGTGAAATATGTGTCGAATTGAAAATTAAAAATTGAAAAAAAAAATTAGAATGGGTTAAAAAAAGTAAAAGTTTAATTTAGTAATTTTATGGGCTTCAAAATTAGACTTAGCCGTGAAATTGGACAGTAGGTGAAAATTACAATCAAAATAAAAAAGAGAAGGGACATTGTAATAATTTAAAGATTAAAAAAAATTATAATTATATTTAAAGATGATCAGGTGATAAAATATTATTTTTTAAAATTTATTTATATGATTTGTATAATTTTTAATTAAAAATAATAATTTTTAATAAATTTATTTATTTTAATTTATATAAAAAAATTGTATTAACATTCAAAAAATTTTTTTATTAAATTTTATTAGAGATTAGTAAATAATTTAATATATTTTAATTAATAATTAAGATTATAATTTTAAAATTAAAGAAATATATAATTTAAGAAGAATTAATTATAATAAAATTAAAATATTTAAAATTTCAATTATTTGACTAAATTTAAATTATTCTTATTTTTATAATTTCAATTTTAATTATTTATTTAAATTATTCAATTAAAATAAAAATTAAATTAATATAGTAATTAATAATATTAATTCCCGTACAATAATAATATATATATTTATACTTAAAACTAAAACAAAATTTGTTTGGGACTCTTTCTGAATTGAATCATCTCTTTCGTTGATTACTTTTGTGAAGAAATCGTCGATTCAAAGGTTAGTAGAGCTCACAACTTCAAAGCAGTGTCATATTCGAAAATAGTTTAAAAAATTACATAGCTTCAGTAAAACAATTTTAAAATCAAGATCTTTTCTTTATGGAAAAAAAAGTGCAAAAGATCTTGAATAGTATAAATAAGTTTCTTCTGCACATTTAGCCGCAAGCCGTCTTAGCTCAGCCGGTAGAGCGCGTGGCTTTTAACCACGTGGTCGTGGGTTCGATTCCCACAGACGGCGAATTGTTTATATCTATCCGGTTGTACGTTGCCCACCTTATTTGGGCCCCTTGCGCCTTTTTTAGCCCAATTCGGCTATCCATCTAGCCCAGTTTGCCTGTGCCACGTCCAAATGCTTAAAAAAGAAGATAATATTAAATTAAGTATCATTTAGTTGGCGACAAAAAAATGAATGAAAAGGAATAGAATAGAATAAAATGTTATAAAAAAAATTATGTTTGATATGTAATGAAATGGAATAGAATAGAAAGCTGACCAAAAAGACAAAAATACTTTTAAAATATTAAAATAATATTATTTAATTTTTAAAAATTATTTAAAAATAATATAAATATAAAAATAATTAATAATATTTTTTAAAAAATATTATTAAAATTGAGAAATAATTTAAATATTATTTTTTATTTTATTTATCAATAATAAATAGTTTTTAATTTGTAAAGAGAATAATACGAAATTGCTTATTTTATTTTATTTTTATTTTTAAATACTTTGAAGATTGTGTTTTTAATTATTTATTATTTGTGAATCTCTTTACAAACAATACTTCAACGAATCACAAAAAATTCTGTACAAATTTTTTATGATTTATTTATTACTTTTTTTTAAAAATGCTTATGTTACCTATTTAATGAAAAATATTTTGATTTTAAAATCCTTTTGTATGAATTGTAAATAAATATTATTCATATAAAGAAAATAGATATGGTAGACAATTTGCTGATTTAATATAATATAACTTACCACGTTTATTTTAGCACGAGAAAATAATATAATTTACAAACAATTTGTCCTTTCATCCATAAACAACACCAAAATAGCCAAATACAAAAGTTGAACAACTAGTAAACAGTAGAAATAATTAAGCACAAAGATAACATAATTAACAATCACATATAATAAATATTATCAGCGGATTATGTCGCAGATCCACTCTGCTTTCTCCTCATTTGGTATGGATGGAAATCCAACTAATAAGCGATCATTTTGTGATATAGTAATATGAGCCATACGACGCTCTTGTCTCGTCAAGTCCCTGACTTTTTTCAACTCCGAATAGAGACGCTCTCTTCTTGCATTCAGCTCAGCATCAACAGACACCCTCTCCACACTTCTAACAAATTTGTCTGTTGCTAATTGAAATGCTTGAATAAAAGGGTATGGGTCCTCATGTTGTCTGCGCCTTTTCTTTAAGCCTGAACTTGCCTCATTTGCAGGGTTGCTAGGGGCTTCAGAACATGCCATCTCTGCTAAAGGATCCTGGAACATATTCATGTCCTCCAAGTCTTCAAGTCCGGCGCCCTCATTTTCAACGGCCATCTTCTCAATGACGTCACATGCAGATTGAGCATCCTTACCAGTTGCACGATCCTCTCCCCAAACGATGCATAAATCCTCAAAGTGATGGAAATACTTGTTTCTAAAAGGTGCAGCCTTCTTGTGTGTCTGAAGAAAACAAAAAAACATAAACTGAAACAGTCAACAGTCTTTAAATATTAAAATATAAACATATTAGAATAAAATATAAATATGCAAAATATGATATAGCATAACTTTAATAACATCATTTACCTGGATATATGTATCCCATACTGCTTTATCTGCTATGACACAATGGGTATCGTTATCATATCCAAATCCACTAATATTTGTGCCATATACCATATCAAATACGATACTCCAGCTGGTTTTCAGTGTTTTTAACATTGATTGTATATGAGGTATTCTTTTAAGATTCCAGCCAAGACACCTCTCCTGTAACATACTTTTCAAGGCTTATAAATACCCAGGCTTAAACCCATTATCAGCCATATACTTATGCTCAACCTTCAACTGAACAAGACATTGGATGAGTAACTTATCCTCATCCATTGTCCATACATGTTTTGCACTTTGAGAACTGCCGTCTGAATATTGTGATATTGTACAAGATTATTGCTAAAACAAAAGTTTAATCAGTATCACAAATATGCTTGCAAAACATCCATTATTTATAAAAGTGTAAATATTAAAACAAATGTCATCCATAGTTATATTCCAATGTTAAAAAAAAAGAAACCATAGAATCAATATTAAATTCAGTGTTAAAATATAATCACATTGTAGTAATGTAAAATTTAATAAAAATGTAGCACATAAATTTCCATTCAAATGTCAGAATACACATAACAATGTCAGAATACACATAAAAATATACAACATCATTCATCTATTCTCCCTAAACTCATTAAACATTTGATTAGCTAAATTATCCCGCCAATTGCTCCAAGCATTTGTTGTCTCCATTGTTAATATTAGAATGTTCTCTAAATTTTGTGTGCCAGGTTGAGTGTCATCCAATTGATCTTCTAATGGGTCTAGTGTATTCTCCTGCCTAATAAGATTATGAAGTAGGCAACAAGCAATGATGACACGATTATGTGTCCTAACAGGATACCAAGAAGGACTTCTAAGAATTGTCCACCTTAATTTCAACAATTCAAAACACCTTTCAATTACATTACGTGCAAATGAATGTCTCATATTGAAGCACTCATGTGAGGTTGTAGGTTGGTGACCATCTCTCCACTCGTTCAAGTGGTATCTTTGTCTTCTATAGGGTGCTAAAAAACCTTCACAATTGGTATACCCAGCATCAACTAAATAGTAACAACCTATAATATACATATTGATATTAGTAAGCCAAATGTTTGTACAAAAAGTGATATATAAATATATAGTTACATGAACATATGATAGAATTAAAAGCAGAACATATTCTCTCACCTTGTGGTACTTTCAGCCCATTCCTTCTACTAATTGCATCACGTAATACCCTGCTATCAGCTGACGACCCTTCCCATCCTGGCAATACATATATAAATTGTTCTTCTCAAAAGCACACTCCTAATACATTAGTTGTGATATCTCATTTTCTATTACGATATCTTGCTTTATCTTTTAGTGGCACTCTTATCGTTATGTGTGTTCCATCTAGAGCACCAAGACAATTTTAGACAACAAATAAGTAGAGTTAATATTATTTAATAGTATATAGGTTATGGTCCAATAAATTAGTCAATATAATTATTTACCTTGAACCATTTTCATTTATCATCCATTGAATCATTAGGAACCGGTTCAGGTGTTTTGAATAACTCCCCTTGCACACGCATCATAGCATTCAACACTAATTTAAAATATTTAATAATCGTTTCTCCCGATCGACCAAATTGAAATTGGATTACCCTATTCTTGACGTGATGAGTAAGAATGTGTAGAAACATTGCTACTTGCTCATCGACTAACATATGTTTAGTAGGTTTTAAACCCTCTATAGAATCCAACATAGAACATAGTCGATCAAATGTTACTCTATACATTCTAAGTTGGTTAAAATAATTACTATCACTACTATATATCAAATACCTAAGATGTGCTCTCTTGGCATGGAAGCTTAAAGTGAATGACTTATTACTAGTTATTCGCCCCCTATGAAACATTGTAAAATAATATTTCAAACAGAAATTCACGACATTCAATCAAAACATGAATACAATAAGCAGAATCTATCTTTTCACAGGGTCTATATCTATACCAAAATCAATTAATAAAAATTTTATATATAAGATAATATATAAACATTAGTTGTTTATCAACTGTAATGTTAGAACAAATGTAATAGCTAAATTAGTTAATAATTGCAAAATGTGTCAATTGATATTAAGACAGAAGTTCTAATGAAAAATAATAACAAAGCATGCATAATACATAAATGCTCAATCAACCTAATAAAAAAAATGCCACAAGATTGAAAACTCCACCATCAATTCAAGTAAATCAATGATCTCCCCAAGAACTCCTATTCAAACCACCATTTTCATTTTCATATGCACCTTAATTCAATAAACATTTCACTCTCATCACATGTTAGTATGTATTAATGGATACTTATAAATAAGAAATTATTAATAAAAATAAATAAATAAATAAACTTTGTACTTCAACATAATTCAATTTTATTAATTGAAACAAAATTTATTAAATAAAAGCTCACAAGTTGAAATCAACACAAAATAGAAACTTGAAAGTATCAATAAAGCAAAAGAGAATAGTTGTTTAGAGGTATAAGTCTATTCATTCTTTGACAAGCAATGAGATAGATAAGAGGATATGAAAATGTAGAAGCTGCAAAGAACCAGGCCAACAGTCATTGATGCAGAGAGCATTTTCAAATGCTAATTTTCAATTATACTTTATGCAGAACATAATGCAAAGATCAGACCCAATCAAATCAGGAAATGCAAAATGCAGAACATAATTCACAGATCAGACCCAATCAAACAAATCATAAAATCTAGCACAAATAGGTGAATATAGAATCCAGCATAAATGGTTTCTATATATTGTGCCAGAAATTAATAAGTGCTAAACATCATAATATGTCACTAGGTTGACAACTTGAAAGTTTAGATTAATAAAATATGAAGAAATAATTTAGGATAGGAATGTAGGTATTGACAAATAACATAGCAACAACATAAGAAATATTTTTTAACATAGAAAGAAATTGAAACTTATATGCAGAGAAATCAAATGACATTTTGGAAAAGACTAGCAATCCAATCAACTGGCGCACATAGGTAATGCATCTTCAGATAAGATAGGAATGATCTTATGATGCTTAAATACACACAAGAACTCCTGCTATTCAAGGAAATTTAACACACACACACACACACACACACACACACATATATATAAGGACAATGGATCATCTTTTTTTTTTTTCTTTTTTTCCTTTCAATTTTTAAGAGGGTGGTGTATAGATAAGGAAGACTAGCCACAAGAGTATACATGACAATGGACCATAGAGCATGAGCATCATTATAATTTATAAAGCTACAGCGCTTCACAGGTACTCATCTCTATTTCAAAGGTTCTATCCTTCTTATTTGGCCTTGATGAGAAATTTCTGCTATGATGAGGACCGCTTTTGTGAAAAGCTCTTTTATTACAATCACACAAAAAAGTAATTTCGCTAGTTTCTGGTTTTAACATAAGCTCTAGCTACTTGCTTCTTTTTCACAGCAAAAAATAAAATTTTTCTGCCATACAGAAGACATTCAAATACTAGCCAAGCAAAGTTAAAAAAATTAGAAATCACTTTTTTCTCTTCCAAGTTGATTTTAAATTGACAATAGCAAAACCAATACTCTATATTAAAATGCATGAAGTGCAACCGAAACAAATGCATGAAGTGCAACAACTTAACTATTAAAATGCAACCAGTGTCCTTAAAAAACCAAGCATAGGGACAAATGGCAGAGCCAAGAGTTTAAAGTTCAAACAGAGCCCATATTGTCCAGAACTTGTTTGTTAGGCCTCTATGCAAAAAGTTAGAGTTCAGATAGAGCCAAGAGTCCAAAAGTTCCATCAACATGTCCTCTATATAAATCTAAGTAGAATTATATCATTTTTTACTAATTACATACTTAACAGGCTCTTGAATAAATTTCGGTTACATACATAATTTATCCACTATCCACAACCTCAACTTGGTAATATGCTCAAGAATCTTCTTGCATAAATCAGATGCTTAAAGCATATTATGATCCTTCCGCAGTGTAGGCAGGATGGTTAAATTGGATGAATAAAAAAAAGTAGACCAGGAAATGCAGATGCAAATGCAGAGGAAAACCAGAAAAAATAAAGATCAGGAAACCAGAGAAAAATTCATAAAATAGTGCAGAGAAAAACGCATAATCATTGAAGACCAAGAAATGCAGATAAAAATGCAGAGAACAACCCGAAAAAATTGAAGATAAAACCTAGAAAACGGAGAGGAAAATGCAAAAAAAAAAAAATTGCAGAGGTATGGAATATCAGGAAAAGCAACGATGCAGAGACCAAACTCAGAAAATATTCAACAACCAAGACGTTTGGAAGGTTAGAATTTGTAACCTGTGCGAAGAGGGAAATGCAGATCCGCACCTTTGGAAGTTTAGAAAAATTGCAGAGAGGCCGAGAGAGAGAGAAACGCAGATCAACACCTTTGGCAGTTCAGAAAAATTGCAGAAAGGCCGAGAGAGAAGTAGAGAGGCCGAGGGAGGGAAGAACGCAGATCGACACTTTTGGAAGCTCAGAAAATTTGCAGAGAGGCCGAGAGAGGGAGGAACGTAGATTGGGATCTTTGGAAGCTCAAAAACATTGCAGAGAGGACGAGAGAGAAGCAGAGAGGCTGAGAGAGAGACTTTCCTTGTTCGGCACTTGGAAGCTCATAGAGAGACATGAGAGAGAAGCAGAGAGCTCAAGGATGAACGAAGGGAGGAATGAAAACGAAGGGAGAGAGGAACAAAGCATACGGGGAGGAATGAAAATGAAGGGAGAGAGAAAAGAAGAAAAATAAAGTGGGGGCCAAAAAAGCAGGGGTGTTTCAGTCTTTTACGTGTGATTCCACGCTTTTTCTTTTGTTTCCCTAACTTTTCAGAAGCAATAGCCATTCCTTAGCTAAATCCATCGCATTCCATAGCATTATAGAATTCTGTCTACCAAACACGACAAGCTGATGGAATGGGAATCCAGATTCTCATTCCATCGACCCATTTCTGTATACCAAACACGACCTTAATAGTTATTTTAATTACAATATCAACCATATGCCTAACTTTTAAGGGGTTGAAATTTTAAATTTTTTTTGTACATGAGAAAATAAAAATTTAAATTTAAATTCTAATTTTTGGTTAGCTTTTCACGCTCCTCACCAGTAAATAATACTTCGTGGAATAAAATCTGCTTATATTCCACAAAATATTGATCCTCTAACTTTTCGCCCCGATGATTTAAGAAGAAAAGAGAGGTATCTAATTGATATTAGTGTTCAAGTTATCTGTGGTTATTTTAGATATTGTAATTATTATCTATAAAAACACTCTTTAAGGAGGTTGAATTACGTACTTAATGATGTTTCAGCATTAATTGTTACTAGAATTAGTATGTTATTATTACTTGTTTGAATTTTTAGGGAGAGGATCACGTGGGTTTCATGAAGTTAACTTGGTTTTTATGGTAATTTAGGTTCTTATATGCATATATATATAGTATTTGAACACTATATAAATAATATGTTGGCAAATTTTAAAATTATAATTATGAGAAGTCTAACTTTTCTTTTTTTTAACGAGTCATAAGGTCACCATAAATATATAATTTACCAAGCTTAGCACCGATCGACGGTGCATGACGGATTTTGTCGTCATTGTTTCCAAGTTAGTCCATTTTAGCTTTTCTGATTCAGGCGTCAGCAAAAATAAATCTCCCTTAAAAAGACAATTACCGAATTATCCTTCTTTTCTGTCATCTATCTCTTTCAAGTTTACCCGGGTGAAAAAAATATGTTAGAACCTAAAAGCCTAATTACCCTAAGTATACAGACAGCACGTCACGAATGGACCACGCCAACCAAGTTCAAATATGCCTTCCCCCCGCATGTAAATATTTAATATGAGGACGCAGCCCCACGCCGCTTACGAAATCTGTGAGCAGCCCACAGAACTGGGTGATATCGGATTATTATATTATGCAGAAAGAACTTCTCAACTGACTTCATGCAATCTTTTCCAAGTGCGAAAAAGATTTTATATAATCTTTGGTCTAACTATCGCGAAAATTTTGATTAAGATATAGACTTTTGCATCGTCTATTGTTTCTTTAGAGTGTTTACTGTGTTATATGTTGACTTTATGGTCTGTGTCTATTGTTAAATTTGAGTCTTCTCCAGCAACCGAGGAAAATATAGCCAATTATTGCCAACGTACGGGATAAAAATACGAGTGCTTTGTTTCCTAAAACCCTAGCTATTTTTTTCAACCATGGAGTAAAAAGTAATATCAGTCCATGAAGGAAAGAAATAGAGCAGTTGAACCAAAAACAACTAAACAATCACAGAAGACGCTTTAGCTGTAAAAATTCTACGTTCTGCGGAATAACTTTATCGAAATAAAACTATAATCAATAGAACCGTCACCAGTATCTCATCTACGAACTATAGTCACTACTGGTAATTGATAATGATGATAAAAATGACTAAAGAGATTTTGATATAGAACGAAGCTAGGGAAAGTCCTTAAAATTAAGCTTTTCTCAATTCTGATTTACAATTTTGTTTTGGAATGTGAAAACAGATTGAGAACAGTTACTTTTTCAAAGAAGCTGTTCTCCAAGACCAATGAAGATCTAACTTTTTCAAAATCGTCCGCCTTCAAAGTTCTCTTTATAGCCCAAACAATCAATACAGGAATGAGTCTCATATACATTATTTACCCCTCTCTTCCATCCATTTGTATCTGACAGGTAATAACTGCAGAAGAGGGCCAAGGAAAGGTATCAGGAGATGTGTACTATATATATATATGGATGTATGTGTCACCGAATATATGCAAATTCAAAAAAAGGGTTTTGAGGACATTCATTGATATATATATATATATACACACACACACATATACATAATGATGCAACAATGCCGTCAGATATGTCTGTATATCTAACAAAATCAATAGTTCGTGGAGAATATATCATGTTCTAGTTTTACTTTTTCTCATTGTGGGAGCCAACGGGCCACCCGAACCCTCCTCCTCCCTTTGACCATTTTTCTCTTCCCTGACTTTCCAATCTAAGTTCCTCTTTATGTGTACCTCTCCCTTTGAACCCCTCTCTGTATGAATCGGAGAGACTAGAGACTAACACAAGAGACTATACTGTGATTGCGATTTTTGGATGTCACTCAATCGGATCTCTCTTCTTTTTATACCAGCTTTTTGGCTGACATGTCGGTTTCTTCAAGTTCTTTTTTAGAGAATAACAATTGCTAACGTTATATTTAGATTAAAAAAAAATAACAGCAGAGCACATCTGAGTGATATATTACAAAATTTCAATGATATTCCTATGGCAAACTGAGCTCCCTTTTTTTTTTGTTTACTTGTAAAGTTTCTTGCAGTTACTCAGCATGACATTTTAACTAGAATTAAAGTAGAATATGCAAGTGAATACAAAGTGGCCATTTACTGCTCATAATTGATGAAGGGGATGTGAAAAGACCAATGCTACGTACCCTCTACTTTATGCCACGAGGACTCTTCACATATATCGGATTTCAGCTGCCATGAAGATTGCCCCATTTATGAAAAGCTAACGTATAATACATTTAAAAAACAAAAAAGCATCAACTATTAGGAAAATGGCGTCTTTACTGGGGAAAAAAGCAACTCAATGCTTACGCAAGCATTAAAGATAAACCCGAAAATAATTGGAGACGAACAGCATACCTAAGTTAATTCTTTCACAAGATAGCAGGAAGCCGCAAGAGATGCAAAAAATGGAAATCAACAAGAAGGACCGACGCTCCTACCTTCTTCGCTTTCTGATTGGTTGCGGTGGAGTTGCTGTGACGGAGGTTGTGGTTGCGGCGGTGTGAGCAGTAGCTGTGCCTGAAGCTGATGGTGGGGAGGGTGATGATGTTCTCCTTGCTGTGGTTGCAGCTCGTATGAGTTGTCAAATGTGCCCAGAGCCAATGAAGGAGACATCAGCTCAGCGGGTGCTGCTGCTGTAGAAAGTTGATTAAATCCACTACCAGAAACCGAACCCAACTCGAACCCACTATTGAACCTCAGAAACTCTTGCTGCTGTTGCTGCTCATAAGTCCCATACATCTCCTGCTGCTCTCTCGCCGCCACAGCCGCAACCAATTGCTGCGCTTCCAAAATCTGATGCTGCTGTGAGTGGGGGTGCGGATGATGATGATGATGGTGATGATGCTGCTGCTGCTGAGGTTCACGCATAAACAATTGGCTCCCATGCGGAGCTCCCGTTGGGATTCCCGTCATGGGCGGCATGTTGTGGTAAGGATAAACGGGGGAAGTATAAGGGTTGCCCTGGTGCTGCTGTGCGATCACTCCATGAGGGGTTAAAATGGGAGGCATGCCCTGCACAGCCTGAGGCCCAACATACGTTGCTAGCTCCTTCTTGGCATTGCTGAGTTCACTTTGGATCGCCTTGAGCTTCTGCTGGAGGACGGATATGAAACCCACGCACCCGTAGACTGGGTCCTGGAGGCGTGCCTGGGCTTCATAAGCCAAAGAATTCACAGCGTCGTCACGCTGCGCAGCGCTGAGCTCGTTAAGAAGCTTAGCCACGTTGCTTGCGCCGAAAACCTTGTGGACGAAAGTAAACCTCTCAGGGTTGTCCGGTGGGAAGTAGGGTGCGAACGCACATTCTTGGGTGCATTTCCTCCTCAGAGACTTGCACGCAGCGCATGGAGAATTCGATGATGACATTTCCGATCTTAACAGCTCCTATGAAAATATTAAACAATTGGATCTTTAAAATAAGTCCATCTAATTATCTTTCACAACCAAACAGTGCCGTCAATTTCAACAACAAGGGACAGTCAATTGGCCATATGTAATTCAATAAACAATACTAAAATAAAGCATGGAAATGAGGAATCACATCAATCAACGAAAGGCTAATTCTGCGAAGCTTCATAATGCTGGACACATTCTTGATGGTCGATTAAAAAAAAAAATTAAAATAATCATATCTCAAAAGTCATTAAAAGCGTCTTATAATCAAAGCAATATCGTTCTTGATAAGAAACCGGATTTTTAATCGGGGCATTACTGAAAGCCCCAACGAGACACGGAGAACGAGAAAATATTGGAAAAATAAAAAGAAAGAAGCCGAAGAAGAATATCAAAATATTCATAGCGGAAAATCTCCACCATTATTTTTGAAAAGAAAAACAATTTTAAAAGGAAAAAACAGCGACTTGCACCGATGAGATCTAGATATGGCGTGGTTTGCGTGCCGGTGAAGTTGGAAAGAGAGGGAAAGACGAATCGATGGTTTCGCAGAAGAAATAAACTGAAGTGGGGAGATCTAATCATGGCTCGTGATCGAAAACTGTGAAATTCTGGAAGAAAAGAAAACGAAAGAACAAAGTGAATTCAGCGAGAGAGCTTACAGTGTCCCGTGAATGGAAGCGAGAACAGTGCGCACAATAGATTTTCAGAGCTTCTTTGGTTGAGGCTGAGGGCAAGAGATGCGAATATGTGAAGAGAATAGAAGAAAACGATATCGGGAACGGGGGCTTTTCTAGTTTCTTCAGCACTGCTGCCACGAGCAAAGAGCTTTGGGGCCAGGCTTCTTTAAATTCATTTTCGGCCCAACAATTATTATTTTTGTTTCTACCATAATTATCATCATTATTATATTACCTTTTTTTTTTTGAAGAAATAATATATATGGAGTAATAATCGGATGATTTTAAAATTGAAACTATTGAAAAATATTATTACCCATTTTGTGATCTTACTTGGCTTATCACTTAATATTTAATTGAAAGAGTCTTAAAAAAAATATAAGTATTGATAACGAAGGGGGGAAGTTGATAGTTTACTTAATTTTAATTTGGACGCAAAACACAATCACAATTTGGAATTTCCTCGTGCACAAAACATCCGTACTGTCTTTATATAATCATAATATGATATAAACTTGTAAGGGCATTCTTGTAATCGCACATCAGCACTGTAAGTGGAATCCTAACAATTGAATCGGGTCTTGATGAGCACGTGCAGCCGGCACCACAGTCGTTTTGATTGACTGGTTACGACTACAACAAGCTTTGGCTATTTTCATTTATTTGGAAGGGACAAAACCTTAAGCTTCCTTCCTCAACAAACAAAGCCCTTGCCGTCATTTTGTTGCCGTAGCTGTTTATTGCCACATAGCTTGCTTCTTTAATGTCGATGGTAGGTAGAGCGGGCTTGCTGACCCGGGGCTGTCTCTTCGTCTCAATATTAATGTTTCATCTTAGAGCAGCTTTGATCATAAACGTTGGTTCTGGCTGGCCAGTTGTGTCTGGGCGGGATTGGGATGTACAGATTCTCTTCTATGCTTTCAGAGAGAGGCAGTGGTTTTCTTGCTAAGTTGGCGTGCAGTTCTACTCCATCTATCCGCACTTCATTTCAGTTTGTTAATTAGTATACGGAAATGCTTGCAGGCGAGAGATGACTGATTTGTTCAATATTTCTTTTCTATTTTTAAAATAAAATATCAATCACGCAAAATTAAAAAAATGACTTTTTGACTTTCCTAGGGCTACAAATGTAGAACTTTGAGCTGTTTACATCTTTTTCTGCAAGGCTTGATTGCTAGTTATACTAACTTACCGTATCTAGATTTTTTTGCATATGCAATAACAGGTTTCATTTACGTTTTGTTTCCTCAAACACAAAATCAAGACGTGACACTTTCTAACCGGTTTTGTTCCCAGTTTTTTACAAAGTGAAGGAACGAGAGAAAAGGTAAGACAGTAGTTTGAAGTTTAAAGAGAAGAATGGGCGTACGTGGGGGGAACAAAAGGGGAGGAAGAAAGAGAGTATTTATGGGGGTGGGTGAGTGACGGCAGCACCAGGAGTGGAGCAGAGCAGAGGATGGAGTGCAGTGAGTCAGTGTGGTGGTGAGCTAGCAACTGCGTCAAGATTATAGAGGGAGGGACTCGTCTTGATAATGCGCATTCCCTTTGCCTGATCTGATATATCTATCTGAGTTGGGATCATTGATTCTGTTTTCATCTTTTCATTTTTGTCGTTTTTTCTGCATGCGGTGGTATATATATTGAAATCACTGAAGTATAATTTGTCTCGTGTGCCTCACTATTTTCCAAAACCTGGAATTCTGATTGTCACTTACTCCTTTTTCCAAATGCTTTTTGTCGCTGTTGACTTTTAAATGGGGCGGAGAAGATGGAGCTGTACTGAACTACGAAGTACATCGCTCACGTGCATTGATTTGAATACCAAATAACTTTATTGTTACTAATATCATTAAATGAATGACATGAATATTCTGATGCCATCATTAATGTCCCCTCGTCCATTCTGCCGTGCCTTGTCAGCTACTACTGATTCCTTTTTTAGTTATAATTTTATTTGCTTTTCACACTCCTCTTTCTCTTCATTTTAATATGATCTAATTTTACCTCTATATTTTTTTTTGCCAACCAAAAAAAATTGTGATGTGACATTTATTTATTAGTGGGAGGAGACATGGCAAGAATATATTTAAAGTTTGTTCAATGGCATTAAACAAGACATTTTAACATTAACAAGTAAATATTAAGCTTTAGAATTTGTAGACTTAAAGAATTATTCTAAAGAGTAAATTTGTAACATTAAATAATTTCTTTTAATACAGAGAGTATATTATATGAAAAAAATTATGAATTTTCTAAACACAAAGAATTGCCGAATATTTTTAGCAACCTCTCATCTCATGTATTCATTTTCTTCATTTGAGTAATCTCTAAATTATTTTTGGAACACAATTCAACCTTTCAACAAAGGGATTGTAGCCCAAAGTCATAGCGAAGGTATGAAACCCAAAAATTTGTTAAACAATCAACCAGATTTTCCAAAAAACACCCAGGCCCGTCAGAAAGGAATGCCCAAAGAAAATTGATGCCTGTAGGCCGTAGCTCACCGCATTCCGACTGAGGCCCGGAGTTTAAACCCCAAATTTTAAAGTTAAAACCCTGTCTGGGTCCTCCTCTCTGGCATCACATTTGCAGAGACAATAATAATCATGGCGAAGTGGTGGCGCTCCGCCGCCGGCCACCTCCAAATGGTGGCTACTGGCCGTTGGGAGCCCTCGTTCCTAATAAGATTCCAATATGCTTCCTATCACACGATCCAAGCTATCCCAAGAGAGTGCACTGGTAATAGAGTCTCAGCTAAGGACAGAGTGCAAGGTCGAATACCAGCCGTTGTTTTCTACCAAAACCTTCTCGGTAAAAGTCCTGACAGTCGATCGGTTTCCAGGAAGCATTTGCTTACCACTGAAACTAAGCAGATTAACGCCATTCTAAATTCCGTGGAACTTCCTTTCTTCTGCTCGAGCCGGTTTCCTCTCCAGATCCGTGCCGGCTCCGGATCTTCTCATTTGCTCGAATCCGGAACTGTGCTACCCATTAAGGTCTTCTTTTTATAAAAAAAAAATTAAAGAATTTGTTGATTGATAATTAAATTTAAGGGAAAACAGTTTTTTAAACTAGTTATTTTGGTTTTCTTCATCTGTTCTATAGATTCATAGGGACGAAGAAAGTGGGAAAATCCTGAATTTGGTGTTTGTTTGGGCTGAAGACGGGCTGGACTTGAAGGTAGACGTGCCGGTTGTCTTTAAAGGCGAAGGTGTTTGTCCTGGTCTGCAGAAAGGTAATTTCTACCGTTTTATCTCCATTTGATTGATTTGGGATTTTCTGGTACTTTGTATTTGGAGAACTGTTGTACCTCCTTTCTTGCTTTTAGCGGTTTAGTAGATTTAGGTGTAATTTATTAGGCTTCATTTTGAGAATGATAGGATATAGGATTGAATTGGAAAAATGCAATGCATTACCGCCATCAGCTTACATTCTTACTAATTTATTGTACAGTTTCATTACTTTGCTACCATTCTATCATTCTATTGTCGAATCTTCCTCAAATAGAGCTTCCGTTTATAATTCTTCACAAGCTAAAATTAGAAATCTGTATGCCCTTATTAAATGGTGCAGTTATATCTCTCAACGAGAGACGCGATAGTCTGTGATTCGCTACTGTTAATTAAATAATGATCACACGATAATCAATAGGAAATCACCTTGGTTGCTGCTGTACATTTGGGTAAAATCAATGAAAAGTAGGGGGAAAAAAACCCAACCTAAGGATCCTGATTGTTTCTTGGTTTTTTTCTTCGTGGACTTATTTTATTGCTTGCCTTTAGCAATTAAGTTCACAGGATGAGTCAAGAGCTTGAAAAGACTTTGTTTTTGCTATCTTCGTTGGAAAAATAGGTTTGTCTGGTTAGAGATTGCTTATCTACTCTGACATCTATAACCAAACAAGAGGCATGTTTGTTATGTTTTAAGGTTGCTTGAAATGTCTCTTGTCTTGGAATTCGGTTTGGCGTAGCTTTTATGCTTCTATTATCTAGCAGTCCCAAGGCAAGCCCAAAACAGAAGCTGATCATTTAGTTCTTTGTGTTTGTTTCTTGCAAGCATTTTTGTCTTTATGAATCATGTTACCTGACGATCATTCTATCAATAAGTAGAGATTAAAATAGGGTTGTCATATGAACCATGTATTTGTTTTCTTAGACTTCTTTCTTTCTTTCATCATTTTTTTAATTTTTTTCTTTTGTTTTCTTGTGGACCGAGAAAGTTAACATTCAACATATTGATTTCAGAAAGGCTATTTAACCTGCTATCAGGCCTTGTGAAAGATAAAAGAAATTGAAATGATGCTGGATAAGTAATTTGACATAAAAAGGGGGGGGGGGCGGAACTTGAGAAATAATAGTAACTAGCAAATACGCTGATGAATACCCTTCCGGTCAAGGGTCTCCTGCACTGTCCTAAGTGAGGTGAGGTGGCCTTGTGTACGACACTCTAACACATAAGTCAGTAATATGTGGTAACAAGAGATAAAGAGGCCAAATGATGCATACTTGTTATAGGGAGAGCGCTACTTATATGTGAGTTTGGGATATTTTGGAAACTTTGGTTTGGTAAATGGGAATTCTGTGATTGGCTATGTACAAATTGTATGGTTTGTACAGAGAATGGGCCGTTGCTCCATATTGTGATCATGGCAACAATGTAAGATCTGCCCTTGGCAGCGTATCTCCTTGCTTTTATCCTGGTTGAAATAATCTATAGTCTTTTCTCCAAAGGTCGGTCAGCCTGCATAGGTTGAGTTTAGATTATATATCATCCTATGTTATCAAAATTAACTTAGTGGCTTTTCTTTTTTGCTGACAAATATTTGTTTAAGTATGCAGTTTCTCTATCACTTTGAAAGTTTATTTTTGTTGGAATCATAAACTAGTTATGCCATCAACTTTCTTGTTCTCTTTCCTGTTAAATTGAGAATGTACTGGTGTTGCCACAGGAAGACTAACTAAGAATAAGATCGATTGATTATTATTTCTCTTCATTTCATGCTTTGCTAAGATTTGCCACTGTGTTGGTTTGAATAGGAAGATTCGCAGTTCATAGCAAATTCTCTGCAGATGTTGTTTTTATTTCTTGGACTTGTAGTTTTTTAACTCAGTATCAACGTGGGGGTTTAATGCGATTTAAATTCTAATATTGATATTGTTATAACATATTATGCCATTACAGGGGGCTATTTGAACAGGATTCGAACTAGTCTAAAGTATCTTTGCCCATCTGAGCATATTCCATCAAAAATTGAGGTGGATGTGAGCAATCTAGATATTGGAGACAGATTATTCATGCGTGATGTTGAGGTTCATCCATCTCTGAAGCTTCTGAGTAAAAATGAAAACATGCCTATATGTAAAATAGTTCCAACAATTGTGGGAAACCAAGAACCTGCTGGTGAGCAGTAATCATCATAAGGAGAAATGCAGAGGCAGAAATGCAGTGTCCAAATAAAAAGGGGTACAATGTAGCAGTGGTGAGTATAAGCACTTGCATGTTATGTCTGTTTTATTTGTTTTGACTAAACGGGCATTTCAATGTAGGTGGCTGTTGAGTTTAAATGGATTATTGATTTCTATCTTCCATCTCTGAAGGCATGTACGAGATATTTTTAGTTCTTGAACAGTTGAACAGGAGTAGTCATATTATAGCCGGATATATTCGCATCATAGGATCCCTTTTAATCCGGCATTGTCTTTAGATTCTTGGTCGCTTCCAAAACCAAGTGGGTTGAGGAATTTTTCCAGGTTTTATGTGACGTATCCTGGGATGGCTCTTTGAAAGGACGAACTCAAACCGATCGAAGTTTCCATCCCAAGTCTCTTTCTTGATTCTTCCGTAATCTCTCTAATTGCGTTGAACAAGAATTACATCTATCAATTATCAATATGTTAAATTTTATCAAAAGACGACCTTTAGTTTATGTTGAAACGTGGATAACCAATTGAATTAGCTGATAGTTACATTATGTCGTGCACCCGAGTAAGTTGGCTTCTTGTTTTATTCGGTTCGCTTTAAAATGAACCCGAGTTCTTGAGGTTTTAGTCTGTCTTTGAAGACTTCGTCATTATTTGCAAGCTACTCTAACTTTGCCCCTGAAATCGTTAAAGCAAATTATTTTGGTCGGCAGCATAATGTTTGAACTCATAAAACGACATGCCCCATGTCAGGGGTGAGGGGTGGGCGGTTGTGCTTTATATCCCCATCGGTACTAGCCGCAGACGTTGAGATAATGGAACAGGCTCGTACAAAATTGGCCAAGTCCTTGAACCTCAACAAATTTCTAATCATTGACCAGTAAATAACAATGATATCTTAATGCATAGAGGGTTAATGGCAACATATCTTGGTTTTATGAATAAAATCTACCATTGTTGATAACATTGAATAACTTGTAAGCTGGGGGCATGCCTTATTTCTTTCAGAATCTGATACCTGTTTATTTGTTAATCTCTCGGTGGACTTTCTGGGTTGCTTAAAGCCTCTCTTGTTTTGTCAGGCAGGAGTTGTGGCTCAGGTGGAGACCAGTGGCTCTTTCAGCCCTTCTGATAACGGAATGAGTAACATTTAATTGAACAAGTTTTGTGTAACCAACCTACCAACCATTAATCCAAAAGCTTATTCGCATCGAAGCAAGGTGAAGCGTCAGCGATAGTCGGCACAAAGAAAAGAAAATTGGGATCATTAAACACTTTCAAACCATCCTGAAAAAAAGAGAGTAGAAGTTACGCTGCCTTTTTAATATATATTTTTTCAGAAAATCTAATTGTTTAATTTGAAGTTAAAAAAATATTATAATGTAAGGTGAATGATGTACCAAATTATTTGTTATCTTTGGCACTTCGCGGTATCCATAAATTTTAAAACTTCATATTTCTACATATCGCGACGAAAATTCAATTCAATTATGAGTACTTATAAAGCAATTAGTGACGGAATTACATGCTTGCATAAATTATAAATCGTCAAACATTTTTTTCCTTTATATCAAACAAAAGCTATGTTCAATTCTATTTACAAATTAAAAACCATTAATATTACTGCAAAATGTTCATAATTAATTGCCCTAGCGCTTGGACATAAAATAAAATCCTCATGGTCCTCTCAGTGAGTTAATGTTTGAGGACAGAAAAATAAATATAAGAATAACATCAGCTATTTCCCGTTTTACTGTCCTTATTCAGCCGAGCTGATTGTGGAATCATTATCTGGTCAAATCGAAGTTATTATAAAGATAATTGAGAAATGATTTAGTATATCGTTAGTGGACAAATTTTTGTCTACTAGTGATGTCTAAATCGTATCATGTGTCAAAAAAATATTATTTATGATACATAGCATGATCTAGACACCGCTGGTGAATAAAAATTTGTCCATCGACGATCAGTGTACCATATATTTTTCCAAAATAATTACCTTTCTTCTTAATCAAAACTTGGACTTAATTGTTTCCTTGTTTTTTTTTCAAGGAAAAAAAAATTATTAAGCAGCCGCCCCTGACGGAAAAAGTGCTTTCACGTGCATTCCTAACCTCCTCCATGCCCTTTCATTTTCATTTTCAGTGCCTTACTCCGCAAATGCTCTAGTGAGACAAAAAGAGAAGCCATGGAACCCCCTCCAGCTCAATCCATCGAAATTTCCAGCAAGAGCTACCAAGCCGGGGATGATGATGCACAGGACAAGGCCATCAATGAGTGGTAATTTTTGCTCTCTCCCATTTCCTTTTCTCATTTGTATAGACTGAGAGATATTATCTGTTTATCTGATTGAATTTTCCAACTTCTGGAGACGCAGTTGTTCTTGCTGCTATGATTGCACGGGAAGCTGCTTTGATTACTTGTGCTGCAACTTCTGCTGAAGTCATTTAAAAAAAAGAAGAAGGATTTTTACCAGTATTATTAGCAATATTGTATATGTCATGGACTCACGGGAACAAGGGCGAGGAAACAGGTCTGGGGATGCTCCTTTCTTAATTGTGGAATTGATGTACGAAGAGAAATTACTAAGAAAAAAAATTGTGCTCATAAATTATTGAGAGTTTGAACATTTTTTCTTTCTCTCTCTTTGGTTTTTATTTAATTCTCTAGGTTGGGGTATTTTGAGCCTTTCCAAACTGGGTTTGAGTTTATCAAAGCTGTCCATTTCGAAGCTCGGGAATTTCAGTGAGGTTTGACTTACTGAGTTGACAGGCAAACTTTAAAGCCCCGTTGCAGACATTCTAATGAAGGATCTTGTTACCATAAAGTAGGGTGGGCTGTAAATTTTCGTCCTTTCCCCTTTACTTTGTCGGATGAAGTTGCTGGATCTGAAGCACTATGCGATTTGCATAGAAAAGCTGGAAAAGGGAAAACCCAAAGGGAGATTAAGGATTATAATAACGATAAATATTATGACGATGGTAGCAGTAGGAACTTTGGTGTCAATTCAAGGTTGAACTTGTTCCTAAACCAAATAGGAAAAGAGTATTATCAGTTCAGTGTCATTTATCGAAGAGTGTCTGATGAACAAAACAAACAGAATAGGAATTCTTTGCAATGACGACGGAAAATGCATGTACCCTATGAACTCCTTACATCGCAGCGTTCTGTTCGTGAATAGGCATATTGCAATTTCGAATATTCCGATCCTAAGGTTTTTTTGAATATACCAATTAAGACAATAACAAAGATCATCCATTCTTATGGCGAAAAAGATGCTCAATTATTTTCGGGATCTCAGCAATATGGCAGTGGAGGATGAAGATATAGCACATGATGCGCATTCAGCGTAGAGATCCGAGCAAGCAAATTAATGTTGGATATTATTTTGTTGTTCATTGTTTATAAAGGAAGTCTCAGGACGGAAGAGGGGAAATGAGTAAGAAAAAGGATACGATCCATGAACATCGACTTCATCTTAATCTTTCAAGTCTAAAGATAGTGTCATTGAAAACTGATGTCTAAGATTTTACTTGAGTGCATTCTAAAATGCCCAGAATATCCAGATAAGGGCATAAATGAAAGGATCTTCATTAGTTTGAGAGGCGTGGTGGCTAAGTTAGTCAGTTGGTGTAATCCAATTTATCTACTCTTCCACCTCGTTATGTCTTGTGTTGTGGGTGCTGACATTGTGTAGTTGTTTCACGACGCTCCCCACGAAATGATAAGCTTTGCTGTCTTTTATCATGACTGTACACACATATTCCACCACACCACTAAATTCCCACAATATATTCAAATGCCATGCACTTTCTTTCGGTATGATATTTATAGTTTATGCTTTGAAAAATCTACTACTACTCCCACCATAGGACTTGCTTACTATGTCAGTAGGACAAGCACAAAAATACTACTCTCAGATTGATTGCACCTATTCAAGTCTTCATATTCTTCACATGGAGTCAACTTGAGAGTGTAATTTTTAGTCTTAAAGGGTTTTCTTTATTAGAGATATGTTGTAATACATCATCCAGCCACTAAGACTAATTGTGCACGAGGTGGGACTGCCTTAGTTCTTACCCCCATTATCGAAGAAAATGTGGACTTGTACCAAACTCAAGTGATAGAGACATGGATAGTGGCTCTGCCACTCTCAATTAAACTTAACTAGCAACTGCTTTTTATTCTATAAATTGCTTCAGTTTGCAACTTACTGTCACGTAGCAGCACTTGTAATTGAGTAGTTAGAGAAACCCCTGTTGGCTTCGAGTCTCAACTCATGGAGCGTACCTCTAATAAGCATCCTTTTCTTTTCTTGTTTTGGCTAGTGTTCTTTAGTCCTCTAGCATGGTGTCAGCTTAATTATAGGTTCTATGATGTAACTTGTCCAAACCTTACTAATATTGTTCGATACAATGTGTGGTCAGCTATGGCCAATGACACCAGAATTGCAGCTTCTCTGTTGCGTCTTCACTTCCATGACTGTTTCGTTAATGTAATTAACGTTTCTCATCTATCATTATTTGATTATTTATATTGGAACTAAAACACGAACTGAAGTTTATATTAAAATTTTCCAGTGAGGGAATGAAAGGGAGTAGCTTTTTTCATTACTTCAATTCATCTCTTTTTTTAAATGGATAGATTGAGTAGATTTTTTGTTTTTGTTATGGTAAATAGGGATGTGATGGGTCTGTGCTACTTGATGATAGCAGCACATTTAAGGGGGAAAAAAATGCACTGCCTAATCAAAATTCAATCAGAGGATTTGAGGTCATCGACGTCATCAAGTCTGCTCTAGAGAAGGCATGTCCATCTATAGTGTCGTGTGCTGATATACTAACTCTAGCAGCAAGAGAAGCTGTTTATCTTGTAAGAAACTCCTGTACCTTGTTAAATTTACTAAGAATAGCATTAACTCCCTATTGAAGTATCCATTGATAAATTTGAGTACCTTTTGTCTGAATTTGTTAGAGTGGAGGCCCATTTTGGTCTGTACCTCTTGGTCGTCGAGATGGCACAACAGCGAGCGAGAGTGAGGCCAATGAGTTGCCATCACCTTTTGAGCCCCTAGAAAACATCACTGCCAAGTTCATTAAAAAGGGTCTTGAAATCAACGATGTGGCGGTGCTCTCAGGTTTTGCCTCCTTCACTTCTTTGCTTAAAGTTGTCAGCTACCTGCTAGCTATTAGACAAAGTGTACGAGTCTCAAGTATGTGTGATCATTGCAGGCGCACACACCTTTGGCTTTGCGCAGTGCTTTACATTCAAGCCAAGGCTCTTTAACTTTGGTGGCTCTGCTGGGAAATCTGATCCAACACTTGATGCTTCACTTCTACAAAGTTTGCAGAAACTATGCCCCAATCAAGATGATTCTGACACCAAATTGGCTCCTTTGGATCCAGTGACAACCAACAGATTTGATAACATGTATTACAGAAACCTGGTGAACAACTCAGGGTTACTTCAGTCAGATGAGGCTCTGTTGGGTGACAACAGGACGGCTTCATTGGTACTCAACTACAGCAAGTATCCTTTTCTCTTCTTCATGGACTTTGCGGCATCGATTGAGAAGATGGGCCGCATAGGTGTACTGACAGGGCAACAGGGGGAGATAAGGAAAAACTGTAGGGCGGTGAACTAGAAAGCTAGCTACTTGCTTGTGCGCTATCCTTTTATTTATGTAAAACTAATATTGGACTCGCATGAAATCCATGTCTCCAATAATTTTAAGAACCCTGTCTGTTTGTTCGTGACAATTTATGTGATCTGAAAATTACACAATACTCTTTCCTATCCTAACTAGTCTAGAAAATGATTTTCTTTTTGGGATATACAAGAAACAAAGGCGACAAAGTGTTTCATGAACATTTCTAATTTTCTATTCGAGTCCTAGTCGCTAGTATTACTTGGCACTGCCACAGCAATTGTCATTAGCACCATCCTCCATAACCACCATCATTCATTCACCACTCCTTATTGTAATTTACAAAGTTTTGAGGTCTCTTTTGTGAAAATATTTATATTTAAATATTTCAAAAAAAATTATATTAATTAAATAAGGAATTTTTTTTATTAAAATTATTTTTCAATACAAGTGACAGACGAAGAAAAAAAAAAAAGTGAACAAGAGGGAGTTGTTTTTTAAATAATAAATAGAGCAAAATTAAAAAGGCGGGATTAAAATGCGGGGCTAACCGTAGGACATTAGTGGCGGCACGCATGGAAAGGTCAAGGCGTTCAAATTAAAAAGCGGGATTAGGGTTTGGACCTTGGTAGCTCTTCGTTTTCGTCACTGGGAGCTTGTGAAAGAGAAGTTAGCAAGAAATGGTGAACCCAAGATGCTACCTGGACATAAGCATTGGGGGAGAGTTAGAGGGTAGGATTGTGGTGGAGCTCTTCAAAGATGTGGCACCCAAAACAGCCGAGAATTTCAGGGCTCTTTGTACTGGTGAGAAGGGGGTCGCTCCTAATATCGCAGTTCCCCTGCATTACAAGGTTCTCTGTCCTGCTCTCTGCGTCCGTTTTTGTCTGTGTTGTTCTCATCTCCCATTCCGGCTCCTTCTTTGTGAAAAACGCATCTGTTTGTAGTTTTCTTTGTTTCTTTGATATTTTGATACGACTAACTGAGCATTTCAGTGTCGATTTTGGTTTAGTGCATTTCAAGCACTTTGGAAGGAATATTGCTATGCGTCCTTTTGCTAAGCATGTCTCCTTATTTATTTATTTTTCTGCGGGGCTCCAGAAGTTCTACGTTTTGTAGTAGTTTTGGCCGTGCCATCTTTATTGACTAAGTTACGTTTTCACTGGATTAAAAAAGACCATGTTGATTTGCTATTCTTCATTCTTTAATTTACACTTTACAATTATTTTTTCTTGGGGTAAGGGTTCTATATTATTTCTGGGTTACGTTATCATTCCATTAAATGAAGACTGTGTGGATGAGGTTTTACCTTCTTACAAAGGCCTGCTCAATATTCACTGTAGGGGGTCTGTTTTCATCGCATCATCAAAGGTTTCATGATACAAGGTGGAGATATCACGGCAGGGAATGGCACTGGAGGAGAATCCATTTATGGCATGAAATTTGAGGATGAAAACTTTGACTTAAAACATGAAAGGAAAGGGATGCTATCAATGGCTAATTCAGGTCCCAACTCCAATGGATCTCAATTTTTCATTACTACTACTCGAACTCCTCATTTGGATGGAAAGCATGTAGTGTTTGGGAAGGTAATAAAAGGAATGGGTGTTGTTCGTTCTATTGAACAAGTTACTACTGGGGAAGGTGATCATCCTACTCAAGATGTTATTATTGTTGATTGTGGAGAAATAGCTGAAGGGGATGATGATGGAACCAGTAACTTCTTTAAAGACGGTGATACTTATCCTGATTGGCCGGCTGACCTAAATATGAAACCAGATGAAATTTCTTGGTGGATTGAGGCAGTAGAATCTATCAAAAGTCTCGGAAATGAACAGTATAAGGTAAAATGTTTATACATGTCTTTGTTCCTCAATTTTTCTTTTTGTTCTTTGGAGAAGAATAGTTTTATTTGTATGAAATTCTTTAACATTTTTCTGATTTTTCCCTCTAGCCTCTTTACCGTCAAGACCTGTTCCTTGCACTTAAAGCCTTAAATATAATATTTTTCTCTCATTTGGGAGAGAATTAGAAGATTCAGTGGTTGTCTTACGTCTAATAACCATGTGTTGCCACTTCATTTCCAACATACAGAAGCTAGATTATAAGTTGGCTCTCCGAAAGTATCGTAAAGCCTTGCGCTATTTGGATGTATGTTGGGAGAAGGACGACATTGATGAAGGTCAACCTGATAGTTTGTTGTGCTTATGCTGACTTGTACTGTCTTGTTTAATATGTTGTCCTGGCTACTACTTTGCTTTTTTAGTCTCTCAAAATATTTTTTTTCTGACTTCCCAGAGAAGAGTACTGCCTTAAGGAAGACGAAATCACAAATTTTTACCAACAGCTCTGTAAGTATCATGTCATCACTGTATATGACTAGAGCATACATCTGTCATGAATTACTGAGATCTCACATGTTTACTTACAAATCATGTTTTTAGTTTTTCAAAATCATTTCTGAAAGTACATTCTGAAGCAAGAAGTGATATAACAACCTGAAATGAATTACACTAAGTAATTTTTTGGTTGAGCACCGATAGATAGAAACTTAAGAAGCCTGGAAGATTAAAGATTGCAATGGATGTCTATGTTCATTTTCCCCCAAAAAACAAATAATGAACAAAAAATGAAGTGCACATATACTAAATTCAACAGAATACAAATCTTGATGGTGTCCCAGCTTTCTTGTCTTAGATCTATTTTCTCTACATAGCCAAGCCACCTTGCGAATGATTGTTATGCATTTTGCACAAAAAATTCTTTCTTAGAGCATCTCCAACGGGGGGTTCTCATACGGGATCTTAAATTAAGCAACGCATCTTACCAGGTTGCACCATTGGAGTGCTCCACTGTGGCAAAATTATTGAAGGTGCGTTGCTTCTGTAAGCAAACGGTTCCTTATGCATAAAAATGGGTCCATGAGCAGGCGTCTCAACGCCAGAATGTTGAGTTGTGATGCCAGCGTGTCACGACGACCAAGCATATAATCCCGTTGGAAAAATGGAAAAAATATACTGTCAGAAGTTCTTTTATGTATTTTGTTTTAAAATTAAAATATAAATGAGTTAATATTTTAATTTGAAATAAAAAAATGAATAAAATATAAAAATATGGGGTAACCTGTAAGACTCGTTTAATGAATTTTTGAGAGTTGCATAATTGGAGTACATAATTGTTTAAAGTAGCGTAGGATTGTTTAAAAGAAAAAGTGATGATATAGTAATGTGGAACCCACTTAAACAACTTTGAATAGTTGCACCACTGGAGATGCTTTTAGGCACACTACAAGGATAAATTATGATATGGATGTAATTACATTATGGCAGACCATATCAGCTACTTGTCCATTAGAAAGCAATGCGGAAGCTTTACAGTTATTTCTTTTCTGTGATTTATGTCATATTCTGAAATCTGAATCTGTCTTATTTTCTTCTTTTGTATTTCACTTTAACCGATGACTTATATCCTGTGTTTTTTTTAGGCTTGTAAATTGAAATTAGGTGATATGAAAGGAGCATTGTTGGATTCAGACTTTGCAATGCATGATGGAGATAATGTGAAAGCCCTGTTTCGCAAAGGCCAGGTTTTCATCTTCCAATATTGAAAGTTGATTATGATGATGAAAATGCTTGATACTGGCTACTAAAATGTGTGATCTATTTGTGAGCTATTATGTTTTGTCATCGTACTTTTGTTGTAGATTATGCTAAATTTGATTAGTAGTATGACCTGCCTACTCCTGAGTAGGTTTAAGGCTTCTAGTCTCTTTTTCTACCTTGTGCTTATGAGAATTGTTTACATATCTTCTACCACGAAGTAGTTATGAAATTCATCATTACTGGACTTTCCAAGCTGAACCAGCGTCATGTAATATGCCTGGTAATTTGTTATTTATGTTTTGTTTGTTTCATCTCAGGCATGCATGGCACTCAATGACCTAGATGCTGCTGTTGAAAGCTTCAAGAAAGCATTAGAGTTGGAGCCAAATGATGGTAGGTGGTTGTTTAAATTCCTTGTATTCTCTTATTTGTTTTGAGGGCTGGTGTAGTGGGAAGTCAAGTTCCTGGATTTTATTTTGATCTGAATGCTAGGAATTTTTTTCTTTCAGTTAGAACCATTCTTTTGGCTCACCTGGGTTTGGGCGACTATATGAAGTCATAATTCTGAAACAAGACAATAGCATAGTTTTCATTTGGGTTAATAAATGACTACATACCATTATCTTTGTCCTTTATGCCTTTCTCATTGTCCTGGAATTTTGTCCCGTTAGATGAAACAAATTCTTTAAATCTCTTGTTTCCACTTTCCATTTTCCACATTTATCTTTGAATCTGAAAGCTCCTGAATAGGAAATTGATAATATCTCGACAAATTGTGTATGTAATTTATTATTACTTCTAAAAGTAGAGTTTTCCAAGGTGAATGAAAGTACAAAGCAGAAGTAAAAATACATAGGTATAACAAATTGGTAGACCTTGACTATTGGATATTTAAACTTTTATGGTGTTGCAACATGAACTACTTTTATGGTATTTCTGGTGAAGCTGACCTTGCACCCTACTCTGTTCTTCAGGTGGAATAAAAAAAGAGCTTGCAACTGCAAGGAAAAAGGTCAGTCATTTTCACCATTTGTTTTCCTCTACTATTCTTCATGCCATTCTTTACTTGGTTCAACATTAGCTTAATGACATCATGATCACTTTTATTACAGGTTGCTGATAAACGTGATCAAGAGAAAAAAGCTTACTCTAGAATGTTCAAATAGAGTTCTTGGAGTTGTGGCACATGTTGCTGTATTTTCTTAAGGGTCATATAATTTTGGGGGCATATCAGATTGCATAGTAAAAAATTTCTGATTTTTCTTTGCAGGCTTAAATAGTCTTTTAAATCATCAGGTATAGTGTACTTGTCTTTATACTTTCTAGACTGTGATTTGTGAGAGAGCTATTCTGAGTACACTTTTTTTATTGTCACCTTTTAGTGTGAATTCCAAAATTATGCCTTGATGTTCTTTGCATATTTTCTGATGGAATTTGTTCTAATATCAGGTCTGTCCGACAGCAAGCTATTCCCAAGACAGCAAATCAGCCAAGCCCGACTTCTATCACTTCTGATTTAGGTGTTTAAGGTTTTGTAAAATTTGCACAACGTATATTGCTATCTGTAACAATCTTTATATATTCATCTAATGAGGAGACAACTTTCATTTGAAATATAAGACGCTCATCGGTTCTGTAGGGGATCTTTTTAAATGTCGCCAGGGAGTACTGCAGCTCTTATTATGGGCATCGGTTCTGTAGGGGATCTTTTTGAATAACCTATTTTAGAGTAAGCTCTTTCAAACTTATAGGACGCAGAGAAATTGTCGAAAGGGTAGGCTGCCAAGTATTTGTTGCTTGGAATTGGTAAAGTCACGGATAGAGTGGAATGACATTAATCGCATCTCTATTCTAAAAATTTATTTCCTATTAAAATTGGCCTTTCCATTGGTAGTATAAATATAGAAATGCTTGGACATTTAATATAATATTTTATTATAAATAAATAATTATGGATATTAAGTGAAGGAATTATGAGATAAAAAAAATTATTAATGAGCTTCGAATACTAAATTCATTGTAGTAAAAAGAAAATTAAATCTTCCTTGAGAGTAATTTCAATGGGAGTTGCTTAACTCTATTGGGATTGCTTAAAGATGATTAGTCCAGTAACATAAAAAAGAGGTAAAAATTTAAGTATTATTATTTCTATAAATAATAGTATTTAAATTAAAAAAATAATTTTTATTATATATTTTTATTATTTTAAAAATTTTATTTATATATTAATTATTTTAAAATTTATATTAAAAATAATATTTAAATTTTTTTTGTGTATTTATTATTTTAAAATTAAAATATAAATTAATTATATTTTAAATTTAAATATAAATAAAATATAAAGATGTGAGGTAGTTTGTAAAATCTATTTAGTGAATTTTTTAGAATTATACCATTAAAATATAGAGTTGTTTAAAATAATACAAAATTATTTAAAATAAAAAAAATTAATAATATAACAGCATAGAACCCACTTAAACAAAGTTACACCGTTTAAAATGGCTTAAGTCAATTTACGAATTTTGAAATTTCATTTTCTATTCAAAATAAATAGTTTTTTTTTGTGTCAAATGCCACAAGTGTAATTTTCTTCTAAAAGCATTTCCTTATCATTTTTTTTTGAAAAAATAATGTAAATTTTTCAAATATAATAGAAATAGAAAGTATACTCTAGCTTAAAATTGGTTTCGAAGATTTAATTCTACATTATTTTTTAGAAAACAAATTTAAGAGCAAAGGAATTTTTTAAGAAAATTAAATAAATAAAAACCCACATACGTCGATGGCTAGTCGCGCTGGATGGTAATCTGCCACAAGGCAGTCGGCTGAGGTTTGACCTTGCCAAGCTATTAAAAACGCTGCGCAATAATATGAGCACAGTTGTCTTCCTGAAGAACGTATCACCCTATTCTTCTTCTTTAATCTTGTTCACGCTTTAAATCTTTTGGTGCTCTAAGCAAAGCACGCTCCTTAACTCTAATTCCTCACTTAGAATCGCGGATTCTTCCATGGCCGATTCTCATTCTAGGTCTTTCCTCCTTTATCTCTTCAACTTTGTGTTTCTTCATATATTAGCGTATGAATATGAAATTATCATTGTATGCATATGTGCATTTATAATGTCTTAGCTTTTCTTCGTTTCGATTATCATGAACATTTTTCAATTATGTTACTCTTGAAATCTGTGTTAATTTTTATATTTGTGATAATTGCAAGTTTTCTTTGCTCCGGTCTGCTATAAATTATACTTCCCGTTTTGCAATTTAATCTTCAAGTTAAAAGTTTTCTTTTCTTGCATTTTTCTTTTTTCTTTTTCAATCTCAATCTAATTAGTATGGTGATGCTCGTTATAGTTCTCGCCATCCAAATTATGCCGAGATCATTGTGGTACGTCATGGTGAAACAGCGTGGAATGCTGATGGAAGAGTTCAGGTACTTTTCTCATTTCAGCATGTAAAATTTGATGTGATTGAGCCAAAACAATGACCATATTTTTATAGGTAAGAGATTTCGCAGCAAATCAAATTGTAGGTTGAGCTTTTCTGGTATTATATTTGAGGCGTAGTTGCATACCAATGGTCTAGCCCGATATGCTCTGCTTATCTCAAGAAATACGTTACAAGTAAAAGTGGTATCATTCAACAGTGGCACAAATCATCCACTTTAGTCTTTAGGTTTCTTGGGCATATATGGCTATTAAAACTTCAATCTGAAAGAGACTAAAGTTCTTATCTGGCCGTAATAGCATATGCTTCGCTGTCCTGTAATCACAATTACTTTGCCTTAACTTCAAAATCACTCTATACTATAAATTGTTACTCATGGTTTACCATAATTATGACAAGATGCTCTCAACTCATTTCTCCTTGCCTTTTTACATTAAATTCTATCACTTATGTATTTGCATCTATTAATATGTTTCTGTCTACTCTTTCCTACGTTGATGGTTCCTTTTGAGTTTTCACACTTTGATTATGCTCAACTTTCATAAACTCATATAAGTAATCAGGGACATCTGGATGTTGAATTAAATGAAGCTGGAAGACAGCAAGCAGCTGCAGTAAGTCGTTTTTACTGCATGATTTCATTTCTATATACAAACCAAAACTGGATCCTTACTTTTTCGTTGACTTATGCCTTCGTGACTAATTCCTGTAAGTTTCTTTTGCATGGAGGTGGCTGATAGACTATCCAGTGAACCTAAGATCTCTGTTATATATTCTTCTGATTTGCAACGAGCTTATGAGACAGCACAGATAATTGCAACTAGATGCGGAGGGCTGGAGGTTTGACCCCAATCTACCTATTTCTTTTTGCATTTTATTAAATGATGTGTCATAGGACAATGGCTCAGTCTCGATTTCCCCTGAAATACGTGTTTGGTGTTCAAAGTCATTCTGCTCCTTTGGTATATTTATTTTCTGAATCCTATCATTTTTCATTACCTGGACTGTGCATGAATAATATTACTGTTCCATACTTTTTATGATATAGATACTTAAAATTCAAGTTTTTCTTTAACAGCAACAAAAAGATGTCTTAAATCTTAATTGAGTGGCATATGTTTGGGCCACATTTCTTACAAAATTATCTGCATATCTATTTTGCACTTGACCTTCTTCCTATGCAATCATGATACTAGACCTGAATTGTTGAATTTAAATTTAATAAAATCATGTTTACAATTTTTTTGGTTTTTTGGATCCTACCTAAACTCCAGGTATTCAAGGATCTTGACCTACGGGAAAGACACCTTGGGGACCTTCAAGGCCTTGTCTATCGTGAAGCTGCAAAAACTCATCCCAAAGCTTACAAGGCTTTATCTGGGAATCAAAATCAAGAAATCCCAGTAAGTAATATAGAAGCCAAATTTTATCTTATAATCCCTAGCTAAACATGAGAATATTAATCACATTCTTTGTGAAAGCTGAATAGCTTAAGTATAGATCAGAGTGCCTATGATAGAAAATTCTTTAAGCTCTGGATAATGTTCAAAGTATTTATGGGAAGCTAAGTGTCGCTGCGCTGGTAGCTCCCTGCAAGTGCAAACATGAAGCTACATTTGCACAGTAAAGAAACAGAAGAAAGATGTTATGGTACGTTAAAAAAAATGAAAATTAGAGATGTCTGATTAGAAAGCTGAAAAATATATTAGGTTTTTAGATCAGTTAGCAAATCTTTTTCTGAATCTTGCTCTTGTTTTATCAAGAAAAAAAAACCAGTCTAGCTCATATCTCAGAATTGCCTTTTATCTCAATTAAGGGTTTCAGTTTAAGATCATATCACTTGTCATGTCCTCAGTTGTTACTCAGAGAGTTGATTTTATGAAAAATAAACAATAATAGCTGTTATTCAAAGTGTAAAAAAAGGTACATGCATGTTTATAGACAATACCTATGACTTGACGATATTTGTTATTCAGTTCCTGTACTAATTTTGCTTGGTTAGTGTTATGCTTTGGAAATATATGATTAATATAATGAATACCTTAAATATTTTCGTGTACCTGGCATTAATGCATATGCTTTTATATTCAGGGTGGTGGAGAAAGCCTTGTTCAACTTTATGAACGCTGCACATCTGCATTGCAGAGAATTGGCAGGAAGCATAAAGGTATGCTATCATGGTGAAATTATCCCTTTTCAAATTCTTTCCTCAAACGGCTAACTTATGGTGAAATCATCTGTATCAATTGCAGGGGAGCGAGTTGTTGTTGTCACTCATGGTGGTGTGATCAGATCACTCCACAAACGGGCCTGCCCAAACAGATCTGCTGGGAAGGTACTCAACACGTCTGTCAACGTTTTTCACTTGTATGATGGGGACAACTGGACCATAAAAGCTTGGGGTGATGTTAGCCATCTGAACCAAACAGGATTTCTGCAGTCGGGTTTTGGGGGTGACAGAACTTCTGGTTAGCCTGTATTCTGCGCTTGACTTATTCATTCAAGCAATATTGATCCGATGTTTTAAAAACAATACAGTTTGAGGGGATAGAGAATTGTCTTGCTGAAATTTTATATGAATTATGTATTGTATTATGAACATCATTGATACTAAAGATAATTTTGCTCCCTGCTGTGTGAAGTTTTTTTTACTTGTATCCTAGTATGCAAAATGTTATCATAGCTATGTGATGATATATATATATATATATATATACTGTTAATTCTATGTTGTTGATTATCAATCTGTGGTGAATATTTTATTTTGAGTCTACTCAACTGTGTGTTGTTGAATGCGATTGTGAACTTTCCATGCTGGTGGTTTTATTTAGCAAACGGGTAAGGCTACTTCTCAACAGCTGCTTCCGCAGCCTGACTAGTGTAAACAAATTAATTAAATGAAGTTTCACTTAAAGGCATAAAATGCAAATAAGTTCTTTGATGGACCCCCGCGGCTAGCAGGAGAGACATGGATCTGTTAATGAAATTTGAGCAGAAAGGACACGTGGGTGGAATTAATAAGAGGATCTAGAGGTAGTTTGTTGAAAATTTGGTTATATAAAGGGGGTTAGGCTGAGAGGAGAGCATAGGCAAAATTTTGGGAATTGTGTTGTGCAAGGGATTTAGCCTCTTGAAATGCTAGAGGAATTATCTTTCTTTGGTATATTTTTCTTCTATTTTCATGGTGATATTTCTGATGGAGATCTGGGTCTCCATCATCCTTACTTTGTGACTCAGTACCACTTACTAAATTGAAAACCCGGGTGTGTAAATTAGCATTTTTAAAATGGTTTCTAAATGATGAAGTTTTATTTGTGGATCTAGTTTGACCTACAGGCTTGATTATCTTCTACATGGCCTGGGTACGTGCGTTATTGTGTTCAGTTTCTTTTGTCTACTACCTTCGACTCCTGGATTTGGTCGATGAGGCTCTATCATCTTTTGGATGGCCACTCACTTTTGATTTGCTGGAAAATTGTTATTGTGCATGTTTTCGACTTAAATGGATTTTTCAACTTCATAAAATTCAATCCCTTTAACTTTAACTTATTTTTAGCTTTAACCTTCCATTGCTTGACCAGGGCAGGTCGTTTGCCTGTAATCATGGATTTGTACCTGTTTAAGATAGTACCTGGCATTAGAAAGGACTTTTGGGGGTGGGGTGGGTGTCCCCATGATCATCTGTAGCTACATGTTTTAAGGTGTGTGCGAAAAGTGTGATCGGGACGGCACCATCTTTTCCATAGAGATCAATGTTGAGTAAATTCACCGTCGGGTAAGCTGTGGAACAGTCTTCCGCTTACCTTATAGCTGTTTAAATTAACAGGGTGTGTTTGACAGGGTACAAGTGGGTGAAATTAAAATTAAGAAGTCTGAATATTAGGAGTGAAATAATTATATGTATACTTGGTTAAATATCAAAGAGGATGGAATAAGAATGGAGTGGCAGCTGTTTACATGTATATCCCTAATAAAGTTTGAACAGGATTTTCTTTGTCATACTTTTTTCACATTTGTTTACTAAGCAACCAGAATTAACATAGTTCCTTCTCTATTTTTACTCCACTCCTTTCACCTTTCCATTGGATTCGCGTATAAATATATATAAACTGATGGCTTGCCCGAATGAGATCAGATCTATTGTAGTGGAACTGATGTGCTGGGCTGCCGGTTATCATCCTTTTTTCAAAAGTTGTTTGTGCCATCTTTGAGAATTGATTAGATAAACCCCACAGTACAAACTTATAGCAGTCATGTTATCGCAAAGTGCTTTTCAGTTTCTGATGCTGATTTGCCATAGCAAGGATGGAAACAGACAAATGGTATTTATCTTCATTCTTCATCACTTTCCTTTTTGTTTTCTTATATCAACATTTTCAAAGATACATTTCTTCAGCTTTGTCTAATGCAGGAAGGAAGAAGAGTGATGAGAGAGAAGAATGGTGGTCGTGGGTGCAAATTTCCTTTTTCTTTAGTCTGTGGGGAGGGAAGGTAAGGTAAGGTAAGCACGCGCGTCATAAGTGGGGCTCCCTGATATAAAATTCTGAGGTAGCCATCAATGCATGAACCACCTTGTTCGTGCTCACCCCTTTCTCCCTCTCCTCCTCTTCACTTTTCGCCGAGGTTCCCTTTGACTTTGATTAAACATTTCTGTGAGTTGGATCACAGTGGCATCATGACCAACAACATCTTTATTCTATGCATCATTCTGCTTTGAGGAGGTCAATCTTTATATTCTATGTTTAATAAAAACTGCAGAAACTGTTTATATATATATATATATATATATATATATATATATCAGATTCTACAGACAGGCAGGCACCTTGATCAAAATTAAAGAACATATATGTGCATATGTTATCAAAATAAATATTGACCAAAATAATTTTAAGTACAACATTTAATGTCGTTGGTCCATAAAAATAAAGTATAACTATTGTCAATTGGAAGTCATTAGGTATAACTTTAAGTAGTGTTTTAAAATTTAACTCGTACTATCGTCATAAAAAAGAAAGGATGCATCTAAGTCTTCATAATAAATTAAGCATAAAAAAAATTCATAATAAATTAAGCATAAAAAAAATCAAGATAAATCGTTTTCCTTTGTATTTCATTTAAAGGTGGCACGTCATCATATGAAATAATAATAATAATAATAAAACTCCGTGTACATTATATAAAGTACTTTAATCAACATTGAACAGTACACTTTATGTGACAATGTTTTTGCATCCTCATATTTGGCGCCAAAACACCATATCATAAAAGGTTTTTCTGCAAGTCATTATCAGCATCATCATTATAATACACAAGTCAAAACTAGAAATCAAGTGCTGCAAATGTAACATCATCATGATAGAGAGGATTTTCAATTTATGGTCATCACGGCTTTACTGTGATTAAAAGTCGCAGTTTTATTATGCAGAATTGCGGATCAACAAATAATTTCGATGTATTTAAACATATCCTAATTAAAAGCTTTAATGGGTTAGAATTTATTAAGGCTAATTACCCTCTATGGTCCTAAATTTAGTCCTAATTTGAATTTTAAGTTGAAATTTAATTATTTATAGTCTATTCAAAGACTAATTTCTTTCCTATATACCAATAATATTCTTGAGGTGATTATCAGAAGGTGACGTGTCACTGTCAAATTCCTAACAGAAGAATCTAGAGTTAGTTGAAACAGTGTTTTTATAATGACATTGTGAGACTTAGTCCATCATTAAGCAAACTCTCTAGTGACATTCTCAAAAATTAAAATAATACAGAGGGTATCAGTAACTCAATAAAAATATATATAAGTTTAACTCTCTTTTAAGTATAAGTACATTACTTTAGAAAGTAACAAAAAAAAATAACAGTTTAATTTACCATTAAAAGAAAAAAAGAACAAGAACATAACAATGAGAGAAAAGGAATCCAAATGGGTCGCTCAAGGGTCAAGATAATGTTGAGAGGCACGTTTAGTTGGGGAACTGAATTATGGTGATGGCACGTTGAGTGGGTAGCAAACAATGAATATAGTTAGTCTCGGGGTGAAGTTTCGAAACAAAAGGGGAACAGAAGAAAGAAAAATGGCAATGGAGGGAGGGACCAAATCAAAGTAAAAGAACTTATCCACTAATTCTTTCTTCCTCTCTTTCTCTCTCTTTTTATTGTTTTCGTTTTATATCTCTTGAAATTTGGGAAGCGGTGGTGCGAGGGAATGGATTCTTGTGTTTGAGATTTTTATCAATCCATAGAATCTCAGACTCAGACGACAAGAATGGCATAACTTTCAATGAAGGTTTCCGAGTTCCATCATTAACCAAAGTTCTTCTACATTCTTAATATTATTGTTTTTTTGTTAATTTTATTTGTGAATAAGAATCTACTGCTTTATCCTCCAACAATAATAATTCCTTCCATTTTAGAGTCAAATTGGACGTCTTGAAGAGAATGAAGCATCCTAACACAAAAGATTTTAGAGTCAAATTGATACTGTGGAGGTTAGAAATTATAAAATAAAGTAAAAGAGAATAGTTAGAGCAAAGCGCATACAGTGGCACCGTCCCCGCCATTATAATACTTCCATTTCACAATTAATATCAAGTCCTATTCAAAAGGGCCAAACCGAAAGGTTCCACTTCACGTGGCCTACTCATATTTGGATATACACTCTCAAATTTATTTCTCATGCATTAATTAATAAGAGCTAAAAAAAAACACACACACACACACACAAAAAGAAACTGTTATCATTCTCATCTGCTGTAGTATTTGACAACTCGTGTTGTATTATTAAAACCCAAACCCAAAACCACATTAACGAGGATGGGTGTGTCAGTATTCATAAAATTAAAAAAAAAAAAAGAATTAATTCCTTAAAGGCTAAGTTTGATTTGTATCCGTGGGCCCGGTTGAGTAGCAGTGTCAAAATTACATAAATGCCGAAGTTATCATTTCGTATATATGGACCGAGAATTAATGTTGTTTTGTTTGAATGTGTTTTTAAAACGAAGGTAATTTTGCTTCGTAATCCATCCATGATTCATGCACTTTCTGTTTTATATAATATAAAAAATTGAACAATACAGACACCTAGATTTTATTAATACCATAAACTGATAATGACATAAAACGTACGGCGATTAGACTTTCTTTGTCTCCTCTATCTCTACTATAGTTTGTTTTACATAAAATATGGACTGCGCGCCTTTGTCTCCATCTTGCATTCAAATAGGGTGTTCATTTTTCTTCTCATTTATGATGATTATTTTTTATTTCTTCTGGCATTTTAATAAAATATATTAAAAACTGATATCATAATGAATCGTAATTTAATAATTTAAATTTTTAAAATCATATAATAACTCACGTAATATCAAAAATTTTATATTCAAAAAGTCAAGAATTTAATTTTCACAAATTATAATATTTTTATTTTTTTTAGTTAAAAAATATTAAAAATTAATAGTATTTGATAAGTCATGATTTAACGATTTAAATTTTTAAAATTACATATTAATTCATATATAATTTATTTTTTTGGATAAAAAACATCAATTTATGAATTGAATAACTTTGATAAAATGTTTAGCAAGGTTATAATTTTAACACTATCATATTGTACATTTTATTAGTGACCTGTAAGTAATAAAATCCATTTAAATTTAAAATGAAAGAAAGAGAAAAAAATAGGAACTAACTTATCATTACTTTTAAATCTATACGGAGCTTGCCAAAAAAGCAAGGCAAATAAACGGTAGGTGTTTTGACTTTTGGACGTGTTTGTGGCCACATTTCCAGGATGAGCTGATTTAATGATTATTAACACCCTCTGTTTTTAATTTAATTTAATTTTATTGGGATCAATTATTTTATCTTTTTTTTTTTTCTTTATGGGTGTAAAACACCTCGTTTTGACCTTAAAAAGCATCAACCACCCAAGGAAACTCATGGCCAAAAAGTAAAACAAACCAACTAAAGGTAACTTAATTTACTCTTTTTTTCTTTCTTTCTTTGGTAGAGAAAAAGAAACTTACCCTCTTTTGTTTTATTAAAACAAATAAACAAACAAATAAACAAAAATCATGCGTACCCCTGCCGTTAATTAAAACTGACACTTTTTTCTTGAAGACCTTTTTATTTTTCAAAATTAATGACGCACTGCAAAACGACATGTGGTAACCAATACTCAAATAGCAACTAATTTTAATTCCAAAGTTAAAAGGCCCACTGCAATCTTTCCACGTGGAATTTGAACTGTACGTAAGGGACCACTGATTGGCCCACACTTCCCTTTCTTCCAACCAAAACCCACAAATAAATCATTAATCACAATTTTTATTATTATTTATTTATAAACAAGCAGATTAATTAAGTTGTTCTGGGCAACCAAAAAAGCGAACCTCTCGTCGTTTCCTTTTTATCACTTTCTATGGATCGCTCTCTCTTTCTTCCCCACCATTCTTCATCACACTCTCCATTATCAAGAAACGAACCTTGATTCCCATACCCCCCCAGATTTCAATTCTACTGTAAGATCTCCCAGTATTTCAAATCTCGTTGAAAGTTCAAACGCATCATTGTTCAATTGAGTGTCAGTATATATAATGCTTTGAGCTGGAATTTGTATCTCCACGCTCTGTGTTTGTGAGGAGCACCAAATAAATGGGTCTCTGCAGTTCAAAACCATCTGCAAACCTCACGCCTTCGTCTCCCAAATCCGATACTGAATCACCCATTAATAACCATATACCGGCTAAAGAGAACTCCTTGCCAGTTAATGGCAATCCCAAACCTCATTCCAGCTCTGTGAATGGAGAAAACCCTAGCAATGAGCGAACCAAGGACAAGAACGACCCGGAGAATGGAAAAAAGTCGCCCTTCTTTCCGTTTTACAGTCCAAGTCCGGCACACTATTTGTTCTCGAAGAAGTCCCCAGCAAGATCTCCGGCAAATGGGAGTTCGAACTCCACGCCGAAGAGGTTTTTCAAGCGGCCGTTCCCGCCACCGTCACCAGCGAAACACATAAGAGCTGTGCTGGCCAGGCGGCATGGTTCAGTGAAGCCGAATGAGGCGACGATACCGGAAGGGAGCGAAGCAGAGGGAGTTGCTGGGCTCGATAAGAGTTTTGGGTTCTCCAAGCATTTCGGAAACAAGTATGATCTAGGAGATGAGGTTGGGAGAGGGCACTTTGGATACACTTGCGCTGCCAAGTTTAAGAAGGGTGAGCTCAAGGGGCAACAGGTGGCTGTGAAAGTCATTCCGAAAGCAAAGGTTTGCAGCAACATGCATAATAATTATCTACAAGTTGCTTTTTTTTTTTTTGGACTTGGTACAAGTTGCTATTCGAATGATTATCGGTTTGTAAATGAACGTTGATTTAAACCTCCCTTATCCCGGCCCGTAAGAATCGAGTCAGTCGCTGAAACCTTGTGGAATATAGATCTCTGCATCAATTATCTTAATATATGAACTGTTTGTGGATGTTCGTTTGGCTTGTTAATTATCGTGGACCAGTCTAATGTATTAGGCCTTCCTATGGTGGCGGTCATACATTACTAGTTTGACATAGTCTAAACAAATACATAGAATTGTAGCTATGGAATGATTGAATCTTAGACAACTCATCTATTAGTTTATGCCAGTTGTTGTTGGGCAAACTTCTTATTTTGCAGTTCTTTTCTTAGTTCTAAATTTTTAATACAAGCAATTTGTTTACATTACTGGGTCTTAGATCTTCTGTCACAGCATTTGTGAAGCATGGCTGTCCATAACATTTATATTATTGTAGTTTACTAATCAAAACACCACTGCCATATTCAAGTTTGGCAAGCTTATCTTCAGTGAGAGTAAATCAAGTTATTGAACCTATGGTTCATGGTAAACTCTCATATATATATATATATATATATATATGATAATCAATTTTTAATTCACAATCTTTTGTTTTTAGATGACCACTGCCATCGCTATTGAGGATGTTAGAAGGGAAGTAAAAATATTGAGAGCTTTGACCGGACATAAGAATCTTGTGCAATTCTATGATGCATACGAAGACCGTGAGAATGTCTATATAGTAATGGAGTAAGCTCTGATTGCCGCTCTTATTTGATTTACAAGCTACTGTTCATCCTTTATGAACATTTGATGTGAAACTTCAAAATCCTTTTCCTTCTATGTTTTTTTGTGATTACAAAGGATGGCTGCTCATTTATAATGAATCTTTGTAACAGTTTTTTTAAATTCTCGTGTCTCTCTCAGGTTGTGTGAAGGAGGGGAGCTGTTGGACAGAATACTATCAAGGTATAAATTTTAGGAAATAGATATATTCTCTTTTAATTGTGTTTCATTTGGATACCAATAATAGAAGGAGGAGAAAATTGGAAATGATTGAAAGAGACAACATATATAATGTTTAGTGGCTATATGACATCTGTTTCCTATTGCAGAGGTGGGAAATACTCGGAGGATGATGCAAAAGCTGTAATGATACAAATATTGAATGTTGTTGCATTCTGCCATCTACAGGGTGTTGTGCATCGTGATCTTAAACCCGAGGTGAAGTATATTTGCAATTTCATTTTTCTGCATTGTAACGTTGAGTTCTGCGATCAAATATATAAAGCAACTTTTGTAATAAAAATAGGACTTTCTCCTTCTTATCCGACAGCATTGAGGGCCCCCCCCCCTCCCCGCCAAAAAATAATAATCAGGGTCAGTGTACAAAATCTGCGATAGCCTTTACATTTGCAATTTTTTTTTCAAAGTAAGAGGGAATAAAAGAAAAATGGAAGCTTTGGGGGAAAAATTTCACTGCATTGATGAGTAAAATTGTTGTTTGATTTAGTTTGTGTGTCTTGTCTTATAATTTTGATCAAGTATTAACTTATGACTAATTTCTGGATCAGAACTTCTTGTTTACATCAAAGGGCGAAAACTCAGAGCTAAAGGCGATAGACTTTGGGTTGTCAGATTTTGTAAAACCAGGTATGTTTTGAGTATTGTAATGTGAGCTGCATTATAACGTAGTATATTGGACTCAAATTTATGATCTGATACTTTTCTTCGTGCTTTACAGATGAGAGGCTTAACGATATTGTTGGCAGTGCATACTATGTGGCTCCTGAAGTTCTACATAGATCTTACAGTACAGAGGCCGACGTCTGGAGTGTTGGCGTGATTGCATATATTCTATTATGTGGAAGCCGTCCATTTTGGGCCCGGACCGAGTCTGGAATCTTCCGTGCTGTATTGAAAGCTGATCCGAGTTTTGAGGAACTTCCTTGGCCTAATCTGTCAGCTGAGGCAAGGGACTTTGTTAAACGACTACTGAATAAAGATCCACGGAAAAGAATGTCTGCTGCACGGGCATTAGGTGCGTCTCTCATCCATCATCAGAGGCCTTTTTTAATATTTCTATTCTGTTACTTACGCTTGTATATTGCAGGCCATCCTTGGATTAAAAATTACAAGGATGTTAAAGTACCTCTGGATATTCTAATTTTCAAGCTCATGAAGGCATACATGCGTTCCTCATCTCTACGGAAAGCAGCTTTAAGGGTGTGTATATTTCTGGTGAATCTGTGGCGCGTCCGTCTTGATTTTCACTACTAAAAATGTGCTTTCAATTGGTCTCCACTCTTCAACTATCACTCAGTGTTTCATTCTTGGTGGGCTTGAATTTACTATATGGATAAAATGCTTCTTGGAAGTTTAAAGTTAAAGACAGGAAAAAAAAATTCACTATATTTTACCCTTAAGAACAGTTTGGTGTTGGCTAAGCATTGCATTTTTCACTGTTTTCTAGGATTTTTTTGTTTGCTCCCGTTTACTTCCGTTTCTATGTTGAGGACACTACGCATGCTTCCCTATGACTTATCGGAATGTTCTTTTCATTGGCATTTGGACAGGCTCTGTCTAAGACATTAACCGTGGATGAGCTATTTTATTTGAAGGAGCAATTTGCAATTTTAGAACCAAACAAAAATGGCACCATCAGCTTGGAAAATATCAAAGCGGTAGGTTTCTTTCCAATTCTTTAATATACTATATTTAGAAGATATTGATTGTCATCTCATAGATTTGAGCTGTCCAGGTCTTGATGAAAAATGCAACAGATGCCATGAAAGAGTCACGCATTCCTGACTTTCTGGCATCAGTAAGTGCAATGACTTAATGACTCAATAGATAATTCAATTGGCATTTTGTACCTTCACTGCTAATTGATATTGATGAATTTGGGTGTCAGCTTAATGCATTGCAGTATAGAAGGATGGATTTTGATGAGTTCTGTGCAGCTGCACTTAGTGTTCATCAACTTGAAGCGCTTGATCGGTGGGAGCAACATGCACGCTGTGCCTATGAACTTTTTGAAAAAGATGGAAACAGGGCTATTGTCATTGAGGAACTAGCTTCGGTATGCTTGATCTGACTACAAAGATAGTTTTATGTATGCATGCCAGTGAAATTCTTTATACTGATAATGTTATAAATGAAGACATCTAACAATGTCTGACTATAGTGGGGTTGCAGTGTGACATCCCTACATCAGTATGAATGTTTCATTACTCATAATCCAGCGACAGTTACTAACAACCTAGTTATTTCTAAAATGATAAAGCATAAATTCCAAGTACTTTTTCTTTTTCTTTGTAGTACTCTGATGTACGTTGGAGTCAAAATATTTCAGGAAACTATTTTCAGTTGATGTAAAGTTTATCAATATATCTATATTGTTTTTGTATTAGCGGTACATGTGTCATTCAGTTTAAATTTCTCTTACCAAAGACCAGAGTTTTATCAGCATAAGATGCAGTAGTGTAATGTGATGACATTTCTCATTCATGATTTGAACTAATTATTCAGGAGCTTGGCCTTGGTCCATCTGTCCCTGTTCATGCTGTTCTTCAAGATTGGATTAGGCACACTGATGGAAAATTAAGCTTCCTCGGGTTCGTCAAACTGTTGCATGGTCCATCTCGAAGTCTTGCAAAAGCACAATAGAAAGTTTGGGAGGCACACAAAAGATTAAAGAGATGGTTATAGTTCGATGATTTGGCCAATAAAATGCTGGTCAACAGTATGTCAACTCATTAGCGAGGGGTCCTTATCACTCTCGTGTTAGGGCTCGGCATAATCATCGGGGACATTTCCCTTCATAAAGCTGGAGCTCGTCTGAAAAATGGAGTAAAAGCTGCTCCTACTGGCATTTGTATTTTCCACTGTAAAGCTGTAGTGTGTTAAGTTGGAGGTGAGAATATTTTGTGATTGTTACTAGATGGTTAGACTTAATATTCTAACATGTTATGAGATTAAGAGTTGAGGAGTACCATGCACAAATTCACTGCATTGTATGCATTGTATCCAGAGATGAATGAAAGAGATTGTTAGGGCTGTTGAGGTAGGTCTTTCAGCGTTATTTGTTACTTTTGGGAATTTGTAATAATCTGGTTTTGCTAGATCGTCTTCTCTTCATACCTAGCTGCTAACGGTGTTGGATATTAAGTGAATGGGTGAAAAGGTGAGAAGCAGAATAGTTCCATTGCTTTATTTGACCAGAAAGTCGTTCATAAAGTCAACAGAGACTCAATAGTGTTTGAGGAGTCAAGATTCGTTACTATTATTAACTTTTGAGGTGGGGATCACTTATATGATATGTAGGAAGGCATCACCGGTCATGAAATTCGCATCCCCATTCAATGTGGTGGAACCCTCAACCTCAGCCCCACATGCAGCTACTGTGACGCCTCCTCCAACAAATATCGCTACCGTCTCTTCTCTGTTTATCCTCTCCATTCACGAAGGGCGACACCGAGTTTGTGTCCTTCGTCATAACACGGAGTCCATCTTTTGTCCATACAACCCTGTCCGCATTTGCTTTTCGAAGGCTATGTTTTGAACATTTTGGAAGAAAATAAAGATGGGACTTTCCATTTGGTAAAGTAATAATTTTTTAATTTGAAGAGGAATTATTCCACTCTAATTTTAGAATGTTCAAAACGAGTAAAACTTAAATATTCTTCAAGTAATTAGATCCCACTTCCCTCCAATACAAGTAATTAGTGCTTAATCGAGATTATTTCCCTGCAGCTTCAAGCAGTATAATACACTTCTTAACATTCTTACACAATTGGGATAAAAGATGAGAATGATGAAGTAGAGAGAAATGGGGAAAGGGGGAAGAGCTAGAAGAATGTTGAAGCGGAGGAGCGAAGGTCGATCTCCTGGGTCCAAGCGGTCCGCTCCTGAACGTGGAGATGCCAGTAGGTTTGAGCCAGGGCATCTGGGTCCATAGTCCCGTCTGCTCTCTGCGACGTCGTTGCTCCCCTTCTTAACATGATATTAATCACCAATCATCTCTCAAGCTTTATTTGTTTTTTAAATACAGGACCTATGGATTTAGTAAAAGATGGTAGTAGTGACGAGGAAGGTATAAAGCAAACAAACCTGGGAACGCCGACTACGCCGTCAACGATAACATGCGCCACGTGCACTCCCTGAGGTTGAAATTCCCTGGCCAGGCATTGCGATAGTGCTCTCAATGCGAATTTCCCGCAGCCTGTGTGTCTCGTGCACACAGAAATAAATTAATTCATGAATCCGAATAAATTAAACAACAAAACAAAAGAAAAAGAATTTACAAAGTTCAGAGAAACCAGCAATGCCGTTTAGAGAAGCGGAACATCCGGTGAAGAGAATTGTGCCCCTTCCTCTTTCCAGCATGCCCGGCAGCACCTTGATCCCATTAATTAATTGAATGATATAATAATTAACTTAATCTTCGTATCTATCTTTCATGAAAAAAAATAAAAATGAAGAGTGTACCTGCTGAGCGCAGTGGAAGGCACCCACCGATGAAACAGCGAGCGATTTCTCAAAGGAGTCAATGCTAACATCTTGGAAGCAGGTCCGCTTCCAACACACCGGCTGGTGTGCATTATAAATCAGAACTTCCACGAATCCCAGAGAGTGCACTCCTTCGAATGCTTCTCTCACGCTTTTAGAATCCGAGCAGTCGATTCGTATTGCAAATACCTGCGCCATTTCTTCCCGCGCAATCTCTTCCGCCAACCTTGACAATCTCCCTGTTCACTTTCCCACCCCAAATATTGGCAACATTTTCCCCAGAAAAAACTAACAAACAGAAAGTGAGAGATACGTTACTTGCCGAGGTCACGAGCGAGGATGGCAACGGTGTAGCCTTGGTGAGCAAACTTGCGGGCGATTGATCGGCCGAGCTTGGGGCCCACGCCAACTATAGCAGCAATGCCTCGAGAGGAGGTAGAACTCGGGATGCTTCGCATCTTAGAAGCAGATGGGGAAAAATGGGAGGTAGCCGAGGTAGTTTTAAGTATAATAGAGGAATAAGGGGGTGAGAGGGAGTAAAAGGAGAAGATAGAATCATGGAGAGAAGGCGAGATGTGATCCGCATGTCTGAATCATTGCCTCCCTTCCAACAGGCAAGCATTCTCTCTGGAATCAAAGAGGGTTTCGTTTCTGTTACGTACGTCACTGCTCCTCTCCCCTCCGTCTTAATTAACCAATGACGGATACTGACTGACGGCGGTGTATAATTAATTATAATATCATAAACTTTAAAAATAAATTATTATCTAACTCACAATCACTGTTCTAGATTCCCTCGAAACTCGAACGAAAGACTACAAGTAAATTCGGGATTTCCGACGCAATAAACCACCACAAAATTATCATTTCCGTGGGCATTCGAATGACCGTAACTTTTGTTTTTGTCAGAAATTATCTAGTGCGGAATCTTTCGATCTCATAAATTATTATGAATATTAAAATAAAAAATTTGAAATTTTTTTCCTTTATTCTCTGAATTACTCATCTCTCCACCCTTATATCAAAAAACAAAACAATCATTCATACCACATACTGAATAAATACTGCAACATCAGGCATTTGTGTTTGTGTTTTCGAAAAAGTACATTTGGTTTAGATATGAAGTTTAGGTACTCCACAAGCTATAACTCACTTAGCCATATATGCAATTGTGAAAAGGTTCATATACTAACTGGCAACTCGATATAATTCGTCAAATAAGCAATCCAGATATTCAATGATAACAAGGACCCACAAAGGCAAACAGCGTCAACTTTCTATAACCCCATCCTCAAATCTCAACTGGCACGATTGCTACCGATGACCCACCTGCACAATATCTGCATAGGTCATCTTTCAGTTCACCAGCTGTAATTGGAATTGAATTTTGTTATTTTTGGGCCTAGAGAGTTCTGAAAAAACAAGTCAGAAGAGAGGAAGAGCGGTAGCAAGTTAAAGAAGAGGGCTCGTCATTATCAACACATTCCAGAAATCACAAGGGAAGAGGACAAGCGACGCTTTAATTGCTGCTATTCAATGTTTATGGCCCCAATCCAAGAATTTGTGGTTGGATGCCCGCCTACTTAAATCACCTCACATGTCTCTCGTGTCTGTGTTTTTGACTTTTTCATAAATGAAGAACAAGTATAAGAAGTGGGCGTGAACGCTGTGATGATGAAGCACAAACAATTGAACTCGTGGAACAAACCATACGCTGCCCTCCAGGCTCGAACCTTTTGAAGCCTCCAGAGACAAATGAAATTATTCGCGCATAATTAACTAGTGGATAGGGCCCATAGCATTTATATATCTCATTAAACCACGTCCAGCTTCCATTATTATTGGACTCAGCAAATCCTTCAATTAGTAACAACATGACACAATTTGGGGCCAGAAGATCCATTCTCATTTATTAATTATTATCGTATCTCCTTCTACATATCTCTCCCTCTTCCTCCATATATTGCGGCAATAGTTATATATAATATATAATTAAAACACATTATTAATTTCTTAGAGTCGCAAAAATCGAAACAAAAAAAAAATTTCTTCTTTTTGGCAAGACGAATTTGTTCTTTTCGGAGATGATAGAGAAATAAGAGAAATTTTCACTACCTGATGGGCTTTGACTACTCGGAATACTAGAAATAGAAAAAAAAAATCAATATCTGAGAAGATAGATGGGTTAGCAGCGAAGGGATCCTAGAGAATACGACAAACAGCATGCTGATTAAAGTAGCCTTCCAAATCAAGTGCTCAAAGAGGTCCTTGCTACCCCAATCCTTATCCCAAGCTCAGAGGATAGGTTGGTGTGGCCTTGGGCTAATGATGGTATTTACAAAGTGAAAGAAGGATATGATTGGATCAAGCTGTAGGAGCCCAAAAAGAGCAAAAATAGAGCTTCCTCTTCTGCCATGGTTAACCCAAAAATGTAGACGTTAGTTTGGAACTCTAACATTCCCCCCCAAAATTAGAATATTTTTGTGGAAGGTCTTTACTAATGTGCTTCCTACAAGAGTTAACTCAGAAGAAGAGGATTACCCCTGATGCTATGTATCCTATATGTAACGAAGCAAAATAAACTAGTATAGAGCACATGTTCTTAGAATGTGATGTGGTTTATATGGAAAGATAGAAATGATCTCAAGTTTGATAACCAATAATTTAATCCAAAGAGAGTTATTATGAAAACACAAATATGTATATATAATATAACAGCCAGCCAAAACAATTCATCCAGAATATAAATAATCAGAAATAACAGCAATAATGTTAAGGAAGAGTATTAAAAATTACCTCAGGCATGGTGGATCAAGTGTAACGTTGACGTAGCTTTTTCCACAAAATCTTTAGAGTGTCATCTGGCCAACATCTTGAGAGACAAAGAGGGTCGTGTACTCAGGGGGGTTGCCACCTTGGGCCTGACAAGCTCTCTTCTCGAAGCAGAAGTCATAGCCACGGTGAAGGTCATGACCTTAGTTGATAATCTACAATTGGAAAATGTGGTGTTTGAATCAGACTGCAAAACTGTGATTAAGGTGTGTAATGGGAGAAGCATTCATTGGAAAATTAGCCATCTAAATGAATTGATTAAGAAGCTTATCGACTTGGGCAAAGAGTTCAAGTTTTAGTGGATTCCTAGAGTTTACAATCAAGCTGCTCAAGTAATGGAAAAGTTGGCCGACAGAGGGTCTTTGAGTAGGAATTGGTCGTCCCATCCTCCAACTTCCATCAAGGTTATTCTTCATGAGGACATGTGCCAGAGTTGAAGTCACTCGAGACTTGAGGAGCTTGAGAGTGGTTCTGATAGGAACTTAAGCTACGAAAATAGAATTCACCCCAAAAGACTAATCTATTAAGGGAGGGTGTCTCTGCAACTTAAATACCATCTTATCTTATGAAATAAGATTGATGTGGGACTCGTATCATTGTCTACCCTTTGAGAAACTGAATGTCCACAGATGACTTATTCTTGGCTGCCTACTCAAAGTATCTTTCACTTTGTGTGATAGGTTCCTTTTCAAAGTCACCCTCTCTTGTCAATAGACGACCCTTAGGGTGGCTTTCACTTTACTTACTAGATATCTCTTTTCTTAGTCGCTTCTTTTTAAAGTTGTCTCCTTTCGTTACATTTCCATCTTTCAATAAAAATATAAAATAATAGGAACTCAAGTTGCAAAGGTAGAACTCACTTTAAAAGACTAATTTATTAGGGGAGAGTGCCTTCGCAACTTAAGTACCATCCTATCTGATAAGATGGGGTTGGTGTAGGACTCGTATCATTGCACATCTACCTATGGACGGTCCACTCTTATCTACCTACTCATGGTGGTTTTCACTCTATTTTTTAGTAGTCCGTTCCCTAGTTGTTTATTTCTAAGGTCACCCTCTCCCGTTGTGTTTACTTATCTTAATGAAAGCACCAAATGATAAGAACTCAAGTTGCGAAGATAGAACTCACCTCAAAAGACTAATCCATTAGGGAAGGATACCTCCATAACTTAAGTACCATCCCATCTTATGATGTTGCGTTTCTGTTTCTCAATAAAAACACAAGAACTCAAGTTGTGAAGATAGAACTCACTCTAAAAGACTAGTCCATTAGGGGAGAGTGCCTCTATAACTTGAGTACCATCTCATCTTATGATGTTGTATTTTTGCCTCTCAATGAAAAGCATCAAATAATAAGAACTCAAGCTGCGAAGGTAGAACTCATCCTAAAAAATTAATCCATTAGAAAAGAGTGTTTCTACAACTTAAGTATCATTCCATCTTATGAAACGGGAGTGATGTGGGACTTGTATCATTGCCCACCCCTTGAAAAATCGAATGCCCAAGAGTGAGTCGTTTATGGGCGTTTGATTTCTCAAAAGGTGGACAATAATACAAGTCTCACATCGATATTGTTTCATAAGATATAATGATACTTAAGTTGCGGAGGCACTATTTCTAATGGACTAATCTTTTGAGGTAAATTCTACATTCGTAGCTTAAATTTTTATTATTTAATATATTTATTGAGAGATAAAAATACTATGAGAGGAGTTGACTTTAAAAAGGAGCGATAAAAAAAAATACTACTTAATAAACAGAGCGATAACTAAGAGTGGGTCATTCGTGGGTAGGAGGAGATAACTTTGGAAAGAAGCAAGGTAGCCAAAAGTGGGTTGTCTAATTTCTCAAGGGTGGACAATGATACAGATCGTCTTATAAACCTAGAGCGTACTCTCTCTCGCAGCGCACCAGAGGAACAGCAAGCGCCGCTCCTGTTTGGGGAGGTAGCTGCCATGGCAGCTCCCTCCCCCCTTGTTTTTGTCTCTCTTTTTCTATCTTCTTCCAGTAGGGAAGTCATCTCCTTCCATTTGGGAAGCTCTTTTCTTCCATTAGGGAAGTCTTTTTCCTTCTTTTAGGGAGGTTTTTTTGTTTTGTTGAGAGAAATCTTCTCTCCTTTATAGAGATTATCCGGTGCTCACCAGCTCTTGAAGATCTACATGTTTTGCTTCAGATCTACAATATTTAAAGGTTAGAAAAATCTTCAATGCCATGAGTCATTATCTTCAGAGAAGATTGAAGGGTGTGTTGCCTTTCTTTAAAAGACTCGAAGTTTTTTCGCTCTGATTCTAAAGTAAGTTGTAGTTGGGTAAAATTTGTATTTTTCTATGATGTTGGTAGTAAAAGTTTAGAGGTGTGTTGCCTTGTAATCTGAATTTTTTCTATCCTTCAGAAGTGCAGGCTGATCTGTAATTTCTATTTTATTTAGCCTTGCTAAAGGCTTCTGTAAGTTCAGATTTATACCTGTTTATGAATATTATGATCTTTGATCTGTCCAAAAAAAAAAAACAATGATACAGATCCCACATCGGTACTCGAGTTTCTATTAGGTTCTCACTAAGAGTACTTATGGAGTAAATGTGTACTGCTTCACGTGGGTGTTCTTTCATCTTCCAGAGTGCTTGATACGGATTGGGCCTTCCTTCATCTTTTAGGGTGCCTGGTCCGGATTGGGCCTTCACCCTTGGATCACTTAGTCGCTTCAAGGCCTAACCAAATAAATTTGTGAAGCTTCGCCTCATTTCCTGTGCCAATTTTAGATTAGAGTTCTTTTTGTGATCACGCCGTCTATGGCTATTAAATTTGGGAAAAACCAAATGTAATAGAATTTACTATATTGTGGTGTTTTTGAATTCGATTCTTCTCATTGGATTCGCCACAACGCAGCAAAGTTTTGAGCAGAAGTTTGACCCGTCGAAAATACTGTACCAAATAATATCAAGGTTTCCTTTTTGGCTACCTATGAATCATGACCTTAGTTTAGAAAACGTAAAATGGAAAGAAGAAAAAAAAACTATTTAATCTTAATTTTTACATAATAGCTTTGCGTCGTAAACTCGTATGGATCAAATTCCTTTTATCCCTCGTTGACTGACTAGAGCTATCATTAGCCTCACCCTCAGAGAATTTTATTTTTAATTTATTAACAAGATTTGAGTATTTGGACTGAGGACCTCGCTTTTTAGACGAGAGCGTGGATACCACTTAACTACGGAAAATGCAAGTGATCTAAAAATTAAAGTATGCATTAATAGTGGGTCTTGCTACTCCAACCAAGAATACAATGACAGCGAATATCAGTTGGGTTGCACCCACCAGGGGGAGTGAGAACATTAACACAGATATGGAGAAGCAGGATGTGGAGGTCTGATAAGGAAGGTTGCAGGAGAATGGCTGGTGTGTTTCTCTTGCCGAATTGGATGCTGTAATGCTTTCAAAGCTGAAATGTGGGGGATGCTTCACGGGCTGGAGTTAGCATGGAGACATGGGTTCAGAGATATCGATCTTAATAGTGATTCCCTGGTTTTGGTGAGTGCCTTAAATGATATGAAGGAGCCTGAGCTCGGTCACGGTCATCTAACGAAGAGAATCAGATTGTGTATTCATAGAGGCTGGGACGTGAAGCTTATCCATACCTATAGAGAAGGAAATTCCTGGGCAGACTAGTTGGCGAGGAACAGTTACAAAATGGAACTGCGGTGCTTTTGGAAGCCTTCCTGAGCTTACTTGAAGTTGGGTGTCTCAGTGGGAACTCATTTACTGTCCAAAAAACGTGGGAACTCATTTCCCAGTATCACCATGTAGCAGTTTGTTTTCTTCCTCTTCGGGCTTGTTAGCCCCGTAGTTGTACCAAAAAATAGAACGTATGCTTTTGTACTAATTGCCACAATATGAAAATGGGTAAAAGTCCAAAAGAATTAACGCAATTGGGAAGATAGTATGATAATTTTTTTTTTCATCAATTTGATAAACGTGCATTTAAAGTCTTATGGAAAAAATAGTTCGAGCAAAATTCGAAAATAAAAAAAAAAGGCTTCACAACTTTTACCGGTAGCAATATCTGAATTCAACTGATTTCAATTTACTTTTTCATGTGAAGTTTTATGTAGTGTGAGAGATGAAGAAATGATATTTTTAAATACCGTTAATTTTTCTAGGTATGAAACATTGATCCAAAGAACGTGGAACAGTTAGCTGTAATAATGACACCCAACCCAAACAAGCAGCATTGGAGAACTTCAGGAATCCAACCACAGAAGAAGTTAATTTTCCTCATGTCCCAAATTGGGTTTCCCAACTTGCCAACTCTAAGCATTGTGAACAGTATCTGAAATTATCTCACACCCACTTATGTCTAACAAACCGCCAATTCTATGTATATTTTCCTAAAATCATAACTAATGACCAAATTACCATGCGCCAAGCCATTTCCCGAATGGAAACATTTACATTGAATTATGTACTTGCTTTTTAAACTAGCCAATCTACAAACCCACAGTATCAAAGTTTCAAGAATACATGTCACTGGTCCAAAAGCATCCTGAAACTGAATTCATACGGCTTTATTTGTACTATCTGTGACAGAGGCTCTCTTCCCCTTCTTTCAAGGCATTTAACTGCTTCATTTCTCAGCTCATCCGGTAATTGGAGGCACACCCAGTCCAATAAAGATTCCAAGTCCTTTGCGAAGTCAAGTAAATACCAATCAAGCAACTTTGGAATTACTAGCTTGTTCGTCTTTGTAACGCCAACTGCTGCCTGTAAATAATCTCTCTTTGCTGCTTCTAACTCTTTTTCAACTCGAGATGCTGTGTACACCCTCACCTTCATGCCATAAAATTGTTCCATCAATTCATCCAATTAAAAGAGATATTTACATTTATCAACATCAAGAATATTACTAGGTTTGACACGTGGTAAGTTTTTTAGCCTGTTTAACGTTGTATTATAATGTCCTCTCTGTGTCCTACCTCAAAGTTGCAATGCTGGTTTGGATTCGCCAAATTAATCCATGCATCTCTTCCTAGTTCCTATCTGAAAGTGGGATTACATAAACTTGAGTCCTATGAACAATCTCGGACTAATTTTCGATTGTACGAAAATGCTTGCTAACAAACTCACTACATCTCTGATTTGATCAAGCATACTCAGACCAGTCAATTAAATACTAAAACTGTAGCTCAATAACAATTAATTGGTGTCCACATAACAGCATTATGGGTTAAATTGAGGAGGAAAAAGAAAACATACTGCAGGTGAAGACCAGCTTCCACAGGAGAGTGCAAATGTAACCAAGGGCTCAGACCATTCCAATCCAAATATGCTTCGGGCTTTCATCTCATCATTTTTTGCAGATTTTGGACATGACTGTTGCAGGAAGCCAGGAGGAAAATCAAGGGTTGAAAAGTAATAAATTTTAAGACATTTGTAGCTGTGCAAACATAACTAGGACCTAAAGATAATTGAACTTCCTTCTGTCTAAAAGCACAAGGAAAGACTATAGCGCTGCACTCACAAACTTGAGGTGATAAGGCAGTCTCAAAATGAAATGTTCTATTGTAATTGCATTGAGTAACTGACCCCCCACTACTATCGTTCCCTGACACAAGCATAGCCAAATATTAGTCAAGTGAGAAGTGGAAAGTAGCAATTCTTTTGATGCTTTCAAAATTTTATCTATCAGATAATGTACAGAGAGTATTGTGCGGATCAACATACCTCCTGCATCAGTGCGACAACCATTTCAGGACTCTCAGGTATGCCATGCTCTAAATATGCCTACAACATTCAAATCAAAATCTTCAACACTCTCAACATATTGTGGGAGCTGAAGACGTCAAAATCAAATCTAAACCTGATTTAGTTAGATGAAGTTAATTAGAGACAGGAAAGTATCATACATTCAACATGCAAGAATTGTAAGTGTTTATCCAGAATGCAAGTTTCTCGTGATGAGTAAGACCCTTCAAATTCACAGAGGCAAGCTTCCCGAGTAGGAACCTGAATACGAGAGAGACGTTAGCTATGGACGCACATATTATTAACCAATAGCTAATAACCCTCTAAAACTTACTTTAGTCTATGGATCAGAAATAATGCATTTGTTGTTCGGTTGAGATCAACGGTGGTGGCTCTAACTTCACATAAATTCTTATAGGGACCAATATCTCTCTTTTCGGATTCCGAACAGACACCGTAAGGATCATACAACTCCTTCTCTTTGTTGCATTGGTTGATAGCTGCTGTAGAACGGGAAGGCTTTCCTTTTGATTCCCCTAACCGGTCCTTGGATGTGCACGTTCTCACAAATATGCTAGACAAGCACTTCATAATATCCTCTGATATTCCATTTGGTGTGCTATCAACTTCTGAAGCCCTATCATCTGACGAAGGCGAGGAGCTCTGTGCTCTTTCCTGATCTGTTAATCTCCACTCCAGCTGGACAAGGAAAAACCATTGTTGAAATGGCTGCAATTATTTCTCAGATTATTTCTTCAAAGTACTGACTACTATTTACCTGTAACTTCAAATGATCCATACACTTCTCCGCTGATTCTTGTTTGACAGTAGTTTTCTTTGCCGGTGTAATGATTTTGGTCGTTTTCTTCTCAGGAGATTGCTTATCTTTCACAGCATTGCTAACTGATTGATTCTCTTTCCCTCGTCCTTCTTCTGGGATAGATGAGATTGAGTTTTGTTTTCTGTGCAATTGCTTCCCAGAGTGATCAGAGGCAATGTCAGGGGAGAATAGCTTTTTGCTGGAAGCACTTCTGGCAAGAGAAGGTTGAGGCCTGGCCATGGGTATTAAATTAAACTCGCTTTGGGACAAGGACTTTGATCGTTGGTGTTTGGACCTCCTAATGGAGTTTTGGTCAATTTGGTCGTTCAAATTTTCCGCATTCCTCGTGGAGGAAATGTAGACAGCTTCCTGATATAGACCTTTCCTGAAATTCACAACCTGTTCTTCAAGTCGAACCACCTCCTCCTCCAATACAGCTACTTCAGCAAGAAGCTCTAATGTCTGTAATACATATACACAGTCCTCATGAATTCCAAGTATCAAATAAAGTAAGACAACAAAATTCGAAATACATTTGGAAGTCAGATACAATGAATTCAACTGAGCATTGACTTCATTTTGGTTTTCCTAAATCTATTTCCAGTAACACTTCATTCTATGTAATTGAACTTTTTCCATTGTCTACATTTATGCTCCACGTTTGCACAGAAGATAAACATAGAGAGATACTAACATATGGAGGAAGATAAGGAGGAAGACGAGGTAGAGCTCCCAGAGGTCTCGTAAATGCTCTTTCTAAGGCTCTGTGAACATTCTCTTCATGTCTAAGTTTCCTCTTCAATTTGTCTACCTGTAAGTTCGAAAATATAATGAAGCTGACAAATTTTTCATAGAATTAACGTTCAGTTAAAAGATCGAAAGGAGCCGTCTGAGGAAGATTCGCATACATCTTTTATCAAGGCCATTTTCCTTTCTCTATTGGATCGACGTCCATTTTTCACGGTTTTCTGGGCAGCCATTGCTCTGCTCCTTCGGGTTTCCATCTTGTCCTGCTTTGCACATTCAGTAATAAATCTGTATATAAACTTATTTCGGTTTTCAGGAAAATAAGTTAAAAGGAAGAAAACTATTCGTTTCTTAAGATTACTGAAAGAACCCAATCTTCATATTTGGATCGAAAGCGCGCATACCTTTTATCAGTTCAGCAGGAGTTTACACAATCAATAAGAATAATTCTGAAAGACAAAGAAAAATTCCGTGCTTATGATTAAAGCAGTTTATTATTTATTCTTTGAAATTAACTTCTAATTTTCAAATATCCAGAAAAATTCGTTTCAGATGACATCAGATTTTTTGGAGCTCTTATGCTACGGAGCCTAATTTTCTGGAGAAACTGACAAGCATATTTGGGGCTTGTTTCTGAAGATCTTCCAATCGGACAGAAAAAGAAAATCACTAAAAAAAAATCTGTAATAATAACAAGACGAAGAAGAAGAAATTACTTTATCATCATTTAAAGCAGCTTTCATTGCCTGAAGGGTGGTACGTGCTCTGGCATTCATCTGTTTTCCACTTTCCCGGAAAACGAGAAAGAATACAATGCAATATAATAGTACTGCAAAATAGATAACAGGTGGAAATTATGCCATTGCAAAGCAGCATGCAATAATACAAAAAGGCAGATACAAACCGACCCTTGGGAGACAGAGTCAAGTAGAAAGAGAAGGAGGTAAGGAGAGAGATATCCTACAATTTACAGAGCGGGAAACTTGAAAGCAGGGAGACCCAGAAACAAAAATGCCTGCTTCCGCAAAAAGGTCCTTGTTTTACATATATTTTTCTCGAACAGAGTGAAGAGAAAGCAACAAAAGCCCACCGGAGCAGAAGAAGAAGGAAAACGACGAGGTTTCGAACTTACAGCCTCGTCCAAGAAAAGGGTTCCACTTGTTTTAAGTACCAAGGTAATATGATAATAACGAGAGAACCAAATTTGAACTGGAACAGTAATATTTTCTGCTACACGTTATAAATAAACATGGCTGACAGACATGTGGGCTGGGTGGGGAGAGAGACGAGAGAGTGTCCTCACCCTCTATTTTATTTCTATCTTATTGGTTCAGTGCTTCTTCTTCATCTTTGATCCACTTTCAGTGCGTCCTTTTTTAATGTTATTTTGTGTAAATATAAATATATTCTTTAATAAGAAAATACAATCTTACTCCAATATAATCATGATTTCAGAGTGGTCGTGGAGTTTGAAGGGAGGGAGGGTGAGGGGGGAGAGGGATGTAATTGTGTTTGAGTGCACTTTGGCTTTTGGGCTTGTGTGTGAAAGTGAGTGCGACAACCCGCTTTCATAATGAATTAACGTGCGTCCCACCTCCTGCCCCCTTGTTCTCTCTCTGTGTTACTCTGTTTTGCTATGCACCTTCCCTCATCTCTGTTTTCCAATTTCCATTATATCCCCACATTCCCACTAGTTAGTGATAGTGATAATTTCTAAATATTAATGATACTGTACCTTCACAGTGTTGGAGCTACTTATTAAATTCCTTTGCTAAAATGGCATAGTCATTAAACTAGTCATTCCTTTTCCCACGAATTCACAAAAGGCAAAAACATAAAACAAGAGAAAAGCCATGTCCTTATAAAATCGTTCTCTTTTCTAGTTATACTATGAACTTATAATTTTCCATTGGAATGTCATTTATCTTTCTCAATTTGAACTAAAGAACTTATATTATATAACCACTCCAAGGACTTTGGCTCTCATGGATTTCAAATTTGAACTCTCTTTTTTTTCTACTGAAAATTCCTCACTTTCACTTTCTCCTTTTTTTTTTTAATGTGATTATTTTCATTCAAATTTTAGTGTTTTTTCTTTTACTTTCTTTGTTAAAATAATAATTAAAAAAAAAAAGGAGCAACAAGTGAGAGAAAGAATTGATTGGCCTTTGGCAGTGCATGTGATAACAACTAAAAGTAAAAAGTACCCATTAGGAAAGGTATTGTCCTCGATTACCAGCCACAGTTCAGAGGGGGGCCATCAAGATAAATAAGTTAGTCTCACAACACTATTTTGATTAATCATAAGCAGATCATTAATGAAAGTTGGTATATGCTTTCTTTAATCCTTATTGATATCCAAGATCTGCTTAATAGCTTTGTAGATGTTAATGTTTTCAGCAACGATTATCTGAATACACTAGTTTTTAAACTACCTTCTACAATATTGACGGCTAAATAACATCAAGTTTGGTCACATTCTCTTACTCGTTGGAAAAGGGGGAATTCATGTTTTAAACCCCAAAGAAAAAGAAACGGATCCTCTGCTGTGGAACACAGCACAATTGAGAGAGATCAGACGACTGATTTGAGTGGGACATGTGTGTTGTGTCTTCCCCCACTGTAGAAGATCCGAATCCCAAAAAAAAGAAGAAAAACAAAAATTATAGTGAAAAGTATTAATTAGTTTTATTACAAAAGTCCTTTACGGATAATAAGAATCTGACATTAAATTTAATTAATTGTCTTGAGAGGAAAAAAAAAAAGACAAGGAAAGATTATATTGAAGCTCAATTACATCAAATATTGGTATGAATCTAGAGAGGCAGTAAGTGAAATGTAAAATTGGAATTAAAAAAAAATCCCTCCAGTAAGAAGACATTGTTATCTGATTTGGCAGGGCAAATGATTGTTGTAGTCGTCCTCGGACAGGAACATTACATGGGATTAAGAAGCAAGCAACATGGTCAGAAAACAGCTTAGATGCTACAATATTTTATCTTTAAATTGATTATGTGATTCTCCATATCAATAACATTTGTTAACTATGCACGATCTGTCTGAAATTGTGTCTAACTGCTTGCTTCTGGAAATGTTTAGTATCTGCTTATTTGTGGAACCAGAACCAGAACCAGAAAAAGGGAAAAGAGTATAACAAAAAAATTACAAGGGCTAATTAACACAATTGGAAATAAATAAATAAATAAGAAATGAAGTAAAGAGAGAAACAACCTCATTGACTGCTTTCCAAGAATGGCAAAGCAACATAATTAAAATCAAATGACAGGATAAGTTAGTTTGTTTAATTTTATTTGATAAAAATTAATTTAAAATTTATGTTATTTAAAATAGTATATAATTTTTAAATTTTTAATTAATTTAAATTATTTAAATAAAATTATTTATTAAATATTTTTAATTTAATCAAATAATTTTATAAATTAATTAAATAAATTATAAATTATTTTATTTAACTCGTCAAACACATTCTAAAATTATTCTTTTTGTAAATAAAATTTTTCACTGTTCTTATTTTTTAAGATATTATTATTCTTTTTTTTTCTGTGAATTTTTTTTTCATTCAGCTGTTACCATTAAACTTATTAGCAGAAAATTAATATGTAAAATTTTCATAAAAAATATATGTAAAATTAAATGTTCACAAAATACCTTAACAAACGACTATCTTTGGAATCTATGTCAAACTACAAGGATTATCCATGTGAGAATTATTGCACAGCACAACTAACATCAGTTTTGAACCTAAATGAAACTAATATTGAAAATGAAGAAATTGTATGTAATGCTAGAATATATCCACAATTTAATAAAGGTGGGGCTTGGACAGTGGAGAGACATTCCTATTGCACTAGAGACAAGCGGGTGATCAAGTAACAAGTATAATATAACAAAGACCAAAGAACATAGGGTTGGTGCATGGATTTATCCAACTTTTACGTATTCTATTGGCAAGGGCACGTGAGCTTGGGTTTCTTATAAAATATAAATCACTCTCACTCTGCTATATGTTTGTGGTTCAACTCCAAACACCACTCTCACAACCATTTGAAAGTAGCTGCCTTAAATTAAACAGAGGAATCCACTCAAGTCCTAAGCTGCTGTATTCTCACTCTGTCTTTTTGTCATGTTGTCCCAGATACACATGTAACTGTGTCCTCATGGAACATCATTTGCATTACCATATTTGTCGGGTGGAAGGGTATTTATCCCCCGGGCTATTTCAGCAGCGTAATGGATCATCTTCTCTATAATCACAAAGAAAATGCCGCAAATGTAGACAAGAGATTGTTAGTTTTTTTATCTAGAAGTAGGAAAGAGGAAGAGAGGGTGGAAGAGTACCACAAAAGTTTTAGTGGTGAATGTTCCTAGCTACCAGTCCACTGTCCAAAAATTGTTATCCAATCCTGATATGCATTCTATGGACTTGAATCATTTCACCTGGAACTTTGATCACGCACCCAATATACATCTATTTCAGTTCCTCCTTAATTCTGAGAACTTGATTTGATGCATTTTACTTAGTGCAGAGCTTCTACTTCTATGTAAAAATCATAAAACAAAAGTATCTATTAGTCGGCCTCTTTATAAAAACCAATCCGAGACCAAAGAAAGAAGAGGGCTACCCATACAGTCCCGGGACCAGGACTTGCTGGCCGTGCCATTATTAATTAAGCATGACGCAGCTAAATTAAGGTGGGCCTAATTGAGATAGATATCAGAAGGCCTCTGTTGCATCCAATTTGCAAATTAAAGCCATTCATGACATGCTTGGAAAAAGGATTCTAAGACAGATAGGACATTGTTGCATCCAATCCCAGAGCAGTAAAATAAAGAGTAGAAAAGAGAGAATATATAAAACAGAGAACAATTAACATAATTTCACTCTCACTCGAACTGTAAACTTGAGAAACCCAATTTTACTTTTAACACAAACACATTTACCGATTAAAAAAGGAATGCAACTAATAAGGCCTTTTACGCAAGTCATTAGATTTTGAGTTTGTGGAGTGGTCCCTTGTATAGATTGAGAGGGAGGGGTGCCAAAAGTGACCACCATAAGATTCTGGGCTCATTTTCGTAGTGTCTATGAGACCGTAAGCTGATGCTGATTCAAAGGCATAGAGTGGAAGAGCCAAGTTTGTTGCGTTGCGTGAAGAGGGCAAAGAGATAGCCACATGCAAAAAGGTTCACTCTTTCAATAACATCCACTCCTTTCTTAGATTTTCACCTCTCTTAGTGGGGTATGAGCCTACGTGTACTGTGTTTTCCTGTTAAAATATCTCAAACTTTCTATTTTCAATCCCATCATATGACATTAGATAACGAATTATTAAAGTAGCTTCAACAAGAAATATCATATTTCAATGACCACCAAGACATTTCAATGCGTCGAACTTTGCTGAATTCCATGTTCGTGTATTGGTCACAGTCGTGGGTTTCCATTTCTTTGCTTCGATTTGCGATGGGCTTCCGCTACTTCTTTGCCGACAGGAATTGTTGTCTTAATCTTTGCGCTTGATCCGAAGATAAAGTACCAAGGACACCATGTCAACGTGGCTGGCTCTGCTCAACCATTGGAATTGTTGGAACGGAATAATGAGAACCAAAAGCCTAAAGCCATTCCTGGTGTCACACTGAAACTAGCTTTTCTGCCCAATATCTTCACCCAAGTCAGCTTTTCACTTTTCAGAGTCCAAATAAATCTATAATCTTGATTAGTAAAAGTGTTAAAGAGGGGAAAAATGTGAAAGTTTCACTTAAAAGAGTAACTTACAAGTTTTGAATAAGCAATCAAATTATGATATTAATGATATTAGGTACTGGGAAGTGGGAAGAGGAATAAAGTAGCACCTACGCTTTTACCAACTACCATTTGTTACATTCAATTTCTTGAACGTTTTCTCTGTCATTCTGCAGTGGAATAGATTTCTTCAGTCTCAACCTTTCATTCAGGTAAATTTTGTTTACTATCAAAAAGAAACATCTATACACTAATGTATAATTGTGAATGTAAAAAGTGAAGTGGGTTGTGTTAATAATAAAGAGTGAGAGAAACAGTCGTAATCCTTCCTTGCTGTGGAAAAATGGTCCTGAATCCTGATATAAAAGCAGTTAGAAATAGGACCACCTCCAAGCGATCCAACTGCTGCCAGGACCAACTGAATAGACTAGACTGATTGATAGCTTTCTCCTTATCTAAACAGCCAACAATGCTTCAACCGTTTAACTAAAACTCCAGATCTACAGACATGTACAGCCATAAAGAAGTTTGTGTCTAAATTGGAAGTTATTAGTATGCTTACCAAGAAAGACGTTAGGTTGTGTAGAAACAAGAGTACGATTGCCAAACTTTGGATTTTGTTATATGGCTGCTGGCAAGGCAAGGTCAACGTCTAGTGCATATGGCCACGGGAAATGGTCCTAAACTTACGTAGCTTTGATATCGAATAGTTGTTTCGCTATGGCTTTCCGTGATTGCCGGTTCGCTGTGAACACACGTGCATGCTCGTTTCTCTGTCGTCTCCATCAACCTGCATGCGGTGAAAACCTCTCTTATCTTTATCTGTTCTTCATTAACCTTCAGAGATTCAGTAATTGCGTGCACAGTTCTATGGCAGCCCAATGTGACGTGTGTTACAGCATTTAATCGATTGGCAGATAATAATACGTCTTCAAAACCTTACATTGGGCCTCCCCAAAATAGGCTTCATTAAACTGTAAAAAGAGGCTGAGAGGCAGACAGTCGGACATCATTAATATCAAACTTTTAGGTATGAGAAAACAGAAAGGCCCAAAAAAGGAGCGGGTACCCAGTAACTTGTTCAAGAAACAGAGGACTGGGTTCAGTTGAGAACAAAATCGACCACCGTATGGTTGGGCGGAAATGCCTGTACCTTTTATCTTCACAATTATAATATTATTAACTTGTGAATAAATTGGATACAAAATTAAGTAGTGACGCAACTAGATAAGATCTGATAACATAAATTTTTAATGCAAATAATAAGAATTGTTTATGCAACTTAAATGCTTGTCATTTATCCAAATTCTCGCTCATCCAAACCTTACCTAAGCTTTAGTGATGGTAATGATCTCTTTATATTCTCAAGCAAGGCCTAAGTAATGCTTAGCCCCCCAAAAAGCGAATCATTAGGCCTAATCCAACTACATCAAACCCGCTAGCGGGCATTTTGCCAACTTTATAATTCCATTCCAAAATTCGCGCAAAAAAATTATAAAAGATAGTTATTGTACATTAAATTTATTGGTTAGATTCTTTTTAACTCCGCGCAGCGTCAAATTGTATATGCTGTGTTGGCCTGAGGAGACCTTTTTTTTTTTTCTCATTCAACAAGCTGGGAGGAGAGCCGAGAAAACGAACTAAGTTTTAGTTTTTTTTAGCCTTCTTTAGAATTTTCCATTAGGGTTTGCGGACCCTTTACAAAAAAGCTGTCGAAATTGTTTCCTGCGGGGCTAGACTTCATGGGAGTAACATATCTTGGAACTAATAAATGAAGTCCAGAAAAATGGCCACCCCATATATCATATGTATACTCATCAGCAAGCCCTGCCTCTTGTGATTGGACAGCTTTATTGTTATTAAGTCTACATCCAGGGGCACGAGCATATGGAGCAACAGTAGATGTTAACGCCGAGGAGGAGGGCAAAGGTTCACCGGACAAGGCAAACGTGGCAGAAGGGATCTCAACAGATTTACTGGCATCACTTCTTGAAGCTGAATGCTGCCCTTGAGGATAAGACAAATTGCTACAACAGCTCGTCATCAGAACTTTTGGCTCCAATATATTTGTCTTAGCAGCAGAAACAGAACCTTCTCTATTGACAAAATGTCGGTCAACCTCTTGACTAATCAAACTACGAGCCTCAAGGGGTTGCTCCAGATCAGGAGACAATGGCCAGTTACATTTAGATGTTATCGAGGTGACTGGGGATAAGGGCGACGGTGGTGTAGAATTCCCACTTTGACTACTTGAAACTTCAGATAATCCTGTTAATTTTGCAGAAAGACTCTTTCTGTTTCTCCTCTTTCTACTCCTTTCTTTTCCTGTTTTGACCATGAGATTACCCAGTTGCGGTGTTTCCATTGCATCGGAGCTTTGAACTACTGTGGATGGTAATTTTTTTTCATTTGGAGTATCAAACAAATGACTGGTCTGTTTATGGTTTTCTGGAGCCTGCATCAGATGTTGAGATATTCCCGGGGGCTCACCATGAACATAAGAACATTTGCCACAAGAGGTCTGCCTTGTCGAGGTTGTGTCTTCTCCAACTGAGCATAACAGATGATTCCTCTTATCAGACATTGATAACTTACTCTTTCTCTGGTTATGATGCAGTAGAGGAGTTTTCCCAGCATTTCTTATGGTGTGGATGGAGTCATTATCACTCTTGCACGACGAGTAATCGAAGGAGCCCAATGCAGTGGTTTGAGGGAACATAAAACAGATTACCAAAAAAATCAAGGATGCAGCAAGAAGGAGCCCAAGAAAGAATTTTTTCACTCGCATCCAAAACATGGATTTCTTACAGTTACTTAGCATATCAGAAGGGAAACTTGCCTTCATGGGTATCAGAAAAATACCAGTAGCCAAGGCAAGTTCAAGATCTCGATATACCATGGCTGCAGAAAAATCAGTTTGGTATGATATCAGAAGCTTCATTGACTCCCCAGGTTCCAGAACAAAACCTCTACAAGAATGAATAACAAAACCATCCAATCCACATTCCCTCCCAGAAACTCTGATTCTTATCACCTCCAGCGGCAAGTCTCCTGTGTTCTTGGCATAGAGCTCTTTTACTAATGGCTTTGAACATGCAGAAGTCATCTCTTTCATGTGCAGTAAGGAATATGGAAGGGAGAAATTGAGGGGCCCAGGCATTTCAAGATTGAAATCTACACTCTGAACATTCTCAGACTTCTCAAGCAAGACTAGGGAAAGTGATCCTCCAAACCCCCTTAAAGATAACCATTCAACACCTGAAAGGTTGTTCCTTATCAATGCTGAACCACTCCACCCACATCGATTTGATGGATAAAAAATTATGGGCCCTAAAGAAACACAATCATATGGGTGCACAAAAGCCTCTGTTAGTGCAGTCTCCGGTACTGAGAATCCATACTTTGTTGGATTATTAGACTCATCTAAAACCAAATTACCAGATGAAGAGGGGCGTACTAAACCATCTGGACCCCTGCATTCATCAATTATTTCTCCTGAGTTCAAGATAAGCTGCATTATAACTGGACGTTGGCTAGGATTTTTTACAGTGATCCACTGGGAGGCATAACTTCCGACTTGAACCATTGGGAATAACACCTCACGGTTTTCAAGCACAGACATGCCACCAATGGTTCCTTGAGACACCCAGTTTCCAAGAACTAATTCATCTACATCTGCTGTCTCTATAACCTTCAGATACAAATAGAAGAAAATTTTGGCTTCTATGATTATCAATAATACAAATATAAATAATAATATAAATAACTTAAGGCAAAATAAATAAATCTAACTCCAATAGTATCTGAAGTGAATCAACAATTGTGTTCAAATAAAACAAGAGGGACCTATATCTGCATACCTTGATGTGTGGTGGTGACTGCATACTTCTGCCCACATACCCCGCCTTGGTATCGCCTGATTCACTATATTTAGACTTGAGTTCTAATCCAACAGGTGAAAGCCTTTGGTGTCCAAAACATATATAAAGTAAGTCCTCACACTGAATTTCAATCTGAGGACTAGTTGAGTCATTTGTAAGAATAAGCAGCTTGCAGTTCTCTTGCAAGTTAGACACTTCAGGTCGCAAGTCATGTAATTTGATGCGCAAGTGACTACAATAAATTATGGCGACTTGTGTAACAGTACTGGGGAAAAGTAGTAAGCCTTCCAAGTATTTGATATGAAAAATCTCAGAATCAGCAACTTCTATGACTTTAACAACGCTTGAAAGATAAGGGGCATCATTCCTTACAGAGATAATAATGACAGTTTCACTGCCATCACATGGTGTTAGAGCCTCAAGAGTTGCTGAAACAAATATGCCAACAGTATCATAGGCAGAATTGCTATCCACTTCAGCCTCAATAGGAACCATAATAGTATCAAACTTGTCTTGTGAAGACCTCAGTAAATGCAAACAAAATGCACCAAAAATTTTTCCCTCCAATCCAACTGAAATATCCATTTCTATGAGAGTTTCGGAGCTATGTGGACCAACCTCCCAATTCCTATGGGGCCTAATTGCTACTACTGGTGAACCACTTTGGCCACTCTTCACAACCAATTGATCCTTATTAGTTGGGAAGAGAAGGTTATCAAAACCATGAAAATTATTTATGCTACAAATTGCTTCAGTTTCAACAGAATTATGCCCCAAGGAAACTGAAATCCAAGCAGTTATTTCCTCCACATAAATTGTTTCATCAAAGGAATTGTACAATGAAAAATCCTTGCTCAACCTTCCACCAGGAGAAATTTCCAGATCTAATAAGGGTTGAATTCCAAAGGGAGATTCTGTAGCATATCCTTTAGCCTCTACTAAGAATCCGCCATAACTTGTTTGCAAAATCAGGTGAGCCAAAGACAAGCCCAGACATCTAGGGAAGAAAACAAACGAAATTAAAGCTGATTCACCAGGTCCTAGTGAAACTTGACTGAAGTTACAAGGGTAGAACTGTAAGTCAGTGCTGAAGGGCTCATAAAGGTGTAATATGCTGTCATTGCATGTATTTTCCACAGTTATGAAAGCCATTGAAAGAGAAAAAATATATTGTTGTCCCCAGTCCAGCACAGCAGGGCTAATTCTTACATCAGGTGAGAAGGAAGTTGATTCAGAGATCTTGGAGTTCTTTGGAAAAAAATGTGTTGTCTTCTGCTTAAGTAAAGGGCCTCCACAGGAAGAAAGACCATCTTTATGACCATTCTCAGTTTGAAATGATGGGACATCATTAATTCCTTCTCTGGAGTTCAAAGAACAAGAAACAACCCCTCCATTAAGTAGTTTAAACATACCGTAGTCAGATGACCAGCTTTCATTACTTGCCTGCTGGCTATCTTGAGTTAGTTCTACACAAAATGGACCATTGTTCTGACTCCCAGAACCTTCTAAAGAAGCTTCTTTCAGATTTTTCTCCTTATATGAATTTCCAGATAATGTTGAAGGAAAGCAGAATGAATGAGTATTTGGACACACAACTTCAATACTGCTGCGGGTAGTTGGAGCTCCATAGCCAACATTTTTTTCAGTAACAATGCTGTCTGAAAAATCCAAATTGAAACTTTCCCCATAAGACACACAAGCATCATATTCTGGTGGATTTTGTATACAGTTCGTACAGCATGGTCCATATGCAGCAATCCAAAAGAAGGAACATGACAGAACCACAAAACAGTTGAATGTTTTGGCTGGGTGAAATAATCCCCTATTTGAACCACAGATACATATTAGAATTTTTTTTCCACTCTACAAATAAATTATATGCAAAACAACTACAGCATAGAATCATTAACCCAAGTCCAAATGAAAAAGAAGAAGAAGAAGACGAGGACAGAGTAAAATTTACAATATATACCTATGTGTGTGTATGTATAACAAATGGAAACACTAGAAAGCTTGAAGGAGTAGCAGGTCCAATCCATGGTTATGGCACCAAAAGTTAACCAAAGCAGCTTACAGCATTCATTAATCATTATAGAATAACTAACTCTATTATCTACAAGAACTTCATGTGTTTGACGTTAGATATCAAACAATATATAAAAAAACGTACAAAAGATAGAAAAGCAATAAATTAGAAATTAAATTTGCATGCTAGAATCAGAAGCCATAGGAATCCTTATCCGCACCGTTAAGCAAAAAGATTAAGTGATTACCATACCCCATGCTAGAACCAATCATCAATAAGACCAAAAGCACTTGGTCAACGAAAAGAAAAAACAAAAACGCAATCGCTTCCTTAAACAGAGCATTCAAGCTACCCCGAATCATTAACACCCGGGCAAATCATCCACTCCACACGCTCAATCAAAAACAAGCATAGACCTTCCTACAATACCCTTCCACCCTCTCAATAACAAATAGGGAAAAAAAAATTTGATAAAAGAAAAGAAGAAGAAGCAATAACTAGTAACAAAAAAGTCACTAAAACTTAATAACTAAAACAAGTCCTCAACTTCCAAAAATGGCAAAAGATAGCAAATTTATAAAATATAGGAATCTATAGCCGAGGAGCATATGAAGACAAAGCATAGATAGTGTAAACATATTTTTGCAGCCATAAAAAAGAAAAACTGATGATGGAGAAAACTAGAAATGGTGGAGTGGTAGAGATACCGGTGGCAGAACATAGAGAGTAGCTTGGAAGCTCTGATGATTAGGGTTTGGAGCTCCATGAGAGAAAAAGAAAGCAACCCATAAGAGGTTAGACCAAATCTTTGGGGGTGTTCTTACTGCGCTTAGAACGCAAGCACACCCGATAGCAGCTAATGAATGGTCCCAGAGAAACAAGGGAGTGAAGAGAAGGGAAAGAACAGAGTAAAATGTTGGAAATTACTGTCCTGTGCGGAAACGACGTCGTTAGCTCGTTGCGGATGTTTACGAAGAAGGGTGCTGGGTCTTCGCTTTAGGGTTACAGTTTAGGTTGGGAAGGGTGGTGCGGTCTTTCGGTTCTTTGACTTTGATGGGTAAGTCACTAATAAGTCATTTGACCGGAAAGGAGAGGCCTCAGCCCGTGGACTTTTCCGGGATCTTGCCACAAATTAAATAATATTTTTGACTGTATTTATTGATATAAAATAAAAAAAGTGTTACCAGAAACTAATTCTCTAACTTATTTGAAATTATTTATCATAAAAGATTTACATTGAATTAGTTAATTATTTCAATCTATACAACATCGAGAGAAGTATACATAAAAAACAGTCATAAACATAGCACACCTAACACCATATATACACTACAAATTTATATTTAATAATAAGACAATTATTAAAATTTTAATATTTTTAATTTTTATGCTATAAATTTTGTTTGTAACAAGCTGAAAACTCGGTTAAAAATGACGTATTTATAATTATGGATAATAGTATAAAAAAAAAATCCTTTTTACAGGAGTCTGTATAATAAAGAGGAAGCTTATATGCTAAGAAATATTTGGAGGGTTGCGTGTAATTAGATGATATTATAATGTTAAGAATGTGAACGTGTATGGCTGTTTTATCTTAGTCCAACCAGCAACTTAGATATATCCATTGGATGGACAATGGACAATATCCAATATATGCTATAACAAGTATTTTTCTGAAAACAACAAATTGAAAACGATGGAATGCAAGAAAATCAAAGCAGTAAACCCAAATTTAAGGAGTCATTACTCCTGCGAGACCTTATTAATTTTATAGAAAGTGACGGCTTGTGTTTGCTTCTTAAATCCCATACCACATTTTTTTCATACCGATCATACCTACGGGCATTGCCCCTAGATTTTATTCACTTATCCCCCGTTTGGCAAATAAACGAAACGACAGTACCTGACGGAGAGTGTCATTCCAATTTTGCACCCTAAACGGGGAAACGTCAACCGACGTTGGCGGCGCTGTCACCATCCCCAACATTCAAATTCCTGCCCGGCGCCGTCGTCTACCACAAATTTTCACAGGATTGACTCTGGGCAGGTGGGTCCCGCTCTCTGAACTGACCAGCCTCGGCCTGTAATCAAAGTTGTGGGATCCTCCAACGGCAAGGTACAGGGGAATTGATCGAATGCGTTTGCTTTCGTTTAACGGCTCCGCTGGTTGGGTGGTGACTGTGTGGTCCAGGGGGTGACATGATTGTGATTAATTTAATGTAAAGCGTCTCTTGCTCGGTCGCCATTTTCAGAAAGTAGAATCTTAATTATGATGCCTGAGATTGCTTTTGTTTTCTCTTAGTGGGTTTATGCGAAGCGTTTGAACGAGTTGAGCAATCTTTTGCGACCTGGGCAACGCATAAATACTCAAGTTACTCATTTGTCTTTGGATTTATGGTGACAACTACCTAAGGCGAAGAAAGAACCCCCCCCGCCAAGTCGGAATCTGTGTGTGAGTTGCGCCGATAATTATTAAACACATCTCGTAAGCTAAACAACAAGTTATACATTACGGTGTTCCAATTGCCACTGCCCAAAAACTAGTTCACTTGCAGAAGATAGGCAAACGAATCTGGTTCAGTTGAGTTTTGGAGGTCCACGTCTCCTTTACTTTCAAGAGAACTTGTCATGGCAATTGTTTTTAAAAAATATATATTTACGATGGGAGGTTTCTCGTTCCAACCAATGCAAATATTCATCCTGGCATGATTTTTTTTTTTTTTTTTTGTCTATTTAACATGCAATTGTGAAAGGTAGTTAGGAATGATCTGTAGGCCATCTATATATAAAAATAATGGATTCCTTTAAAAAAAATTACCGAAAAAAAAAATCTGAAAAAAAAGTAAAAAAGTTTATAATGTCCTCCCATTAATAACCCTAAAAGAACTGGCGTATACTATTTTTTAAATTAGTCCACATCAATATTTAAAGAGGGTGCTTCCAAATTATGCAACGGAGAAGTAACTCTATTAATAAAATGATAAAAACTTGTGCTGATGGTTAATTTTTTTAAAATAATTATTTCGCGTCAAGGTCTTTTTAAGTGAACTTTTCAAACTCGACTCTCTTTATTTTTTGGGTACAAAAACTCTACGCTTTTAAATATAATTAGTGTGAACTAATAAGAAATATAAGTATAACAATAAAAATTAAATTTTTTTATTAAATGAAATTAATTATATTAATTAAACGAGATTACAGTGACTTATTATAAATAAAATTAATAGATAAATTATTAATGATTAGATTATTCTTAATAATTTTAATTTTTTTTTATCTTTTTTTAATTTTTAATTATCGAACTATTTTTTATTTGATTTATTCTTTTTACTAAGATTTCTGCAAAAAAATTTTATATATGATTAAACCACTTTAAATAAAATTCTATCATATTTTTTACAATATGTATTACTCTAATTTTTTCTCTAATGTACTAATTTTTAATTATATCTCTTCTAATGTGTTTATACATCTAACGTAATATTATTATTTTTATAATATTAAATTTATTTTTATATTATTTTTTGACCGTTCATACAATATAATAAATTTTATAACTAAACAATAAAATTTATATATTAATTAATAATATTAAAATAATATTTTTTATTTTTTGAAAACCAACGGTGCCTCCTATCTTCTTTAAGTCCAATAAATCATATTGTGAGATTTTGGGAGACTGTTGCCAACGTTAGCTCCTCTCCTCCCCTCTAATTTGTTCTTAAGTCCTGTTTGATAGATGGTAACGGAGGGAATGAAAATGAAAATTGAAAATAGAATGAAATAAAATATTATGATTAAAATTGCGTTTGACAAGTCAATGGAATGGAATGAAATAAAAATTGTTAAAAAGACAAAAATATTCTTGAAAAATAAAATTATTATAGTAATATTATTTTAACTTAAAAAATTATTTTAAATATTATAAATATAAAATAAAATAAATTATTATTAATATAAAATTTTGAATTAAATTTTGTTAAATAATATTGAAAATTTTAATTTAAATATATATATTTTTAATTATATAAAATTTTATAAATAAATAAAATAATAAAGAGTATTTCAGTCTTTTTGCTTTCTATTCTATCGCATTGTTCACTTTCCACCTATTTTCAGAGGTAATACTGATTACATTGGAGGAGGTAATCAGCATTCCGTGGGACCTACAATTTCCACCACTTTCATCTACCAAACCAAGGAATGAAATGCCCATTCCATTTCATTCCATTCCCAAATCCTTATTTTCATCTACCAAACGGGGTCTCAGTTACTTTTCTTTTGGTAGTACTGTTTCTTGTAAAGTATTTTTTTTTTTTTTTGAGAAATTTTCTTTCTTTTTTCTTTTTAAAAGTTCTATCTTTTTTTAAGAAGTTTTTTCTTCTTCTTTTTTATAGAAAAATTTACCGCTTTTTATGAGACGAAATCCAATGTTAATTAATTTTTTGAAAAATTATAACATACTTTCCTGATTTTGTAACATTTTAAACTTAAAAAAATTGAAAGTTTAAATTTTAGAAAAAAATTAAAAAAATATGTTGTCTTTTATTGAAAGATTTATTTTTCTCTGATTCAATAAGGACGTAATAAATTTATAAATTAAATTATTTGTTTATTCTACTAATTTATCTTGGCTTGTTTTTTCACAGAGAGGATTTGGCGCCATACTTGTTGAATATCATATATACTAGTGGCGTACAAGTTTTATTCAAGAATGTTGTATTTGACAGTTGCTAATGAACAGACTAAATTGTTATTTTCCTCTAATTTTCTGGATTGTTTATCTTTTTTTAAGCTCTATGGACAAATCACTGCAATCAGATTTCTGATAAACTTTTGACTTGTGTCTACTCTACAGCTTTTGTTTTGTTCCTTTTATTTTAACCATTATCATCTGTGAATTAAATTTTGAATGAAATTGATGATAGTCAAGTATTTTCTTTTTCCAGTCCCTACAATTGCTATTTGAAAAAACGTGATCTTACATCTGGGCATAAAATTCACATACATTTAAATTGAATCAAAATCAATGCTTTAGCTGTTAATGAGATAATATTCTTTTTAATGTCTTTCCATCTCATATACTCTGAAAAAAAAGAAGAAGAAAATAACAAAATTGAGATAAGTTTAAGTTTAGAAAGACACGACTGATGAACAAATTTAATCACTTGTAAAAAAAATTTTCTTTAAATAAATAGAAAAATTACATTAATATAAGATCAAATACTAAAATTAATAAATAAAAAATAAAAAAAATAAAAAAATTTACATTTTTTATAATTATAAAATTAAAAATTAATACGGAGTCATTCCTAAAAAACTGAGGGAAAAAAAAACTTCACGCAATATCTACTTAGGCCCATATGCATTTAATGGGCTCAATGATCCGACGGATAATATTTGGGAAGAAAAAAAAAAAACTGATGATCCCGGAAAGAAAATCAATCATGACTACACTCTTTCCTTTTTCCTCTGTTTCTTTTTTTCAAGGTAAAATTAGGGCCATACCTTTGCTTGGGAAGAAAACTTGAATCCATCAAAACAAATACTTGACACCACGAGGCCTAATTTTTTTGTCTTTATTATTTGAAGTTGCTCACGGATTAATTTATGGGCTTAAGATAGTATTTGGTATTAAAAAAATTTCAGATTTTTGAAAAAGCAAGGTTGAAAATTTGTTTTCTTACCTTTAGTATCAAATATAAAATTAAATTTTTGATAATCTTTTATTTTTTCAAATGAAAAATTATAAAAGTTTCTACTTTTATTCTTATTTTTTCATTTTTACATACGAGAGTGAGAATAAAAAAATTTTATAAATTTTTTTTTAATGTAAATTAATTAAATTATCTTTAAATATTAAATTTAATTTTTAAATTTTAAAACTCTAAATTTTAAATTTTAATTTTAAAATTCTAAAATTTTAATCTCAAAATCTTAAATTTAAATTTTTACATTTAACTTCTAAATCTTAAATTTAAATTTTTACATTCTAACTTCTATATCTTAAACCTTAAAATTTAAATCTTAAACTTTGAATTTTAAATCCTAAAACTTTAATTCATAAATCAAAAACTCTAAATCTTAAATTTTTAAACTCTAAATCATAAATCCTAACTTTAAAATATTAAACTATAAACTTCAACTACTAAACTTAAATTTTAATCCCTAAGTTTTAAATTTTAAATAAAAAATCTTATTTCATTTTTTTTAGTTAAGAAAAAATCTTATTTTTTTATTTCTTTTTTTATTATTATTTTATTTTAATTTTTTTAAAAAGATATTTTTGAAAAAATAATTATATTTTTAATAATATTTCACGTGAATCAAATATAAAAATAAAAATTTAGTATTAATATAGTAAATTATTTTTAAAAAAATAAAGTGATAATTAAATATATATTTTTAATTAATTATTTATTTATTTATAAGAATCTTATTTTTAAAAATATAACTTTTGTGAGAACAAAATATTTCAAGAATTAACGGTCACCTAAAGGTAAAGATCTATTTTAGCAGTATCAGAGTGGTCCAAAAAGTAGCAATTCCCCAGCACCAAGAATAATAATATTTATATATAAATGATATGGAAATGTGGGGTGAGATGCTTTGGTAACTAGCTCAATATATTTAGGTTGATATTACTGATTCATTTTAATTATTCATCTACAATCCATGTTTTCTCTTATATATTTTTACATACCGGCTCAAGGCTAAAGTTAATAAAATTAGAGTTTTAGGTCTCAAATTTTTGTTTACTATTTATCTTAATAATTTTTTTTAAAAAAATCTCACTTTTTAAATTTTCTTTAAATTTTAATAAATTTTAAAAAGTATTAAACCAATATAAATAGTAGTTGTTATTATCTACTACAAAATATAACAAGCTAGTTAAATTTCGTTTGGCAGTAAGAGAAGATGAATGGAGTTTGGGAAATGAATGAGATAGCCCCAAACTAGGAAAAGGAATTAAGATTTACAATGTATCTAGGCATTATGTATGTTTTATGACACATTTCTTATTAACTTTTGAATTTATATTAACTTCTACAATTAATGTACAAAATAAATATGCTATAAATATATCGTGATTTGTAAGTAAAAACTCTACCTATAACGTAGTACAATAATTAATCGAAGTGCTCGAAATTAATTAAGATCCATGTTAAAGCCATATATTCTTTAGTTATGATAATGGGCACTTTTGTCTCTTCCCTTTAACACACCCTCTTGCCTTGGTATTTAAATTAAATTATTAATAAAGACATCTTTCTAATAAATGAGGAAAAAAAAGCCGCAAAGAAAGGTTCTTTGACATATACCCAGTGTTTCAAGAATCTTAGAAAGTAATCAGTGAATTCCAAAGTTGCAGTTCAAAAAAGTTCAGTGATGGAGTGGCTTAAAATATTGGGAACCACCCCTGTGAGCAGCCCAGACGTTTAAAAGTTAATATTAAGAACTGATAAATAATTCCATTAAAAAAAAAAAGAATTGATAAACAAATGAGCTAATCAATTAGAGTCATCACTCTATTTTTTTTTTAAATAAAAAAGTCAATTAAACCAAACCATAAGCCGTAGGCAGCGCGTGCTACAACCTGTGAATTTTAAATAGAAAAGGGTTGCGTTGCGAAACGGGCTTCGCACTTTTATGACATTAATCAGTGAATGTTGGGTTGCTGGTTTATCAAAAGGAGGAACACAAGTAGGACCAGATTCTACAGGTGTTTGGCTTCAGCTTAAACTAACACAACCGCCATTAGGCCTTGTGCACAGAACAAGGAAAGGTATCTAGCTACCACAATTTGAGTACATTGTGGCCTCTCAAGTCTCATCTTCAACTTCAAGTGGATCCATCACTAGCATTCGCCTCTCATGTTCGTAGGACCTTTGTTTTTGTTTTAAAAAAAGGTTTAAGCTGCATTTGGTTGATTTCTCACTAGCACATTATTATTGGGAAAATTCTCTTGAAAAATAAAGTTACGAACCATAAGCAACTTCGACCTTTTCATCAAAATAAATTTTTGGTGGTGTTATTATCTCATTGTTGGCGATTCCCATGATGCTGAGCAAAATCCGAATCATGGGTCATTATGGTACAATAAATACATTATCAAAACTCATTTATGTACATTGACAATTTGACATAAAGATTCTTCGTTCCTTTTCATTCACTATAAGAAAAATGGAGTTTAGCGACGGTTATTTAGTGACTTTAGCGACGGTTTTAACCGTCGCTAAATGCCTTAACGACGGTTATAAAAACCGTCACGAAGACAATGGCTTTGTGACGGTTTGGACGAACCGTGGGGATAGCGTCGTTAAAACAGGGTTTAACGACGGTTATTTTCCGTCTTAACGACGGTTTGATAACTGTCGCCATGTGTAAGTTAACAACGATTCGTACAACCGTCATAAGTAACTTGGATATAACAACGGTTGTACGAACCCTCGTTGTGTCTGAAATAACGACGGTTCAATAAACCGTCGTTATACATTTGGATATAACGACGGTTGTAAAACCGTCGTTATACCTTCTTAATTTTTAATTTTTATTAAAATTATTATTTTCTAAAATTATTTATATTTATATTATTATTACCATATTTTATCTTTTGGATATATATATTTATTCTAATAATTATAATTGACATTATTATTTATTTATTTTAAATTTTTATCTTAAATTTCATAATATATATTTTAATTTAGTTTAGTTTAATATTATAATTATTATATTTAATTTTTTATAGTATAATTTTTTGTCTCAAATTGTCTATTTTATAATGTTAACTTTTTTTATTTCTTATATCGTTACATATTAAAATTTTAAAAATAAATAGAATAATATAAATGACATTCACAAATAAATTATAGAATTAAAATTAATAATGACTTAAACATTAAAACTACAATATACATTTTTGTACAAAAAAAAATAATATACAATAAATATATATCATCAACTATGAACTCGGACCCCGAGGACTCTGTGGCGTCTGATCTTCTTGATGTCCACTGCCTTTATCACTAGGGACCTGAAAATTAATTTTATTATATAAGCGTTTTGAAATTAAAAATATTAATAATACAATAAATATATATCATCAACTATGAACTCGGACCCCGAGGACTCTGTGGCGTCTGATCTTCTTGATGTCCACTGCCTTTATCACTAGGGACCTGAAAATTAATTTTATTATATAAGCGTTTTGAAATTAAAAATATTAATAATAACAATTATTTATGAAATTCAGAATTTGAATATTACCCTAATATTTGCACTCGGAACAAGTGCAATGTCAGGCGGCACTTGACCCGGAAAGTTCTGGAGCAAGAACGCCATAGCTGCCTCTATCTGTCTCTGTCGAGCTATCATGTCAGCGTCACGAGCCTCTCGCTTCGCCTCTCGTCGCTGTTGCTCCGCCTCTCGGCGCTGCTGCTCGACGTCTCGCTCATGTATGGTCGCTTTCAGACGAGCCACCTCATTCTGTAATTCAATGTATGAAGGCCCAGACCCAGATGATGAGCTCGATCCAATAGAGGGACGTCCAAAGACTTGGGTTGGACAAACACTTAACCCAAATCCTCGAACACGACCCGAGTGCTCTGCAGTTCCCAAGGCTCTCACAAGTGAATCATCTGTCGAGAGCTCTTGGGAAGAGCTATCCTCCTGTTGGATCGAGACAATTTTTTCCTATAAAATGAAAAAAAGACGTTAAATTTTTATTACAATTAACAAATAATCAAATAAAATTTTGAATTAACATAACAATAGCTATATTTTACATACCGCAACTGCTCGAGCCTCGTCGTTGATGTATGTTCCGTCAGCCCTTTTACGAGCTGCCGTCCATACATCACCGCGAATCACTGGACCCCCAACTTCCGCCTCCTGAATAAATAAACAATTAATAAGAATTTTAAAGAAAAATATTTTTTATTTAAAAATAAATAAAATTCTTTTGAAATAAAACTCACAAGCTCAGCCCTTCTACGTTCAAAACTCTTGGATCCAGTTGTATGTGGCATCGTCATACGTCTTCTGTTACGTCTATTTTGAGCAGCCACATCCTAAATAAATGCATAAATAAAATAATTAATCAATATTTTTGAAAAGAAAATATATATGAAAAAATTAATATAAAAAATTACTCTGGTCCTCGCGTTCAGCCGGTAATCAACGAACGTAGCCCATTGGTCACGTGGAATGCCAGAGGGTACGTCGTTCAGCAACTCCTCCCTCGTCTTGGTCCCATCGTACTTGAGCCGAAACACATTATAACGCGCGGCTCTCCACTTGGCTCCAAGTGACTGTAAAATGATCTTTTTGTGCAAGCCCGTCACATTAAAATGTGTCTAAAAAAATAATAAAAATATGAGTTAAACATTAAAACTATTAAAGTATACTTAAGAAGAATTAACATTTCATACCTGTATCGTGTCACGAAACACTCCGGCCTTGTAATCCTCTGGAATGCTCCTCCAATCTTTAACTAATTATGTTTAAGTTAAAATAAATAGTACAAACACATGGCACTTTAATTGGAAGAGAAACTAAGACACTGTTTGGTTACTCAGTTTTCCGTTATCATTTTCAATGAAAACAGAAAATAGAGTAGAAAATCTGTTTGGTTAGAATTTTTAAAAATTATTACGTGAAAATGGAGTTCAAAATATCTGGTTTTATTAATAAAATCAGACTTATGTATTTTTAATTGGTTTTATGAATACTTTTGAGTTTCAATAAATGTGTTCTACATTTTGTTTGATGTTTTTTGTCTATAACTTTGATAAATAAATATTTTATGAATTACATTTTTTTCCACTATTATTTAGAAAACTCAGTAAACTTTCCAAAGGTGCAAAACACGATGAACTCTCATTTTTGTCTATTTTCTTTGTTGTTTCAATTTTTTAAAAATTCAAACCAAACATGTTTTCATTGTTTTTATTTTTGAAAATACATTTTCACTTTGTAAACCAAACATGTTTTCTATATTTTAAAAATTTGAAAATGAAAACTATTTTTAAAAAATGAAAACTAAAAATGAAAATTGAAAATATTTTCTTAAACCAAACAGGCCCTAAGTTATCATATTAACATTGTTTCACGTTATTTTGTAATATTTAAGTTTAATTTTTTTGACATTAAAAGCTATATTTAAATCTACTATACAATATTTCGTACAATTTTCTGTTCACATGTCACTTTAACTGGAAGGAAAATTAAGTTATCATATTTAAAGTGTTTTACCTTATAATTATGAACATAAAATTCTAAGTTAATAATTATTACATTCTTCAAAAATAATAATTAATACTTATTTAATTATTCTAATTAACAAATATAAATATTAATTATTTTTTTACTATTAATTTGTTTAAATTAACAACAGATAATTAACCTATATAACATAATACATCATTTTATAAAAACATAATATAATTTCTAATAAACGAAAAGTATAAACTATTTAAATAAAACATACAAATATATCAAAAAAAACATTCAAAATATTAAACATAATTAATATTAAAATACATACCTTATGTCGAAATCAACAACTCTGAATCACAACTGTCTGTATATAAATGAAATATCTACATACAAAGTTAAAAAATAAATAACGTACTTAAGAAATTTAAAAAAATTTACAATTTAAATAAAAAATAATTTATAATAGTACAAATATATAAAAATTTACCTCAAACTAAGCAAATAAATTCGAAGCACCAAAATCACAAGAACCTTTGACAGAAAAAAAATTCACAAGCGTTTGTAAGAAAAAATAGAGAGAAACTGAAGTTGCGTAATGAAAATGAAAGAGGGAAGGCGAATATATAGGAAAAGGCGCGGTTTAACGACGGTTTGAAAAAAAATCGTCGTTAAATATGTTTTTAACGACGGTTTCCCCAAAAACCGTCGTCGGGTGGGAGCGTAGTATAACGACGGTTACATAAAGCGTCGTTAAACCAGAGCAAATCCCTATAAACGGTCCAATTTCCGTAGGGTATTACGACGGTTATCTATGAACCATCGTAAAACCGATCCATTTTACGAGGAACGGTCGAATGTCCGTGGAATGTAACGACGGTTGGGTAAAACCGTCGTTATATAACGACGGTTTTTATCCAACCGTCGTTATATAACGACGGTTTAGTAAAAACCATCGTTATGTCTCCTACTTTTACGACGGTTTATTTAACCGTCGTTAAAGACTGATGTAACGACGATTTTTATAACCGTCGTTAAATAACCGTCGCTAAATCCCGCTTTTCTTGTAGTGATTGATGACCAACACCTTTTTTCTTATAACAAACAAGGAACACATAGTTTAATTAAAGTTCCAGCCATGAGAAAATTTTACATAGGTTGCCCACAGTATAAATTTATATATATTTTCTAAAATTTACTTCAAAGATTCATAATAGATTCAGACATATAAATTATCTATATGACCAGTTTATTTTTAGAATATAAAATTAAATACCAGTATATACTTTGATCACATGTACTGTTTTTTATTGTTATTAAAAATATAGAAAATAAATTATTTAGAAGTTTTTAAAAATTTAAATCATTACTTAATTAAAATTTCTACTGTTTATAGAAAAACATTTCTGTGTTGGAGAAACTGAGGAAACTAAAGACTAGTTTTTTCATAACACATAATATTAATTAATAAGGATAAATTCCTAGTATTACACGCTTGATTAAGTTACTTGTAAGCACTTAAGATTTAGTGTAAAAAATAATTTATCCGAATTTGAGGTGCTGGTGTGCATGAATGCAGCCATCGATCTCACGCATAGATTCTTAAGGAATTAAATCACGGGCTTTATACCGTAAGTGAGATAGTATTGTTGATTTTGATGGTTTATCTTTTACAACAAAGATCTAATGACACTTAACACGCACTCAGTTACCCCTGTCCCTAAGAAACTTCAAATATTGCAGGTTTTTATTCATTTTAGGGAAATAATCTTGTGCAAGTTGAAAAGGATTTGGGTAATAATTTTTTTTAGTAGATTCAATTAAAATTAATAGGATGGTCCAATCCAACCGTGAAATCAATCAAACTTAATTAAATATTCTCTTGTGAGAAATTTTAAGATACATTTCATCCATAAATGGATTAAACTAAAAATATAAAGATGTTACAAATTCCACTGAAAATTTTTATTCTACAATATGAGTTTGACTTCTGTAAATTCTTAAAACACTCGATTTCTGGACAAATTTTAACGTAAATAAAGTTGAAAATGCCCAACGATGCGATGTAATCGATAGTATGCAAATAGCGTAATCAACTGTTGCTATTAATTTCTCATTTGGCGTCTGGGATCTTCATCTATTACTGATTCTATTGAAAGAAATGGCATTTATTCTTTAAAACACAAGCCGGCCGGGATGCATGAAAAAGCAACTATACGTATACATTAATGAAAATAATACGAAATACAATATGCTTTTTTTTTCCCCGCTTCTTTCTCTTCTTTTGTTTTTCGGTTCCTTGGATAGGGTGACTACAATAATATATATAACTAGAACTTTATAGGAAGCAACTCTAATATTTTGAGAATGATAACTAAGAGTAGGAACTACAAGCCGAGTTCATGCAGATGGTTTCTTTTTCCCTAACTGAACTGATAACCCCATCATATCAACTATCAATTAGGTAGCTTCTTATAAATAAAACGTAAACATTATAGTAGAATATCATAACAGTAGGTGTTGACGGTCAAGAAGGCGCACTTAATACTTGATGGAGTGACCAACACCTGGGCTGTGACCTGGGGATGTTGGCCTAAAATTATCCACTTCGTTTTCTACCTGTTTTGTTCTTTCTTGCTGCACCCCACTGGGTACTGCTTCCATCATGAACTGCTACACTACATTCGTGGGGTTTTCACCAGGTTTCCAGCTGTGTCTGCACAACCCACACCCCAAATGCCTCCCTTCGACATTCAGAACATGCTGGTGCAAGATCCAACATAGAAGGAGAAGACAGGCAACATGGAGCTTGGTGTTTGCCATGAGCGAAAGAAATTAAGTGGACAGAGAGAAAAGGAAGATATATAGTTAGTAGATAGTAGATACTGAAAGCTCCTCCATCTACTTTGGTATTTATATGCATGTTAATCACTACAAAAGTGAATGTAACTTTAATAAATTTTAAGGTTTAGACGGGTGCATGTGATGTTCTTCACTCCTCATCGCCGGGAAGGATTCGAATGACACTTGCAATGAAATAATTAGAGGAGAAAGAAACTATAGTGAATGGCCTGTATTAACTATCTAAGCCCAACCTCTCAACAGAAAAGGAGCAACCATCGTGTTTGCTCCTCCATCTACTTTGGTATTTATATGCATGTTAATCACTACAAAAGTGAATGTAACTTTAATAAATTTTAAGGTTTAGACGGGTGCATGTGATGTTCTTCACTCCTCATCGCTGGGAAAGATTCGAATGACACTTGCAATGAAATAATTAGAGGAGAAAGAAACTATAGTGAATGGCCTGTATTAACTATCTAAGCCCAACCTCTCAACAGAAAAGGAGCAACCATCGTGTTTGCTTTGTCTAGTTGTATTGTTCTTCTTGTCTCTCGGCCCATCATGCAAGTATCACTACAATATCTTCAAATTTTTTTTTTTTCAACAATAATAACTAAATCTTTTTTCACTGAGTCGACTACATAGATCAAATGGCGTTATAGTAGCCTATCATTGATAAGATCAATAAATAACTTTAGTATTTATATGCATGTTAATCACTACAAAAGTGAATGTAACTTTAATAAATTTTAAGGTTTAGACGGGTGCATGTGATGTTCTTCACTCCTCATTGCTGGGAAAGATTCGAATGACACTTGCAATGAAATAATTAGAGGACAAAGAAACTATAGTGAATGGCCTGTATTAACTATCTAAGCCCAACCTCTCAACAGAAAAGGAGCAACCATCGTGTTTGCTTTGTCTAGTTGTATTGTTCTTCTTGTCTCTCGGCCCATCGTGCAATTATCACTACAATATTCTCAGTTTTTTTTTTTTTAACAATAACAATTAAATTTTTTTTTTATTAAATGGAGTTAGTTACATGAATCAAACAGCGCCACAGTGACCTATCATAAATGAGATCAATAGATAAGTTATTAACTATTAAAATGGTATCATAATTTTTTTTTCTTTTATATTATTAAATTTCATATTTTATGTTTTTTGAGATACTTGGCCCAGGGAACAGTTAGGAACTATCTTTCTAGTAAATTTATTAGATCTTTTAAGTACGAGAGACGTTGGTTGGGCTTAAAATTAAAGTGTCTTTTGCCTTTCATACACTTCAAGGGCTGCTTAAGAACTCTAATTTTTGGAACTGTACTTTTGTTGATGTTCCACATGCACCTCCCCACTCAAATTAAATTAAGTCCCACTTGCAAAGCCCTTCATTTGTTTGTTTTTTATGGGATTCGCTGCATGTTCCCTTAAGTTAATATTATTATTTTTAGCTCACATAAACTAAACATATATGTAACAAAGGCTCCATTATATATATATATATATATATATATATATATATATATATATATATATATATATATATATATATGCTAAGTAGTAAGTACACAAAAAGAATAAACAAGAAGAAAACGAAAGAAAAATAGAAGATTCCGTTGGCGTTTTCAATGAATAACTAAAGAAACAAAAGTAGGTTTTCACTTTCCCTCAGCTTTGGGGTGATCATTAGGCCTCGACTCGCGTGCATATAAACTAAAGGAAAGTGCTTTTACAGTAGTAAATATCAGATTGCTCTCTGCTTCAGCCCCGTATTGCTTTTATTTTTGGTTCGTTAATAATCAAGAGGAGCTTAGTGCCCGAAACAAAGACGAGACTTAACTACTGTTTTATATGCATGCATTTCTAAAATTACAATGTGTACGGTGGGTGTGGCGAGAGATATGTATCAGTGATTATTTACGCATTTCCATTACAGTATCCAAGTATGCTCTAATTTACAGTAAACCATGAGGGAGATTCAATGCTTTATAGCTAGGCTGCTTCTTGCATGCTTCTTCAACTTTTGATGCTCTGTTTTACTATTGTAAGTTGTAATTTGTACGGAGGCGTCCACGAGAAACAGTAGCATATATTGCTCTATAAAACAAGTGCATGTAGTATTTAGGCGACCGCATTCTCAACAACCATTTTCAAAATTTAATCTCCCCCCGATTATGATGTCTATATTTTATCTCATGCTTTACAAATACACACACACACACATATATATATATATAACATCCAAATTACGAAGCTTAATGTCGATAAAGCTACAGATAGTAGTGTAGTTTTAAATGCCCTTTCTTTCAAACTTCATATATGTATACACACACACACACACACACACACACACACACATATATATGAAGCCATGGCAACGGGTGCATGTTATACAAATATTAATTTATTCCCAAGCTATAATATCCGTGGAATTGAGGAACATATATTCCGAAGCAAAATTTTCAGTTGAAGGGAAATGGTTTGCAAACTAGCTGTCTGGCATATTCCCTTGGTGACCTACCCCTAGCTAGATGAAACCACGTGAATGAGTCTATACATACATATATAGTAATATGCTTCTTCAATTGGATTTCCGTAATTAATTCAATCTCTCTGAGTCCATCCAATGGCAAGGCAAATCAAACGCATAATGTACAACCCATGAGGTCATTGATAACTTCATTTTCAGTCTATAATCCCAGTCTTGTCATTCAAGACACATGCCTATGCGATATTGTTAGATTTTCAATATTAATTGAAGTTGTTTGCCTATATTTGCGGAGTACATATATATCATATGTAATATGCTGCTCAAAAATTTATTGGTGTGTGTTTGGTAAAATAAAAGAAAATAATAAGGGAAGCGTTATTTTTAATATTGAAATCATGTTTTATGTACAGTTACGTAAACAATTTTTTTTTTTACTTATTTTGTCCTTCATTTTTTCCATTTTGACTCTTACCAGGAAAAGCCAACAATAAATGTCTCAAGGCTAGTCTAGCTCAAAGAGAGGAGGCCTTAAGGTTCCATCTAATTTTCCTTTTTCATATTATTTTGTTTTTTATTTGGGCCATTCTTTCTGTACGATAAACTTATATATATATATAGGCTTCCCATAAAATGCTGGATATTGCCTTGTTATGAAGTAATTATTGTACAGCCGTATAGTTTACAGTAACAGAAGGAAAGCTCGACGTGGAGCAAGAGCTATAGGCAGAAGCAGAGACACGAAAAAGATGAGAGCTTTTGGGTAGAATGCAAGAAACATATATTTATACAAGATAGCAAGCTTATTATAAATACAAACTACGAGAAGCATGCATGCTCATATCATAAAAATTAAGACCTCACACTTGATCAACAGATACTGACTCATGAGAGCACAGAACATAACTACCAAATTAACAGCGAAATGAAATGGCATAAGGAAACACACACCATCTAACTAATGCAGTACATCATAATAGTGATGGATGGGGTTACTTAATTTTTAATGACATGGCCAACACCAGGGCTGTGCCCGGGAGTTGTGGGTCGAAAAGCTTCAACGTATCCATCCAGATTTCTAATGGGACGGTGCAAATGGCTTGGGCTAGCAACACCACTTTTTGTTGTGCCTAGCTTTGCCATGCCCATTGCCTTCCCTTCATCTCTCAACTCCCTTCCTTCTATAAAGGCTAGCTCATGACACAAAACCAACATAACAAAGAACAAGCAAGGGCGAGTGGCATGCGCCATGTCCAAAGGTTAAGGCTTGGAAACAAGAACAAGTAAGTGTCTTGTTGTGAGGAAGGAAGATTGACACTGGAAAAAGCTTCATACATTGATGGTATTTATAGGCCAAGATGTCCTCCTAACTCTTAGGATGGGGGTAAAAAAAGGACAATAAGAAAAAAAATAGCATCAAAGAAGATTCCATTACATATATACATTGAACTTCAAATACGTATATTCATGGGATATAAAATCTATTAAATGAGAAACAAGAGGCATCGGGGAAGGAGAGGGAGGTATCTGGACCACAAGTTTGTCCACATGCAGCTTTTAATTAGCCTTTTTACGAAGGTCCTAATTTTAAACTGCAGAGTATATTAACTTCATATATATTAACATTATTTTAGGTGCATAGTTAAGAGAAAATTAAAGTAAAACCACCATAGACGTTGCTTGGGAGAAAGACAGATTACTTCCAATACTTTCTTCTTTTTCCTGTTCTCTTTGCTTGCCAATGGAGAAAGGGGAAGATCATTTGTGTTAAATAGGTTAATGGAAAATGGACATTTACATACACACATAAATTACGTACTACCATTAGTTGTGCTTATACTATATAGATTGGCAAGATTTTGAAGAACAAATACAGACCATTCTTTTTAGTTAGAATTTACCCGAGTGATCAATAGTCCACCACCTATTCACCGGATTTGGTTTATTTTAATTTTTCCTCTATTTGGTTTTTGTATGAGAGTATTAGCAAGAAATTCGTTTCATAACTTACATATATGCTACACAGAAGGTTCAATTCAGAGATAGTAAAGATAAATTGCATTACAAATTTGAAGGAGCGAAATCTGCACGTACGTGAGGTTACTTGTTTATTTAAATTTTTGGATAAATTACAATTTAATTAACTCTATATGGTTTGGTCTAAAATCAAATTGTTTTTATGTGATTTAAAATGTATTATTTAACATCCTTGTGATTTTTTATGTAATCAATTAATTACCCTGTCATGTTTTTCATCTAAATTTTAATAAAAATAATCACATTAATGTTAAAATGATGAATAATTTTAATATTAATACTATACTTCACTTATAATTTGTTCAGTTTTACAATGTTATGAAGTTATTATTGCAATTAAACTAATAAATTTAATTTTTATATATTATTTTGATTCTAACAATAATTAATGTCAAAAATTATAAAAGTGTTCTATGATATGACTAAAACAAACTTCAAACAATAAAATTATTTATCAATTTTGCGGTACTTAAGTGACTATACTATTAAGATATAGATAAAAAATATCACAAAATGATTAAATAATTACATAATAAATTAAAAAATAAATAACACACTTTAATCTGCAAAAAGACATTAATATTGGGACAAACTACAGTAGAGTAATTTATAATTTAACCTAAATTTATTATGTCCTTTGTGCGACTAGAGAGAAGAAGAGGTTTTCTTTTAGATTTTTGTGTGTGTAAGATCTGTATATTAGGTTATTTATAAACTTTACTTTAAAAAAATCAACAATAAAAGATGCCAAAAAAAAGTGTTTCTTAGGTTTGTGTTCTGTAAAAAGACAAATACAATGGGTACCACTAGCCTTAGAACAATGGCAGATAAATACAACCGCAGAGGAAGTTTTGTCGTGCAACTTGCAAAGTATCCGAACCACAACTATTCAAAGACTGAGTAAAGACCAGAGCTGCACATGGTGGGGGGGATTTGACTCTGATCTTCTGCAAAATGTCGTTCTTGTGATTCCTTTTGTCGTTGGACAGTACCCCTTTTTTTTTTTGTAGTTCGATGGAGCTCTAGCTGTTCAGAGCTAGGCAATAATTTAAGTGATATGTACATTAATTAAACCAATCAAAAAGGAATCTAGCTTACTCTGTAGGCCACTAAATAGGATTCTAGAGAGGATCTGAAAGATTTGCGGCTGGTTGAAGTCACCACATTAAAGCAAATCTAGCCTTACACTTCATAGAGCCATGACTACGGCAAAAAGCGCCCCGGCTTGATGATTCGAATCTGATATCATATACGCAACAAAAATGCACTTAATTTGGTAATCTTCTGTTTTTCTTAACCCTAAGTAAATTTGGGACTAATAGTTCAATCAATTGCTTTTATAACCCCTCATTGAAATTATTTACCACCGAAAGTTCTCACGTAATTTCTCTTGCATCATGATGCTGGGGGCTTCCCTCATATTGTTTGGGTTTGATGAAAGTGCTAATTTCGGCTGATATATAAGACATTACAACTATTAGTTAATTGAAAAATGGGACTTGTATATTATGGGTATGGGAATTTTCTTTTCCTTCTTTTTTTTTTTTTGTCTTCTTTGCTAATGACTAGCATGTGCCATAGTTGGTTGTGGGAGCTCTACTGGAGTTTTTTTTTTTTTTTTACTTCCTCTGATGAATCTATGCGGAAAAGTGTTTGATTGGCTCTTTCTGATCCTGTATTTTATTTTCGGCCAACTGTATCAAAAATTTTAATGGTGAAGCTAGCTAGCACCGGACTGCATTCGACCAACAACAGAAAAGTTTTATGCTTTTGTTTGGACAAAACTAGGAGAACAAGAAAATGGGAAGAAAAAGTTATAATGATGTATATAAGCAAGTAGTAAATAACTATTCTCAATTTTATTTAGGCAAGTAAAGGTAAGAAAATGAAAAAAAAAATATTTCATTTAACTAATTTTTGTTGAGTTAAGAATAGTACTATTACCGTATATTTATATTTTCTCTTCAATTTTTATTACTTTAGAAAAAAATAATTTTGATAAAACTTAGGTCAAATACTTCTCTCTTTTTTCATTCATCCCAAATTTATTTTCTTCACTTTTAAACCACCCAGACCAAGTGCATTCGTTTGGTCAATAAATGAATTATTTCATGATAAGTGCATGATAATGATAAACAATAATATGCTCGTCGTGTTCTTTGTTCCAAAGTACAAAGATTATACTTTGACTTTCTCCAACTTTTCTGCCGTGGCTTGAAACGCTTTAATGGTGGTATGCTATGGTACCCTTTATGCTCATATATATTCATATGAAGCGGAAATTAAATCAATGAAGAAAAACTTGCACATCAACTTTTATTCCATCCTTAATTTTTTGTATATAACAAATGAACTCGTAAATTATCCATACTCTCGCTACTAAATCACAACCATGTCTACGTCTACATCTTAGTAGTCGACCTTCACATTCTTTCAACCACGACGTAGGTGTTGACCTAATTTTATGCTTATTGTTCCCTATAAAGCATATAAGCCTTTAAGTGCACAATAATGCGTATATATAGGAATACATTTATGTCAGAAAGTAAATAAATAAAGGGTTTAATTTTAAATGAATTACTTTTTAATAAGAAACAGATTAAAATGATTAAAAAAAGTATTAATACGAACAACATTTTCCTTTCTATTTTGGATGCAAGAGATTCTTTATTCATTAGGAAGTAAAGAAAATAAAAACAGAAGGAGATTTTTTTTTTGACACAAACAACATCCTCCTTTTTATTTTGCATATATAACAGAAAGTCGAAGAGAGAAGTGGCGTGCATGGTCTAACACGCAAGAATACGTACGTAGAGTGTCTACTAGCTAGTGCAGAAGGAAACTGAGGATGTTACACATGCAGCCCAGCCGTACTGCCTGTTTAATGACGTGACATACAATTAAGCCCACCAGAAAATGAACTAATTAGCAAATTGATTATGTTCATGTCTTAGCTCTCCATTTTCCTTTTGATAAGCTGCTGCATGCCCAACACCGGGGCTGTGACCTGGGTCTGTAGGTCTGAAATCAGTTTTGGATCCTTCAGTCACAGAAGAATAGTTAACATCAGGACTTTGAACTACCACCTTCGCTTTTATATCTTTATCTTGTCCTGTAAATTTTCGATGACCAACACCAGGACTGTTTCCTGGTGTTGTGGGTCGAAAAGCATTTGTGTATTCTGCACCTGAATCTCCAAAGCCAGCAACCTGGTGATTTGGTATCTTCTCTGCTGAAGTAGCAACTCCTTGGACGGTAGGCCCCGCAGTACTGCCTATGTCCAGCAAGGAAGGTCGGTTCAAAGGCTTTATCTGCCTTCCCTGAGTTAAAAGAACTTCATGGCAGACAAATAGAATGAGAAGAAGAGCAAAATATGTGTGTATGGCCTGAAATTCAGCCATGACTAACAAGAGTTAATTAACTTTAAAGTTTTGTTTGAGCAGTGAGTAGAGAGAAGGGCTAATAGGAAATTATAGCTAGATCAAATGCGAATCCAGATGATATGAGAGAAGTTCTGGGATCCTCAGGTATTTATAAGGTTGAGTATATACCTATACCCTGTTAAGATTCTAACGGCTAATCATGTCTTTGACTAAATATGTGGAGTGCTGCACTTCAAAAACGTGGACCGTTGGTTTTATGTCAAATGTTATAGCTTTTAATTAGACAGCTCTCTAACTTGAGCGAATATATGTTCATTTTGCGGGTATAACTACTATAAATCTTGTCAAATATTTAATTTTTAATATATATTTTGATATTCACCTCTTCTTCTGTTTCATGTCTTTCTTACTCAGTATGATTTGATATCTAAGTATGCGATGTGATAATTAATTAGAACAGTCACAAGTACGCGAATGATAGACATACTGAAGTAGTAATCGAGGGTGGATGCTTGAAGGCAGCTTAGTCGTCCTTGACTGCATAATGACCTTTCATGGTGGCCAGAAGCCCTTGAGATTTTGCTTTGACAAACAGGTACGAAGAGCTATGATAATCTAATAAAGAAAGGTTGGTCGACTCGCGCACCATCAAAATGGACCCAGAAAGATGGGGATTCTCCTGTAACTTTTCCACTTAGAGAGGTATAGTATTATATAATTAAGTGAATGGCCTCTGTTCAATCTCAGAAATCTTTATAATTTCGTAGACAAGTCCAGTGTCTCTGCTCTATACTATCAAATATCACACACAGAGAGAGATATATATATATATATATATATATACATATATATATAACTTTCAAATGGGCTGCATGATTGCGCAGCCGCAAGCTCAAAGGTAAAAGAAAAAGATTCCTATAAGGCTTCTCGTAATCATATTTGACTTGCATCAAGATTTGGTACTGCACTGCATTCATGGTTCATTTGATTGGGTATCACGGAAACCAAGAATGGCGTCTATATCACCATTCACCAAGCCTTCTTCTGGTAGGACCGATATCACAAATTTGGTGGTTGAGACTTGAGACTATATTCTTTATCCCACCGTCCAAAGCAAAACCCATATCATATTAGCTGAGGAGGGACACCAGCTTCACATAGATATGCTCAACACACAACACTAATAATCTAATACAATTAATCAAGTCTCACAAACACCATAAATGTTGATCAATTTAAGTTTACCCTTCAGATTTTGTAGTGTGACGCGGCCTTAACTTCATAAAATTAAATATTACTACAACTTGTGTTGAATTTCTACTCAAATATCCAGTCTTAATATTCAACAGTTTGAATTAAGTTTCCATAACCCAAAAGCACATTTAACACTTCGAATCTTTGTTACAGTTGAAGCACTATATATATATATATATATTACGTGCCCGAAGGAAAAAAAAATATTTTGAATACAAAATGATGGTTTATATGAGAGCCGAGATCATTAAATTTGACCTAGTTTCATGATGCGAAATACACGCCTTTCCTTTTACCCGCCTTTCATTACCATCTATTATTGGCATAATGTTTCTTTTTTATTACATACCAAACTTCATATATCACTGATCAAACTAATACTTATGTAGCAATCTATTTTTCTTTTAAAAAAATAAAAACTTGAAAGTAAAAAACATGTTAATACTAAACTTCGTACATCACTGTAGATATTAAAAATTTTCTTTTACCTGAAAGGGAAATAATTTAAAATTTTTAATTCCACTCCTCTCTTATTTACCTAAATTGCAGAAAATAAATAAATAACAATCCATAGTTTGCACCACAAGATCCCTCAAGACAACAAGAATATGCCTTAATTGAAAGAATCATGATGAAGAAGCAAACAGAAGTCAAGTCAAAAGTGACATGACCACATGCTTGTGTGTAGGATCCCCAGTATACCCTACCACTAGAACTTGTCACAGAGTAAGTCATATATAATATCAATTTCCATAAAACAAAGTTAAAAATCAATGAAGCAAATGATGAGCCATAACATAGCAGTGGCAGAGTCATATGTAGTCATATGGTGGCAAGTTACACCACTCGATCACTCCAAGTTGGAATAAAAATGGAGAATCTTGCAAAAGGTTGGCTCCAGGGATTGTGGAACCTCATTTCTGGGTCTCTCCTCCACCTTCTTAATTGATTAATTCGTTAAAGGTACATAGAAAATATGATAAACAAATAAAATGATAATTTAAATTAATGGAATACTATTGTTTGCGTACGTTGTTTATTTGAAAAACCAAAAGCAAAGTGCATTAGGTTTGTTGGGTGTGATGGGCTAGGCTGTACCGCTGTAGTGCACGGGTGGTAGTGTTTGTTTATAATATGCCTAATTAAAGTTAGAGCTTTCATCAAAAGCTTCAAAACTCAATAAATTAGTACAGCACGGGGCAAGATGAAGAATCTTTCGGGTCCCTTTCATCGAATCCCAACGGTCTATTGATCACAATAACTACTCATACTTTGTATACTTTTCGTATACGATGGATTAATTTTATAGGTCACAAATGAAAAATTACTTTAATTTAAATTAATTGGTTCAGTGGTATTAAAATCATATACAAAATTGAAGATTTAAATTAAACAAAAAAGAGAATTACTACTTGTGAATGTTTTGAAAAAAAATTGTTATACTATGAAGTGTATAATTTAGTAAAGTAAAAGTGTAAATGCGTGAAGATTGTATTTAGATTAATATTGATGTTTGGTGAATAATTATTATCTGTAGATATAGCACAATCCATGAAAAGAACTTACGAAGTGTTTCACAAAATCATCCGTAGCTTTTAAAAGGCACACAAAAAAAAAAAAGTCTCTGAGAACTTTAATCACATGCATTTATAATTTGTACTTCAAAAAAAATAAAAATAAAAACTGGTCAAAAGCAACAACACTGTTATTTGTTAACGGGTCTAATTGTACATGGAATATTCTCACAGCATTTCAACATATCCTTCCTTTTTTTTTTTAAATACATATTTCAACATCTTTCGCTTACTCTTTCTTTTAAAAATTTTGCAAGACAAAAAATAATTGTTACATTCCATTATACAAGAAAATTGGCCTTTTAAGGCAATGAAAGTAACAAAGCTGTTAAAAGATATTGATTGATACATACTGTCACAAAAAGTGAAGATATCGTCACCAAAAATTTTGAAAGTTTAAATATATTGTTGTTTAAAATTTATATATTCGTTTTAAGATATTTGAGTTGAGATATAAATTATTTTTATGATCAGTATTATATATCCGTCACCATAATCTTTATTTCTTAACCTTTGAGCGTTAAATATGACCTTATATATGTCATGTTAATTAAACATGAAGGATGACAATCTAAGATTGTGTGGAGTTGAGCGTGACTAGCTATATAGCTACCACTCATTGGAGGAGCTAGCTCTCCTTAATATCGACTATTCAAGATGAATTTATATTTGTTTCTCTTGGGACCATAATCTTCGGGCATATATATAATCAATTTGATGCCGTCACAAATTAAATAATTAACCGGAAATTGGGTTTGCCTTTGATAGCGTAGATACGTGAGTGAGACAACATTCCATGGAACAGCTGATCGCGCTCTTTGACATTTTCTTTAAATTTAAGTGTTAAGAAGTTTTAATGCATGGGGATTCAATTTGATTTCCACTCTATCCTTAAACCAATTCATCAACTTCATTGACAATATATAAAGTATTATTGGTTGGTCCAAATGATAAAAAAAAACTGACGATTTTATGAGAAAATTAACAGTTTAAATTCTAAAAAATTAGTTTCATAATAATACCTACAAAGATATCCTAATTCTAACAAAAAAAAGTATATGAACTATAACTTAATTATTGAAAAATATGAAGTGCCTTTATAAGTATTCATTGATCAATGGCTACATTCAATAAGCCGTACTAACTTTTTCTTTTTTATGGTACAATTAATATTGAACTTTTAAACCCCACATATATTTTTAATAACGACTTATTTTAGTCGTCTTTCTACGCCATAATTTATCTCTTCAAATTTTGCAGAGCTTCTGATTTAATTTATATCCTTTTTTAAGTGGTCTTCAAATTTTTTGTGAATTAACAATGCGTCAATGGACTTCATAGCACTGAAATTGTTTTTAGAGTTGATGGCTTTTGGATTTAAGTCCCAACCAGCAAATAGAAAAACATGATTGCAAATATGTTGATAGATTTTAGAAAAAAAAAATGTTTTCTGAAAATATATATTGTAAAAAACATAGTAAAAAAATGTTTTTAAAAAATGATTAGTGCCATTTATATAATTTTAAAATAAAGTCTAATATAAATATCAAAGAAAATCAAAACAATCTCATAATTACTGAAGATCAAACTAAAAAAATTAAATAACATTTGCAGTCATTTGTGTTAATTTGATTTGAAAATAAAGTTAAACAAATTTTTAGTTTCACAAAATAAATGTATTTTTTAAATAATAAAAACTTCCAAATAAAAATATATTTTAAAAATTAATTTTTTTTTTCAAAAACTAATCGCATCCTCATATAACGAGAGAATGAAATCATTTACTCAAACTTGAATGCAAGTGATCATTTTCACCAAAATAGAGGATAATAAAAGATAGATCAACCCCTCAAACCCCCTTTTAGTTAACATTAATACTTCATTTATGACTAATTTGCTTGTTCTTCTAGTTTAGCAACTGGAAACATGCATGTATACGATCATATACAAAGATACTGTGAGCAAAGACGTACGTTGAGTTTTTTTTTTTCCTGGCCTCTTAGATAATTTCACCGGCACACACTACCGGCCCAATACTTCTTAAAATTTATTGAGGCTTAAAGAAAAATTTAAAAATGAGGCCCTTTTTAAAAAATTATTAAGATAGATAGTAAAAAAAAATTTTGAAGCCTAAAACTCTAGTTTTATTAACTTTATCCTTGGGCCGAAAATATACCAGGACTTGCTAGTTACTCTTGATCATAGAATTTTTGAACTCCACTCAAATGCATTCCATTACAAAACAAGATGCGATCAAAACCTATTTTGTTAAGGAGACAAATTTGGTATTCAAAGGAAATTGTCTTTATTATTAGATAATAATTGCACAAAGTTATAGACTTGATTAGAACCAAATCTGGACGCATGGTACATAGATCATGATCTCTAGCTAAACCAAATCCAACAAACATACTAGCTTCAACGGGTTGATCATTACTGTCTATTTTTTTTTGTTTTTCATCTAATAATAAGACACAAAGTGCAAATCAAAGTAAACACCGACCATGCCCTAGTTGTGAGTGGAGTGTCCAACACCTGGACTGTGACCCGGGGCCGTTGGTCTAAAATCATCCACATCGCGACCTGGAGCCTCGCTTTGTAGAGCTGGTGGGGACACGTTTCTAAATGTAGCGGCTTCATTTGTAGTTAATAAACCACCATGCACGTTGTTTTCATCATGCTTTCCTAGGTTCTTCAAGGATCTTCCATGAATGGATTGGAATTCCTGGCAGAAAATCAGTGCAACGAAAATCAAAGAGACAATGAGCTTGGCCATGAAGACTAAGTTTTGGTTGGGTTATATAAGTAAACTAACACGCAACGAGTATGCTGAACTGAAAATGTCTAAGCAATTGCAAGAGAATAGTATGCCTAGATGAACTCAGAAATAACGCAAATGCAATAGAGAATTGAGATGCGTAGACACTTCACCTATAGGCCTTTTATAGAACTCTAGTATTCATGTGCGCTCGGGCCCTCTAGATTTGTCGTCCTAACTCCAAAGGGAGGGGGGAATCTTTATTTTTGGATTCTCTCTCACTTCAAAGCAGTGCTCCTACCTGTGCATACTAGTTGTTTTTCATTAATTACATAAATGAAAAATGGTTAACTTTATGAAAAATTTTAACTTTCGAGAAGTTGATCTTATTCTTTACACTAGGGATTTTCTTTTACTTAGTCATATATTCACATTTTTTTTTCAGAAATATGATGTATGTGTAGTCTGAAAATTATATGTTCGTAGGATATATATATGCTTATATTATATGTTCATATTTTGGTATTAAACAAAAAATTTAATTTAAATATTAATGTAAATAAATATATTAGATATTAATGATATATCACATCGTTATATGTATATTTAAAAAATCATTAGAGAAAAATATAATTGTGGGTAACTACAGAAGCGATTTTAATAGTAGAAGATGCAAGCGTATTCATTTCAAGGTTGAGATGATTACTATATAGAGGAGCACAGCTGGAAACGTACTTGAAGGAAGCATTCCAAGATGGAGGGTGCAGGTATAGTTTCAGCTTTTCATGTGATATTAAATAGCAAGTTGGGAGACAAATTGATCCTATTAATAGACCTGCGTACTATTCTGATGAAACGGGGGAATGTGGAAGGCAACTTGAAGTGGTTATTATTTCATTTAAATACCCACCGTTCGCGTTTTCAAATGCATGGCCGTCATTTCATTTAGTCGTTTTGATAGCATTTTCACTCAGACAAACAAGTCAGCTTTCCAACTATGTTGAGCTCACTCTTTTCCTCCATTCCTTCTCACACTTGGATACATTTTCACCTCCACTGCACTCCCCCAACTTGCTTCAATGCCTTGCAGCTTTTTACTGTTTTGCACATGCAAGACTCAAGTATGTACAGCCTTATATAGAGTTATAGCTAGGTAGGGGCCAAAGTTTTGTTTTTCCCTTCTCCTTTTGAAGTTTAAGGAGTCGGAGACATTATAATTCTTTTAGGAAGTTAGAAATAAAGAAATATTTGGTATATAAATTTTCATTTTCATTTTTTAAAAATTTCAATATAAAAAATTAAAATTTTTATATTTAATATAAATTTTAAAAAACTAGAATTTTAAAAATTATTTTTTAATAAAATGTTTACAAAAAAATTCTTATAGAAAAAAGGTAAAAATCTTATAGTGTATCTAGTTTGTAAAATTATAAAAAATACTTAATTTTTGTATTTAATATAAATTTTAAAAAACTAAAATTTTCAAGAATTATTTTTTAATAAAATTTTTACAAATTTTTTTTATAAAATGCATTTAGTTTACAAAATTATTTTTATTTTTATATTTTTAAAAATACTTTTAATTTATATTTATATTTTTATTATTTTTTAATTATATAATTAATAAAATATTATATATATAATTTAAAATAATTATAAAAATATCACTGTTACAATACGTTATAATATTAAAAATTTTAAAATGATCATTTTAATATTTTTAAAAATTTTAAAGTTATCTATTAAAAATAATAATAAACAAACATATTTTTATATTTATTTTCAATTTTTAATAAAAATTAAAAATTAAAAACAGTAAAAAAAATACGCTCTTAATTTTTTATGTATATAATTTTTTTTTATTTTCTATTTTCACTTTTTTTTTATTTTCTCTTTATTTTTTTATTTTTTTTCTTTTATTTTTTATTTTCTCTCTTTTTTCTTTACTCTTATTTTCTATTTCGTAAAAATAAATGATATTTTTGGTAAATATACAATTTTTTTAAAAAATTAAATATAATTAAATAAAAAAAATATAAATTCTTAAAAAATATTATTTAAATATTTTCAATAATTTTAAAAATTAATCAAACATAATTTATAAATTCTTATAAATTATAATTTTTATTAATTATATTTTTTTTAAAAATATAATTATTGAGAATAAATTTAAAATATAATTATTGAGAATAATTTTTTTACTATTTATCAAACTAAACTTCAAATTTAAATTCCTTATAGTAAATTGTGCTAAAGGTTAGTAGACTAGGCACAAGTATTACAGTTGAATTCCATCTACGTCTTTCTCTCACTGAAACATATTTTCTCACGGAAATTTGGGCTTTGTAAACCTGTCTGTGCCATAAACGCCGAGCTTCTCGCACTCTCAAATATGTTGGTCACTCTGATTTTTAGATTCAATGGCACTTCCCTTTCTATCTATAAAAATGAAATGTTGCCTCATAATTGATTAAAATTTAGTCTACCACAGCTGATTTAAATCTTATAAAATAAAATTTAACTTAAGTAGATTCCAACTAACTAATTTTTAAAATTATTAAAAGCCCTTAAAAATGCAAATTTATATTATCGTAATTGCAACGCAAATGCGGATGAAAAAAAAAATCAAAAATCAAAAATTTAAATTTTAAATAAATAATTATTTGAATTTTGATAAATACATGAATATTTTGAGTGACTTTAAACAATGATTTGAAATTCACATGAAAATGAGCATTGGGTTAAGAAACGATGAAAAGGCTTGAGTACTCTTTCGATGTCTCAAATTGGAAGGAATGTCTGACTAATTGAAAAAAGCCCAAATTTAAGCCTTGAAAATAAAATGCCTAAAAACAAACAGAACAAAAGCAGAAAAGATTGGAAAAAATTTAAAACAAAGGAAGCAAGAAAAGTGATTAGAATACAAAAACCCTGCCTGCTCCAATGTCTACGGTCCCCGGCAGAGTTTTCTGGAGCGATTACTAAAAGGACAAAATTTAAGTAGAATTTTTTACTATCAAATTTTTTTAAAAAAGAATTAATGTTATAGTACTGAGTGAAAAATTCATAAATATTGGAAATTACAATTGGCAAAACAACAACCCCAGTTTTGCGCCATATTAAGAAAGAAGAATTGAGAAATAATGTAAACTGCACTGTTCTGAATATTGACATCTCCCCATCCAAAAGTGCATTTGCATTAGAATCTATATCTCTTTTTCCTTTTATGCTTATCAATACTGATGATGTATTGACATCTGACCTTCCAGAATATTACTACTCTATTGCCATTTTCTAAACCAAAATGATTATAAAATGTCAGTACTCCTCTCGTTAAATACTTGAATCAATCCAATAATTATTTCATTCGATGACAACTTTCTCACATAAAAATTGAGAGAACATAAAATTAAGTGATTCTATACAGAGATATATGTTGATGCCCACTCCGATGTTAGTGGCTTTCCCTTTGCAGCTAACTGTACACGTGTTGTTAAAAAATTACAAATGGAATCAAATAATATTAAAAAAAAAATTAATTGGCATTTCTTCAAACTAGTAAACTAGGATTTTGTACGGCTTTTCACAAGACTAAGCAAATAACTGCTGAATGACTGTCTCCGCATTTCCATTGTATTCTGTGAGCAGATGGATAGCATCCGCCCTAGGCAAAGCCAAAAACTCCTGCATTCATCCACAAATCCAAACATGAAATTGTCCTATAAGAAAATATATGATTGGATCGAAAAAAGCCTATTACAGGTGAAAAGAAAAACTAGGAGATCAATTTTAAAAAAAAAAAATTGGGGAGGGGAGATTGCAAACCTAAAACTGGTGACTAACGCAAGAATCAGGATACAAAAGTATTGCTATGAATACCCATAAAAACTACAAAATTTCTCCGACAAATTAATTTTAGGACAGATTATGATCAATTGCAATGAGGAAACAAAGGATGAAAAATGCAAAACATGCGATCTAGGACAATGACGAGATCCCGTAACCCATCAAAGGCTTAAGAGCATCTTGGCACAGTCCTTGAACGTCTAATTATTTCTAGGAAATGAAAATAAGGGAGACCAATGGCAAGCATCCACAACTTACCATTACTTTGAGTATAGCACTTTCGTCACAGATGACATCCCTAGATGACACTTGGGTTGGACTGCTTCCACCTTCTGGTATTCTAGTTCCAGAAGATATTGTAACCTGGGAAGATCCATATGTGCAGCTATCTGCATATGACTTAGACGTAGATACAGCAGCAAGGAAAGAAGTATTAACTTCCTTCAAGGAATCAATCCTCAAAAGACCTTCAAAGCGATCTTTACACATTTGAAGTTTAAACCACTCATTATGTGTGAAAAGAGCTGCTCGCATTATTTTCATGAGTTGAGGTTCCTCAACATCAAGCCTCCTACCAACTGCAACCTATTTAAATATCAAGCAAGTATTTTATAACCATACCTATGCTGTCAAGTAGTATAAAAGGCTAAAAAAAAATTCATGATGTACTAAAGAAGAAAACATTTATAATATAGTTCAGCAAATTCCTTCAAATCCCCTTTCCATAACAGAGTCACAGACATTATGTAATGATACTAAACCAATCATCAGTATGTTGGTCTATGACAATTTTTTCAGTTTGACAGTTTCCATTTTCCAACGTTTATCAATTTCAACGATGTTCATCAACTAACCAATAAGTACCCTTCCCAACTTTTTTTACTACGAGTCCAATTAATAAACTAGGAATTTTAGCGCAGTATATCATAACTTTTCTGGACAGTTGGCATGAAAACCTCCAAACTGGACTCACCATGAGTGAGAAGGACCTCATAGATTAAGTTGCAAATATAGAAAAGACAAAACATAAGAAAGAAATAACCGCCAACATATTATACTAGCAAGTACAGAACACCTGGAGAGAAGCGGCTAAAGCATGTAGAGGTAAGGCATTTCCAAGAGAATCTTCATTAGGACGAAGCAAAGCCAGAAGAGTTTCCTTCAAGGGCTTCAATAAAGCAGGATCATTAGTTGCTAAAGGACCCAAATGGGAGCAAGCAACCCTTAAAGCAGCATTATAATCGCCAGAGCAGACCAACTTGAGGAATTCAACCTATAGCCATTAATCCCAATTAAAAATGACATTCTGGAAGCAGTTACCTCTCCCCAGAAATAGCCCCTCTATCCGAAAAGGAGGGAAGATAAGAAGTTTCTTAATTGAAATCATTAACTAATAACAATATAGAAGTCAGTTACCTGCTTAAGTTGGAAGAGCAACACAGAATTTTGCACAAAGAAATTTGGATCCATAGCATTGACTTCGTCAACAACTTCTGCAGCCATGCCTTTGCTAGCTAATTCCTTCATTCCCAACATAATCTCACATTTATCCTCCATATTGCTAATATCAAGTACAGAAAGTTTTTCAGATCCCTGCAAAATAATATTCTGTCAATAATTGTTCTCCCACACAGAATAACATTAAATTTATCAAACAGATACCTGTTTCTCTTTTGATATAGTTGAAACAATGGTACTTATGCTATGATCTTGCTTGCCGTGGCCTTCAAGAGAAGCATCAAGTATGCAGCTACTGTCATCATAACGTCCTCTCCACCGCTTACGTTTGTTTCTTTCTCCATTTCCATGCAACCTGCTTTGTCGCAAAACTCTTAGATTTTCCTGTTGCTGTGATCCACTGGTGCTACAATCTTCATTATTGCTTGTGGGTTCAGAAGCATATCGTACTTCAACATCAACTCCTTGCATGCTAGTCACATCAGCATTATTTTCAGGGGAACCATCCATGTGAGCATTGGTAACTGAAGTTTCACCATCTGAATGCTTGCCAGCATTGCTCTCAAGCTCGAGAGAACAATCTCTTGATGAACAATACCCAGGATCTTGACTGAATTTTACAGGTTCTGGAGTACTTTGCTTCCCAAACACTTAAGTTCATAAAAAATGATAAGAAACAATCAACATAATATACTAAGTTCCATAGTAATTTAAAGTAAGATTCAATTTTTAGATAAAATCTACTATTTGATTATAATTATTGTAATCAGATAACATAGAAAGAAGTGCTAAACTAATTTTGAAACATTAATTTCAATTTCAAATTCTGAGTAAGAAAAACTTGAAATCCAATGCAAGATTCATGAACACAAAAATTCCATGAAAGAAAAAATTCAGAAGTAAATGGAGCTAGTTGCATGGGAGAAATTCTACAGAGACAGAAAGGAGAGAGAAACGGCAGAACACTTAAATCTTATGTTCAGCAGAGGTGAAGCTATACCAGAGTCAACGATGCCTCTGTAAACACAATACTCACGAACAAGCTGATCAAGTAGAGGAACATCCAATCTTATCCGACATAATTCGTTCTGCGACAGAAAAGTATAACAATAAAGATTTAAGGGAAAAGACCACATAGAAGTTATATAAATCAGGATGAAGCAACAATATGATATTTCTGCAAGTGTACCTGTATTAGGTATTGTGTCAGTGTAGCTAACACTACACATATAAGTGTGTGTGTGAGTGCGCTCTTGTGTGTGCGTGCATGCACACAAGAACATACTAGTATCAGTCTAACGTAGTAAATCACTAATGCAGCCAAACAATATAAGTTAAAAAAGGCTTAAATATTAAATGTTATGCATCAAACTCCAACTATTTCTGCTCTTTTTCTTCTCCTATGTCTCAATTCTCCTTTCTTCTGACACAGTGATGAGATAGTTCCTTAGGGCCGAAAGTGAAAGAAGAAATTGAGATTTGAGGGAATATTGATCTTTCATTTCTGAATAGAGATAGAACAAAACTTGTAGTCCATCTGAAGGTTAAACATATTATAAGACTAATTTTGATATTAAGATGTCCCAAATTTCAATTCCAAAATTTTGCTCAGCGGCATTTTGAAGAATTTCATTCTGAATGGAAAACAACTGTCTGAATACCCTCATTCATGCAGCCTATTGTTAAATACATATGTATATGGGCTCAACAAAGTTGCATAATTCACAATAAAAAAAAAAAAAAAGGGCGGCCCAGTGCACGAGGCTCTCACCTGGTGGGGTCTGGTAAAATTTATTTTGTCATGCAAATTTGTGAAATAAAAAAATAAATTTTTCCAAAATGACTTGTCCAGAATCAATGACTCAAAGTTAATCCATTGGAATTCTATTGCTTGGGTAGATGGCAGAAGACAATTTATTTACCAAAAGAAAGGAAGAGTAGAAGTGCAAAGGATATGAGAGAGAAGTTAACTTTTATAAATAATATTTTATCATGGAAAAATAAATAAATATGTATACAAGGCCAAATCAAACATTAATTATAATGCCCCAAGTAACTTCCAAGTAGTAAAAGTAACACTACACAGGCTAATATCAGAACAGCTTAAAATGAAGCCTAGGCCAACTCAACAGATAAACTAGTAACATTAATTATATATAACCTGAAATGCCTGAAATAGGTCACCCTTAGCAAATCTCAAGCTATCTATAGCCCCTTGTCTAGTAAGCTCTACGGCATGTGCAAGAGCTTGTATGTCAACCTGGTTTCCAGAATCAAACACATGTCAGCTTACACATGGGGGCAAGCATAAACACGTATCAATACTTAGTCATCAATCAGCATACGAACATGTGGAAGCAGATGCATCAATGTGGTGACACAACACAACAACATCCACTATAACTTATATTTGACTTCTCTGTGAGGTCTTAGAACCAATAGGCAACATAGATATCTTACCTCATCAAATGGTGGCAATTCATATAAAGTGTCCTGTGGTGTTGCAGGAGGATCACGCTCTTCAAGGAGCAATCTTTCAGTCAGATCTGATATTGGTGATGTAACACCTTGGCGTAAGCAGTATACCCTGTGTATGCTGCACAGAAGAGAGAAAATCCAACAGAAAAATAAAAAGTCTGGCAAAAGAAAAACAAATATACTAATATAATTACAGAAAACAGCATGGTTTTATCAATTAAAAATTCAATGACAAAAAAGTTGATAGTTAACCTTATCAAATATCTTAAAGCCATTGAAAAAATTGGATCATATGCATGTAAATGAGCTCTTAACACAGAAGACATCAATCCAGCTAGGTCAAACCTCCTCATTTCAGACCACTGCAAAAGATAAAGCAAGCATGATCATGTCCTTAAAAATTGTGCTCTTCACTAAAATCTATAAATTTGATTACAATATCAATAAAAGAAAACAGGAACATAATTGCTATGATTATGAATGATATTTAAACGAGTTCGTGTTAATATACCTTAAAAGCCAAAAAACTGACAAGGAATAGCATGTTCATTCCTCACTAATATATATTTTTTTTCCTAGATAGAGATCAATTTCTGCAACAGACGGCAGTGTGGACTCTACCCTCCAATCACCAACCATCCAGCCATAGACTCATGTTTAGCACACCATCTCCCTCTCCCCTAATGTTGACCATACCCATAAATGGCATGCTTCTAAGGAAAAGGGTGGTTAACAGAAAGATGCCTCTCCCACCCACAAATGGGATTTTTTTAAAAAAGTAATACTGAAATTCAGCTATGAAGAGGATGTCTCATACATTACCATGAATTTTAGACATCTAACAACTATCAAACCAAACAGGAAAGAAAATTTTCCACGTACTACACTAAATTTTTTCTACATACTTACCAGAAAAGGCTTCTACGGTTCCCCAGCAAATTTTTTTACCAGCAAAATTTTGATCCAATCCAAATTTTACTAAGAAAAACCTAACAGATTCCTGCTCCACCAACTTCCAGGATAATGACTGCTAATCCAATGATTACATTGTGTACAACGTTATTCATTTTTTGGTAGAAGTTGAACAGATGCTAGGAAAAAGCATGGATTTTCATGATATTATTTCTTCCTCTACCTGAATAAAAGTAGAATCTATACCCACCTCATTTGCCACTGGAGAACTCTGATCATCTTTGTCATATATAAAGGCGAGTAGAACATGCTTGAATTCCTCATATGCTTCCTTAAATATATAGAAAACCGTTAGAATCCAGCAATGACCGAAAATAACAATTAAAGGAAGAAACGGTATTCAAGATTTGTCCAGATACCGGGTAAGCATCGAGTGCACAAGGAGCAAGAACCGTCCTCAGACAATCAATAGCGGAGTCACGATCTTCAGTCTTCCCCTTCCTAAGAAGCTCAATAAATTTCTAACAAAATTTGAAGAAAGAAAAGAAAACATATGTAGACTTAGTTAGGCAGGGAAGCATAAAATAAAGAAAAGCACATTCGTTTGGTCGCAAAAAATGCAAGAAAAGATGAAGCACAGAGGATAAGATCTCATATCATAAACCTCATTTATTCTGTGGGAATGGGATTAAATAACAGGAGTTGTCTGCATTTCTGAGGAAGCAAACACATCAGAGAAGACTGACCTGCTTCTGCAAGCGAAAGAGAATCCTATGATCATGAAGAATGGAAGGAGCATGGAGGCGGAGGAGATCCATGGCAGCATCGACGTCGCCGGACTCTAATGAGCGCCTGATCTGGCGGATAATAAACCTCGAATGATAAGAGGAAGAGGAGGAAGGAGATGAAGACGGAGAAGAGGAAGAGGAGGAGGAGGAGTCTTCGATCAAATTTTCTGATTTAGCGAAATCGATGACTAGAGTGTCGAGAGCTTCCCAATTAACAGGCGTCGACTCCATTCTTTGTATTAGAAAACTTGTGATTCGGAGATTGTGTCGAAGGGATTTTCCACGTTGAAAACTTGGAATTGGATTTGGATTTGGATGGGAATTCCCTCTGAGCAACAAAGGCGGCGATGTCAGGTAAATATGGATCGCACATTGTATAGCTGCCAGGTGTCTGTTAAAAACTGCTTCTACCGCCGTGCTTTTTTTTTTGGATAGACTTGGAAGAAATCTGAAAGTAAGGACGTCCTGCGCTCGGATGACGTCATTTTTAAACCAAACGAATAGTCGTTGGACGTGACCACTGCTCTATAAAATAGAAACGACAAGTCGCCTGGACTAAATAACCTGCTCCTCGCAGCCCTGTTTCTGTTTGGCAAAGAAAAGACAAATCCCTTGGCTATTTGAAATTTGAAGTCGTCCTCGTCTCCCTTGTCCGAGCATTCATATATATATATATATATATATATATATATTGTTGGGCATGAACTATAATAGCTACAAACTGTACATGCTAATTGCCAAACTCTCTCAAAGCTAATATTGTTGTTGCAGGTTTCTCCGCCACCAGCCCCCAGCCACCAGCCCCCAGCCATATTTGATTCCTTTGTCTCAATATCAAGTTTATTTGGTTTGGCCTCCTACCAATCAATCGTATGAAGCATCAATGGGCATTGTTTTACACTCAACGCTTCTCTGTCACTTGCAGGTACTGAGTATGATCCTCAACTTTCAATGTCGCATTTTCTTCTATTAGGCTAACACTGCAAAATTTCCACAGAATTCAAGACACGGCAATGCTTTGAAAATTAATATGGATCACTCACATCTTGATTTAGCTTCCACTGCCAATCAAATTATGCCCTGTTGGTTTTAGGCGATCCTTGGCCTTCCATCAACTTCCTTATTCTTGCGAACTTCCCAGCTCTAGCATAGTTGCATATATATTTGACAATGTCACTTAATGACCTTAAGGGACTTCAAATTTAACTGTTCATTTATATATATAACATCTCAAAATGTAAACCAAACAGCTTCTGCTAGCTGATTGTTTTTAAAGAAATATAAAGATCCTGTAATCTAAAGTTTAATAGCGTTTGCCACTGAGCAGTATTGATCGAATTCTATAACAATAGAAAACGTAAACTTTTTTTTTTAAAAAAAAAAGTAAAGAAAAAGAAGAAGACGAGGAAATAACTACAATTCTGAACTTCAATAGTAACATAATTTCAGAACATTGATTCTTGTGCGCAGATTCTATATGTGGTTGGTGTAGCATACGTTTCTACCACATTTGATTTCCCGATTAGTTGAAGAGGCAGAGCTTCAGCCTCTGTGGTAAGCATAGAAGGCGAGATCCCACAGAAGAAAAGAGAAACCTGGAAGGGCCCGGGCCCTAAACCCCATCAAGGGCAACTCCTTTGAGGCTGCCTGATTAAAGCAAAATGGAAAAGTCTATAAACAATATAGGATTATTTTTTTGGGCCAACTATAAAAATAAATCTCATTATGAGATGGAGAGGCCTTAAAAACAGTGCGTTCCAGTTTAAGTATTGGCCCAATGAGGAATAAACCGTGCATTGGGAGAAAAAGGCCGTGAAACTTACAAACCATGTCCTATCAAAAAGATAGAAGGGAATGAAGCTTAGTAGGGAAAGTAAATGAAGTGTTGAAACTTGAAAGGAAAATTACATACATACACAAACACAGAAATGTAGTCAGATTCGTTGCATTCTTTAGGGGCTTCTGTATTGTACGTCATAGTTATGAATTCTCTTTCTTGCTATTTGTCTTGCATGTAGGGGTTGATGTGTAAACCAAATCTCCCCTTGAGTGTACTGACGTATTTCAATTAATGCGTTAGAGTGATATAATTTCTCATCTAATATTCTATTACACGTTTTTTTTGTTTATTATAAAAATATAAACAAATTTATTTTAAAAATAAAGACAAAATACGTTTCTCTCCTTTAATTAATATTTTTATTACATTGTCTTTTTCTTAATTTATTAAAAAAATATTTTTAAACCTCTCTTAAAAAATAAGAATAACATATTTTGTCTTCTTTTGATTAATGCACTTATTACATAAACTTCTCTTCTATTATAAAAATATACATGAATTTTTTTTTAAAAAAAATATATTACAACTTAATCTAAATATCTTAAATACTTTTTATAAAAGAAAAATAAATAAAGAAATAAATAAGTTCTCTCTATCAAATTTCCATTCTTCTTTTCAGTTTTCAATTAACTTTTTAAGTCAATAGAATTGTCATTTTGATACTCCAAACCATTTCATAATTAGTTTGAAAAGGAATAATTGATATTAAAAGATAATGAATTGTTAGAAAAAAAATTTAGGAGAGTGCAATTTTATTATTTGTTTCTCTTTCATAAAAAGTATTAAAAATATTTTGTTATAAAAAAGTATGTGTATATTTTTAAAATAAAAAAATTGTAAAAATGAAGTGAAGCTAAAATTGTTGGCCTTCAAATTCAAGATGTGTGTGGACACTACATAATAAAATGCAAAATATTATGAAACTAAAAAAATATATTTGTTTAAATTAACACGAATTTGAATTTCGGAACAATCAAAATGTCTTATCTTTTGACATTCTGAAAATACAAAGGTGTAGTTGAAGAATTTGAAGGGGAGGAATAGAATATGCAAAAGCTGGACAAGTCAACAGAGGGGTTGATAGAGTGCGTCGTACGCAACGGGGGAGGGAGACGCTAAACACCAACCAAATCACGGCCTTTGTTGGCACAAAGTCATAGAAAACGATATTCAGCAATCCACTTGGGTAGATGACACTTAGGTGGTGTACGTCACTGTGAGTAACACTTATTATTTTAACACGGTGGTGGGATGGCGACAAATTTTGGAATCCGATGCCGCCTTTCTTTCATACAATGTGGCAATCAATCTGACAGTTCCATTTTGCCTTTGGGTCACTGCAACATTTTTCTCCATAGTCCATACCCAACCAATCAATTCTCTCGTCCCTCTCACTCTGTCCTTGTTCCTCGTCTTGCATCTTTCTTTCCCTTGTGTCTGCATGAGGGTCCAGGACTCAACGGTTCACGTCTCTGCTTTGACGGAGACACACCACCCGGCAATGTCTTGTCAATATATCATCTTCTCCTCCTCAAAAATTACGGCAACTATAATTATCCCAAAATGTGTGCAAATACAGTACACTGATCCAGCTGCAAAGAAAGAGACAGAGAGAGAGAGATGGGTTTGGAGTTGGAATCGATTGCGTGTTTTGGCTGTAGAACCTTCTTTAGCAATTACCAAGTGGGGCTTACCACTTCAATTTATGCTACTGACAAAAGTATATCTCCCACCACTGCTAAATGGACCACAAATATATAATATCAACCATCAACTTCTCAACCCTCCTATGCCTTCTTTATTACCTATATATCAACTTACAATCTCTCCCAAATAAAATAGTTACGAACATCTAAGACAGATTTGGCCTTTTTCTTTTCCCTTTCTTTTAATTTTTAGCTTCTTTTTTGTAGAAAAAAAAAAGAAGAATACGTGATCTTGGACCACATCCCCTAAAACTTTTGGCTATGGCTCCCTATACTGAATCACCATGTGACCGCAAGTGCAATTAAAAATGGATGTGCTCTCCTTACCTAAGGCTTCTATTGGTGATCCTCGAAGAAGGAGGATGGAAATTGAAATACTCAAACTACTTTAATTTCCAAATGCCTGAACGAAAACATGGGTTAATGGAACCCATTATCGTGAATGAAAACATGGCATATTATCTACGTTTTGAGGCAGTAATACTAGTACCCATTCTGTTCATCCATACCTTGTTAACGGGATAATACATTTTTCATTAATTGTTCACTTGGCAAGAAGCCTGTCATTACCCAGTTGTGCTTGAGAAAGATTCCGATGAGGCCCATGGATCCCAAAGCCAAAAAATGTAGAGGTCCCCATTAGCGCTCTTGACTCTTGCACCCTCAGACTTGTGATTTATGAAGTAAGGTAATAGTATCAGTAGGAAGCATAATTGTGTAGCTTACCAGCTAATAGGGGAAGCAAGACATCTTCTCCTTCGTCTGTAGTCATTACCATTTGACTTGTTCCCCTTGAGATTCTTCGCTTAGCTTTTGTCTCTCTCCACTTTCCTTCATCTTTCCCTCACTCTCTCTCTCTTTCTCTTTTCTCATTCACAAAGAGATGGCAGCACTTTAAGTTCCTTGACCCATTTGATTGCGACCACATCCTGAAGTTTATCAATTATATATATATAAAACATGCACATTTGTTTTGCTTTTGAAATTTCTTTTTTTCCAGCGTCTGATCCAGCACTACTTGCATAAATTGAGTTGTAGGTTTGGCCTATATATATATATATATATATATATATATATATATATATATATATATATATATATATATATATATATATATATATATATATATATATATATATTACTTTAGCTTAATTGGTTGCTATTTCTTTCACTAACTTCTATGAAATATTCTCTAATCATATCTCATAATTATTATAGCTACTCCCCAACTAAAAGAGAAGAGATGCAGTAGAGTTAGCTCAACGCTAAAAACAAGTGAGAGGAGCAAAATAAAACAAGAAAACGAAAATAATAACGCTTATTAAGATGAAGTAGTAGCATTTAATCTTGTACGTATTCTTTGGTTTGAACGCAATACAAAATGTAACAATAGAAGAAAAGTAATATTATTGAAAAGATTTTGAATAAGAATAATTTTGGGAACCTTTTTAATTAACGGAAGTTAGAAAGAAAAAAACTAGTAAAGAATGCAAAACGAAAAAGACACAAAAAGCCTGCAGGAAATGGCATATCTCTTGCCGGAAAGATAGAAATTGTGGGTATCAGAGTGGGAGAAACAGTAGCTAGTGTTTGGACAGTGAGAAAAGAAAGTAAATTTGGTTGGGTCAAGAGTGGCTTTAATCACTCAGTCACCTGTTGCTTCAAGTATATATAATGTGCCAAAACAAAAGCACTTGGCCATAATGACCGCCCTCCAAAACGCAAGCCTCGGTTTTCTGCGTCCACTCTTAAAATTAAACCAAGGTCGGCAAGCATTTGCATGCGCTCTTGTACATTCACTTTAATTTATTAATCCTCACAGAAATATCACTTTATATCCTTTATTCAGCTTGGATTTAAAGCGGATTAATTGTAATATCGTTGGGTAACCTTTATCTTGAACCAAACTGGCCTATTCATCAAGGTTGCTAGCTAAATCAGGTTATTTATTAGTCTAGTACTAGGGAATTGATGGTTCATCTTTCTTGTATATACATCTCCAAACTTGTTCCTGTTCAGATAATATTTGAAATTTCCTTCTTTATAATTGGGTACCATTAATACTTTTATTTTTGTTATGGTAACCTTAACGCCCTCGCCCTCCCCGGGGGCCTCTCTTTCTCTCTCTCTCTCTCGGTGGTATAAAGGTATATATGTCATTCTGCTAGGACTTCAAAGAATTTTGAGAAATTATCAAAGTTCAAGTAGCAATGGATTTTGTGTGAAGAAATGGAAAAATAAAGTTAATTTGGGGAATATATATTTGTGTTTTAATTAAACTGCAAAGAGTTTATAGTACTTCAATGAGGGTAAAAATGACCAAAATCACATGCAACTGCAAGTAAATATTTTAAAATTTGTTTGAACTCTAGGGCATTTATAATTTCCTTGACAAACTGCCTTTGATCTGTCTTTCACATTCTAAGCTCTAGGGGAGCCGTCACTAGTTTTTGGAGTTGATTAATCTGTTTCAAACTCGGATGCAAATCATGGTACTTTGCGCCTGTCCCACACATGACAATGCAGGGAATGGACCCCCTGGAATTAGGAGTCTGCAGCCTTCCAAAAATATACATACACGGTTCAAAATGAAATCAAATAAATAAATAAAATGAAAAGTCTCGATTAATTTGATCTTTGTGTGGAAAATGTGATGGCAGAGGTTAGGAATTCCTTTCCTCCTTGGAGTTACGCGGGCGCTTCAACTTTAACTCCCGCAAAGGCCTTACAGATCAAAAGACATTTGAAGAAAAGAAAGAGAGTGGAAATGTATTAAAAAGAAAGTGAACCCACAAAATAAAAAATAAAAAAGTGGGGGGAGGGGGGGGGGGGATTGGAAAGTAGAAACATTGAAATGGAAATACATATGGGGAGAGATGAATGACTTGCACTTAAGTGGACATATATGGAAGGCTGGATAATCATAATTGAGAAACAACCTTAACTTTAGTGGCAGTGGTCCATATGGATTCATCCCGCCACGTGTAAATGTGATCCTCTATGTGCCACATTTGTATATTTTCATTTAATATTAAAATTATTAATAAATATTTTTTTATTTATTAATTGTATTTAAATTATAATATATAATAAATATAATTTAAAAAATATATTATTTTTATTACATGTCATAATTTAAATATTATTAATAAATAATTAAATTAATTTTTTTTTAATATTATGTTTATTTTCTATGCTTATCTCACTGTTAAATGGTTATGACCCTATATATTTTTTTTTCCAAACAATATTCACGTCTTCAAACTAAGAGTAGTGCTTCCCCAAAAAGGAAATTAAATTTTCAAGTATAATTTAAGATAATACGAAATATACAAAATAAAAAAAATTGTAAAAGGGGGGGGGGGGTTGAATCATGATACGATAATGAAACCCCGGACACTCGTGGGCTTCGCGTGCAATCATAAGCAAGGCTTGAAACGGCATTTTGGGGATTCAATAACCACTGTAAGGATATATTAGGAATTCCACACGGACACATTTGTTATGCTTGAACACCAGTTCTAACCGAATTCCAATCCAAATATATGATTCTTCAATTCCGCTGCCTCCCAATCAGCGTTACTTGCGCTGAAAGTGTAATCCCTCAGCTAAGCTCTTCCAACAAATCGTTTTCCGTTTCAGTTCTTCCTTTCCGATTCACTGCGCCGTCAGTTTCCATACGTGGCACTCCTCCATTTGCCCATTGTTCGGCGCAGCTCTCAACCGCCCCATCTCCATAACGGCGCCGTCAATTTCCCCGTTTCCAGATTCCCCCGTCACTGTTAACGGAGCCTGGACCACCACCACCCACTACTATTACCCTATCCCAACCGTTGAAAGGTTTCGTCATCATCACAATTTCGTCGTCTTACTATACGCGCCCACAAATTTACGCGCACACACTCCTCTCTCTTTCTTACTGTACCGGGTAGCAAACAACACCTGAATCTTGAACGAAGAGATGGTGAGCAAGTGCACAGGAATTGCAGTAGTGGACATGTCCCAGGTGGGTGTGAGGACCAGAGCTCGAGCAGCGTTAGCCATGGGAGCTACAACTTCAGCTAGAAGGACACCCAAGAGAAGGAAGATCAGCAACGAAGACATCAAATTCTCAGCATCGTCATTTGTTCAGCCTCAGGGTAGAAGTTGTGCCTTCATTCATGCAGAGGTGGAGGAACGTTGCTCTAGCCCTGCCTCCAATGAATACCCGGCGTCTTGTTGTTCGAGCAACGGATCCATTGGGCTTGATGAAGAAAGGATCAAATTCATAGATCTGGAGGTAAATTGTTTTTCATTCTCCGACAATTTTCTTACAGCTCTCGGTGGTCGACCCCACGTTCAATTGCTTCATAGAATTTTGGTTAAGCTGCTCCCCTTCAAATATTGCTTCTCATTGTCTTCCCTTCATTCATTCATATTTTCAGTAAATTTAATGCATTCGTGTTGAACATGTTTGCAGGTTGATAGCGCGCAAGCTGAAACATCGACGTGTAATTGCTTTGACGAAAGGTTATAAACTCCTCCGTCTTTTCAAATTTTCAAAAATCAAATCATTTGATTCGAAAAAGTACGAAATAAAGGGTCCCTCATTAATTCTTTCGTTTAAAATTCCAAGCCATTCAAGTGCACACAAGTTGTTGCTCTCATTATATGCACATATAGTTCTTAAATTCTGAACCATTGTGTCGGCCTTCGTCGCACAGGAGAGAGATGAGCCCTTCAATCGAGCTTCGAGTAAATTCAGAAGACGTGAAACCATGGGCGGCGAACTCTAGCCGTATATCAATGGTGCAAAAGATGCCAACGAAGTTGGAGCTCGAAGAATTCTTTACTGCCGCCGAGAAAGACATTCAGAAACGCTTTGCAGAGAAGTAAATTAATTCAATATCCAACCGAGTATTTTTTTTTTTCTTATTCACATCTTTAAGCCAAATTAAAGATATCTCATTTTAAGTATATTATATCGGACTGGTTCTGATCTCGTAAAAATAAAGATATAGCCCATATTTTCTTTTATCCTCCTTGCAATTTCTCTGCAGCCGAAGAGTGGGTAACGTGTTGGTCTGCACTACTCTAAAATTATTTGCAGGTATAATTTCGATATTGTGAAGGACGTGCCCTTGGAAGGACGTTACGAGTGGGTTCAGATAAAGCCATAAACCCCTCTTCTCCCAAGCCAACCTTTCAAGAAAGAAGATAATAACGATCCAAACGTGCCACCTGGGGACATTATTCTTGCTTTTAGTTTTGGTAATTCAATTCTCTTTTATTCTGTAGGCCTCTTTTGTTTGTTTGATGTATAGCTTTCTTTATGGTTGAGGAGAGGGAGAATTCAGCTGAGATTTTTCCTAGTACGGTTTATACCGATATCTATGTTAATTCTCTTGTTGTAGAGTAGAGTAAATGATTCAAATAACGAAAAATTAGTAGCTCCCGAAAATTCGTGTCTGTTTCCTTGTGATAACTAGGCAGGCTGTTCTACTTCAACCTGCACTGCATAGGTGCAGGCAGAGCCAGTGACTGTATCTTCTTTTTCGTCTTCTGTTTTTTTTTTCCTCCACGACGTTAATTTCCTAAAAAAAACTCTCGTCTTTTATTCCCTTTTTGGGTGGTGAAATGTCTGTTCCTTATTTTAACTGTGAAAAAACAGTGCCTTTTTCTCCTGAACTTTTATTTGCTATAACTGATTAATATTTGGATACATTTCGATGGTGAGTTGCTTTGAAATATATATATATATATATATAAAAGGCGGTGATGAAAATGAGGAAGAGAAGGGGCTAAAGGGGGAGGGGGAAGGTGTAAGGCGCCATAGCGTGTAAGTTACGGACTCTTGTATGAGGGGTAACACAGCTGATGTTGTAATTATCCCCATCTGAGAAGAGGGTTCCAGTCTTGGAACCAAATCCTTTCAATACAAAGCTTAACGTCTTAGTTGATGTTCCCCTCCGTCGGTGTGAAGTGCCAATATATAATTCACATCACAATGCAAGAGTTCGTAAAACCGAGATTCACATTTAAAATTTTCAAATAGATTATTTCAGCCCTATTATATACTTTACAGTTGAAAGTGGGAGTGGGACAGAGATGAATAACTATTGCAGGGACAGCCGGACGAGCTAGGTTCAGGGTTGTATTAATGAAAAGCAGGCGTCATAGGATCCCTATATTAATATATATGGGCTAATTAACATATAATGTAGGAGTTGAATTCAAATACACCCCTTAATTGAAACTTTAGATGAATGAAGAGAAGAGAAGAGAAGAGAAGGGACGGTAGTAGTACCAATTAGCAAGGCAGTAAATGCTAATCCACGGCTAAAACGAAGACCCAGGTTACGTACCACAGCCTCCACCACCGGGAAGAAAGAAATGGTAAGCAAAACTTGAACACGGCTTCCTTCATTAATAATGAGAGAGATGCACTTTGATTTTGGTGCATGCGTGATAGTGTAGGGGAAGATAAGGTTATAGACGAAGCACATTTTAAGGAAGAAGTCCAAGCATTGGTTGTGGCATGCAGTTGATCTCATCCTTCGTTTCAAAAATGGGAACATAAAAAAGGGGGAGTAGAAAACGGCGGTGCTATATTAAATAAGGATCCAAACAACTACACGCTCGCGTCCCTCGGTCAAGGTAGGTAGGTACCAATGTACAATTCCGCTTGCACCAAAATCTCTTCAATTTACCTGAATTAGTCTCGCCATTTTATTTTATATTTTTAATAGCAATGTTTGATTTTGCGATGATAAATTTAAAATTTTGTTTTTATTGGCTAGAAATAAAAATATGACCACCGTAATTTTTTTGTAGTTTTTACAAAAATTATGTTTGGACAAAAATTACGTTTAACCACTATCAATCTAAACATACTATAAAATATAATGTTAATAATTTTGAGTGATAATGTTAAATCAAAGTCTCAATATAACAAACTCAAATTTTACATTTGACTCAAGTTATTACTTTCTAAGTCAAAAGTAGTCATTTATACTATAAAATGCGCATTATAAAAATCAAATAATGATCATTTTTATTGTTAACCTACATTGGAATCATCAACATCAATAATTTTAAATTAATGATTCTCAGTCAGTAACATTTATTTTCATATTTGTGGTGAGTCACTTAAATGTCAGCATCGTGAATTTCCAAAGTCTTATAAAATTGGTACATCATCTTTGCCTCCGTTATTAATTAGACAAGTAATTTTTTGTGCTGACCGTTCGCCTTTTGAATGCTGAGGAAGCTGTGTTATTATTTTAATATGTTTGACGATATATTAATTAGTATGAAAATACAGACGACGACTGAAAATCAATGCCTGATAGATTCAATTGTTTCAACTTTGAAAATTTTCAAGAATTGCCTATTACGAAATCTAAATAATAATTACATCCCATAATCTAAACTGAATTAGAAAATAAAATATATATGTGTGGGTGCGTGTGTTGTGGGAATCAAATGGTAACAATGTATCCATGATCAAATTCAAGTGGTAAAATATGAGTAAAATAAAATAAAATGAAATTAACTCAATTAATTGGTCAGAGGGATAAGCGAATTACGACTCTAAGAAGAAATCAAATATTCGAATATTAAAAAGTGTGATTATGAAAAATATTGAAAACTATAATTATTCCAAGACTAAAAAAAAAAAAAACTAAGGGCAATATTGTCATAAGACATAGACTCCAAAACCTCTCCCTTTGGCCATCCTTTTTGGGAGCGCCTGACTAGTGACAAATATCTAGCTGTCTGAAGCAAACTTGCGTTTAATTTATCATGCATGCAACCACATAAGTACATTCGAGAAAATTAAGAACCAGCAAAAAGGACAATGGCTTGCATCTGTAGTGAACCTCAGTATGTCGTTTTTACGGCTATCAGCAACCCAAGGGAATTTACAACGATTCATGGACAGGAATAAACAAGAAAATAAGTTCAATTGAATCTAGACACTTTCATACGAGGGAACCCATGTCATAGACCTGCTGGATCTCCCAGCGTTGTCTTTCTCCAGAGAATAAGTTATTAAAGCCTTCACGACTTGGCGAAATCTCCTTCTGTAAGTTGGAAGCTTTGATGCATTGCTAATCATTCCGATCATCCTAACAATGTATTCGTCAATGCATTTGCATCAGCGAAATTCCCAAATGATGTTTATTCTAGAGCAGAATGCAGATAGAATACAAGTTACGTACCTTCTACTAATTCCCTGGATTTGAGCAGCTCTAAGAGCATCTTGAATCACTAAACCACCATTATCCCAAGCTTCCATGCGTTGCGTATGGCTTCCCAAGAGAACTACTTTCTCCAGGTACCTCACTTCGCCCTCCGTCAATTTTAACACCCTTATCTGTTCCTTTAGAACCATTACAGGATTGAAGAACCAATCCAACAATTTGTCTTTTGGTCTGTTCAAATGGGTTATCTCAAAGTCATCAAATAGCAATAAACCACTTGAGTTGGCTTTGATGGAGCAGAAAAGAGCTTGTAGAAGTGAATAACAAGGCAAGCCAACTCCTATGATAGCAGCATCAGTACTATTCTTTCCCTTCAACCACTCATAAAGATCATCAGCTTTTAATGCATTAGCATTCAGTAGTTCCTTGCCTCTCATCTCGCCGGACCTTATCATATTTTCCCAGATCTGTCACATTTTTAGAACAAGGGAGAGGAACATCAACCAAATAAAATCATAAAATGTCTTCAACTTCAAGGTCCCAATAATGTCTCACTTATTTATAATGGTTTTTCATAGTCCTACGTATATTCATAGCATTTGACAAGTGCAGAGCTCTTCCCAAACAAGTCTATTGATAATGGTGGAGTACTAAGGAGACCATTTTCATGAACCAGGGTGCTTCAAGAGAGAAGACAGAGGTACAACGTGATTGGCCTAAAATAGGTGAAAAACAACATACCTGAACCATTTTCACTTCTTGAATGGTCTCTCTTACTGATCTTGAATTAGCTAAGCTTGGCAAAAACATTGCAGGTGGCTCCATGGGAGTATTTATTTTGATTCCTGCAACGGAAAACTCTGATGATATAGAAACCATTTTCTTTCGATACTGGGGCCTGGCTGCAAGCAAATGGATTGCTGATGATAAATTGCAGTGAACTTGAAACAGGAAACAAAACTAATTGGGAAAATGTTTACTTGGGAAAGATAGTCCCCTCTCGAAGATAGAGCCAGTCATTTGTGTATTCATCGAACTCAGCAACCATTGCAATCACATAGGCCACACCTCTACGAAAAGATCTTTCCTTCACTCCCAAGAAGGTTAAATAGTGAGTCGAGTGATTAATTGAAGGTAAAATTGTAATGGAGGAGGAGGATCAAAAAAATGAGCAAACCTGATATACTATAACAGATGCATAAAGTCCAATAAAAATGCTTGAGAAAATAGCCAATAAAATGCTCGCAATGACAACGAGTGGCCACATGAGTATTGTCAAACCAGCAATTGGGATGCATGCTGTTTCAAGGAATGGACCTTCTCTGCTTATTAAATCATGCATCAGTCTGAACCAGCCCTTGAACAACAGGTACGGACTCTTTACTATAGCAATTGCAGCATAAAGTGGAATCTCCACAATTATTCCCACTATCCCAACAATGATACATCCAGGAACCTGGATTAACCTAGAAAAAATGTCCAATCAGGAATGGATTCCAACAAGCGAGTTAGCTAATTATATGACCATTCAGCATTACCTTAACCTCTGAAACTCATTTGAATTGGGTGATTCCCGTAGTTCCTTCAAGTAACTCGGGTACGAATGGTAACATATATCTGCGAAATCCCCAACTACGGTGCAACTGCCTTTGATAGTTCCCCAGGTTCCGTCCTAAATTCGATCAAAGTACATAAAATGAGCAAACAACTTTTACTAGAGGCACCTTGAAATGCTAATAAATTAGAAAATATCTTAGAAGTTGACCACGACACAGTGCAAATATTTCCTCGACTCATTATCTTGTCGGAAGGCCTCGAAAGTTGAAATCCAGGGAGTAAAAACGCCATAGCCCACCCCGACAAGAACGCTCCCAGTTATGCCTATACCCAACCATATACCAAATAAAGCAGGCAAAGCCAACAAAACAGCAACTTTCATTGCTCCATCAAAAAATTTAATCCTGCAAACATAAGCCGTCGGCATATCAGGTAGATGACTAAAATCACGGAACAGGGGAAGATTTCCGAGTATTACATTAGAAGGGTGTAAACTGTCCAGGCGATATGTGCAGGAAACAACCCCAAAATCACCAATTATCAGTATGAGACCAGCAATAGGACCCACAGTTAATCCTGCAGAATTTAATGAAAATTTCAACATTTAATACCAAATGGTAAGCCATTAAGTTCAGAGAATGACAAGGGGAACCTTTTATAGCACCCAAGCAGAAAGCGGAGCAGAATGCAAATACCACATACGGAGCCTTCATCCAACCTTTAATAGAGCCGATAAAATCCACACTAAAGTATCATTAACAAATCAACAGCACCAAGAAGTTATAGCCCAAGTTGGAACGAACACAAATATTTGGAAGCAGGGGCGAAATAAGAGGAAAACAGAAGATGACAAAAGAAGATGACGAACACCAAAACTCAACCAAAATCAATCATCAGCATGTTGGGGTTTAATAGAGCCGCCATTATATATTACTAATTTTGATTAATTTATTGTTATTATAGCTTAATACGCAAAGTCGAGGCCTAGATGGTCAAATAAGAATCATATATGAGCTCAGTTAACATTTTTAAAAGACAGCTGGTTTGATGGAATTGGGTGCCTTGAGTTCTGGGGCAGAATTATGATCATCATCACAAAGTATTCTAAAAGGAAAATCGTTCAAGGGATGTCCCCTGAATATATCTCAAATTTGAGGGTGCAATTGACCTCGCTGAAGGTTTCAACTTCAACTCCTCGTTTTAGCTGTGGGTTGCAATTGCATACACATTGACCAATATCCGGGGTTGTGCCTTGTCGCTGTTCTGCAGAAAACAAGATTGATTAATCAAGATGTGCATGATGGGTGGATTAGGTCATATTAGCCCCTTCATATATTATTTATTAGTAGAGGTCCAATTCAAATTACTTCATAATTAGAACAAAATAATAATAAACGTTATTTTTTGTTTCGCAATAAAAACAACTGCGGTATTCTCAGCAGACCAAACATACGCAAAAGAGCAGTTCAGAGAAGGGTTAACTACCACGTGTCTCCTACCACTCATCAAGTCTTCGGGTAAGCAAGCAGCTTAACTAGGTGGATGTTCAAGAAATCTTATCAAATATAAGACATATGCAATTTAAAATAACCTAATTTATATTTAGGTAAACACTGTATACCATACTTATATAAACAGTAACACTTTTATACACACTTATTTCCATTAGAGTAGATGAGATAAGTCCATGAGACCTTAATCTTTAAGTGACCCCATGTGAAGTTTATTTTATATATGTCAATAAATGACTGTAAAAATAGGGGGGATAAGTTCTGGGGAGAGAGAGAGATAGAGAGAGACCAAGGTGTTATACAGATAAAGTAACTGCTCCGTTAATTTTGACTAGAATTTAGTTTGCAGGAAAATATGTTTAATTATTTGATAATATTGCAAAAATATGATAAAATAGTACATTTCAACTAATTAAACGGACAAAAGTAGCAAATTTCTGGTTATAAGATGCAAGAGAAACGGTTAGAATGGGGTCCAGGTCCGAGATGTAAGAGAAACAATTGAATGAAGGGCCAATGAAATTTCAGATTCTGGAGAACACTGCCTCCTTTTGGTTCAGCACTCTCGATTGGATGATTTAACTTATGAGTAAATTTTTGGATAGAACGTAAAAACCTTCTTTTCTTATTTATCATTTTTTTTTAAATAAATGTATGTCCATGAAGAGTTTCAGGTCATAAAATTGTTTGAAAATTTTACCACATTCTTGATTTGAAGTCTATGAGGACGTCAACAAACAACAATGGTCTTTGTCCTTGGAAGGGAGCTTGAGTTTGTTATAAAATGCCCTCCACAACCTACGGTGGCGTTACAAAGAATAGAGCTTGGGACGGAGAATCCGCATTACACGTAGCCGTTAGGTACCTTTCACTTCTGTTCTCTGTCCCAACGACCACCAGGCTTTGCTCTTTCTTGCAATTTTACGATTTATAGCACAAACCAAAAGCCAATGTGTCATAAAAATTTGAAATTGAAGGACGTAATAGCGAAACTCCGTTTTAGTATTGATGAAAATTGTCGCATTATTTTAGTTTAATCAAATTTAAAAGAGTTTTGGATTAAATATTTTTAAAAGCATTCAACTTTTAAGTTGAAAGGCTAATTCATTTCATACAATAATAATTTTGATTTATCGGGAAGTTGTCAAGTGTTAATGATCAAACAATATAGCCCCGTCCTGTGCTTTCTCTCTCGAACAGAGCACGTAATTTAGCTCTGTTGATCAAAGCAACGCCCCCAACCCATTGAGGGCCTTGTTGGCCTCCTTTCTCCGGTATTCTTATTTATTCTATTGCTTGCGTTTTTCTTGCGGAAAGAGGGGTTGTGGAGGACCGAAATGCAAGCCAATCGATCTGTCGCAGGCACAGGGAACCATATTTCTTTCGGTTGAAATGGTGGTGGATCAGATGTCTAAGAAGGAGAACCATCAAACGCCTTGGGACCAAGACGAGCTTCAAGACTCTTTGGCTGGTGAAGAATGCGCGGCTCTGCCGTCGCAGGGGCAGCGGGCGGAGGACGAATCAGAGGATAACTTAACTCTGGCCCACTTGTCTAAGACTTCCAAACCCGTGTCTCCGTTAACCATGGTTTCTCACTCCTCCATAAACCACCTAAAGCTTCGCAAAATGTTTAATATTCTCCATGTTTTCTCCGTTAATGGGTGCTTTGCTTGTCAGGGAATAAAGCATTTAAAGGGCTTCTCCGATTATTATGTTTTCGTAGCACCCCAGTTGTAATTGACTTTTTTTTTTAGTAGAATAAATTCTGCCGTATTTTGTAGTTGTATGTCCAATTGAATTCCAGGAACATGCTAGCATGAGATTTCTTTGTTTCTGGCATTTCTGTAGGTCTTCATTTTCCGAGTTCATGTGGACCAATTGTACCTATGTTGGATTGTTTGCAGGACAAACAAAACAAGACGGTGGAGCATCAATACAATCACTCGAACACGAAGAGGAAGCATCATTTGGATCCTACAACTAAGCAAGTAAGATTCGGCATTATTTCCTTTTGAAGATTAACTACATGAATTAAATGGCGTGTTTCATTGTGAAGTTAAAAGTCTCAAGTGATTGGAAATTCTAACAAATGCATCTGTAGGCTGTATCTGGTCAGACACGGAACTTTGCGGGGTTAGTGGAGCATCTTAAGTGTTATGCAATTATTACGTTCCTCCGCTTGTTTCTTAGTTACTTATTGCAATATTTGGACATATCTTTGCCTGAAGCTCCGTGAATGGTGGAATAGATGGGGCATCCTCTCGGGGCAAGGCCAAGTCATCTGCTGTGATTCGAGCAGAGGAGGTCCGATCTAATTTAGAACCAGAATTTCCTAGTTTTGTGAAGTCATTAGTCAGATCGCATGTTGCTAGTTGTTTTTGTATGGTAAGCATCCTAATACATTGAAATAAAGTTAACCTTATTAAAGAAACCAAATTGGATTATGTTTTAGAGCCATGCCTTCTCAATTTATTATAGGGGCTCCCTGGGTTGTTCTGTAAAACCCACTTACCGGATAAGGATACAACAATCACTTTGGAAGATGAATCTGGTCAAGAGTACAAATTGAAATATATTGCGTATAAGACAGGATTGAGTGCTGGTTGGAGACAGTTTTCTGTTGTGCACAAATTGCAGGAGGGAGATGTTTTGGTCTTCCAATTAGTTGAACCTACAAAATTTAAGGTAGTGGTTTGAAACTTGTTTTCTTAAATGTTTTTTTTTTATGCCTCATGTGGAGGCAATTTGAAGGTTATATTGTAAGGAAATAAGGATTGCATGTATATCACTAACTCATCTATATCATGCTTACTTTCTGTATACACTTCATTGTAAAATATACCAATCATCGTAACAAATCTGGAATATATTTGCAACTATTCAGGAAATTTGAATGTTTTAGAGAAAACCCAATCTCAGAGAAGGTAAGCTTACAAGTTACAACTTTTTAGGTTACAAAGAAGATGTATCATCAGTTAATCATATAGAATGGTCTTAGAATTTCTTTACGAGGTAGAAATTCCTAAGTGATCCTATTTTTTTTTTTTTTGGGGGGGGGGGGGGGGAATGCCACTTTATCTCTCTTCCTGATATTTTTATAACAAAATGGGGGAGGGACATGTCATTCACAAGATTTTTCTGGTGGCTCCAAAAAGTTATCATGCAGCTGGACAAAAGACAATGAACAGGGGCACACAAATATGTATAGTTTGACGGAAAATCATATAGCTATGCATAAAGATTAACGGACTTATATCTATTGCTCTCCCTTTTTTAGTCACAGTTCAAAGGTCGATCCAATATTTTCTTTGTTTGTTCCTTTTTTAATAAAAATTACTAAGGACTTGCGGTAGGTTATCCATGAGAAGAATTGATTTTCTTTTGAAATGGATCTTTGTCACAATAGGAATCTGCCCCAATGCAAGAGATGTGCCATGCGTGGTGGTGCCATGCAATTTGACCAATCAATTGCAAATGCCGGGGACCCTTTATTGCCTGAAAGATTATTGATTCACCAAAAAACTTTGAAAAGTTGGTGATTTGGTATGCTTTTGGTACCATTAGTTCGAGGACTTAACATGACTAATTGGGGTCTCTTGACAGACAACAAATTCATATGTCTTATGCATCGTGTGCTTCTGTCTGTGCATTATGCATATGATTTGATGAAGCTAGCACTTGCACTCTAAAGGAGTTCATATGATCTTATTGTTATGCTTGTTATATAGGTTTATATAATAAGAACTAATGATTTGAGTGAACTGGACGGGGCTCTTTCTCTTCTGAATCTGGGCAGTTTTACAAAAAAAGAGGGAGGCAAGCCTTATATCTCTGAGCTTCTTAATTCTTTGTATCGTTCATGAATCTTCAAGGAGTTCTTATGCTTTCTTGGTGAAGTAGACTCACGTTCTGTTTGTTTTGCCCCTTGATGTTCTCAGATAAGGTTAATGCCTATAGTGATGCTGAAGCTTCTATTAGTTCAAAGAGAAAACCTGATAAATCTGTCTCTGTAGTTGTCCCAAAGAAGAAGAAGACTAGTGTGTCAAGATTGACACCCAAGGTTAGGCAGTCTGCACAACAATCTGGAAATGATAGCGAGGAAGTTCGTTCACAAGTACTGGAGGGCTTTAAACGAATCCCTGAATTTAAAGATATGAAGGGATTTGAAAACTTCAGCATCATAATTAATGGAATGGAAATAGACGCTGAGCTACCTAAGGAGGTTCGAAGCAAGTACTACAAGCTCTGCTGCAGTGAGCAAGCCTTTCTTCACGACAATCTCATCAAGGACATCAACTATAAGCTGATTGTTGGTATTATATGGGAAATTGTTAACATTGCTGATGCTATAAAAGTCAGCACGCTAAGTAGTTCACGTGCTGAATTTGCTAAATGGGACAAAACCCTGCTAGCCTTTGAGCATTTAGGCATGAATGTTGAATTTTTAAGACTGCGAATACGCAGGCTTGTAAGCATTACCTATGAAACAGTGGCCTCGGAGAACCGAAGGTGCTCGAAGTCTAGAAGTGAACGCAATCAAGCGGATGAAGAAGTAAAGAACATTGAAACAAAGCTGGAAGAACTGAAAGAAGCCTGTAATGGTTTTGGTGCTTACCTTGAGAGTTTGAAATACAAATCTGAAAACTACCGGCTCAAGTTTCAGGAAGAGGTCACTGCTCCTTGGTAAGGCTTTGTTATGCAGTATATGTATGTGTTTTGGCTCGTGTCTGAAACTCAAAACTAGAAAGATCCTGTGTTCTGATTTGATATATATGTATGTTGACTTCATGCAATTCTTTATAGTCGGATCCTCAGTCTCAGGCGAGGAATGGCTTCTTCTGCTCCCACCACACACTTATTTCTTTCTTCTTCTTCTTCTTCTTCCTCAGTCTCAGGCGAGGAATGGCTTCTTCTGCTCCCACCACACACTTATTACATTGTCTTTCTATGTAGTATAAATATTGATAATGTAATTAAAATTTTTGTTTGGCTATGGTAGAAATCCGTTAATTCACCTAAATGATCTAAGTATAATATTTTGACCCAAATAACGGTTCATCTTGGTGTCTTATTAATAAATTTTCAAACATTTAGACTATTAATAAAAAGTAACTCACTTGTAATTGACCCAAAAAATTAACGTACATGACAAATTAATTTGTAATAGTAAATAAAACTATAAGAAACTGAAAGGTAAAATATTTGGATTCTCCATTGTTACATTAAAGATTTAAGCGAATGAGTTTTAGCCCAAAATTCTATAATATGTATGCCTTTCTACATCAAAATGACTCTGTTGAAATTTAGTTACAATGATCAAACAATGGCAATATGATTGTTGAATTTAACTTGAACTTTAGTTTGGATCAAATAACCACACTTTTGATCTTTATATACGAATATGACCGTAGATGAGTCTTTAATTCTTTATTTATCAAAATCTTTTTCAATTATGTTAATCATAATCTCAAGCAACGTAGAAACAGAAAGTCATTTAATTACAATCGAAAAAATGAGAGAGAGTGCAGCTACAATACAAACTCCGACTTTGATCCTCAAATTGTAATTGGCCAAAAAAAGACAAAAATCCCCATTTTGAATGCCGATTACTCGTGATGGCATCTTATAATATTCAAAAAATTAAGATAAAGCTTTCTCAATTAGGACTGACAGAGAGATCTGATCACCGATAAAGCTTTTTTCATCCCCCAGCTCTCAGATCAGATTTGCCTTATAACCAATTCTGTTTCTCTCTGTGCACTCTGTTTGCTATAAAGATACAAAATTGTTTGCCGAAAGTGAAAGTGAAAGTGAAATATAAAGGTCTTAACTGAAAGTAAGGCTTTTTTCCATTGTCAAGAGAGAAATATCAGTACCCAAAATGAAGTTCCTACTGCAAATAGTTTGTACAAGAACTAGCCAAATCTCAACTCCTACAATATAAATAGAAATCGGAAAAAGAAGAAAGGCGAATCAAAATTAGAAAAGCAAAATGTCCTAACCCAAATCACTACCTTAAATTATCCCAACCCGCTGAATGAGAACAAGGGAAAAAGAAAATTTTAAAAAATGACCACCATCTTCCTGCACTGTGACCTCTCGAAAGAGAAGAAAAAGGAAGTTTAAAAAATTTGGTCCTACCCATTTAACATCTTCAGCAATGATTCTATATCCCAATCTCCACGTCTCTGCAACCTGACCCTCCTTCATTCAGCAGCTCCTGAGACAAAAACAAAATCAGATATACACACAGTGATAAAAGAAATAAAGAAAATCTAAACTAGAAAAAAGAGACAACTTTGTCACCTGTGAAGTTATATCAACTCGAGCTCCCTCATTGACCAATCTAGACCTTCTTCCTTCAACTCCTTTGTCGGAAGAACCTTCACTCTTATCAGCTTTCTTGGAGCCAATGTGACTTTTTCTGAGGCCCAGAAAACCCTTCCAGCTTGTGGACGATCCCTTTGGCGGCCTAAGCGAGAAACTTTCGTATTCATCGTCCAGAAGAAGCTCTTCCCTGAGAGTGGTTGTGGTCCTCTGCATCTGGTTGTTGCAGTTATCCTTGTAGGGCAAAAGCCTGCCCTTGAAGAAAAGCTCATCGGCGCTCATCATGGAATAGTTTGTGACAGAGAATTCAAAGTCTGAGGACACAGGTGCATCTCTGGAGCTTCTTTCTTGCTGAATGGCTGCTTGCTGGGCATCGACAAAGTCGTTTGAGAAAGAGATTCTGGGGCTTATTGGAGCGCAATGATGACCCTTGTGCTCTGAGTTATACATGTCTAAACATGCCATGGGCTTTCAAAACAACATGGACATTTTTAAAAGAAAACAAAATGGATTGGGAGAAGCAGAAACAAGAGCCTAATAAATTCTACTCGGGACCCCCTCCCGCTGGTACGACCCACTCTCTGTACATGTTTGTATTTATATCGCACAAGGGATCTTCATGTGGATATTTCCTTCCTCTTACTCTTAATTAAAATAAATATTAATATCATGCATGGCATGCCATGACATGATGTTTTGTCGCGACATGTTAATTTGACATTCAATGACGGTCAATCTTCAGGATATACTGTGTCTTGAGTTACTCTGTTCTCTTTTGGATGTAAGTGAATCCATGAAACTGCCAAGAAACTCTATTTTTCTTTTCTTAAGGGTAACTGATGAAAAGCTCGCCTTTTTATGCCAATCCCTTGTGTTTCATGTTTATTAAATGGTAAATAAAGTTTTGGGAAGATTCTAAGAACTTGCACTTTCAACTATGTCATCTGGACATCCTATGCATAATAAGAAAACATGCATTATCCATCTTTTCTTTTCTTTTTGGGTTCCTGTGAAGAACGTGGATCATCCAACTGGTATGATCCTATTGACGGGTTGGTGGTGGAGCGGACCAAAGAATATAACAAGTCTCTCCTCTTCGTATCAACGCATGGCAGAGAGATAAGAAAAATCAGTCTTTGTGCAGGAAAAAGAAAAAGCATTTAAATCCGGTATAGCAGGGTAGAGATTAAGAGGTCAAAAATTATAAATGAGAGCGTTAAAAAAGGGGAGCCTAGTAAGCGAGTTTTGAAGATGGTAAGCGGGAAACAGTTACCATTTGTGGTACAGAAAGCAACAGCAGTGACATTTAAGGGAGTGGCCTAGTGGATTTGTAAAAGAGTTAAATGCTTTAAATGTTTTGAGCTAAATTTTAAGGGCTCACACCACAGTGACACAGTGGCACAGTGGCAGAGTTACAGAGAGGGCTGGCATGCATGCACAGCTCTGCTAATTGACCGACCTTTGACTCCAAACTCAATGAGCTGGCTATACTGACGGATCAAACTCACCACGTGAACCCCCATTACCTACCTTTGATGAATATTTTTAAACACATAACATTATCAAATTCCATTGAAACTCCAAAAGAGGATAACTGATCAACAAAATTAGAGAATATGGATCCATAAAATTTCTGTTTGTCTACATCGAAAATGGGGTGCTCGCATTGAGTGGCCATAATGAGGATTGAAGCATTTCAATTTGTTTCCTTGTTCCTAATCACTGGAATGAATCACGTGGCCTCTGCTTTTAACCAACAAATAGAATAGAAAGGGTTGTATCTTTATTCCCAAGGAGGCACTGAATGGTTTTGTAGTTCCACTTTTGTTTTGCCAATCATACGAAGGAAACAAACACAACCTCCACAAATGAACAACTATAATCATGCATTGTTACTAATAATTATTTGCAAATGGCCTGTAATTCAGTACTAATTAACTCAGTGAACCTAGTCGTGGCTGGCATCTTGAGGGGGGAGAGAGAGAGGATCATAGTTTTGGACTAGAGTTAATTAGAAGAGCAGGGAAAGGCTGGTAACATGCAGGAAAGGACTAGACGGTGACAGGGTACTTAAAAATTTTGAAGTTGCAGCCAAGGGACACGGTTGTCACTCACGTGCTTGAACCTTTTTTAAAGTGGTGAGCCTAATGGGGTTATGCCACGTGGTAGATTCCTACAAATGAAAGCATTCGAACATGGACCAGTCAACACACAATCCGCAATTTCTTGGAGAGGAAAAGGCTGTTGGAATTGGCCTGAATAAGCTGCATCCAGATTTTGGTCTCCCATCTTGTTAGCAACAACTTCGTTTTTATTGGCTGCGATACTCTCTAAAGCTAACTTAATTTCATATCAGCTATATAGTATTTAATATATCAGCTCATTTTCCAATGTCAGATCAGAAGAAAGGAGTAACTAATTCTCTAATGTTTGCCTGCCAGAGCGTTAATTGAGACTTAACTGCGGAAAGAAAATAAAAATTTCAACTCAACGTAAACCCTTAGTTGTAATCTAATGTAATTAAATGCAAATTAGAGTTGTAATTGAAATATGATTTGATATTTTATTTATTATTAATAAATAATTTTTTATTTATTGATAATATCTAAATTATGATACATAATAAAAATAATTTTAAAAAATATTATTTTTACTGTATTATACGATTTAAATATTGTTAATTAATAAAAAATTATTTACTTGATGATAAATTAAATTATTTTTTTAAAAATATATTACTGTTCAAAAGATATTTCTCAGAATTTCACTTATGGAAATCCAAAGTAATTTGTAGATAAATGAAGGTGATCTTTGAGCTCTAGTTGAAGAGTTGTTTCATTTTTTACACAAGTTATGGAGAGTTTGTTTATGTCTTTTGCTAAGACCAAAATGGGCCATGTCCTAGTTCCTTCATCTATTTGGATTTGGATATTTTGTTGTTGTTCAATCACAGCACGTTGTGCCGTGCCATGCCTGGAATGCACCGTTTCACTTATGCCCAAAAACAGTGCGTTCCAAGCACAACGAGGGGAAACATCACACACGCTTAACCAGACGACAGATAAAATTTACGAGTCGTCTGGTTGAGTAACAAGCGTCTGTTCCAACAGTTGTTAGCTATTGGAATAGGCTGAAAATTAACCAGTCGCTTGGTTATGATGAAGATAAAAAGATGGAAGAGAAATGGCCTAATTTCAGCCGAATGGTAACTCTGCAATCTGTAAAGTATCAGTCAATTGTCTTGTATAACTGTCAACTAATTTATAATCAATCGACTGTTATAGTAGCTGTTAGCTTTTAGAATTTAGCCTAGAGTTAAACCAGTCGAAAAGTGTTCATGTCAATCGACTAATATATCAAGAGACTCTATATAACAATTGACTGTCATATACGATAGTCGACTGATTGTATCGTTTAAACCCAAAATTTTTAAAAAAATTTCTCATTCTGTGAAATCTCAAAAACTTATTCTCTCAAATTCCCCTTACTCCCAAACCGTTGGTAGTCATTGAAAACCAAAACTCACTGATTATTTGTCTCCAAACACTAATCGAACAAAAATCCCGAATTGAAACACACATTTCCCATCCAAATCACAACAAACCCATTCACCTTTGCATAAGTTTTAAGGTTCACAAACGCCAAACCAAAAAATCTGTCATTGTACACAACCATGGCCCCTAAAACTTCATTCAAGAGACCGAGAGTCTCAGGGGGAGGCTCCACTTCATCTATTTCTCTTCGGCCATTGCTCACTACATGAGAGTAAGAGATGATGTATCAAAAGTATTTTATACAACATACTGTGGTACCAGGAATATTTTTCAATATAGGGTTCTTGGATAAGAAAGATTTTGAATTGAGTCATTTGACCAAGATTCAAGACATGAAAAGGTATATGTGCTCTCAAATTTCGTACTTCTCTTCCACTGTTAGAAATTTTTTCACTAACCAAGAATATGATGAAAAATTCTTAGAATTCAATTATATGATTCGTGAGACAAAATTTAAATTCAACAAAGAATTGTTTACTATAATTTTGGGATTGCCTGAGTTAGGTGATGATACATGCCAATTAGATGGATCATTGTTTTTTATTACTTAGTACAAAAAAGAAGTAGTAGTGTCTAGGATATTGGAAGGAGAATATTCAGCTCATACCAAAATACACACTAAAGATGTAATTCTGAATACCAATTTAGTATTTTATATGGTTAGTCATGTGCTGCTCCCGAAAATTGAAAATTATTCATACACGAGTGAGTTTGAATAAGTTCTGGTGTATTGTTAGCTAACTGATAGAGTGATTGATTACTCATATTTGATGCTAACATTTATGATTGTTGCACACAGGCAAACCAATAAAGGGCTACCATATGTAAGTGTCATCACTAGGTTGATTAAATTTTTTGACATTGATCTAATTGATGGCCAAGTTGTTGTGCCTAAGGTCTTCAATAAGTTTAATATCAACCGGATGTGATTTATAAAAAAGAACAATGAATGGATTCGAAAGAAGGAGAATGAAGACAATCTTATAATGGAGAATGAAGCCGATGCAAGTGAGGAACCATAGATAAGTCCTACAACCATGTCGATGCTACAAAACTTGATTGGGATGCATGATACCATGAACACCAGGCTGGATAGCATGCATGATTTTCTAAACAACAGATTCAACAACATAGTTGGTACTCTGAATACTAGGCTGAACAGCATAAATGAAACCCTCATTTCTTCAAGCACTTATGTACTGACTTTGGAATAGAATATTTCAGATTTGTGTGTGAGATTAGGTAGATTTAAAGGGGTTAAACCAGGGGACATAGAGGTAGACAAAGCACATGATGAAGGAGAGTAGAGCCAATAGAGGGTGCAAGAGGCAGACAAAGCACATGATGAGAGAGAGAGAGAGCAAGAGAAGACTCAGTAGACTTAGTTATTTTTTTTGTAATTATTTAAGTTGCAATGTTGAATGTTTTTGCTAATTGTAATAGTCAATGACTTTATATGTAATTATTTAAAGTGCAATATTGATTATTTTTGTCAGCTATAACAGTCAATGACAAATCAATGATAATAAGAAATTTAATATTTATTTCAGTTAATGTATTCAGTCAGTGCATATTTTATAATATTATCTTTTACTATCTCTTTCAAAATGGTATTATAATAAACAAAGCACATGAAAAATATAACTTATAAAGCTCTTGGGAACTCTATTGCATCAAGGAACTGCATGGAATGATCAACTTTCGCCTACACAAGGAAAAAATAATAATGAGGAAATAACATTTAATTTAAATTTATCAAAACATGAAAAATTTATTAAAATAGAAAAAAGTCTCGTACTATCAGCAATCTAATAAAACTAAAAATCATGACATCGTGATTGAATGGATGCATAAAGTACTAGAAGTGTAAATGAAGATATTTTTGATTGGGTCCTACCATTGAACCCACAATCATATAAAGATAACAACAAATTAATAATTATTTAACAAAATAGAAAATCATGAACACATATATATTTATAATTTCACCTACATACGAATCACTAGATCTAGAAGCTCTTCTTTTTCTTTGAGAATAAATATCAACCTAACTCTTCAATCGTCTCATACACTTTATGTCAATTTTTTTTTTTCAGTCTATTCGCCTGTGTGACACATTGAGTGACAAATGCTGTGGTAGCCTGTTTTGGGTTCTTCTGCCTTAAACGAAATTACATCACTTACTTGTTCAAATTATCAATGGCTTTATTTATCATAAAAAAAAAAGCTTCTAGATCTTCAGACACTTCAGTTGTCAATTTTATCAGTTTAGGCTAGAGTTGTTTGTACCGTTATGTACTCTCAAGTCTAGCATCTTCTTCAATTTCATTTCCCCTATTATCATGGACCACGTTATTTCTTGCTTCTTTTGTCCACCTATTTAATATGTATTAAGTGGAGAGTGTTTTAAGATCTCTCTTACTTCAAATACCTTTAAAGCATGACAGTATAATATACCAAAAGTTTTAAACTTTCTACAACTATAATAAATGGACATGGTGATAGGGTCAAACAAAACTCTGTAATCAACATCTTGATTAACCATTGCAACCACATATTCATGCAAAGCTTGAGTTTCATTTCTTTGTTTTATACATGCAGCCGCATATAAATCAAACTCTTTTTGAAACAAGTCAAATATAGTGACTGTATAAATCTTAGCAAACTGTTGTAACATAAGTGAATTCTCCATTTTCGGTGACCGTAATTTATAACGCGACTCGAATTCATACTTCAACTCACTATAGCGCTTATCTTCTACAACTCTCTCAAAGGATTTGAAAAACTGAAGAATATTTAGTTTGAGTTTCATGTAACTCTTAAAATCTGAATTTAAACTTTTACTAAGTTGTGTACTTCTCATGCAAAGTGTGAAATTTTTTTTTCATATAACAGGCTACCAACTTCTTTTCTATCTTATACAAAGATCTAAGCCACGTATTTTCCTCAACACTATATGCTGACAATAAGTTGATCTATGCCAATTCAAATTATATTTTCTCTTTATATTCATACGTACACTTTTCTATGTCCGTCAACAAATGAGAACCATCCCTAGTCAAGTTGCCCAAGTGTTTAATAGCATTTTGCATCAAATGCCATGTGCATAATCCATGAAAAGTTTCTGACATCACTTTACATAATGCTTTAGCCATTGGTTGGTCTTGATCGGTAAAAATTACGAAAGACTTTTTTTGCTTGTGTGCCTCCAAAACAATTTCAAAGAGTCATTTAAATGATTCCACTGTCTCATCATATATCAAAGCCGCTCCAAAAATCATCACTCCTCTAAAATGATTGAATCCACAAAATAAAGTAAGTGGTCGGAATATATTTTATTAGTGTTGCATGTTGTGCCTAAAAATATTATGTCACCAAAATAACTATAATCAATCAATATTTTTGCATCTGCCCAAAAGATATTAGTTATATACTCCTCCATATCTATTTGGTAAGCATGAAAAAATGAAGAATTTTTCAACAATTGACGTTGGAAATATTACAGTAAACATCCAACTTGTCCATAAATCATATTTATTTGCCTTCTAGATCGAATATAATTCTTGACATCCAATTGAGTATAGCCAAGATTATCTCTCCCTCTTACTTGCATACTCATCAAATCAAAAGATGCATTTTGTTGAAATCCGGAGTCTTCAGCTAACTCAATTTCATGACCTTAAACTTTAGATAATTTACGCTGTGAAACTAACATATGTACCGTTTCAAGAAGGTGAAAAATATGATTATGTTATTCAATTAAGTCATTGATTTTATATCTACCATTCTTAAAATTAATTTTCATTTTTACTTTACAATTTGTTCTTGTCTCAAAGCGAAGATTTACTGTCAAAAAATCTCTTTTGCTAGCCTTTCGAAAGCCTTCTTTACAACATACAAATTTATACGAAATTATGATCTCATCTTTCTTATTTTGGTTGAAATAATGTTTTTTAACTCCAAATCTTATTTTTTCACCATATTCGACTCAAAACTTCCATGTAGATTCTATATTATTAAAATCTATACTTAGTTTGGGCTTCAAATCAACCTTCATAGAAGAGTCCAATTGCTGCTCTACAACAGAGTCATTCGGAAACTCTATTGTCTCTTACTCTACTACTTTATTTAGCAATTTCATTTATCCACCTTGCTCTACTTCAGCTTCTTTCAGCAATTGCAATTCTCGTTGCTCCAATATTGCTTCGTTCAGCAAATCCATTTTCTCCTGCTCTACTTCATTCAACTCCATTGTCCTCTGGTCCTTGACTCGTTCATTCACCAATTCCATATGCTTTTCTTGCTCTAGTGTGTTTCGCTTTTATGTTGCGTTATCAAAATTTATTAAAATACATGTTTTAAGAGAATGTTGCGTTTTGACAAGAAAGCGAAAAACGTGAAAAAGGAATAAACAAAGGCTATCAATTGTAAATGTAGCCAAAATTTTAGGGATAAATAATAGATTTCAGCTATATATTTAAGAATTTGAGCATAAATAATAGACTTTAGACATTGAATTTTGATTTATGAGAAGATTTTGGCTATATTTAAAAAAATAAGGAAGTTTTCGTAATAAAATTTATTGAAATTTCAAAGGGAGTAAATCAGAATAGTCGACTGATGCTTTACAGATTGCAAAGTTATCAATCGACTGAAATTAGTCCATTTTTATTTCATCTTTTTATCTTTATCATAATTAGTTGATTAGTTTATTTTTAACCTATTATAGTAGCTAACAACTGTTGGAACAGACGCCTGATGCGCGACTGGTAGACTCTACTAGTCGCTTGGTTGAACATGTGTGATGTTCTCCCTTATTGTGCTTAAAATGCACCGTTTTTAGGTATAAGTGAAATGGTGCGTTACAGACATAACACAGTGTACTGTGGTTAAACCATAGTAGAGAATCCAAATTCCATCTATTCACCACTTTGGTGCCGCAAGCTCTGCCAACGAGTTGCAGAGTATAACCTAAACTAAAGTCTACTTCTTTGTTTTTTCCCTTCTTTTCTTTGGCTTGATAATTGAGTGATCATCCCTAATATTAAAACCTCTACAACAAGAGGCAACCTGGCCAGAATCCAGTTATAGGCGAAATTGCTATTGCTATCTTTTGCTATGTGTTTCTTTCAGCAGTTCAACTCTTTCTTTCTTTAAAGGATACTGTCCTCTTAATTTGTTTATCAGGTATATATAACTTGATACGCACATACAAATCTATCAATTTCTTGTGATTTTCTTTCTGTTTTGTTGGTATGCCAAACCCTGCATACCTTATTGTACAGGGAAGGGAAACTATGAACAGAAACTAGCGTCATCTTTAAAGGAAGTGAATGTGGTTTAGAATATTTTACCCATCACTCAAGTGAATATGGTAAATGGTTTGGTTTTAACTTTTCATGTTTTGTATTTGATGTAAAACAAGTAACATCTCATGCAATCCGAACCTTATCTGACTAGACAAGTTTTCTGTGGCACAAAAGCAAGTCCTGCTCCATGGAGATGTGAGGAATGTACAAGAAGAGATGTAAGCCAGAAAGAAAATTCCGTTGAGATGTGAAGAAGAGCTCAAACCCTCTGCAACAAGGATTATACTATATTATCTAACTACTCTGCCCAAGAAATCTAGTAGACATATTGCAGCTGTGGAAGAATCAATTGACCTGAAGCAAGCCATAAAATACATCGACTACAGTCACTGAAAAGGTCTATAAGGCCATAACCCAGAGTCTGTGTGCCTTCTTCACGTATTTCTATTTGCATTTCCGTATACACGGATTGTACATGGATAGAATAAAACGCCACAATGAGTGATGCCTTCAGAATTCAAAATTCACACGGGCAGTTGTAATCAGATAATAGCATATTGGGATCGAGTTTCTAAATTAAAAGAAACCGAATACGTTGCAAATTTAAGCAAAGAAGTAATAGAATAACGTTCTGTTCACCCATACTATTGGTGGCAAAATTTGGGTCTGCTCATTCAGAATGGTTGAAACTTTGGGGCCAGCTCTTGTTAATTGCATGCCTCAAAAACTGCTACGACAAATAACAAGATGCATCATTTGATTATTGGGTGTACATATTAATAAAAAGTATTACTAAACATGCATTTAAAGGCTTAAATTTTTGAAGAGTTTGATTTTTCACAAACATCATAGCCATTTTATCAAACAGTCCCTCCACGCAAATTTTTATAGTACTAACTGGATTTGCCATGAAATTCATCTTTTTGGTTTTTTAAGAAATTCATGTTATTTATCAGCTAATAGATGAACAAGTTAGCTATAGGGGAATGCTTGACATTGATCTTCACAAACCAACTAGTTAGAAATTTAGTTCAAGTTCGGCCCTTCATTTTTCAGCGAATTCATTTTGTGTATTTTATTGAAGTTCCACTCACCTAATTATTTTCATTTCCACATATATAAATTTGTAAAAATATAATAATTAAAAACAAAAAATTTTAGGCGTTATTAAAGCAATGCTACCATGTTATCAAATTTGAGGAAACACATTAAAATTTTTATTATACTATCTCTTTTCTATTTTAAAAATAGATATAGATATCTTAAAATTTAAAATATAGTATAAAACATTTTTTTTGACCTTATAATACAACCATTTCCTCTATTAGATGATAATATGCATAATTTATTTTATAAATATAAAATATATTACAATTTAATTTAAATATTTCTAATATATTTTATAAAAAAACAAATAATTAAAATATAAATAAATAAAACTCTTTCGAATCCTCGTTCTTCTTCACTATTCTTTAATATTAATTATTTTATCATTTTATCCCTTCATATAATAATAATAAAAGACAGTGTCTCTATTTACTTAACCTAATATATATATATATAATGTAAGATAATTTTATTGTTGTAAAACAATTTAAACTATCAAAATATTAATCTTTTTAACTTAAAAAATTAATTGAAATTTTTTCTTCAATTGTATTTTACAAATATAAAATCATATTTTCAAAAAAAATAAGAGATTAATACCGTAAATCAAGAGATTCAAAGAAATAAATAAAATAAATAAAAATAATAATTGATACAAATAGAAGATAAAAGACAAAAAGAATATTAACAATATTTTTTTACTCTATTTATTTTCATAAAAAAATATTTAAAATAATTTAGTTCGATTATAACATTTATTTTTTAGGAAAAATTTAGAAAAAATTTAAAATTTTTGAAAAGTAATTTAATAAAAATATTAATGAAAAGAAAATTTTTTTACTCTTCTTTAAAAAAATTATGTAATTTTAATCAAAAAATCGTATAATAAAAATATTAAATAGAAGAAAAAATATTTTATTATCTTTTCTAAAAAAGTTGTGTATGTTTTTATATTAAAGAAAAAAAATTGTCTAATAAAAATATTAATTACAGAAAAGTAATTTACTCAAAAAATAATCACATGAACGACCAACTAAAAACCTTTTGTGCTAGAAATTTAGGAGTGATTAAATGGCAAGAGGAATTGATAAATAATACATTCTCAAAATTAGAGAAGCTTGCCCACCCCCCTTGCAAGTGAGATTTCTGGAAATTATCAGAGCCTCCCCGTTCTGCATCATAAATGCTTGAAGCATTTGAAATTGTTGAAATTATCAACTAATGAACAATAATTGAATCCATTATTCATTAAAAAGAAACGTCGCATCATTATTTGAATGTCAGTTGGTCCAACTCTCAAACGTTGCTTTTCACAAATCTCCACAACATAGGACTTATTACATTTCTGGGGAAAAAAGGACAAAGCACATTTCTACCATTTTCCTTTGTCCACTTTAAGTCGACCAAAAAATCATGTAATCTACAATAAAAAGCTACATATGCAAAATAGCCAAAAAAGAAATAAAAGGGTATATTTTCTATGTAGTAGCAACTACTCAAAGAAATTTCAAAGCATTGAAAGAATACGTCTTGAACCACTCATAAGAATGTAAGGTATCAAATCCTCTGCTAATTTCAGACAAGGCGAAAGAGTAAACATCTTCATAAAATGTCAAGAATCTGCAATAAGTTTAACATTTATATCTATTAGGCCAACTAAAAAAAAAAAAGAGGGTTATAATAATAAAAAAAAGTAGAGGGCGCAGTTGATAAAGATAAGTCAAACCAAAAGAGTGTTTAATTGTTCTGTTTTTTTTTTTCACCTAATAACATAAAAGGCCAACTTCCACCATCTGAAAAAATTCGGTGAGGTTTATGCGTACGCATGAATGCCATCTCATCTTGACAAATTCAAACTCATTTGGTAACAGTTAGCAAGAAAACTTACTTGCATGGGCATCTCTTGTATCACAAGACAGCTGCTTTCTTCAATGCTTTTAAGAGTTACCACTTCCCCACCAACAACCATGTTGATGACAACTCCATCTGCACATTTGTAAGCAATGTTAGTAAAAATTCATATATGCAAGCTATGACTGAACAAAACTACAGAACTCAGAATCATAGAAAGGACCTGCTGCTAAACAAGTTGCTGTGCGCCTCATATATGTTTCCTACAGGAAGCACAAAGAAAGATGAGAAAATGAAAAATGAATCCATTGGGGTAGCATTACTGTTCAAAGACATTACAAACAATGCAGCAAGATATACAGAAGAATAATTCTAGAGAAAGAGAAACAAAGATCTCACAGAACCAAATTTCAAACTGTACAGAAAATTACAGCGTCCCTTCTCACTGGTGACCACACTCAAAGAAAACCTAAACCTTACTTAGCATGAATGAAGCAACCTTTGGATACTTTGATGTGTCTACCCAGTCTAAATGAATTAATCTACTTAACTCAAAAGTCAAAACTATCTTCATTTCCTACATCTTTAAGTTATATATAAAATCCAACTTTAACAATCTCAGGAGCAAGAGAGTTTGATGCATATGAGCAGGCAGTCACTTTCTGTTATTTGATATAGGCAGTCAATCACAAGAAATGGACATATGTTCAATAGCAGAAGGATCTTCTGCGCAACAAACACAAAGTTAGTACCGTGACACCACAATAAGCAATAATAACACAAGACCTGCTTTAAGTAAAGGGAAAGGAAGTATGAAAAAAAAGGTCTATCACAAAGGTTTTTACACTAAGGAAGAAACAATATCACGAATGAATGCATGCAGTCAAGGAAAATATCAATTATAGAAAAGGAAGACCAAACCTTCTTTGCTGGTAACTCATAATTAATAAGAAGGTGACCAGAAACGGGAGACTCCCCAGAAGCAAGGAGAGGAAGGCAAGCATCTGTTACAACTATCATATGAGACCTGTCCTCTTCTTTCTCTACCTTATCCTCGTTTCCTGCTCCGGCATGGATAATCTGGTTCCACCTTGTTGTCACTTGTCGAAATTTCTCTAAAATAGAAGCACGTTCAGCTTCAGCAAGGTCACTGTACTGACATAGAAAATAAATGGAGTACAAAACAACAAATTAGTAAATGCTATAGTGCACAGATATATCCAATCTAAAGTTACAATATATGTCCACATAGACCATAATCCAACAAACTCACAAGGCATGCAGAATGAGAATCTCAAATAAACCAGAAGTCCAAATATCAAATGTTGCTGAAAAAACCGAAATTTCAGCTTCCATAAAAAAAAATTTTGAAAACATTAAGATAGCATCTCGGGCACTCTGAAATTTTATCAAAATTGTGTTTCACATGGTTATGAGATGTTATAATAAAGCATAGATACCCAGGATACAGGAAAAGAAATCTAAACATCAGTGAAATTAATCCTTGATAAAATTAAAAACAAAAAGTAAAAGCAAACAATAGGGCTGAGGTTTACTTGAAAAGGTTAAACGTGAAGTATAAACAAGCAAACCAGTTTTCATACAAAGATAAAAGCAATATACTATAGAGCACTTCTATGTCCGTTAGGATCATTTAATTGGTAACTTTATCCCATTAAAGGGAACCGATTTAGTTAGTCATTGATTAGACTGTAGAACTGACAAAATTGACCTTCAACAGCAGATAAAATCACCAAGACAAGAGTGACTGGAGAAAACTAATACCCAAAATGGCAAACCATGATTATTATTGAGAAAAATCCCAAGGCTGTGTTTTACATATTATAAAGGACAACAGAAACAATTGCAGTAGGTAGGTTTGCTAATCAAAAATTGCCAAATAGGGGAGTCTGGAGATGTGATTACAACTCTAACTAGACGAACTACTTCTTGCGATTAAAAGAAAAAACTACTGTTTGTTGCACGCAATTGGAAACTGGCCTGAGAACATGCTTATCAATTACTCTAATTATTCAAAAACACTAAATTGCTCAACTTAGGAAATTTACCAAAGCCGATGAAGATATGAAGGGGAGGCTGGAAACGGTAAAGCAAACGGAATCAAGCTCGTCGCGGGTGCTACAACAGACTACAATAGGCAAGCATGGACGACGACCCGCCAAACCCAGCAAATCCACCAAAGTTTCCTGGATAATAATTTTATTATCTTATGGGCAATATTTGAAATTGAAACAAAAATAAAATAGGGTTTTGCGAATTAAAAATGAAGAGAGAGACCATTTTGTACTGGAGCCTGTCTACTGCAAGATAGAAATGACGCGACTGACTGAAAAAGAACCGAAAGCTTCAGTTTTGAGGATGATTGTCATAGCTTCATGAATGCTAAAGAAGAACGAGTAATCAGAAGTAAAACCCGAAGAAAACGAAGAAGGAGGATCAAGCATACCCGGATTGACTGGACAGAAAGGGCGGAGACGAAGCGTCAATCGCATCGATGGCCATGGGTCCTCGACCAGACACTCCCAACTCTGCTTCGGTTCCGTCTCAAGAGTCGAGGAATATCGAAAAGATAGTTATAAACTTCAAAACGGGGCCATAAAATCTATTTTGCACGGAATGTGATATTCAATTTAAATTTATCTAAAACAATTATAATTTATATCGGTTCTTTTTTATTTTATTATTTGTTAATTAATATCTTTAATTGATGTTTAAATAATAAATAATGGCCTACTATAAATATTTAAATAATTATTTCTTATTCATAATTGCATATTAAAAATGAGTTCTTCAAACTATAGATATTAATATTTAAATAATTATACGCATAGAAAATGTATTTTTTTTTTTTTTGGTGTACGATAAGGGGGCTAAAAAGTCCAAAGACAGAACAGCAAGAGGAAAGCAACAAGAAACAAGTGGACGACACCAAACGTGGAGCAGAAGCTCCTACAGCATCGCCATTGTGAGACGAGTTTGCCATTAAAATCTCGGGTATATTTCCCGATAACAGCTTCAGGAAGGGCACACCACTTTACGGCTGCACCCACTAATTTCAAATTAACGAAGCTCATTAAAACTAAATTTACTTAAGTGAATTTTGGAAGATAATTTTATTTTTAAAAAACTCATAAAATAATTGAATGATATCATAATCATCTTAAATATTTTAAAATTTTCATATTGCTCCCGGTTAGCTACTTGTGCAGACAGCTTCTCAACCGGGCATGTTTGATGTTTATCCTTTCCAGATAAAGATTTGAAATGTGGCTTGGGGTGATAGTTTCTATAAATGGGCATATAATAGCTTCTATATTGTGTTGCAGTACGGCGGTTGGGAAACAGTATAATCGTAAGTAGGATTTGTTATTGTTGGTTAATTAATAATTATAGTTTGATTTTGCGCGAAAAGATAATATTTTTACAGTCTTGCAATTTAGCCGTTTAAGTGGTTAGTGTCTTTTTGGATTACTAAACAACTGTGTAAATGATCTGTTACTGGGCCTAGTCCTCTCCTATCCTTAATTCGCCACTTTCATCCTTCCCCTGCCAATGCCATTGCCAGAAAGGAGTGCATAAGGAACAAACCAATCTTAAAAGCTCTTTGAAAGTGCTCTATCAAAACAGAATAAGAGACCCAGAAGCAAAAAGCAAGAATTGCAACTACAACAGCTCCCCTAACAGAAGCATAAAACATTTCCAGATCCTGAGAACTATTGAAGCCAGATAGAAGACTGTTCCCAACTACTACCCGAGGTGCCTGGATTTATTCTGCTAAATGATGCCTAATAACTAGAAAAACTATGAATCTCCTCCTCTAATAGTAATACTTAGTGCAATGCTGGTTCTTTGAATCGATATGAAATCATGATGAAGGCAGATTCAGGATCTTCTTGCAATCCCTCCTCAAGCAACTCCCAGGATTCGGCATTATCTCGGCACTCTCCTCTGTCTGTGTTTCAATTTTCACCCTTGACCCTACAACCTCTCCAACTTGTTCTTTTTCTGCTGTGCTCTGCTTCTCTGCATAATCTGAGAATTTAAAATTTATTTTAGCTCGATCCCCATGGAAGTTAATGGCAGCTTGGTCATAAGCCCTGGCAGCTTTCTCCGCCGTCTCAAAGGTCCCCAGCCAAACCCGAGCCGCCCGACGCGGGTCTCGGATTTCAGCCACCCATTTGCCCCATGGTCTCTGCCTCACCCCTCTGTACTTATCCTCTGTCTTCGCCCTCCTACTCCAGCTGTTAGGTTTTGTCTTTGTTCCCTGCTTTTCATCTTGTTGTGTGACTGGGAAGAAGAAGTTGCAACCAAGACAGCCATAGATTCGGCAAACCTGACAGGTTTCAGGATCAATAGAGCTCGATTGGTGGTGGGTGGTCCCACTGCTAGAAGAGCACCACGACGTGGCTGCCGAGTGGTAATCGTGATCAGGAATAGCGGCACCCGATGAGATCACGTGGATGAGGGTTGAGACTATAATTGAATTCTCTTGCTCTTGGTCCGGCAACGATCCTCCACCTCGCACCCAACCAGAAGAGGCCATGTTTTCTAAATACCTTGTGATGTTATAGTTTGTCCAAACTTTGGCAAGTATACGTTCGTACATTCACAATCACAGTCACTCCTCACTTCCCTTGGCGTGGCGTGGCTCCTTCTTTTGAAAAAAGAAAAAAAGAAAATAAAGGAGAAGGATTTTGGAGAGTGAGGGTGAATGCTGTTATTGATTAAAGGGAGGCAGGGTCAATAAGAATGCAGGGTTACCATTTGAGAGGGTGCGTGGATTTAGCGACGCGTCTATATATAGTAATAAAAATATACGTACAAGATTAGATATGGTAATCTGTAGAAAACAGCAAGGACTTGTAAGCTTGCTGAAGAGAGGGATGTTGGGCACGTGAAGAGACGGAGGATGGATCTAGAACTTTCGAAGCAGCAGCAGCATCATATATATCGATCAATGCAACCTACGTGGGACTGTGGGAGGGTTTTGCTTGGTCTGCTTCTGACTATAACAGGATACGTGGCATCACTGGAGCTTAAAACCTGGACTTTCCTATTGGTTCACCCTCTCACAAACTTAAAAAGCATCCAGAACCTTCCATCGGTTCAATGTTAATGCTAGAAGCTCCACATGGATAACAGGATAAGGGCGGCATCACTTGTCTAACTTCTTAAGAGTAGGAACTGGGAAAGGGTGCAAATGGGGAGACCATTTGAACGGATTATTTATTAAATTTTATTTTGGAAGTATAGAGTACTAGTTTCCATTTCTTATACGCAAAACCAGGGAGGAGCAAAGTTAAGGAAAAGAGCCATCGGATACAGGTGACATGAACAATGTAGCAAGTGTTGTTGTGAATGATATTCGTCTATATTTTCGTAAAGGAGAGTAATAAAAATTCAAACTCCTGATAATGTAATTCGTTTAATTGATACCCAGTATCGCCATTAACAATTATATTCCATGCATTCATGAATCATGGCCTTCTTCAAATATTATCTTGAAAGACTTGTCTTAATTTGCGTGACAAAGAGAAATGCATATTGAAAAAAGAATTGTTGAAGTTTCACATTGACATATGCTCTTTATAAATAAAAATAATCTTTTTTTTTTTTACTCGAATTTTGAGAGTCCAATTAAACTTAATATTTTTAATACGATATCAGAGTTTACTCCAATTTCAATGTGATCCACCCACAGATGTTCATGCCTGCAAATTTCACGTTTCAGATATTCATTTCTAAGCGTGTGTTGAAGTTCCACATTTATTGGATGTTTAAAGAATATATTCTTTATAAGTAAAGACAATTCTTCCTTTCTTGACTCGAGTTTTAAGAGTGGAATTAGACCCAATATTTTTAATAAAAATATCAAATAGTTATACAAAATTATCTGTATTCGTAAGAAATTACAGTCACGTGGAAATAAGAAGTAACCATAACTAGTTCTCTACTCTTCATCATCCTGATGAACGCCTCTGTGTTAACCTCTCCATCATCTGCATATTTTAAAACCAATAAATAACTCACTAACATAGAAAGAAGTAATGAACACTAATAGAAACACACAAGAATGAAAATAAATGCAGAAAGTTTACCGGCGTATGTACTATGTACTTGAAATAACGTTACATCGTGAATTTCATTTGGTTTGAACATCGTCGGGCCAAGATACAGATTCACCCAAATTTTCATGTGAAAGGGTGGCGATGGGCCTCGACGAGGTTGGTTGGAATCAAACAGATTCAGAAAGAAGGGGAGAGAGACTGAGAGAGGGAGCTTACCATTCTTTCGTACTAGTTTTACCGGTGTCGGACTTGGGAGAGAGACTGACAAGGGATGTTTGGTGAAAACTCAGAAGAAACCAGACAACTTGTTTTTGGTTATGTCAGGGTGGGACTTGGGCAGCATTTCACTTTTTTAGGTCCGACCCGTTTTAGTTGTCTAGTGTCTTTTTCTTAGTTTTTATATTTTGCTTTTGTTTTCAAAATTTTCTCAAATAAGATATATCTTTGAATGAAGCATTTCCTTTTACTTCGTTATCTCTAATTCAAATATATTTTTAATTTTTGTTTAATAATATTACTCTTGATCAGAGAGTGTAAAAGAAAAAAGAATAGATATCAATCGTCTTTGACCTTTGTTTATATGGCTTTTGTTTTGTTTTAAATGCTGAATTGAGAAAAACAAAGCAAATTACTCCCTACGGCGCACAATTTGAGAATCACTTTCCCCGAGCCGCAAAGAGCCCATGTTGGTGGACAGTTCCAATGTCCTTTCATGTATAATTTCTTTTGTTTTTTTTTATCCTTTGAAGAAAAAAGTGACGAGCAAAGGCTACAAATATGATAATGATCAAATGTAATTGAGTCATCTAGCTTGTTTCAACAATCTAAGTCTTTGAGTAGATGAATGGCTTAGTCTATAATGCCATACATTAGCAGAGACAATTTCATTCATTGTACAACTAACAGAGGAAGCTAAAGCTCGTTGTTGGGGTGATATGAACTGATACAAGCCATGAATGCATTTAGCTAATCCAATCATCTTTCAAGTTAGGAAATTCTAGATGAGACAAAAATCTTGGTAAAAAATAAGGAAGTAAGAATAAGCAGTAGTGAATTTGCTAACAGAGACTAAATTAAATGTGAATTGGGGGCACATGTAGCACATTATACAAAATTAGATTTAGAGCAAGAATGATAGTGCCTATATTTCAACTTTCTGGGTATTTAGAAAGTTAACAAAAACTTTTGAAACAAGTTTAGATGAAGAAAATGCAATTATAGTGCAAGTGATGTGATTTGTAGCTCCTGTATCAATGATCTATGGCATATTATTATTAGAGCAAAAAAGAGTAACAACACATTTATTCTCAACCATAGGAACAAAATTTGATGACAACTGATTGACCTGAGCTTCTAGTATTTTCTCTATGATTGCAGCTTGTTGTAATAGGCTTAGCAAGCGTTAATATTGACACCGAGCCATTAGTGATTTCCGTGGATTGAGATTAGTCTTTGCACATTGAGTAAGTTGGAATTTGTTAGTATGAGACTGATATTGATCCTTTCCAAGTGATATATTCTGATTTGTTGCTTTTGAACAGTAATTTTTTTCATTATAATCTCTGATACTAATTTGATTGGCTCTCATATTGCCAGGATAGCCTCTGCTTCTATTGCCGATAGAATAACTATGTTTTTCATTTTTTTTGTATCATGTGTCTATGTTATAGCTCAAATTATTACAAAAATTGCAAACAAGCCTATTTCTAGTGTTATTATAAAACCTCCTTTGATTATCACCTTTCTAAATTTTATTAGGATGAATAAGATTTATATATTTTTTGTTCTGTGTAAAATTATATTGTCTTTGAATAACAAAAACTGTCGACTCTTTTATATTTTTAGTAGAAACTAAATATTGTCTTTCATGCTAAAGACTGAAGTATAAGGGAGAATAGCTTATTAATAATAGGTAAGGACTTTATTAACAAAATATGAGACTTGATAATAGAGAATTTTTCATTTAGACTTTTTAAAAATCTGATGGCTTAATCATTTTGCTACCACTTCTTCATAGTCTAAAGTGTCTCACAATTGTATTGAGAAGTGCAAGTACAAAAACAGTTATAAGATTACAAAATTCATCCCATAAGATATTTAATAGAGTAAAAAACTCTATAATAGTAGATGAATTCTACTTAAATCCGTATATTTCTTTTGCAATTCTAAAGCCCTAATGACATCTCTTTGAGAACCTAAACATTAGCTGTATTATCAATCCACAAGATACTTTTGATAATTGAAGGAGAAAGTGATCTTACCTACTATGAATAAGCTGTCATGTTACATATCTCCCATGCTAAATACAACGAGTCATTCTTCTTGAGGACTTTTATAATACCATCAACAAACTTGAACTTATTCTTTCAAAGTAATATCATGCGCATAGACTAGTGCCAAGAGTGATAGTTCGATCCATTGAGTGGTGGAAAAACCAAAAACAATGAAAGATTTCATTCGGGTGCAAATAATATGGATTTGAGGGATTCTCCTTAGTTCTTGTATTGATTGGAAACACTTGTCTCCGCTTCAGAACTTCTAAATACTACATTCTCAATGTATTGAAAGAGAAGGAATAAAATAATTTGATGTAGCATTAGTCTATAAACATGTTTATTTTTTGATAGAATTTAAGAGAAAATATGTGAAAATCTTAATCTGATACCATAATAAAATTTTAAGAAAAGAAAACTTTGAACTTTATTGAATGTTTTTAGATAAATTGGACAAGACTAACTGATTTCTATATATAACAAGTCAGTACTTAATCTCAAATTCAGTTGGATATCTAATTATACAAACTCTCTTAACCAAATACTAATCGCAAAAAAATCAATAGAAAAATTACAATTAGTAAATAGTAAAATAATTTTGGTAGTTAGGTTAATTAATTAAACAGTTTTGGCAATCCAACTTTAAAAAGAATGTGATATTTATATTTAGCTCCTCTTTTCTAAAATATATTTTTCTGTTAATCTTTAAAGAGCTCGTGTTATATAATAAAATAAACTTAAAAAAGAAATAAATAAAAAATCCTCCTAAAGCAAGGGATGAGAGAGGGAGACGGGAGATGGAAACCCAGCAAAACCTTATCTGATGGATCCACACCATGAAACAAAGGTGTAGTGTTTATCACAGAGTGGATTTGATAATGAAACCATTAATTGAGATTTGTTAGTATGAGGTCTTATAATATGGGATTATTATTTTTTACTGAACATGGGGTTGACTTGGTGGAAGAAAAGAAGAGTTAGTGAAGAATCAAGAAGGTGCACGTGAAAGCAACGCCTCTTCGCTGCACACCCACTTTCTCGTCTCGTCTACACCATCCCATTCATTGTTAGCACGCGGTTCATTATATATTATATTATATTTCATATATGTGTGCGATTTTTACACACAAACTTTTCTTTAAAAAATTATTTATTGCCATTGATCCCCACCTCCACTGTATTTTCAAATTAATACATACGTATAATAAATACATTGCACAACTACGTAAAAGCCACACATCACGACTGACCTACACTCCTTCCTTAATTCTAACCTTTTCTTTTCCATCTCAACGCGTATTATTAAATATTAAATTTAGAAAAACATTGATCACTTGCCGCCTTTCCCTAACGCTATGCTTACGCATTTTTCCTAAGAATTTTAGTTCATCATCACGGCGGCAGCACCAAACCTAACAGTCTTCAGCTCCTTCGGGTGAGGCCCACCGAACCCCGTTTGGTCTTTTCTCCCCCTCTTACGGTTGTTGGTGATCATTTTCTCCTTCTCCTTCTCCCCTTTCAACCAAACCCCAAACAGTTTTAAACTTTCTCCACCTTCACCTACCGCCTTTTCGTCATCATCCTCTTCTTCGTCGCGGCTGGACCCACTACTTCCTTGCCGCATTATGCCATTGATCTGATCCGGTCCCACCTTCAGACAATCCCTCAGAAAAGACACCAGCTCCTCGCACTGTTTCTTCGCTTGCGCCAGCTCCCACCTCAGCATTTCATTATCCTTTCTCAGTTCCTCATTCTCTCCCGACAAGTCTGCATACTGTGGACCCGTCGTCTCCACCAATCCCGAGTTCTTCAAATCAGTGGACGATGTCGACGTGGACGCCATATCATCTCCCCCGGAGTTCGATGCTGAATTGCCTCCACCGCCGCCGGACTTCCCCGACGATTGTGTCACTGTCTTCCGCCGTTTGATTTCGGAGAGAAGCTCCTTCTGTCCTCGCTTGAAATATTCATTCGCGAATTCCCATTTGTCTGGAACTATCTTTCGGAATCCCTGAAAAATACCCAATCAATTTATGGCCATTTAATTAACAACAAAACCGCCAAAAACATCGAACTCAACTGATTCAATTAGCGTTCTCGTAAAATGAATATTCAACTCCAGCGGTCGAATTGAGGGGAAAACGACACATGATCCTACCCTACACGTGCCTTAGAGAGTTAGGTGTTAGACGGCGCAACTACCATTAGAATAGCAATAGTGTGCACCAGTCAAGTTCCCATTGTAAAACAAAATCACAATCAGAGGGAACGCTGAAAGAGGCACTTTCCAATACGATACGAGGAGAATTCTTAACGAGTTTTGTTTTTATTTTATCTTTCTCTCTATATTTAGATGTTCAAATATAAATTGGCCATTTTGTGTTATTTTTAAATATCTGAAAAATCATCTGTTATAACAAATATTTTTTAAATAAATTTTTTTATGGCACAAATATTTTTATATTCTTAATTAATGACTGGCATAGTAGTATCTCTCTATAATTTTATTTTCTTTTTTTTTTAACAAAATTAAATTTTTAACATAAGATAATTGTCAAAAAATTTTTGAAAAAAACTTATTTATCACAAATTTGTGACTTTTTAAATAAAAATTTTATTTAATAAAAATAATTTATAAATTAATTTATAACTTAATTAAAATTTTATAAATTATATGCTATTTAAAATAGTATATAATTTATAAATTTTAAATTAATTTAAATAAATTTATTTATTAAATATTTTTAATTTAATTAAATAAATTTATAAATTAATTTATTAAACTTGTTAAATAAATTTAAAATTTTAATCACTTAAATATATATAACTCAAAAGAAATTATTATAACTAATTTAAAATAAAGTAAATGTCTGCCAAAATTAAAGGCATTTCGCAATATTGAGTAAAATAAATCTACTAAGAATCATGTTTAATGGAGAATATTTTAATATATATATATATATATATATATATATATATATATATATATATATATATATATATATATATATATATATATATGGCATAAAACAATTCTGAAATATAAAATTAGTCATTACACTCCATATAATTAATTTTCTTTCAAAAGTCTAATATTAAAATCTTTTGAAAAATTTTGAACCGTAAGGATTAGATGAGTGGAGAGGGTCTTATCTTATCTATTTTATCTTATATGACATAAATGATAACATTGCCGTAAGAATTTTAAAAAGTCTAAAAATTATAATTATATAAAAATTTGAAATAATTAATCCCAAATGAAAATACCTTATTCTCACCCAAAAAAAAGATATCCAATAATCCAAAACAATATGTATGTTCCTAAGAAAAAATGAGACTGCGAAGAGAAATTAAGGAAAAGAGATTGGAAGCGAACATACATAGGTATTAAGCTGGCGGACAAAGCTGGAGAAGTTGTTGTGCTTGAAATGATTGGGAAGCAAATCCTTTGCAAAATCCGCATGCTTCCACACCACAAAAGTGTTGCCACTTTCCCCCCACGATATCACCTCGTCCGTCGTGGGATCATCCACCAACTGGTACGTCTTCGTTAAAAACGGCGCCGGCGCCGATCGTTGCGACATCTCTTCCCGATCTGCCCTTCACCTACCTCAGAAATTCACTCCGATTCCCTATCTGTTATCTTATGCAATAGCAATACAGAAAAAGAAATAGAAAATCCTGAATATAAATATATATATGCCCTTGGGGTGGAGAAAAATTAAGAGGAAGAACTAAAAAGGAGGAGAGCGGTCAAGAACTCCCAATCCCAGCAATAGAAGCCAGAAAGGAAGAAGCGAGAGTGAACTAAGTTATCAGAAGGCTTTCTGCTATTATCAAAATCCATGAATCCAAACCACGACCAGTCGTTTGAATTGGGCGACGAAAAATACCATAACTTCTGCAACCAAGTGAAAGGAAAGGAAAGAGCGAGCGATGAATAATCTTCAATCTTGCCCGAGACTCTTTTATATCGATAGAGGAAGTCAATCCAAACAAGGTGACGTAGGTTCCAGAAATTTTGAGAAACACTAAAATCTAAAATTAATTACACGCAGCCCCAACCTCCGACTTTAATCTTTCTTTGAATATATACAGAGGTTAATAGTTTGTGCAAAGAAGCTTCCATTCCAATGCATTTTGATGTCGGAATAATATTGTTGTTTTTATTTGAGAAAATCGTGTATTCTACCCTTTAAAGATGGACGCGTGGGCTTGGCATTCTCTCGATAGTGACTTTTTCTACGAAAGGATACAGGCGAAGAAGAAAAGAACGGGAAGGGGTGGGTAAGGGGGGTTTTTTCTTCGCTCCCTCACCTAACCCTTTCCGTTTCTACATTGCTTCTATGCATCGTTATCGTTGTTGCTATTCTGATTAATAATATTATTAGAATATATAATAGTACTTTTTCATCTATCTTTCTTCAATTGGTCGTGCCCACAGGTTTGTCCTTAATATAAATTAGAACTTTCTGGCCCTTGCAACCGCCCAACCATATTAAGTATGGACCGTCGAAGCAAAACATTACTAATTAACCTCGTGCATGTGATTTGTATTAATTTTTCCTTGGAATTTTCCAGCGGCAACACTTTGTTATCCTTTTAAAATTGGTTGCACGTATTATACAGTAAATTGCAATCTCAGATGTTAATTACGGGATGCTAGTTATTGGAATTTGGAAGTCAATGGGTACGAAGAAAAAAGAATCATTTTCGGTTTGGGATTCCTCATAGTGAGGCGTTGAAAATTGGATCACGAGGAGGCTCAATCTACCTTTGTTTTGCAGAGTTAGATATTTTTTGACTTTATAAACTCAGTTTGAAATTGCAGTCAGTTTAAAATATAAAATTATTATAAATCTTTCAATTACATTAACGACGATACACACAATAGGCAGTGAAATAAGTGATTGAAAAGTGAAAGCTAATCATAGAGCGAATGCTACATGTATAATATCTTGAACAGTGACGGTCTTTATGGAATCATAGTCACAAGAGTCTGTAAAAATGAGAGAGATATTCCCCCGCCGAACAATCGAAGAAAGACAGTTGTATCAATTTGACAAATGCAAAGTGTTTGAAGAGACGCCGCTGATACCATTTCAACGTTTCGTTAAATGCGTGTTTGAAAATTCCAAATAAAATCTGAACCCAATTTGAACACAAAACCACTTGCTTTCCCCTCGTGTCTCTAGCTTGCGGCGCCCCGCCTTCACATCCGTCCCAACTCTTCCTTTTTCTTTTTCTAATTTGGTGTTAATTAATTAATTAATAAACACCAAATTAGAAAGAGAAAAAGGAAGAATTGAGTTAGAACTTTAGCTTAAGTTAAATGACTACTTTACTATTTTAATCTACAAAATCAATAATTAAATTTAAAATATATTAATTGATTTTTTAACCAATATTTTTATACTAATGGTTAGCAAAAATCTTTATTTTTAAATATTTTTCACAAAATTTGTTCCCTATAATTATTTATCCTTTTCGGCAACTCACTAATATGAGCGGGTCTGTTGCTGACTTTCGTTCTATTGTTAACATGTAGACCGTATACCGCCGAATGTGTACGGTGTAAGGAATATAATATATAGTCAAAAGGCATTTGGCATTTTTTAATTAAAAAGAAAAAGTATACAAAGAATGCGTTTAACAAATTAAATAAATTATTTTATAATTTATTTATAAAATTTTTTGATTAAATTAAAAATATTTAATATAAAAATTTATTTAAATAATTTATTATTTTTTATAATAAATTACGTTATTAATTGATAATTTTTATATTTTTATTATTTTATTTAAATTCTATCATTATTTCACTGACCCGTAACATAATTTTTTTTTTTTATATTTTTTTCACACGCCTTTTTTTGACTATTCAAGCGACATAATCAGCAAATTAAAAATAGGTGAGTTTCTATTATTTTGAAATTACTTAATGACATGTAATTATTAATAAAATATAATAAATTTTATTTAAATATTTTTTATGTCATTTTATATTTATTAATTAATTTAATAATTAATTTTATCAAATATTTTTAATTTAATAAATTAATTTAAATTTTTTTAATTTTTAATTTTTAATTAATTTTTTATTTTTTAATTAATTTATAAATTAATTATTTTTTATTATCAGGGAAAACAATATAGGCCGGCAAAGCCCATTGGAAAGTTTTATATGGTCTGTGCTTGGACTCAGAACTCGTGGCTCAGAATGTGTGTTGTCCTCATCAATCACTATTGAGTAGTGGGTACATTGTGAACGGGTAATCATATAAAAGACCCAACCCAACTCATCCAAGCTGGTTCCCACTGCCTTCCGAGGTGCTGTCTCTTTCCTTCTTTTTATTTTTTTTATTTTTTATTTCATACAAAAAAAATAATAGAATTTTAATATTTTAAAATTTTTATATTCAAATTTATACTTAAATTTAAATAAAAAATATCAAATTTATAATTCTGTATTTATATAAAAAATTACAAAAATTTAAAATTAACTCTTTAAATAAAATTAAAAAGTGTATTATCTCTTTAAAAAATATCTCTATTTTTTTATTTATTTGATATTATATTATTGTACATATAAAATTTTAAAATATAATATTTAATAAATTAATATTTATAAAGTATATTATTTCTGCATTCTTCAATTGTAAAACTTATTTATCTACTTTTTTATAATTTTAGAAATTATAAGATTAAATTGTTTATTTATACTTCATTTATCTTTATTATTGACTTGTATTTGATTTTCCAAAAAAAAAAACATAGAATTTTCAATCTCATTCTTCGAGACAGTCGTTACTAACAACACATATATATGTGGACTATCATTTCATTACCGAAGTCAGTGAAATTGTAATGGGGATTTACTTCTAACTTCAATTTATAACTGTAAATTAGACTCTTCTTAAATGCTGTGTATTCGAAAGCTTGTAAATTGTAATGGGGGTATGTTACTTGTTTGATCCTACTCAGTAAACTTGATGAATTGGTGTTCGAGATCCTCAACAATATCTGTTCCATTTTCAGATATTGTCGATCACAACAAAGCCCATAAAAAATTCATATTCGGCTACATCAAAATTCTAACATGGTCTCTGGTTTAAACACCGCACGCTAGAGACAGCCAAAGCAGCAAAGATGCCAGGCATCGCAATATTCCTATCTGCTTAAACTCCCAAGTTTTTCAGAAACAAGTAGGTTCTACCCGATTAAGCGAATTTTTATTTTTTGACGGAGTTCGAAAATTGTTATATTCTTCATTAGCAAAAGTAGCAACCGGCCACCCAAAATTCATAAAAGATAAATAAATGCTGGCGAACATCCTCTGACCCTTTTTTTCTTTTTTAATTTCGGCTTCACACGGACTTCTGACGCCAAACAAAACTACTTTAAATCTACCTTAACAATACATATCCAAAAAGTAAAAGATCAAGAAAGAAAGAAACCCCACGCATAGACTAGAAACTGCCGACAGCTTCATAATGCCAAGTAATTAGTGAATCCCAGACAATTGGGTGGTTAATTTAAGACCGTGGAAGGTGGGGAATCATTGTCAAACTGGTACTAGAGGGTTTGTTTGGTTAACTTTGATAAACCAGCCGGCTAATTATGATCAGCATCAGCATGAACTTTGACGCACTGCACAAGCAACCACCTGAGCCCACTGCCTCAACCTTGTCTTCACTGTTTGGGGATTATCGCCTTCCTCACACACAGTCATATCCCAAACACAACCAAACAGTTAGATAATTATCAAATCTGCTGAAATTCAGACCTGTGTATTAAAATTAAAAGCAAACTCGAAAATTAAAAAAATGTACACCTCGGCTGAATATGGCGGTGTGGGGACTAGCGAGTGGAGAGGGAGACTTGGAGTGGAGGGAGTGGTTGTAGTTCTTGTTGACGACATGGTAGAGGCCGAGAGCAGGTAGAGTATCGGACAAACGCTGATCTAGCTCCACCTCAAGGGACGACTCGAATCCGAAACCCAATTCAATGCAAGCCTTGAGCTCGTCCACATCCTCGTCCGTCAAGCTCTTGCTCCGGCGCTTCTTCCACTTCCCTTTCCGTCGAAACCATGCCTCGTCGCGATATGCATCTGTCGACCACGATCGCTGCTTGTACAGCGGTTGAGACATGGGTCGTCTGTGTGAATGACCCCCGCCACAGCCCCTTTGGTCTAGGGTTGTGCGGAGGTCGGGGGACCTCGCACCCTGGCTTGAACACCGCAATGGCTTATTAGGTTTGTTTTGGCGCCTTTAAATGCCCATGATGCAGCGGTCTTTATGGGTGTGAAGTGGTGGCCCAACAAGGACCCACTACCTCTTCTTCATTGGTCCACGTCACGATGATCTGTCTTTTCCCTTTCACCTTGTATTTTGTAGCAAACTCAAGGGGCTTGAGATATACGATTATAGGAAAAGTTAAGATTACTTAATAATGATGTGGAAAAAAAAAATGTAAGGTTCTTGCCCGCCTATATATGAAATTTCCAACTAATGCATTTCCATTCATTTTAATGCAACTAATAATAAAGTCTTAGTTGAAAGCAACCTAATGTGGTACAATTCTTTATTGAGAGATATTGTGGTCAATTAAAATTCATTCATTCAGAGCACGTCGCGTGAAGTATTTTTAGCCAGCCTTGCAGGAGCTTCTAATGTTATATATATTCAAGAATTTCCTACCTAATTACTGAGTTTCTCTGATTCACTCCTGAACACTATTTATATGTCATTTATTGATACATTGGAACCCTACCCCATCGAAGCAAACAGAACCACAAATGACCAAATTTTGGAAGCACTTTGTGTTTCTGAGAATTGAGTTGTAATGGACAAAACTAGAATAATAGTAATGTAATAAGCAGACTGTTGTAATTGCGTGCCAAATTCACCTACTCAATCAAACTTGTGGGTGGGGGGAGTGTATATAAATAACATGTAGATACGCTCGCGCTAATATAATAAAATCCAAAAAGCAGGGGATGCCATTACTCATAAAGGGTTCACTTTGGTGTATAATTGCTGGCAAAATGAAAAATAATTAACTTTTGTTCTCCAATATACAAGTTAAGTGGATTTTGCATGCTTATGCTCTCGATAGTAATTACGAGGAGAAAAGAACCCCGGAATGTCAGAAGCCAATCAATCTTTTTTTTTCCCCTGAATGGGTCATAATTAGGATTTAAAAATAAATTTTAGCTACACCAATATCATAATGCCTTGTCAACTAAGGAACGGGACGCATTGGATTTGACTAGTGTTCTGCTCACATCATTTTCGTCAAAGGGAAGGAATGACCCACATCAACATCATACTCATCATCATGAAGCATTGGCCCTCCTCCTCCATCTCTCTTTAGCCTTTTTACACATTTTAATTCATTTCGGCGATAATGGGTTTCTAATTTGTATTTGTTGGGCTTTGATATCGGGCCGGAGAAGAAGGTCCATGACATGATGGACGCTTCTCGCAAGAGGCAATTCTGAGACGTTGACTATATAATGTTGGATTGGATGAAAGAGAGTGAAAACAAATTGATTTTCGACGCAGAACCGGTTTCACTTGTTTTAGGAAAAGACAGTGAATTACTAGTTAAGATAACAGCTCATTCCATTTAGGTTTCTTTCAAGTGCATAAAATTGACATGACACATAAAAATCTTAGATAATTCTTCTATCCCTCCACAAACACACGCACACCACCATCTTCTCTTTTATATATATTTGTGGACCAGGGATCGCCTACAATTAAAGCTGTGATTTTATTCTACCTCTGCCATGCGTGGATAATTGCAAATTGCTGTAGAGTGTAGATACAGGCTCCTTTTTTGTGACCCCTTCTTTTCATCTTTTGCGCCCCCTCCCTTGATCCACGTACGTACTGGATTTCCTATGCAAGTCATCTTATACCAAACCTATCAAACTCACGTCTGAAACTTCACTTTATTCTGTCCTTATCACACCCCAGTGAAAGTCATTGTTGCGTTGCTTGTTGCTCATTGCTTATTGATATCTCTCTTGCCTTTACCCTTCTTTCTATTCTCATCTTTACTTGATACCCTCTCCAACTTTATTTTGAGAAACCAAGCTTTTCCAATATAAAAAAAAATATCCAAGTCTCGCACGAGGGTTCACTAATTTACATCTTCAAAACTCTAGTCTCATAGCACCTAAGGTTAGACATCAGCTATAGCTGGGTTATCATCAAGGAATGTCTAATTGGAAGGCAACATATATATATATATATATATATATATATATATATATATATATATATATATATATATATATATATATATATATATATATATTGCCCTCTCCCCTCTATCTCTAAGTAGCTCCCGTTTGTCTTGGAATAGGAGAACAAGTTTCTTTTTTTCTTTTTATTACCATTCAAAAAATCCATCTTTTGGAATTTTATTTAAGTGAAGGCAACATATATATATATATGTACATGTGTGTGTGTGTGAAGAACATGCTGTGAAGCATCTTTTGTTGGACAAATTAATGTATTAATATCAATTGGTGTTAAGATAATATTTAAAGGTACGTAGGTAATGATCTTACCCTACATATGATTTTATTCTTCAACCCATGCACTCACATCCGATACATCAACCATCACATGCTTATATTGTTAAACTAATAAATATTACATTAATTCCAATTTCCTGTCATTATTTATTTAGAGAAAGAGGGAGAGCAGAAGGGGGAGGTTGCCGGTGAGCATAATTAGTACCTACATCTGAGGCAGATCTCAGTTATTTGTTTGATGAGCGAATAATAAAAAAATGAACCTTGTGAGGAAATTATTTTAATATTTGAGTAAGCATCGTTACTTTTTTTTGTTTTTTTCCATTCAAATCCACGGAATTGAATTGCCTCCCTTTATAAACAAATATGTAAATAATTAAGAAATTAAAAAATTCTCACACCTAGTGTCACAGTCGGTAGTCTTTTATTTAAGATCAAGATATATATACTCTAGCATAGCATTACAATACCATAAAATTAACTTGAATTTTCTCTTGAGATTTAACCCGAACTTGCATTAATTGGTAATAAGACGTACAATGAGTTTAATTAATACATATTAACTCCGAAATTGGTCTCAAATTCTCCCAACTCAGCAACGTGGTTCGATGTGTGATAGGATCAAAAATGGAGAAGAGGAGAATTTGAGAAAAAAGAGAGAAGAGAGAAGAAAAAAAAGAAGAGAAGACGCGAAAAAAGAGAATTCTGTTAACCATGCCTCTTACACGTGATTCTACTAGTATATATCTCTATGCATACAACGATCCCTATTCAAATACTAAGATACCCTTATTAACCCACTTACAATGACTCATGAACCCTCCTAATATTCTGATACATAACAATATTTTTCCCACGAAATCACCTTTGTCCCTAAGGGTGCAGCCAACTAGTAAAATCAGAAACTGCTTCTGAATGTTAAACCAAAGCTTTCAGGTAGCATCTTCTTCCAGTTCGACCTTTCATTTGACCCAAACTTTTGGTGATAGCTCTGCCTCTTTTGTGGACATGGTGATGGTCTAGAATAGCTTCAGACTCTCGTTTAGTTGAAATTGCATCCCACTCATCAGGTAATGCCCTTGGTTGAATGCCTTGCTCTTTAGCTCTGATGAGCTTCACGGGTTTTCCTTGGAACTGAAATTCCAAGCTCAAGTTAAGACAATTCAATTTGATGATACCCAAGGTCTTTAACCATTGCATTCCAAGCACCATGTCATAACCCACCAGTGGAATGAAGATTACACTTGTATCAAGTTCTATCCCTTGCATTACCTATTTCAACCATTCACACATTTTCCTTCCTTGTAACTTGCCTCCATCTGTCATTGTAACGTTAACTGCTTCTATAGTCTTGATTTTCCCGGGCAACTCCTTCTCAAATTCTTCATCTAGAAAATTGTATGTACTGCCAGTATCCATTAAAATGTGCAGAACTCTCTTGCCTACATGCCTTGTCAACCTGATAGTAGGATCGGCAACAATGCAACCTCCATGTAATGCATTAAGGGTGATGAAAGAGTTGTCTTGTGGCTCATTGTTTCCCTAGTATCTTTCTTCTGCTGAATCTATCAATATCGTCTCATCTTGTTTCACCTTTTCATCATCCACCACCATTAAGTAAAGTTGCATCTTTTTCTTCTAAGGACAGTTATGACTAGGGGATTATTTATCATGGCAAAAATAGCATAATCCTTTGTGCCTATGTTCTTCTACCTCCTCGGGAGTTAACTTTTGCTGGAATCGTAAGGTGGGTTTCCCGAGTATGTCCTTTTGATCACTTGCGCCCACTACTCGATTTTTCCAGGGTCTTGTAACCTTATTATCAGTTCCACCCCATCTTTCCATTTCCTGGATGCCAAAGTCCTTAGTAGTTGTGGTGCTATTGTTCCTTATTCCCCTATTGTCTCCCTGTTCCTTATTTTTCTTCTACATCAACTCCACATTCAACTCTTGTAATTTGGCCAACCGAATGGCATCTAGCAGTGTTTTCGGGTGAAACAGCTTCATTCCAATTGCCAATTCTGGTTTGAGGCTCGTTAGGTAGTAGCTCAATTTCTATGCCTCTGTCAATTTTACTCTACATGCAAGTTGATCAAACAATTCTTGATATTCCAATAAATTGCCTTTCTGTTTCAATTGCATGAGTTCTTCCATTGGATCATCGAAGATAGATCCAAACCTAATCTTGATTGCTTCCACAAAGTTTTCCCACGTTATTCTTCCATTCTTGCTTTTCTCAAAATTCTGGAACCACCTATATGCAGCTTCATGTAGTGCTAGACTATAATCACCTTATTTTCCTCTGGTGTTCCATCTAACATGAAGAACCTATCACACTTAGAAATCCATCCATTAACATCCTCCGTTGTGAATCTTGGAATGTCAATCTTGGTGAAACGAGTAGGAATTTGATAATCTCCTACTCTCTCATTACATCCCTCTCATTGTTGCGATTCATTACCTCCATGAATTGGTATGAAAGCCCGCGGACCAAATCATGTAATCTCGTCAATTGTTGCTCCACTAAAGCCATTCTTTGCTCCAATTCTATACGTACACAATCTTCTGTGTCCTTGCCAGAAGTTCGAGATCTCGTGGCGTCGGCCATGGCTGGAACATTAGCTCTGATATCAGTTGATAGGATCAGAAATGGACAAGAGGAGAATTTGGGAAAACAGAGAAAAGAGAGAAGAAAAGAAATAGGAGAAGACGCGGAAGAAAATAATTATGTTACTAGTTGAACTATGCCTCTTACACGTGATTCTACCAGTATGTATTCCTATGCATACAACGACCCCTATTCAAATACCAAGATACCCTTATTAACCCACTTACAATGACTCGTGAACCCTCCTAATATTTTGATACCTAACAATGTGTCGATCGATTGTGTCAAATAATGAGCAAGTGACGAAATTTGCAAGGGAGGATGAACATCATAGTGCAAGATGAGACGGGACATTCCCTTTTGGAATGTAATTGACAAATTAGAGGATTTGTTTGTTGACAAATCAGTAATTTAGAAGGAAATTGGTAGTGGGTTTGAAGACAAGAAAACGATGTAGCCCATAAACTCCAATTGGACATGATCGGGTTAGATGATTTTCTTGTTTGACAAGGACCCCACACTGCCTGATAAATCCATCTCCAGTGTGGACTTTCCTTTATTCCCATAACCAATAATTGTTGACCTTTCCTTCTACGTTTCTGCTTTTGTAGCTTCCGATGTGCTACATGGTCCGTGCTTTCCTTAGAAGCCCTACACATCCAATTCAAACCTTAATTTGTGCCGCGTTAATTAATGACGTTGAAAAGACCGAGCAACTTGTTCACTCTTCTCGTCCAAATGCATAAGCCAAACCCCTAGAGCCTTTCCTCACCGGAGATCGATCAACCTCATTAATTTAATCAAATATTTGAAAGTTGTATACGGATCCCGATCCACAACAGAGTAATTAAAATATGACAAATTAAGTTGAGGAAAGTACTCTTGGTCGAAGAAAACGAAAACAGAAACGGTGCTTTTGAAAGGAGGGGATTTGTTGATAAAGCAGTGTGAAAAATGGGCCATGCAAACCCCCTAAAAGTCCAACAAAATCAGATTCTTAACATAAGAGGGGCATGAGTGGCGTTCGAGTTGCTTTCCAAACTAAAATGGGTTCAACTGGATAGTTTACCTAATGAGGTAAATGGATTCTTTATAACTACGGCATTATTCTATCATGAAAATGTTCGTGTTCAAACTGTTAATGTGCGCAACACAAAGCCGTTGACCAATCCCATCTTTACCCACCAAATGATCATCACCAGTATTGACCTCATTTTGTTTCATTAAAAAAAGATCAAAATTATAGGCCACTTATCCTCTCACATAACGTCGGTTTATATATATATATATATATATATATATATATATATATATATATATATATATATATATATATATGCACTAGTTCGTAAGTCAAGCTTTTCTTACGCCAAAAATCTGAGAGAACTTAGAGCGATAATATTATAATGGAATTTTGCAGAATATCATATCAGTATTTCGGTGGTCACGTGCTTTATTTACCTACACTTCCGTTCTCGTTTGTTGCTGATAAAAGAAAACGCCCAATTAGTTTTTTGAGGGGTTTCAATGATTGAGCAGTGAGCTCAAATCAACGGTGATGGTGCTACCTGAACAGTTGCCAACATCAAATCTTTACAATGGCTTGTAGTGTGGGATGCGTCCGAGGCTAAGAAGAGACGTTAGGCTATCTAACTTGTAAGCGGTGCCAAATCCTTACTTACTTTGTTGTAGGATTCCCTTAAGCTTTGAAGATCGAAGGGAAGGGTTGAGGTCAGTAAAGATTTGTGAGATGGGATCATTTATTGCTTTTTGTTTTTGTTTACTTAAGTGGGATCATTTATTGGTTAGGTTGTGGAAACTTGGGAGATAGAAAGGTAGGCCCATGTGAGTAGTACACACCAAAAAGTATGAAAATCTGTGATCGTTAAAGAGTTTGATAAGAGGAAGGGTGGTGAGTGATTGCAACTTGTCACCGATGCTTTAATGGGAAGCAGAGGCAGCTTGTGAAGAGACTAAATGATGCAAGCTATTTAAGATTGATTATGATTTTGGGTGAAGCTAAGCTAGCATGGAAGTTAACGAACACCAAACTGGGATATATATTGGTACTTGGGATGGCAAGTGGAAGGATTAAGCTTTGCCTGCCTTCCATTGGAGAGACATTCCTGGTTAAGCTAATGACCAATGATTAATATATATTAGCTTTCTCTTCATGTTTCTTAAGAAATAAAAAGATTACAAGGTTAACGTTAAGAGAACAACAATGTGGCATTATGATTGTGTTGTGTGCTTAGCTTTAAACATTTGCTTTATGGGCCACACATACCAAAAAGCACAAGTTCAACAGACCGAATGATTAGTCGCCAATGAGGCTTTTTCTTTCTAGATTAAGGAATTAAATGAAACTAAAAATTTGCACCGCATGAATAGCTCCCGTTGATAAAGGGACAGCCTCCCAACAAAATAACAGCTCCCAATACTCACACACACTTGTCTCTTCAATGAGCCGTTGCTCAACAGCTATCACTACAACTGTTTCCAGGGGTAATAAGGGAAATGATATTTTATCCCATTTCCCGAAATCCCAAACTGGGCTCCATCCTTTCCTTCCCCGTTATAAATCACCAAGCTTTCTCCACATGCCGAGCTCTCCCTCTGCCCTTGGAAAAAGCTCTCTCTTCCCATCTTTCTCATTTTGATACACTCAAAACTCAAAGCAGAAATAAAAGTGCCAAAACAATAATTTCACAGATACGACCACAGAAACATAGATCAATTTCCAAGCAAAAGCACCCATCTCTTTCCAAAACAATGGTCGACGTGGACCGCAGGATGACCGGTCTAAACCCGGCTCATATAGCCGGCCTCCGCCGTCTCTCCGCCAGAGCCGCCGCTGCCTCCTCCCTTCCTGTACGTAACGGTCTTCTCTCATTCTCTTCTCTTGCCGATAAAGTCATAACGCACCTCCGCAACTCAGGCATACAGGTGCAACCTGGTCTTTCTGATGCGGAGTTTGCTCGGGCCGAGGCTGAGTTTGGCTTCGCATTCCCTCCAGACCTGCGAGCCGTTCTCGCCGCTGGCTTGCCCGTCGGCCCCGGATTCCCTGACTGGCGCTCTGCCGGAGCTCGCCTCCATCTCCGTGCTTCTCTGGACCTACCAATCGCTGCGATTTCTTTCCAAATTGCCAGGAACACTCTCTGGTCCAAGTCTTGGGGTCCGAGACCATGTGAACCGGAGAAGGCATTACGAGTTGCTAGGAACGCACTCAAGAGAGCTCCTCTTTTGATACCCATCTTCAACCATTGCTACATTCCCTGCAACCCCTCTCTAGCTGGCAACCCTATATTCTTTGTGGACGAGAATAGGATCTTCTGTTGCGGTTTGGATCTCTCAGATTTCTTCGATCGCGAGTCCCTGTTCCGGAGCTACGAATGCGATCTTCTGCTGAAGAAGCAAAGATCCGTTAGCGAGAAATCTGCCGGTACATCAACCAATTTCTCGAGGAGAAGCCTAGACACACCCGGAGGGAGAACACCGAGGTGGGTCGAGTTCTGGAGTGATGCAGCCATCGATCGACGGAGGAGGAACTCATCTTCGTCGTCATCTTCGTCGCCGGAGAGGTTTTTTGAGATGCCACGGTCCGTAATCCCAAAATGGGTGGAGGAGTACATGGAACAAATAGGGTCGGTTCTGAGGGAAGGCGGGTGGAGCGAATCGGATATATCAGAAATCGTGGAGGTATCGGCATCGGGGTTCTTCGAAGGAGAGATGGTTATGTTAGATAATCAAGCGGTGCTGGATGCTCTGCTGCTGAAAGCGGATAGGTTTTCGGACTCGCTTCGGAAAGCCGGGTGGAGCTCCGAAGAGGTATCGGAGGCTTTAGGATTCGATTTTCGACGGGAGAAGGAACGGAAACCGGTGAAGAAGCTATCCCCGGAATTAGTGGAAAGAATTGGTAAACTGGCAGAGTCAGTTTCCGGGTCATAACATTTTGCTTTTTCTTTCTTTCTTTTTTTTGGCTTTGCAGTAAAAACTTATATGACCAAATTTATTTTGATATTTTGAAATTTGAAGACCTCGGAGGAATTGGGGAAACGCAGCCGTTGTAGTCCCAAAACAAAGTGCAAAATAGATTGAAGGCCCCCAAATTACAATGCTTATTATCATATTATAAATAAAAATAGTTTATAGAGTGTTGTTGTGTACACTGTGACTGTACAGTAAATACTAAATGAATAAATGTGCTGACCAATTATAGTTTTTGAAATGTTGAAATGCTTAGCTTTCTTTCTGAATGAACAGTGGATGTGTATGAGGTATCTGGCGAAGAGATTGTCTAAATCTATTCAAGATGATGTCGTTTAAGGCAGCCATGAGCATTATTAGGAAATAGGAATTAGGTAGCCATTGCTTTCATATGCCTTTTGTGTTATCTGATAGAAAATCCTACGAATGGATGAAAGTGATAACACGAGGAAGAAGAAAGGGTCTCTTCTTTTAAGAAGTTGCTATCCTATTCCTAAGACTAGATAGTGATTTTTTTTTCCCTCAGCTTTCTTAGAATCTGAAAAAGGAAATGCATGTTTGGTTTGCAGTGTGGGCTTTCGCGCAGAACAAAAATGACACTCAAATCTCAAGTCTCTCTTTCTCTTTCAAGAGGTACAACACAATACACAAGGAGTATTATGTTAATGGTAAAGATATAATTGTACTTATTACAGCAAAGACAAGTGAATTGTGTTTGAATGACAAATAGAGAATCCGGATTTGGAATAAGAGATGGGAATTGATCAACTATATCAGCAAATCTTTTGTCATTTAAGACTAATATTCTATGCTTGAGATATCACTAAAAAAAAAGAAACTTTAAAATACCCTGTTTTCTTATCAATGGAAATAATCGCCAAAAATAAATGGGTAGCCATTGTTTGGTATGAATTTTTTTTTAAAACGTCTTATGTAATTTCAATTCTTATAAATCATGAACATAGTTGATCATTTGAATGTATACCCGAACCGAATAAAGAAGTTTTGAATATCAAAATTATTTACCTTATCTATAATAATTAAACATTTTTTGAAATGCTTAGAAGAAGGTGCAAAATTGGCATTTTATGGGATGGAAATTTCGCAGAAGACGCAGTGTTGTAAAGTAAAAGAGAAAGGCAGGTTTGGAAGGTAGTGGGAGGAGAGAGCGGGAGCACGTGAAGGATTCCGTACAACTGGAGGAGGGAAATTAGACAAATTAAAGTGGGATATGCTAATGAGTCAATAACTCACGTAATACTTACTTCAATTTTTAAGATTAAAATGAATTTGAAGTTTTGAATTAATCTTCTGCCTTTTACTCTTTTCATATCATATGAAAAGAAGGGTGTCCACTAGAACTCAAAACACGTTATAATAAAAAAGCTCTGTCCGTTTGTGAGAGCGTAAATGGTATGGGCAGAGAGATGATAGCTAAAATCTTAGTTGGATGTTTGGTGGGATGGAGCATTCAGAGTCACAGTGAAAGTAAAAAAAACAAACAAATTGGAGGAGTTCCCCTGCTAATGCTGGGTTACGAGGAATGGAAAGCAATAGTAAGTGAGAATGGGAAATGCCAAATGCGATGCTCTTCTTCCGCAATAAATGCTCCCCCAACGGTCACTGCCACCCCCACCGTTGATCTTGGTCATGTCATGTGCGCTCCCACCGGCACCGCCTCATGCTTTCTATCCACGTGCCATAGCCTCTAGGGTCCACCTCATGTTAACAAGTTTTAAATGATCTGTCATTTGTCTGGCGGAGAGGGTGATAGGTGGTGCCCAATGTGTCCTAACACTCCCCCCACTGGATCGCTCTCATAGTTTTGAGGTCTCTTCTTTTTGTCCTGAAAACGGAGGCAAACGTCGCTTGGTTTTGGACTTTGGACTCCAACGTGAATCACGAACAGTGGATGTGCGACTTTAAGGCAGAATTTGTCTTGGACCATTCGGCTGCTATGGTTGGTGTTTCATTTCGGATGTCCACTTCTTGTGTTGCATTATTGTAATCGTCCTCCTATTCTGGCCTTGAGTTTGTAATCATACTCTAAAAGCACATAGAAATGATTGTTTTTGAGTTGTAACTATCTTGGGGCCTATTTCAATTGACTAATCAAATGCCCTTCTTCTCTACTGCTTTAACAAATCCATAGCAACAATGCCCATGGTTGTTTCCTGCCCTATTTATGTCTCACTCACTCTCAGGGAATTGCTTAACCAATCACCTGCAATTATTATATAACAGTCATGGCATGAGGAACATTGTTTTCCAGCTTCATCCTTTCCAACACCTGACAACCCCAAAATCAGTTTAGCCAGAGAGCTAGCGCCAGGACACGAACCAATTGGCTTTCAGGGAATGTCTCTGTTGCAAAGCAGAACATTGTTGGATTATTTTAAGTTCAGCCACGTAACAGAGTAAAACTTACACACCCTGCCTGTTGAATAAGTTTAACGTAATATGCGGAACCTTTGAACCATGTTTGGTCACGCGTCAAAAGATGATGCCAAGTCCGCTCAAAATAACATCCCCTTTCCCTATACTCAACTACGGAATTTTATCCTATTCTCCCATAAACAAAATCAACAAAAAATTAATTCATATGCAAGTTTCCTATTATTCAATTACCTCACGACTTCAAGGCTCTCATTCCACAAACCCATCATCTGAGAGTCCCAACTCCTACTACGGTCGCAAACTAGAGAGTTTAATTGATATATGCCATATCATACCATGAACTAGATATTTCAAATTAATTACCACTTTATTACGTGAAAATTATCCAGGTCTTAGTCCATGTAACAGGAGTTGGAATTTTCTGAATTTTCTTTTTGCCACAGAATAAACGAATAAAGAGATAAAAGAAATTATGGAAGGATCAGATATTAGGCCCTGAAATCTCTGTAATTTACAGTATTCTAATATGTTCCGTATCATGCATCAACATAATCAGCACGGCCATCCACAATGAACAATTCTTGGCATGAAATAAGCTATTGCCGTACTATTAAAATTTAATAACAAACTAATATATGCCCGCAAAGTGATCTCACAGACGTCAATCCATTTTTCCATCATCTGCTAAACCACCGGATACAGGTTAATAAAATATTCAAGCAACAAAGTAATTATCTAGTTTACAGCATATAGAGTAAATCCAAACCACGGAGTTGATGGAAACTTAAAATCATTCATTGTCGAAGACCAGCACCGTTGATACTCGTTCAAGCGTGATACAGAGCCGATGTCTTCAACAAAACCATGCTCTCCTAGTAAGGCCTATACCTCCAATCTGCTCTCGATGGTCTCCCACTGCCAATTCCATAACCCCACTGCAAAACCAAATAACGTGCAACATAAAATTAAACACATGCAACTATATTCAGTTGTATAATGCTTTAGCAATCCGTGGTCATGCAAGGAACACTTGCACAAGCAGACAATTAAATTTGAAGTTATTTACACCAAAAATACAAAGATGAAGATTTTCATCAACCCAGATACTGAGCCAAGTGCACTAAGGGAACCAACACATACTAAGGGCCCAAATTTCCAGAAAAAAAAAATTGAAAGAGTCAAATTACTGGCAAATTGATTATGTAATTTTCAATTTCTGTATATTAGGTCATGAAATTACTGATGTGTATACTCACATCATCAAAGTCAAGGCTCCCATACATCCTCCCATATGTGCGCATAGGACCGCCATATCCCCCAAAAGAATCCACACTACTCATGACAAAATTCCCACTGGGCCCAGCATCATCAAGAGGTGTGGCTGAATCTATTGCAACCTGCAAGTGCAAGTTGATTGTAGCTTGAACCATACTTTTTGAAGCAAAAAAAAAAAACACTCCTGAAATATTTTATACTTGTACAGATTACAGAAGTATATGATACAGGGAATAAATAGTAACTCACGTTTCAGAAGAATAAATTTGTGAAACCTGTCTAGATGTGCATGTGCAAACATAACAAAAGATTCACCACTGGTGTGACCATTGTAATGTCATAAAGAATCCACACTTTCATGACTCATATAGGTCTGTTATGATGTTATGTAAAAACTGTACACTGTGACGTAGTATTATATAGACCTATAGGTAATAATGGAACCAAAGATCCACCTTTTTATGATTCATCGACTTCTTACTGAGGGTGCCAATTAGTTAAACTCCAAAAGTCTATTGGTATTATTGCAATGTTACCTTGCCTCCACCAGGCATGCACATTTTAAGAAGGGGAATGTTATTTCCTGCCAAGGAGATCCCCTTCCACCATCCAGCTTACACAATTAAGTTTAAAAATCATCTCCAAAGGGAAAAAAAAAGGCTAAAAAGGGGCTTATAATAGATTTAAGTGAGGCAGCAATGCAATATAGCAGCCAATCCAAATTAAAGTACCTGATGTCCACAAATTTCATGAGACCTTCGAGAGACTCGATCTGCCACACCATCTTCAGCAAAAGTTACAAAACCAAAACCTCTGTGGCCAGCTCTCTTAGGATCCTACAACAAAAGACAAGTGAGTAAGTAAAAATCATCTTTCGACAAACCTAAACGCATTTTTTATTTTATATCTTACCTTGGGAACATATACATCTAATATATGGCCAAATCTGCCAAAATACTGGCGAAGATCATCCACTGTTGCTTCTGGGGGAAGACGACCAACAAAAATCTTTTTGCCCATTCCACGAGCTGGTTCTCCCCCTAAATTTATAGAATAGGCAATCAGCATGTAACAATAGCAGTCAACCTAAATGTACACTGGTGCTGTGATGCTTACTTCCATAAACTGAACCAGGATGGTCATACAAAGTGGGAGCACCAAGAGCTGCATATCTAGTTGCTGCAGATATATATGCATTGTATGCACCATAGCCCCCCTGCGACATTCTGCCAATTGGCCTGAAATCATCTTCCTGCCAAAATGGAATTAATGTTATATATCTATAAATCATAAGGAAAAGTAGCTTTGCTCAGAAATTCTTCCAAGATTAAGTAATAGATTTGTGTTTGGATAAAAATAATAATAATAACAATAGACTTGTGTACGATGATAAAAGATAACCACTTTAGTAATTAATAAAAGGTGCATCAATGCAATTTGAAATATAAAGCAGTATTCTTGAAACATAACCATAACAACGCATGTAATTGGGGTTCTAACAAAACTGTTCTATGGTAAAATAACAAGCTATACAAAATCTTGCCTTGGGTGTTGCTCGATCAACCACCACAGCAGAACCACCCAATTCATGAGTATCTGTCATCAAATTCTCCACAGATTCTGCAAAACAGAAAATGTTCCTTTCAGCAATTGGTACATTCTTTCAACTTTATTTCTGAGGAAAGACTAAAGAGAACTTTCAAAGTTTTGTCATCAACTAAGACTATGACAGTTAGATTGACGAGATTAGCTCCAAATGCTATCTCAATTTGATTTCTAAGAAGATTAGAATTGTGTATGTAAGATATACTACATGCTTAAAAAGAAAAAGGCATTTTCAATTTTTATCGCCCATACAAAGAACTTAAACAATGATGTATGCCTACACTTTTAAACGTAAATTAAGTTAATTTACCAGGATAAGCAAAATAATGGAAAGAATGACTGGTTTGAAAGGAGTCCAGCTCCTTGGACAGAATTCGGAGGATTCAGAAAACTAGACCTATGTAGACTAGAAGGAAAAACACCTTTAGTGGTCAAAATTATTCAGGTGTGAAATACTTCACTAATTTGATGAAAATCACACAAAAAAAGCCCCTATTTAAGGACCCCTTTGGGTTCTCGAGAAGACTGGACTGAAGTGACTCTATTAATTATTATTTTTTACTGACTGTTAAATCCACAGACCCACATAACGAGATTGACTTGTACAAAACATGATTAAGAGCTAATGAAATAGAACCAAGACCCCTAATAAATACCTAAAGAGTTTCTGGATTACGAAATACATTATTGCCCGCTACTACTAATTACTGAATAATATTTTCTCCATCAACTCCCTTCTGCCTGGATAGCACTTGGATAAAAGGAATTTTACTATGTTATCTGCATCAAACAGGTGTATATTTTAAGATGACAAAAATGTGCCACAAGAATTGGAACTTCAATTTCCACTCTAAACAAAGATCCTAGGGGGTTTTAGAAATTCAACTAATTTTAAAGGATTTCAAGCCAAGTAAAAAAAAAAAACTGTAACTTTGTCAGCTTTATGTCTGCAACCAACCATTCATATGTTATGATCAAACTGACATTTAAACAATGCATATACGACCCTACTTATTGTTTTTGTATTTTACCAAAAATAGGCATATAGGCATTTCATCATGTACTCTCAAAATTTCTCTTTTGCCAGTGTTTATCAAGACCCAAGACAGCTACCAAGATAAATTTCAGGAAAACTAACATAGGATGGTACATTCATAAACTTATACTATGTAGACAGTTAAGAGTACAGCATGAAGAGAATCTAAATGGCCCAACCTGCACTTGCAAAAGTTATAAAACCAATCCCCCGGTGCATTTTTGAGCCCTGATCCTGCAAAAAATAAATGGAAAAATATGATACATTATCTCAAATTTAATTAAAAAAACTGCAGTGCAATCGTATATGCACAAATGTACAAACATCAAAGTGCATATATACACATAAATGCACACCAACCACATATACAACAATCACAGGGAGGAAAGTACCTTTGGCATGTACAAATCTGTTATATCACCATATTTCTCAAAATGACTGCCAAAAAAAAAAAGGAAATATTGTAAGACTATCTTATCCAATGCCTCATACTACTTGGGAAGAAAAGTCTCCTCTTCATTTTAATGAAGAAACCACACACATGCCTTCTAAAAGTTGCTTCAGTTACAGACTGTGCAATCCTGGCAACAAAAATTCTGGTAACTTTTTTTACTGGCGCCCTCATCTCCTCCTTTAAAATGAATGCACAATATACAAGAATCAGTAGAACAACCACAATATGACCATTAAATTACACGCGTAAGCCAAACCAAAAACAAAATAGAACAAGCTACAAATGAAAACATGAGAATTTGAAGCATAAAGATCCATTTGAATAAAACCTTTGGCGTGGCCACTTTGACTTCCAGCATCCTGTTGCCAAGAACGTGTTCACTTGATAAGGCATTCTGCAGCCATAATGTTGTCACACTTGAGACACAGCACATAAACATTACCAGCTATATATATAAACATGTGAAAAGCCATTACCTTAGCATCATCAACTGATGCAAAGGTAACATATCCAAAACCACGAGACCGACCAGTTGAACGCTCCTACAATAAAGAAATAAGATTATCAAATTTAAAACATGCCTCCAGAAAATTTTCATATAATCAGGACAATATATTATGATCAACTAACCACTTTGTTGATCTATAACACTGCATATTCCAACTATGAACTAACTGTGTATAAGAGAATTATATTTCATGTTCCACCAGAAAATTCAAAAAGCATAAGAGTTAAGACCAACTCTTCTTTTCATTTCCTTTCTTCTTAGGCAGCAGCAAGGTTAAGCATGTAAGTTCTGCTTTCCAATCTTTTGATATATACACATGAACGACAAAGAACGTACAAGGTATTTACATGACTCTACAGAGACTATTCAGAATAGGATTTTAACCCTTCCTTTGCAAATATAAACATATATAACAACAAAGTTGATACATTTGTGTATGCTTAGTTCTGCTTTCCAATCTTTCGATATATACGCATGAATCACAAAGAAAGTACAAGGTATTTACATGACACTACAGAGAAGGATCAGAATAGGATTTTAAGCCAGCCTTTGCCAAGAAAATATAAACATATATAACGTCGAAGGTGATAAATTTGGATATGCTTAAGGTAGAACTCAAGTACATAGCAGTTGAAAGAATAGAATTTATCTTTAAAAGTTTTAACAGTGTAAGTACGCAGAGGAACTTCAAGTAACAGGGATGTCACTATGTCTCTCGGATTGCTTATACTCCTTCTTTGAACTGAGATAGGCTTGTACTCTATTAGCTAAGATCGTACGAGGTTAAGGAGACTTGCTTCTACAGTACAATCATTATGAGTTGTATCAATCTACATCCAGAAGAAACAAATACTACAGATTTTTAATTAACTTTGGTTCATATCTGCATAGTCTGTTTATGAAAAACAAAATTTAGTCAATATATCCAAGTAACACAAATAAAATAAAATTGAAACATTTGATTGGGTTATGGCTAATGATCATAAACTAGACATATAATAACAATATATAAGACTGATTAAACAAAAAGCAGATAGCAAGGGGCTAACCTTCATGACAATACAATCTTCCAAATCACCAAATTTGCTCATATATTCTCTCAACCCCTCAGTATCGACGTCCCAAGGAATACCCAAAACCTAAGGTGCAATTTTATAATTACAATAAAAATGAGAACAGATTTAATTTATCAATTTAAAAAGTAAAAGGAGGAGATATGACAAACATGATCATCGCAGTTTTTTTTTTTTGGTGTAAAGGTCGTTGCAATTTAGGGGTAAATATATGACAGAAATAAATGCAAACGAACTGAAAGAGTACGACTAACCACAAGCTTCCGCTCCTCCATGGGAGACTTCGGTGAGATTCAATGAAAGAGAATCGACAGCTGCAGCGGGAGGAATCCCTAAGACTTAAAAACAAAAAGAAAAAATTCTCTCCACCTCCTTCTCTCAGGGTATCTCTCAGCTCAGCACTCGGCGTTCTCACCCCTCTCTCTCTAAATTTCTCACACTCGTCTCCTGCACACAATAAGCACACTTCTTTCTCACGCACAAATTTCGTCATCATATACCGTATGAAAATCACCTGGGACTTGTAGCTCAACCGCGATTCAATTACAGCTGAAAGAAAATTGATAAAATTACAATAAAATCTTTGAATTATGCGCTCACTGACCTTGGGAAACCTGGGAATATCAAAACCACAGAGCGCAGATCTCCCTCTCTATACCCCTCTATCTCTCTCGCTCGCGCCGCTCGGCACCTTCACGTGTCGCAGTTGCGCACCCCTTTCTTTATTATACATAGGGCTCAGGATTGAGGGGATTCCCGGACCACTGATCGGCTTAATATTGAATCGGATAGTTTAACGAACCATCTCTAAACTATATGATTAAACCGGATCGAATCAATCATCATCACTCTCATAACACATTCTTAATTTTTTAATTAACTAAATTTTATTTAAAATTTGAATTTCATATGAATATTATGTAAGTGTTAATTTATTTATCAAATTAAATAAATATAATAAAAAATTATAATTTTAAGAATAAGTTAAATTTAAAATCAAATTTTAGATAATAATTTAATTTAAAAGTAATATTACAAATATTTTTATGTTAAGAGATTAAATTAAAAATTTATTTTATAAAATTAAATTAAAAATTCACAAATTAGTCAATAATTAAAATATATTTTTTACTAATTTATTAATCAATATTTACTTAATAACAACTTTTATCAAATCAAATTTAATGTCATTCCCCAGTAATATTTTCAAAAAAAAGTACAACATTACCTATGCATGAATGCTAGGAAAAAAAAAAGATTTGTTCACCGTCAATAATTAAAAAAGGGTGGAACAAATTAAAAATTTAAAAACATTTTTTTACAAGTATCTTTATATATTTTTTATATATAAAACTACTATCGTTCAAGGCCCCTCTCAATTCGTAAGTAGTTTTTTCATAAATTCAAATTATTAAGTGCATGTTTGGGTAGGCGGTGGGAGGACTTAAAAGCCCGTTCCCTCCTCTTCAAACGGGAGTTTGACCACCGCAACCCAAAGGTAGTTTCTGCAAAAATTAAGTTTGAACAAAATCACATTTGGGCACCATTAAACCAAACACACCCTAACATTGTCAAGACTCCTTAATTTATGAAATCAGTCTTTCTTTATACATAAATATATAATCCAGAAATTGAATACAACTAGAATATTTAAAAGAAATAAATAGTTATTCAAAATATGAATAAGTATTGTACCAACAAATTAATAAAAGTTAGCCACAATTCTTAAAATAAAAATCTTAATTAGCATTGTTAAATGAAATAACTAGAGAAAAAGCACTCGCATTAATTTTTTATATATTGAGACTTAATTAATATTTATTTTAATATTTAATTGGATTTTTTTATTATAAAAATATAGAATTTTTATTCAAAAGAAAAATGTCAAGACACTTACAATCATCACATATATCTTATATCTAATAATAAATAAATATTTATAATTTTTTTTGAATTAAAAGATGAATAAAAACTCTATTAAATTATTGAATTTTGAAATAAAAAATATCACTGTCACCAGCGATGTCATAAAATAATTATTTTTATTTTTATTTAAAAAAGTCTAATAATTTTCATAATATCATAAGATACTTAAATTAAAATAGTATTTGGTATCACGAATCTTTTAAGATTTCTGATAACTTTTATGTTATTATTTCAAAAAAAAAATTTGAAAAAAAATTATTTTTAAAATAGAAAAATAAAAACAAGATAAAATTATTTTTATTTTTTGTTTTTGTTTTCAGAATACAAAAAAAAAAAAAAACAACATATTTTCAAAACAATTTATCAAACAATTTTTTTTTACTTTTATTCTGCAGAATAATTTTTAAATATAATTTTCAAAAACAGTTTTTAAAAAAAAAAAAAAAAAAACAGAATCAAACTCTAATCTTTAATCTCTAAACTCTAATCCCTAACCCATAAACTCTAAATTCTAAACTTAATTTCGAAACCCTAAATATTAAACTTAACCTCTAAATCTTAAATGCTAAATCCTAACCCATAAACCTTAAATTCTAGACTTAATCCCGAAACCTTAACCGTAAATTTTAAACATAACCTCTAAACTTTAAACCCTAACTCTTAAACTCTAAATTTTAAATTTAACTCCAAAATTCTAAATTTGAATTTCTAAATTCTAAACCGTAACTCCAAAACCCTAAACCTTAAGAAGGCGTTTGGTATACAACAAAGTTCTTTATTGTTGGGAATCATATTTTCTAAGAAATATTATTGATGAGAATTGTAATTTTCAGGAATATACAAAATATGTTTGTTTGGACTTTATGATTGATGAAAATCTTGAAATAATATTTTATGAGAAACTTCTATTTCTCTATTTGGTTATGCTTAAATTTTCTGAAAATTTTCAGTAATTTTTAAAAAATGCCCCTTCGTTTTTGTAAAAAAATTCTCTTATCTATTTTTTTTAATAAAAAGTAAAATATTAAAATAATAAAATAAATTTAAAAATAGCTATAGTTGCCCTCTAGAAATAACAAAAATGCTTCCTCTATGACAAAAGATGTGTAAAATTTAAAAAATATATAATGTTACATATATAATTACATGATAGTACTATATTACAAAATGAAAAATAATATATGCATAGTATGATATTAATACTTCAAGTATAATAATTTAAACAAAATAGTTATACACAAAATAGATAGTTGAAAATGTATAAAAATGAGTAGAGGTGAAGGGTAAAATTGTCTTTTTATTTTTCAACAGTATTTCCACCTCCACAAAAAATTTGGATTCCCACTCCCTACATGAAAAACTTTTGGTGGAAATTTTTCTTAAAAATTATTCTTAGGAATTTATATTTTCCAAGAATCCTGTTTTAAAATTTAAAAATCAAACATGAGAATTTAACTTTCTCAAATTCAATTTTTCAAGAATTCAAAAAAATTTCCCCTATCAAACATCTCTTAACTCTTAAATCTTAAACTCTAAATTCTGAATCTTAAATCTTATTCCATAAACCCTAACCTTTAAATCTTAAAACCTTAACCACTATCCTAAACTCTAAACTCAGAATTTTAAATCCTAAACCCTATATCACAAAATTCTAAATCCTAAACCCTCAAACCTAAAACTTAACCCCTAAAATTTAAACTCTAAAACTATAAACCTTAAACTCTAATCTCTAAATCGTAACCCTTGATCTCTAAACTCCAAATAATTTTTTTTTAGTTAAGAAAAAATCTTATTTCTTTATCTATTCTTTTTTTTATTATCTTATTTATCGTTCCTTTTATTTTAAAAATTTCTCTTTAAGAATATTTTTGAAAAAATAATTATATTCTCAGAATTATTTCAAGTAAACAAAATATAGAAATAAAAATTTGTTAATAATACAGTAAATTATTTTAAAAAAATAAAATATAATCAAACATATTTTTTCAATTTTTTTATCTATTTCATTATAAAAAATATAATTTTTTTAAGAATAAAATATTTCATGAACCAAACGTCACCTAAAAGAAAGAAAAATTATTAAACCAAAACAAAAACACTAAATTATGTCAAAGTAAAACAAAAAATATATATTAAAATATTAAGAACTTTCAATTTTTTCATTGGATATGTCATAAAAGATAGATCCAATAACTTTATTTACTCCAAAAGAGTGATGAAAATGAAAATTTATTTAGAGATCCCCTCTCTCCAGGTTGGGGATGATCAACTCGTGCGAGAGTAAAAGATTTCTAAGTGCCTTTACATGATTTTTGACACAGTGGGCTGCTATCCCTAGACCCTGGGGATAGCAAGCCAAAAGTCATACCCAAGGTTTGTCCATTTTTGCTCCCAATAATATTGCTTCTAATAAGCTAAAACAGTACAAGTAACCTCATCGAAATTGCCGTGAATTACGAGAAGTAGTTTTTGATGGGTAATTATTAAAAAATCTGTATTTAGAAATAAATGAAATGTTTTCAGTCCATAAAATGACAATGCACTAACATTTTATCAAAGAAATATGAGATAGTCTAGTTAGTTGGGTAACTCATAAAAATGTATTAAGAGATGGAGATTAAAATGAGGGCATACGATGTGGAAAGTGGATAATTTTTTCATCTAAAATCCAAAATGCACTTATTAGCGTACCTGGTAATCATTTTTGCTATTATAATGAATGTTTGGCTTAATGTGGCTGTCGAAACCCAAAAGGACAACCTAAGAATCATATCTATGCTATAAGCAACCCTGTAATAGGCGATGTCGTGATGACCTAACTTTGATTCCATGTATTTGGCAAATATTGCATCTCCTACTATGAATTGTCTGAAAGTATATACCTCATCTAACCTCTCTAACAAGTCAATCTTATTGTCTATCAGCCGTACAATATAGAGAGAAGGTTTATGTCGTGATGACCTAACTTTGGTTCCATGTATTTGGCAAATATTGCATCTCCTACTATGAATTGTCTGAAAGTATATACCTCATCTAACCTCTCTAACAAGTTAATCTTATTATCTATCAACGGTACAGTATAGAGAGAAGGTTATCTTTCAGCGCCCTCAACCTCAGAGCTTTCAACTAAATTACTATCCTCCTCAACAAAGTGAATGCACTAGCAAATAGCCAGTTTCAAAACCACTTGACATGGCTAACTACATAACATGCAGAACTAAGATTTCTAGATGCTGCTTACAAAGACACTACAAGAAAACAAAAATTCTATGACGATTAAAATCATAACAAAAAACAAAAAATCATCATTAAACATATTTAGTGACGACTTTTAGTCATCGCTCCCCGTTGCGAATACTACCGTTGCTAAAAAAAATTTTTTAACAACTTTCATAGTTGTCATTAAAAGTTAAGATTTAGTGGCAACTATAAACATTATTGAAACCCAACAAAGTTGTCACGAAATATATTTATAATGACACCGTCAAGGATTACAATGACTACTATTGTCGTCACTGAAAGTGGATACAAAACAAAAATTCAATAACCACTTTTGTTGTCACTAAATTTATTTTAGTGACAACTTATGAAAGCCGTCACTAAAAATAAGAATTATATAAAAATTTAGTTATGATAATAATCGTCACTTAAACTTTTTTTAGTGACAACTTTTATAAGTTGTCACTGAAAGCATGAACCACACAGGGATTCAACAACGACAAAAGTCGTCACTGAATCAATTTTCAGTGACGACTTTCATAAATCGTCACTAACAGTTATGACTAAATATAGATTTAGTGATAACCATTGTCATCACGGAATCTTTTACATTAGTTTTTTTAAATTTAAATTTATATTTACACTAAAAATAAAAACTTGCATTATAGAAGAAAAAAGGAGAACCAAAAAAATTGATAAAATGATATATATTAACATAATTTCAATTATAACAAAATAATACACATAATAAAATATTTACAAATTAAAAACAACTCGATTATTCTCTTGAAGATATTGGTATTGCATTGGATCAGAGATGTTAAAATAAGATTTTTCATTCCAAATAAGATTCATGTCTTTTTCTTTAACTATTATCCAAATTTTTGACCTTCGAACTGAAGTTCCACAAGAGCACTAGATGAACCCTACCCAGCTTTGGGCATAAGCTTATGAGCACCCAGAACTTCCACACCTATCTTGAGATTGGCCATTCACCAATAAGTAGCTTCCACCAAAAATTATGCAGAGAGGAGTTATACTTGAAATAAAAAAAATGGAAATTGTTCAAGATTAAAATAGCATCAAATTAAAAAATTTCAACAAAAAAAAATTCACATTGTGATGATGATTTTGCTGAGTCTCTTGGTTTATCCAACTTAACAAACTTATTTGTCTCGAAAGTGCAGAGTACAAAAATGCATCTTTGCTAAAAACTAAACATTAGTCTTATCTATCATTTTTATCATCATGGCCATTCGTCTATTAATCACAAGAATTTTATATTATTTAGTTACAATAAGATTTGCCTTAACTGAGCAATTTTGCTTTCTTAATCTTATTAATATGGTCAAAGAGGCCTTCCAAAAGAAATAAAGCATTTCTAGGTAAATTTAAAATATTACTGACAGAAAAACTCTTTTTATTTTCGTCCTATCTTTATTATTCTGTGAAAAATGAGAAGACAATATTATTTTTTGAAATATAGCTATCTTTAACAGAACAAATTCAATGTATTCTTAAAATTTCTGAGTTCTATTATGGCATCCATGACAATAATTGAAATTTTTTAAGTAAATACATAGACCATTTAAGGACAGATATCTAACATCTGAATTAGTTTTTATTTATTTTACTTTTTCTAAGAATCTAATGAACCAAGGAGATCAAAATTAAATAGAGCTAAATGCATTAAATCTATTAGTCTATGTTCATAGGAAAAATAATATATGATTTATAAAATAGAGTAAAACAAAGTCAAATGTAAATTATTTTTCAATTGGTTGCAACTTTCAATCAAAGAAAAGACAAGGGACAACATTATTCACCAAAAAAAAGAAGAAAAAAAGAGAGTAAGGATATTCCCATGGAAAGCAAGTAATACTTTAAGCTCAAGCAAAAGAAGAAGAGTCCAAAAGCATCATCAACCAATAAATTCAGCAACTATCTTCTACATGACCAAAAAGCAAGACAAGAATCAAAGGGACACACTTTCTTTGGACAAGATATTAAAGTTTTTGAGTATTTACAAGATTTTAGAAATAGAATAAGTTCAATCCCTTGTTCTTATATTGTACTAAAAAAAAAGAGAGAAATCTCAGCCTCTATGGAGAAAAGAAAATTTGAAAAAAAAAATTAAGGCTTAAAACAATATTTTGAAAATAAAAAAAATACTAATTTTTTAAGCTGAGAAACTACTTTAAGAACCTTAACATTTTTTCAGGAAAAAAAAAAGAGCAAACCATTTTCAATTGATTATTCAAATAATGCATTTTTCAATTGATTATCTAGATAATGCAAAGCATCCCACCAAGATAAAGTTTACATTGAAACTATGGTTCAGAGCAAATTACTATTTTCCTTAACTAGTTAAAAATTGGAAAGGGTGTTGCACCAGTATTTAGCAAATAAAATAATGAAAATCAATGTCAATGGAAGGATGTAAATTAATGTAATAATTAAGAGGTAGATAATGAAAAAAGAAAATTTATCTCTTATTTGAAAGTTTTAAAAATGAAGGGATGAAATGGAATAAATTGGTATTCTCATTATTTTCTTTTTATAACATTAATTTTTGTTTCCCCATAAATTGAAAAAAATATAAGTACCAACTTGTATTGACGAATTAATATTATTGTTCTTTATTATAACCTAATAAATTATCTTTTTTTTTAAATTATATTTTCATTCCAAATTTATTTTGTAGATGAAAGAATTTGCTCTCTAAACAGATGAAAAAAAAACGTAATGATAAATTTAAGGTTGATTATAATTTATCTAATAATTAAGATTACTTGGATAAAGAATAACAACATTAAATGATAAATTTCTTGTAGGTTATAAAACTACTTGAATCAATAAAAATGAATCCAATAAAAAAAAGAATACATTGAAATATAAAAATTGTAATGTCTATTGAAGCTTTATTCTATTTTAAATAAAAAATTATATTATAACTTTATCACATATTGTTTTTTCCATTTTTATTCTGTCGTCTTTTATTTTTTTTGACATTATTGTCCTTTTCCATTTTTTCTATTATTTAAACATAACCTATTAAATGAAAGTTGGGGTTCACTAGTAACTTTGCCAATGATCATAGTTTTTTTTTTTTTGCAGTCCTAATATAAAAAGAACGAACATTGAAGACCATTAATATTAGTTCTTTTTAAAAAAAAAAAGAAGAAAAACAAATCTCCCACCTCCTTCTCTTGGGGTATATCTCAACTAAGAACTCAGCATTGTGACCACCCCCCGGGGTCTCTCAAAGTCAAATTCCATATCAATAATATTACGTAGTTAGATCGAAATTTGAAAATTGAAGCAGCTGCAAATTTAATCAAATATACTTTAGTTAACTGTCACTAAATTATTAGACTCGTGGTCAGATCGAATGAATCATCCTTTAATTTTTTTCACACTTTGATTTTGTTAATTTGCACGTGACTCGTTTTCAATTTTAAAATTGTATTGTTTTTATGTTATTATTATTATTATTATTATGATATTTGGGTTTGACAATATTGACTTTATTTTTGGTATATTTTGATTAAAAAAATTTAATAATATTCTTTCCTGTACTTTATAAAATTTTACACGAAAAATATTGTTAGGAATACGGATATCTTACAAAATTGATATAATTGAAAATTATTTTCAAAGGAGTGTAATATATGTCAATATGATTCTTTCTTTATAAATTTATGTGTATAAATTATTTTTTAATACCAAATACTTAATGTACTTTTATAACTAATTGGTCAATATGCATCTTATAGCCATTTTTATGATACTCTTATTAAACAAATTTTTAATGTCATATTTCGCACCAATGTTTTAAAAATTATAGCATTCTTGAGGAAAATGGGATTCCAAAATAAGAAGAAATCCATAAAAGCAAACTCCATAATTTATTTATTCAATATTAATATAGGCTACAATAATTCGACAGAATTAATACACCGAAAACATATAAATAGTTATTCAAAATATGAATAACTAATTCACATCCAAGCAAACTAATCAAAGTCGATCATAGTTCTTAAATTACATGCATTATTAAATCAAAAAACTAGTAAAACAGCACATGCATTAATTCCTGAACAACACTTAATACCGAATTTAATATTCAGTTGGGTATTGTCAAGTCATATACGGGAGGAAAAAATCCCGAACGAGTGGCGTCCACGTAAGCTTGGCTGAAATGAGTAGGTATCCCTGGAAATGCCAAACCAACAATCTTGAAAACCACTTCTAGTACATTTTTGGGCCCATCAATGAGGCTCCTTATCAGCTCAAACAACGCAATTACCCTCTCGGGGATTGCCATCAATAGCGAGAAGTAGTTGTCGTCGAGTAATTGTTTAACAATCTGTATTAAAAAATAAATGAAATGCTTTCAGCTCATATAAAATGGCAAAGCCCTAATAACACTTTAATATATATAGAAATACTAGTCTAGCTAATTAAACTCACCTCAATTTTATTGAGTACACAGTGTAATTAATTGGATAAGTAACTCATGTATAAAACAAAATTCATATATATACACATATTAAATTGAGGGCGTATATGATCTCGAAACAAGTTCCAAAATCCAAATGCACATTTAAACTAACGTACCTCGTAATCATAGCGCCAATTATAATAAATACAGGGCCCGATATGCTTAAACAGGTAGTTGTTAACGTCAAAGGGCAACCTAGGAACCATATCGTTGCTATAAACAACCCTGCAATAGGTGATATTATTATCTCTCAACTTGTCTCTCATGTATCTAGCAAATATTGCATCTCCTACTCTGGGTTGTCCGAAGGTGTACACTTCATCCAGCTTCTCAAGCAATTCAGTCTCATTGTGCATAAACAGTATACCAGTGAACAGAATGGCGAGTGCACCCCCTAAACTGTGTCCCGTTATCATCAACTTTGCTTCATCATTTTGGCCAAAAGCTTTCTTTAACATATCCCTAATGGCAAAATAGGCAAATTTGTTTTCTGTATTTTTGTCAGGCCAACACCCATCATCTTGTAACCCTAAGGCTTTCATGAAACCGCCATGGATTTTTCCACGGTGGTCATGAAATTTGTACAATGAGATATCAAAGTCAGTGCACCATTCATGAGCGTTAAAAGGTTCCGTCCCTCTGAAGACCAATATATAAGTATTCTTGCCTTTGTCTAGAAGAATGTAAGCATCAGTTGTGGTTTTTCCCTTTTCTGCCAAACATGAAAATTGGATGAAGCATCATTAAGATATATAGTTGCATCCTGTATCATACCACTAATCTCACACTAATTGGAAAGGATAATATTGGGAATTGAATACACTGGGTTAGCCTCTTACCCTCCTCAAAGCCATAACTATCCACGAATTTCATCTGTCCGTAAACACAAACATTTTAAAGCACAATTAGCAACGCCATAATTGAATTGATTTAATTTGGAGTAAATAAGTGGGACGAAAAAAAAAAAGATGTTAGCTTTGATATATACCTGTGGATTATCCCTGACTGCACTTTCAATATAATCTATCTTCTTGTAGGATACATCACAAGCCATTATACATAGTGCAGCATTGTAATTGCTATGTTCGGGCCTGATGCTATCAGGCAGCTTCATTACCTTGTCTTCAGGCTCAATCTTTTTTCCTGTTCATATAAATTCGAGATATGCATGTCTGAATTCTTAACTTTCATGTCTTAGGATTGTCATTTGTAAGTAAAAGTCATTTAATGCAACGAGCAAATCAACAATTTTCTTCGACAGCTGTGGAAATCTAACTAAAAATGGAAAAGGTGAGTTGGGTGGAATTCATTAAACTTCTCTGGTGCTACCCATATGATAGTGAAATAAAGACCATACCCCAAGAATGCTAGTGGAGTTTGGTGATATAACCACTGCCCGGCCTAAATTAATTCAAGTTTGTTTATATACGGCCAAAACTCTTGGATAAAAAAAATATTAAAATAATTTGCCATATGTTCGTTTCGTACCTACTTTCTTGATGCAGTCGCGCGCCAAGTTACAACTTTCCATATAAGCTCAAACATTGAATAATTTGCCAAGTTCAGCCAAACACATCGCCCCTCTTAATTATGTCTAAGTTCAAAAGTAGCTTGTTTTTTTGAAACAAAATCAAACACTACTACACTGAGTGAGAAAATCAAGGATACTCCAACGTTGTATTAATTCTTTCTTTCACTTCTTTTAAACACCTTTTCCCATTAATTTATCCTAAAGTCTGAACTCACTAATTCACTAAGCAAACTGCTAAATACTGCAAAGCACAAACCTCACTTTAACGGAAAAGGGGGAGAAAAACAAACCTCGGATACAGTTATAGATGAACATGAAAAGTTTGTGGGAGATAGAAAGGTATTTTACTTCTGACCATAGTTCGATGATGGATTCGAAATCTGCAAGGGGCTCGGCCACTAACAACAGAATCCTCTGGACCAAGATAGTGATAAATATAAGCCATCTTTGAACCAGAAAAGAAAATATACGGTTAAGCCATCCGCAAAGGGATCTGTACTCATGGAAACCCTCCACTAATCCTTCACCAACCACAAAATCACCTAAACGTGGGGAAAGTAAGATTCTAAAAAGATCAAAGAAACGCAATTTTTTGGGTTTTAACCGAAAATGACTGGTTGCGTGAACGGAACGGCCTGCCATGGCTAACCAGGTATAATACGCAAAATTTGAGTTTCTTGCAACCGGATACTTACTTTTCTTCCAATTCTCACATTTATAGAGTTGTGACATCCACTGGGAATTATAATAATTAATAACAGGTAAAAAACATGTGATGCAAAGAAAAATAAATTAATAAAACAGAAGTGATTACTCCAGCGCTTTTCATTGTAATATTATGTTCCATGTAACTAATTAATGTCTAGATTCTAAATACCGTGTTTTATATTAAACTAAAGGATTTTTTTTCTTCAACTTTGCTTTTTCAATACTTCCTTGAATCTTGGCAACACAATGCCAGACATAAATTAATGAATTCACATTTTATTAGTAGTTTAAAATACTAGAATCATTCACTTAAATTTGAAAAAAAATATGGGATTCATTTGTTTGATTTTCTTTATTGTCTAATGTGAACTTAATTATTAACTTTGACTTCATTTTATTAAACCCAGGTAAGTGAATCCGCATCTATAGGGGAGGCCAATTCACAGAAACTTTGCTGGTGCTTTATATATCAAGCACGTCTGTACATATTATATATAAATGATTCAATAGATCGATTTGTGCATTCTTCATCTTATTCATGCTTTTGAATTGTCATGTTTAACTAAAATTTAATGCAATGAGCAAATTAATTTATTTCTTAATTAGAAAGTCGTACATAGCTAGCTAAGAACGAAAAGGGTGTTACGTGGCAGTTATGTTTGTCAACCAAAGGAATGAAGGTTGACGATTAACCATGGGGTGAAACTTCTCTCAGCCACCTCCACATGATAGTTCCATTGATGCTGCCAAAACTCTTGGATCAAGCATGTACACAAAGTATATTATATAATGAATTATAATAGAAAAAAATATAGATAAAATTACAAAAATAGCATGTGACGGAAAGAAAAATAATGAATAAATTGTCCACAGAAATTTGATCTATGGCTTTTAAGCCCCAACACCTTTTTATTTGTATGCTACACCTACATAATTTCCGAGATTCTTCTTGAGTAAAATTTAGAGTACACAATTTTAAATTTATTAATATTAGACTCAAACAAATAAATAAATTACTTGAATTATAACTACAATAAAAGATACTATAACAATTTTCAAACACCATTCACAATTTGAAGAGTAATTCAAACACTTAAAAAAAAATTCACAACTCACACTTTAAAGACACCACACTCTTGTTGGCATTAGTTTGTTAAACTTTTTGTTTGCGTGTTTCCTAAGTTTTAGGGTTGTTAATAAAGTCCTATTCTTTAGGGACATACAGAACGTTGTAGGACGTGTAAAAGTAGTTTCTATTATTGCGTTGATTCCTCTGAGTTGTAAGGCTATAAAGCCAACAGTTTATTTTTAAAATTTTACGTATGAGTTTTTCATTCAGCAAATCAATTTTAGTGTGGCATTGATTTTAAGAACAACAACTATCACTAAAAATACAAAGAGTTATATTTTTGAATGATGCTTAATCCAATGTAAGGGAAATTATTTATAGTTTTCGCCATTCAATCTACACTACATAAATATAAAATTTAAAAATAATTCTAACCACACATTATTATCACATTCTACACATTTCTCTTAAAATATCTCTTTAAAATATTTTATTATCCATTTGTTGAGAAGCTTCCATTGTCTTGGACTTAAAATGAATTGAGCTTTATAATAGGCTGATGTTGATCTTCAACACTCTCCCTCAAAACCAGCTTTCACTATTTTTACTGTATCAAATTGACAACGAAACATTTCAAACTTGCCAGTACTCAAATTTTTTGTGAATAAATTCACAATTTGATCATTTGTTTTAATTTGCCTTATCTCAATTTCTTCTTGCAAAACTTTTTCTCTAGTAAAATGATAGTGCACTTCAACATGCTTAGTTCTTGCATAAAAGACTATATTCTCTGTCAAACAAATTGCCGACTAGTTGTCACAATATAACAGCACTACATAATTTATTGGTTGATGTAGATTTTTCATTGGCTGTATCAACTATGTACTCTCTTGCACTACTATTGCCATTGCTCGATACTCAGCTTTAATAGTTGATAATGATACAATCGGTTGTCTCTTGCTACACCAAAAAATTGTTCCAGAACCAAGCTTAAACACATCTAGTTGTTGATCTCCTGGTGTCATGATCTCTTGCATAGTCAATATCGCAGTAATCAACTAACTTACAGTTTGCCTCTTTTTTGTACAAAAGACCATAATCAATTGTACTCTTCACATAACTTAATATTCGTTGAACTGCTTCCAAATTATGTTTCTTTGAATTTTGCATGTACCGACTCATCACACTTACTGCATAAAAAATGTCAAGTCGAGTCAAGGTTAAATAGATCAAACTGCCTACCATTTTTCCATATATTGTAGCATCTTCCAAATCTTTTCCTTTGTGTGCACACATTTTGATATTTGGTTCCATCGGTATTGAAATCGATTTGCATTCTAACATTCCGAACTTCTTCAACAAATCTTTAGAATATTTTTGCTGATATAAAAATATTCTTTTTTATGTGCAATCAACCTCTAGACCAAGGAAATGCTTGAATTGTCCAAGTTCCTTCATCTGGAAACGAATTGATAAGTTCTCCTTTGTCTGGAGAATTTTTTTCTCATCATCACCAGTTATGATTAAATCGTCCACTTATACTAGCACAATAGTTAGCTTTCTTTCATTGGATTTGACAAACAAACTAAAATCTGCACGTGTTACTGAATAACCACTTTGTGTTAAAAATTCAACAATCTTACCATACCACACCTTGAGTGCTTGTTTCAATCCATAAATTGTTTTCCATAGCTTACACATATATTCAAGATGATCTTGGCTTTGAAAACTCATTGGTTGGATCATGTAGATTTCTTGGTCCAGCTTTCCATGTAGAAAAACATTTTTCACATTCATTTGCCACAAGTTCTAGTCTTTATTGGCTGCAAATGCAAATAAGATTTGTACAGTTATAAGTTTTGCTACTGGACCAAACGTTTCATCATAGTCTAATCCGTACTATTGAGAGAAACCACGAGCTACCAATCGTGCCTTACACCTCTCAATTGACCTATCTGCATGGCGCTTTATCTTGTAAACTCACTTGCAAGACATAGATTTCACATCTCTTGACTTTGACACGAGATCTCAAATTTTATTTTATTGGAGTATATTAATTTTTTCTTTCATAACTGTCATCCATTCAGAATTCTGCGACGCTTCTTCAAACATCTCAGGCTCTATTGCTTCTTCAACTATGGCAGCATTGGCATATTTTAGATTTAGTCTCCGAGTTCTTGTTGACCTTCGAAGTTGAGATTGTAGAGTTGATTCTCCCGTTTCACTCAGCTCATCTTCGTTTGGTTGTTGATACATGTCTGTCTGCCAAGAATTCTGTATCACTGTTTGTTTGACATAATCGTTATTTAAATTTTTTGATTCATCTAAATTTGGTTGGAGCTGAATAGTATGCTCGCCATCTTTTGTTGTAGTTTGTCTCCAAATTCTCTAGAGTCTGATAATATCTCTTTCTCTGAAGATCACAAAGAAGATACTTCATCAAACATCACATTTCATGAAGTATAGCATCTTTCACTCGTTGGATCGCAACATTTTCACTATTTTCTCTTATTGTTGTATCCCACGAAGATACATTTAACAGTTTTTTAGTCAAACTTGCTCCGTAAACATATAAACATATATAACGTCGAAGGTGATAAATTTGCATATGCTTAAGGTGGAACTCAAGTACATTGCAGTTGAAAGAATAAAATTTATCTTTAAAAGTTTTAACAGTGTAAGTACGCAGAGGAACTTCAAGTAACAGGGATGTCACTATGTCTCTCAGATTGCTTAAGCTCCTTCTTTGAACTGAGATAGGCTTGTACTCTATTAGCTAAGATCGTACGAGGTTAAGGAGACTTGCTTCTACAATACAATCATTATGAGTTGCATCAATCTACATCCAGAAGAAACAAATACTACAGATTTCTAATTAACTTTGGTTCATATATGCATAGTGTGTTTATGAACAACAAAATTTAGTCAATATATCCAAGTAACACACATAAAATAAAATTGAAACATTTGATTGGGTTATGGTTAATGATCATAAACTAGACATATAATAACAATATATAAGACTGATTAAACAAAAAGCAGATAGCAAGGGGCTAACCTTCATGACAATACAATCTTCCAAATCACCAAATTTGCTCATATATTCTCTCAACCCCTCAGTATCGACGTCCCAAGGAATACCCAAAACCTAAGGTGCAATTTTATAATTACAATAAAAATGAGAACAGGTTTAATTTATCAATTTAAAAATAAAAGGAGGAGATATGAGAAACATGATCATCGCAGGTTTTTTTTTTTTTTTGGTGTAAAGGTCGTTGCAATTTACGGGTAAATATATGACAGAAATAAATGCAAACAAACTGAAAGAGTACGACTAACCACAAGCTTCCGCTCCTCCATGGGAGACTTCGGTGAGATTCAATGAAAGGGAATCGACAGCTGCAGCGGGAGGAATCCCTAAGACTTAAAAACAAAAAGAAAAAATTCTCTCCACCTCCTTCTCTCAGGGTATCTCTCAGCTCAGCACTCGGCGTTCTCACCCCTCTCTCTCTAAATTTCTCACACTCGCCTCCTGCACACAATAAGCACACTTCTTTCTCACGCACAAATTTCGTCATCATATACCGTATGAAAATCACCTGGGACTTGTAGCTCAACCGCGATTCAATTACAGCTGAAAGAAAATTGATAAAATTACAATAAAATCTTTGAATTATGCGCTCACTGACCTTGGGAAACCTGGGAATATCAAAACCACAGAAAGCAGATCTCCCTCTCTATACCCCTCTATCTCTCTCGCTCGCGCCGCTCGGCACCTTCACGTGTCGCAGTTGCGCACCCCTTTCTTTATTATACATAGGTCTCATAGCGCAACCCTATTGTAACCAAAAAAAATTATACATAGGACTCGAGATTGAGAGGATTCTCATACACATATTTTTTGATATACAATTTATTTAAATATTTATAAAATAAAATTTTATATAAAAATTATTTATAAAAAAAATTTTAAATTAAATTATTTAATATTTAAATATATATTTAAATTTTTTAAAAAAAATTTATAAATTTTTTTAAAAATATTTAAATATAATTTTAATAGAATGAGAGAAATAAATGATATAATTTTGATAAAATTTTAATTTATAAAAATGTAAAATAATTTATTGATCATGTGAATTTAAATTTTTATAGAGATTTTTTTAATAAACTTAAAAAATTAATTTATAAAATAAGTTAAAATTAATTTATTAAAAATTAATAAGTTATTTATTTAAATTTATTCAAACACTTTTTTTTAATATAAAAATACTTATACTGATAGATAAATTCTAATAAACTATAAATTTTGCTATCCAAACGATCTCTTAAATCAGATAGTTTGACGAACCACCTCTAAACTATATAATTAAATCAGATTGAATCAATCATCATCACTCTCATAACACATTCTTAATTTTTTAATTAACTAAACTTTATTTAAAATTTGAATATTATATAAATATTATGTAAGTGTTACTTTATTTATCAAATTAAATAAATATAGTAAAAAAATTATAATTTTAACAATAATTTAAATTTAAAATCAAATTTTAGATAATAATTTAATTTAAAAGTAATATTACAAATATTTTTATGTTGAGAGATTAAATTAAAAAATTATTTTATAAAATTAAATTAAAAATTCACAAATTAGTCAATAATTAAATTTTTTTTTACTAATTTATTAATCAATATTTATTTAATAACGTCTGTTATCAAATTAAATTTAATGTCATTCCCCGTTAATATTTTCAAAAAAAGTATAACATTACCTATGCATGAATGCTAGGAAAAAAAAAAGATTTGTTCACCGTCAATAATTAAAAAAGGGTGGAACAAATTAAAAATTAAAAATCATTTTTTTACAAAGTATCTTTATATATTTTTTTATATATAAAACTACTATCGCTGAAGGCCCCTCTCAATTCGTAGGTGGTTTTTTCACAAATTCATATTGTTAACATTGTCAAGACTCCTTAATTTATGAAATCAGTCTTTCTTTATACATAAATATATAATCCAGAAATTGAATACAACTAGAATATTTAAAAGAAATAAATAGTTATTCAAAATATGAATAAGTATTGTACCAACAAATTAATAAAAGTTAGCCACAATTCTTAAAATAAAAATCTTAATTAGCATTGTTAAATGAAATAACTAGAGAAAAAGCACTCGCATTAATTTTTTATATATTGAGGCTTAATTAATATTTATTTTAATATTTAATTGGATTTTTTATTTATAAAAATATAGAATTTTTATTCAAAAGAAAAATGTCAAGACACTTACAATCATCACATATATCTTGTATCTAATAATAAATAAATATTTATAATTTTTTTTGAATTAAAAGATGAATAAAAACTCTATTAAATTATTGAATTTTGAAATAAAAAATATCACTGTCATCAGCGCCGTAATAAAATAATTATTGTCATTTATATTGAATAAAGTCCAATAATTTTTATAATATCATAAGATACTTGGACTAAAATAAAGAAAAAATATTAAACCAAAACAAAAACACAAAATTTTGAGAGTAAAACAAAAAATATATATCAAAATAATAAAAACTTTCAAATTTTTCATTGGATATGTCATAAAAGATAAATCCAATAACTTTTATTAACCCAAAAAAGAGTGATGAAAAAGAAAATTTATTTATTTAGAGACCCCCTCTCTCCGAGTTGGGGATGATCAACTCGTGCGAGAGTCAAAGATTTCTAAGTGACCTTTACATGATTTTTGACATAGTGACCTGCTATCCCTAGACCCTGGGGATAGCAAGCCAAAAATCATATCCAAGATTTGTCCATTTTTGCTCCCAATAATATTGCTTCTAATAAGTTAAAACAGCACAGGTAACCTCATCGAAATTGCCGTGAATAGCGAGAAGTAGTTTTTGATGGGTAATTATTAAAAAAATATGTATTTAGAAATAAATGAACTGTTTTCAGTCCATAAAATGACAATGCACTAACATTTTATCATGAGATACTGCAAGGTTCTATAACAGAAAAGTAACGTAATGCAGAAATGAAAAAGAAGAGAATTCAAATAGAAAATTCCTCATGCTTTATTCAGGATGCTATTTCTATGTATATAGTCATCAATCTCTCCCTCACTCTAACAAAATTCTGCACTCAGCTTTTAGTAGTAACATATTCCCCCCCCCCCCCCCCAATCTAACATTATGGATGGATCTAGCTTATATCCTTTTCCCAGTCTTTAGCTAGTCTGTCATGAAGTCTTTCATCCACTTGGCCCGGATTCTGTTCCTCTTGGGTTTGATTTGAAGAATCCGTGCTTCGTTTGGGCTGATTTCCTCAAGTCCATCTTGCTCAATGGTTGGGTTCATGACAGATAGTCTAATTAATTAGATAACTCAAAAATGTATTAAGAGATGATTAAAATGAGGGCATATGATGTGGAAAGTGGATACTTTTTTCATCTAAAATCCAAAATGCACTTATTAGCGTACCTGGTAATCATTTTTGCCATTATAATGAATGTTTGACTTAATGTGGCTGTCGAAACCCAAAAGGACAACCTAAGAATCATATCTATGCCATAAGCAACCCTATAATAGGCGATGTCGTGATCACCTAACTTTGGTTCCGTGTATTTGGCAAATATTGCATCTCCTACTATGGATTGTCTGAAAGTATACACCTCATCTAACCTCTCTAACAAGTCAATCTTATTGTCCATCAGCAGTACAGTATAGAGAGAAGGTTATCTTTCAGCGCCTTCACCCTCAGAACATTCAACTAAATTATTATCCTCCTCAACAAAGCGAATGCAATAGCAAATAACCAGTTTCAAAACCGCTTGACATGGCTGACCGGATAATATACAGAACTAGGATTTCTGGATGCTGCTTACAAAGCGAATGCAAAGCATCCCACCAAGATAAAGTTTACATTGAAACTATAGTCCAGAGCAAATTACTATCTTCCTTAGCTAGTTAAAAATTGGAAAGGTGGTTGCACCAGTATTTAGCAAATAAAATAATGAAGATCAATGTCAATGGAAGGATGTAAATTAATGTAATAATTAAGAGGTAGATGATGAAAAAAGAAACTTTATCTCTTATTTGAAAGTTTTAAAAATGAAGGAATGAAATGGAATAAATTGGTATTCTCATTATTTTCTTTATAACATTAATTTTTGTTTCCTCATAAATTGAAAAAATATAACTACCAACTTGTATTGACGAATTAATATTATTGTTCTTTATAATAACCTAATAAATTATCTTTCTTTTTTTAATTTATATTTTCATTCCAAATTTATTTTGTAGATGAAAGAATTTGCTTCTAAACAGATGAAAAAAAAAACGTAATGATAAATTTAAGGTTGATTATAAATTATCTAATTAATTAGGATAAAGAATAACAAAATTAAATGATAAATTTATTGTATGTTATAAAACTACTTGAATCAATAAAAATGAATCCAATAAAAAAAATACATTGAAATATAAAAATTGTAATGTCTATTGAAGCTTTATTCTATTTTAAATAAAAAATTATATTATAACTTTATCACATATTGTTTTTTCCATTTTTATTCTGTCGTCTTTTATTTTTTTTGACATTATTGTCCTTCTCCATTTTTTCTATTATTTAAACATAACCTATTAAATGAAAGTTGGGGTTCACTAGTGACTTTGCCAATGATCATAGTTTTTTTTGCAGTCCTAATATAAAAAGAACGGACATTGAAGACCATTAATATTAGTTCTTTTTTTAAAAAAAGAAGAAAAACAAATCTCCCACCTCCTTCTCTTGGGGTATATCTCAGCTAAGAACTCAGCATTCTGACCATCCCCCCCCCCCCGGGTCTCTCAAAGTCAGATTTCATATCAATAATATTATGTAGTAAAATCGAAATTTGAAAATTGGAGCGATCGGCTGCAAATTCAATCAAATATACTTTAGTTAACTGTCACTAAATTATTAGATTCGTGGTCAGATCGAATGAGTCATCCCTTAATTTTTTTCACACTTTGGTTTTGTTAACTTGCATGTGACTCGTTTTCAATTCTAAAATTGTATTGTTTTTATGTTTGGCCGGATTGAATGAATCATCCCTTAAAATTGTATTGCTTTTATGTTATTATTATTATTATTATTATGATATTTGGGTTTGACAATATTGACTTTATTTTTGGTATATTTTGATAAAAAATTTAATAATATTCTTTCTTGTACTTTATAAAATTTTACACTAAAAATATTGTTAGGAATAGGGATATCTTACAAAATTGATATAATTGACAATTATTTTCAAAAGAGTGTAATATATGTCAATATGATTCTTTCTTTATAAATTTATATGTGTATAAATTATTTTTTAATGCCAAATACTTAATGTACTTTTATAACTAATTTTCACTAGTAACTAATTTATCAATTATATGCATCTTATAGCCATTTTTATTATACTCTTATTAACCAAATTTTTAATGTCATATTTAGCACCAATGTTTTAAAAATTATAGCATTCTTGAGGAAAATCGGATTCCAAAATAAGAAGAAATCCATAAAAGCAAACTCCATAATTTATTTATTCAATATTAATAATATAGGCTACAATAATTCGACAGAATTAATACACTGAAAACAAATAAATAGTTATTCAAAATATGAATAACTAATTCACATCCAAGCAAACTAATCAAAGTCGATCATAGTTCTTAAATTACATGCATTATTAAATCAAAAAACTAGTAAAACAGCACATGCATTAATTCCTGAACAACACTTAATACCGAATTTAATATTCAATTGGGTATTGTCAAGTCATGTACGGGAGGAAAAGCTTTCGAACGAGTGGCGTCCACGTAAACTTGGCTAAGATGAGTAGGTATCCCTGGAAACGCCAAACCACCAATCTTGAAAACCACTTCTAGTCCATTTTTGGGCCCATCAATGAGGCTCCTTATCAGCTCAAACAGCGCAATTACCCTCTTGGGGATTGCCATCCATAGCGAGTAGTAGTTTTTGTTGGGTAATTGTTTAACAATCTGTATTAAAAAATGAATGAAATGCTTTCAGCTCATATAAAATGGCAATGCACTAATAACACTTTTATATATATATATATAGAAATATTAGTCTAGCTAATTAAACTCTCCTCCATTTTATTGAGTACACAGTGTAATTAATTGGATAAGTAACTCATATGTATAAAACAAAATTCATATTCATATATATATATATATATATATATACACCCACACCTTAAATTGAGGGCGTTTATAATCTCGAAACAAGTTTCAAAATCCAAATGCACATTTAAACTGACGTACCTCGTAATCATAGCGCCAGTAATAATGAATATAGCGCCAGTTATAATGAATAGAGTGCCAGTAGCGCCAGTTATAATGAATATAGCGCCAGTTATAATGAATACAGGGCCCGATATGCTTAAACAGATAGTTGTTAACATCAAAGGGCAACCTGGGAACCATATCGTTGCTATAAACAACCCTGCAATAGGTGATATCATTTTCTCTTAACTTGTCTCTCATGTATCTAGCAAATATTGCATCTCCTACTCTGGGTTGTCCGAAGGTGTACACTTCATCCAGCCTCTGTAACAATTCAGTCTCATTGTGCATAAACAATATACCAGTGAACAGAATGGCGAGTGCACCCCCTAAACTGTGCCCCGTTATCATCAACTTTGCTTTATCATTTTGTCCAAAAGCTCTCTTTAATATATCCCTAATGGCAAAATAGGCAAATTCGTTTTCTGTATTTTTGTCAGGCCAACACCCATCCTCTTGTAACCCTAAGGCTTTCAAGAAACCTCCATGGATTTTTCCTTGGATTTTTCCACTGTGGTCATGAAATTTGTACCATGAGATATCCAAGTCAGTGCACCATTCATGAGCGTTAAAAGGTTCCGTCCCTCTGAAGACCAATATATAAGTATTCTTGCTTTTGTCTAGAAGAATGTAAGCATCAGTTGTGGTTTTTCCCTTTTCTGCCAAACATGAAAATTGGATGAAGCATTATTCATATATATAATTGCATCCTGTATCATACCATTAATCTCACACTAATTCGAAAGGATAATATTGGGAATTGAATACATGCATTGGGTTAGCCTCTTACCCTCCCCAAAGCCATAACTATCCACGAATTCCATCTGTTCGTAAACACAAATATTTTAAAGCACAATTAGCAACGCCATAATTGAATTGATTTAATTTGGAGTAATAAGTGGGACGAAAAAAAAGAAAGATATTAACTGTGATATATACCTCTTGATTATCACTGACTGCACTTTTAATATAATCTATCTTGTTGTAGGATGCATCACAAGCCATCATACATAGTGCAGCATTGTAATTGCTAGGCTTGATGCTATCAGGCAGCTTCATTACCTTGCCTTCAGGCTCAATCTTTTTTCCTGCTCATATAAAAGATTCGAGATATGCATGTCTGAATTCTTAACTTTCATGTTTTAGGATTGTCATTTGTAACTAAAAGTCATTTAATGCAATGAGAAAATCAACAATTTTCTTAGAAAGCCGTGGAAATCTAACTAAAAATGGAAATGGTGATCAGTTGGGTGGAATTCATTAAACTTCTCTGGTGCTACCCATATGATAGTGAAATAAAGACCATACCCCAAGAATGCTAGTGGAGTTTGGTGATATAACCACTGCGCGGCCTAAATTAATTCAAGTTTGTTTATATACGGCCAAAACTCTTGGAGAAAAAAATTATTAAAATAATTTGCCATATGTTCGTTTCGTACCTACTTTCTTGATGCAGTCGCGCGCCAAGTTACAACTTTCCATATAAGCTCAAACATTGAATAATTTGCCAAGTTCAGTCAAACACATCGCCCCTCTTAATTAAATGTCTAAGTTCAAAAGTAGCTTGTTTTTTTTAAACAAAATCAAACACCACCAAAGTGAGTGAGAAAATCAAGGATCGATACTCCAACGTTGTATTAATTGTTTCTTTCACTTCTTTTAAACACCTTTTCCCATTAATTTATCCTAAAGTCTGAAACATGTGAAGACATAGATATCAATTATATGTCAGAACTCACTAATTCACTAAGCAAACTGCTAAATACTGCAAAGCACAAACCTCACATTAACGGAAAAGGAGGAGAAAAACAAACCTCGGATACAGTTATAGATGAGCATGAAAAGCCTGCGGGAGATAGAAAGGTGTTTTACTTCTGGCCATAGTTCGATGATAGATCCCAACTTTGCAAGGGGCTCGGCCACTAACAACAGAAACCTCTGGATCAAGATAGTGATAAATATAAGCCATCTTTGAACGAAAAAAGAAAATATACGGTTAAGCCATCCGCGAAGGGATCTGTACTCATTGAAACCCTCCACTAATTCTTCACCATCCACAAAATCACCTAAATCTGGGGAAAATAAGATTCTAATAAGATCAAAGAAACCCAATTTTTCGGGTTTTAAGAGAAAATGACTGGTTGCGTCAACGGAATCGCCTGCCATGGCTAACCAGGTATAATACGCAAAATTTGAGTTTCTTGCAACCGGATACTTTCTTTTCTTCCAATTCTCACATTTATAGAGTTGTGAATACACTGGGAATTATAATAATTAATAACAGATAAAAAACATGTGATGCAAAGAAAAATAAATTAATAAAACAGAAGTGATTACTCCAGAGCTTTTCATTGTAATATATTATGTTCCATGTAACTAATTAATGTCTAGATTCTAAATATCGTGTTTTATTTTAAACTAAAGGATTTTTTTTTCAACTTTGTTTTTTCAATACTTCCTTGAATCTTGGCAACACAATGCCAGACATAAATTAATGAAGTCACATTTTATTAGTAGTTTAAAATACTAGAATCATTCACTTAAATTTGAAAAAAGATATGGGATTCATTTGTTTGATTTTCTTTATTGTCTAATGTGAACTTAATTATTAACTTTGACTTCATTTTATTAAACCCAGGTAAGTGAATCCGCATCTATAGGGGAGGCCAATTCACAGAAACTTTGCTGGTGCTTTATCAAGCACGCCTGTACATATTATAAATGATTCAATAGATCGATTTGTGCATTCTTCATCTTATTCATGCTTTTGAATTGTCATGTTTAACTAAAATTTAATGCAATGAGCAAATTAATTTATTCCTTAATTATATATAAAGTCGTGCTTAGCTAGCTAAGAACGAAAAGGGTGTTACGTGGCAGTTATGTTTGTCAACCAAAGTAATGAAGGTTGATGATTAACCATGGGGCGAAACTTCTCTCAGCCACCTCCACATGATAGTTCCATTGATGCTGCCAAAACTCTTGGATCAAGCATATACACAAAGTATATTATATAATGAATTATAATAGAAAAAAATATAGATAAAATTACAAAAATAGCATGTGACGGAAAGAAAAATAATGAATAAATTGTCCACAGAAATTTGATCTGTGGCTTTTAAGCCCCAACACGCTTTTATTTGTATGCTACACCTACATAATTTCCGAGATCCTCGGGATCATGATTTATTAAATTATTGGAGGCATTTGATTTGTACAATCAAATATTTTTATGAATGTTACATTTCCAAACATTTTGACAAATATAACACTTTTATATTTAGTTCTTTGCTAATTTTATAATTACATAATTGCACGACTTGTGACTGTAATATAGTAGTATGAATAAAGAATCGTTCCACGAAGAATCTTAATTTAAAGCAATTAATTACCAAACGTAAATCCCTTAACTTTATTTGAACTATCAAAAATCATAATATTAAAAAAGAAAATAAAACTAAAGACCAATAGATAATTCAATTTCACTTAATAATTTATCTAATTTTATTCTCCTTTGTTTACTTATTTCAATATCTTGAATTATTAACCACAACATTAATTTATTTATAAGTCTTGTTTAACATCATATAAACATAATTCCTTTTTAATCAATCCTTGTATTCCTATAACAAATTGCTTAAGAATAAATTTAAAATTTACGCACAAGCTCTTAAACAGTTTTATAAGATATGCAAGTATAATTTTATCCAGATTGAGGATAGGTGAATTGAGTCTCTTTCATAAATAAACTATAAAATGTTGTTTATTGAGATAAAATCATTATTATTATACTAGTGGATTTACACGCATCTTAGTGCATGTCAATTTATTTTTTTAGTAATAAAATAGTTAATTTTTTATTATTAATTATTTCTTTTACTTTACCATGATCCGCTGATAATAAATGTAAAAATAAAATAGAAAAATGATAACTATTTTAATATAGTAGACACAATTAAATATGAATAAAGGTGATTCCATGAAAAGTGAGGAACGAGAAAAGGTGGTCATGAAGAAATTTGATAGCGGGTTTGGATAAGAAATTTTGTTTATTTTTTGAGGGATGTTATACACACACACAGATATATATATATATATATATATATTCCAGCATTATTCTATCTTTATTTATACTTTCATTTATATTACTTTGTCAAAAAAAAATTATCAATCAATATAAAATTTGTGATTACAACTTTTCTTATACTTTTATCAAACAAATTTTAAATATCATCCTTAAATTTTTTCTTCATAAAATTAAACTTGTATATATTTTTTTGAAGAAAATACATTACTCCGGTGCTAACCAGAAAGATAATCAAAATAAACCTTTAAAAGTTTTAATTAACAAATCAAATCAAATCAAATTATCAGCAAGTGAAAATTTAAAAATAAAACGTAACCTCAATTTTGATATTCAACTGGGTCTCTCAATTTATGTTTGAGAGGAAAAAAAATTAGGTGTGATAATTGAATTAAAATTCATTAAACAAATGTGCTTTTGAAAAATATTTTAGGTACGTATTTTACCAAATTCATGGGGCTGATAATAATATAACATTTGTATAAGAGCTTTTAAATTTATAGAAATTTTAGTTAAATCACTAATTAATTAAATTGCAATTTATAGTCATTTTTATTATACTTTTATCAAACAAGTCATTCCACAGTCCACATCATGACTCAATAATTTTTCAAACATTACAATATTCTTTCAGCATAACCATAAAAAAAGAAAAAAAGAAAAAAGAACAAATCTCTAAAGCAAACTCGATAGTCCACCATTTATTCAAATGGCATAATGAAAAAGGCGAACAGTCCTATATATATTGACATATAGGCTGCAACCACACACAACTAAAACACTCGAAGCAAATAAATATCTTAGGAATTGCCAGCAATAAGAAGTAGTTTTTATTCAGTCTTTCTTCAACAATCTGCAATTAGAATTATATTAAAATGATTTGATCAATCGATAATAAGTGGCCATGAACCCTTTCATAAAATTTAGATAGTCTAAGCTCCCATTTATTGAGTAGTAATTGGATAACTAAATAAGATAAGAGCGGATAAGATAAAAAATTAAATAGGAATAGGATATGATATGAACATAATAAGTTCTTACACTATCTAATGTTTGATGTGCACCAAATATCTTACTATATAGTATTATACTATCTTATATTATATTAGAGGTAGATCAAATAATATTAATATATAATATAAATTTTTTGAATATTTTATATATTAATATGAATTCTAAATTATAAAAAATATATAATTGAAAAAATCATGTCTATAAATTAAAAAATAAGCAGTATAAAAAATAAGCTCTTAAACACTCTTTATTGGTATATAAGTCTTACAAATTCTATTTTTTTTATAATATTAGGATATAATATCAAATTTTTGACTATTTTATATATGAGTATAAATTATAAATTATAAAAAATATATAATTAAAAAAATAATATCCATAAATTAAAAAATAAATAATATCAATAATAAATAGTTAAACGCTCTTTATTGGCGCATAAACCTTACAAATTTTATTTTTTTATAATATTATAATATGATATAATTTTTTTTATTTTATACATTAGTATAAATTATGAATTATAAAAAATATATAATTAAAAAAATAATTTTCATTAATTATAAATAAATAATATCAATAATAAATATTTAATCGCTCTTCATTAGTTCATAGGTCTTATAAATTTTATTTTCTTATAATGTTAGATTATGATATAAATTTTTTGACTTTTTTATACATTATTATAAATTTTAAATTATAAAAAATATATAATTAAAAAATAATTTTCATAAATTAAAAATATATAATTATAATTTATACAAATTAAATTTTTTTATCCTATTATATTCTCCTCTAACCCAACTCTCCCTATGAGTTATAAATTTTAACTAAAACTCAAGAATAAGATAGTATAAAAAAATATTATTTTATCATAATAGTTTCGTAAACACAAAATAACAACAAGATAAAATAAAATATTCTATATATATATATACACACACACACATTTCAAAACAATAATGTATGATATGACAGTGTTTAAAAACATACATCCACGAAATACTATATATAAATATAGAGAGATATATATCATACTTTGAAGGTTTAAAATTCACGGGGACCCTAGACTACTCTATTTTAGAGGTTTTAGCTATATTCAAAAATTATTTGGACTAGGGTTTGTTGGGATTTAGGAAGTGGACAAACAAACCTTGATACAGCTCAGGAGCTTGTGGTAAACAGAAAAAAAAAATGAGAATATCTTGCACGTGGATATATATTAAAATAAGGGCATATGAGATATATATGGAAAGAGTATACTATTTTCATGTAATTTCCAAATGCAGTAGATATTAAGGTACCCGATATCCGTAGCGTATGTTATAATGAACACAAAGCCCATAGTGCTTGAAGTTGAAGACGTAGTCATTGAAGGGTAAGCTAGGAACCATGTCGTTGCTGTAAATAATCCTGAAATAGCTGATATCGTTTTCTTTCAGCTTGTGTTCCATGTATTTGGCGAACCTTTCGTCTCCTACTCTAGGTTGGCCGAATGTATACAACTCATCCAGCCTCTCCAACAAGAAAGTCGATCTCCTCCTGCATAATCAGAGTTGCAGCGAACAAACTAGCAAGCGCACCTCCTAAACTGTGCCCTGTTACTATAAACTTTGCCTTATCGTTTTGATCCATAGCTTTCTTTAATATGTCCTTAATGATATACTAGGCAATTTTGGTTTCTGCATTTTCCTCATCGGGCCAACTCCCGTTCTTCTGGAAGCGGTCATGTTTGGTTGATTAAAATAAAATAAAAATAAGATATAAAATTTAGGATTACATAGTTAAATAGATTTTATAGAATAGACTATCAAATAAGGAAAAATTTATTTTTTCGCAAAAATTAGGAAATCTTGTATTCCATTAAATAAAGGAAAAGATATTCTTTTATAATGTTTTTGCAAGTTGTTTACTTTATCTCATTATTGCACTTAGTTTGAATTTTTAATTTTTTTTTATTATAAAAAATTTATGTTATAATAATTTAATATAATAACTAAACTATTTATTTTAGTATTTTAATTTTTTATTATCTTTTAAATCAATTGAATAAAAAATAATTATATTTTATAATAAAAATAGATGGAGTGTCGAACTTAAGTAAAAAAAATCATTTGTTTTCTTTTTTTAAAAAAATTAATTTAATTCACATTATAATAAAAAAATTATAATTTAAAATTTAAGAGTAATTTAGGAGTTGTTTGATTCTGTTTTTTGTTTTTTTTTGTTTTTAAAAATTATTTCTAAAAATTATATTTAAAAATTATTTTACAGAACAAAAATAAAAAAAATTGTTTAATATACTATTTTAAAAATACATTGTTTTTTGATTTTTTGTGTTTTGAAAGCAAAAATAAAAAATAAAAACTTTTTTGTTTTTATTTTTTTATTTTAAAAATAATTTATTTTCAAAATTTATTTTTAAAACAATAAAAACAGTTATTAAATGAATTTTTTTATTTTAAAAATAAAAAATAAACAAAACCTTAATTTTTTTATTTATGCTTTTTTTTATTTAATTTATTTTTATATAAAATAATAAAATATTACATCATCTCAATTTATTTTATCATATATTAAATGACATAACGAGTTTTTATTTTTATTTTTATTTTTTAATTTTTTTAATTACTATTAAAATTCATTTCACCCAATCAAAGGCCACCAAAATTTTCAAGAAGCCACCGTGAATTTTTTCAATGCCATCATCGTTGTATCAACCAAAGTCCAAGTCAATGATCCATTCGTACGCATTATAGTTCCTCTGAAAGCCACCGCATAAGTATTGTAGCCCTTACTTTTGTCTAGAAGAATGAAAACATCACTTGTGGTCCTTCACTTGTCTATCAAATATCCAAATTTAATGAATTAATTGCATCTTGTATTAGGAGATATAATAGATTAAAGATATGTGTAATGACGTTATTTTTAAAATTCATTATATTTACTGTAAAATATATAATCAATCATTCTCATAAATTATTTTAAATATTTAAATATTAACGGACAACAATTTTTAAAATTTAAAAAAAAATATAAAAACAAGTTTAATATGTTTTCATGATTATTTTTTAATATTTATAATAAAAATTTGATCAGACACAACTCTTTAATAGAATTGTAATTTTTTAAAAAAATTATATTATTTTTAAACAATTATATCTTTTAAATTTTAATTTTTAAACTACTTTTCTTTAATATAATAACTTATTAAATGGGATGATCATTTGAATGATATTGAGAATACAGTGAGGTTTGCTTCTTACCCTCCGAATAGTCAAAAGAACCCACGAATTCCATCTTTTCGTTCGTGAATACAAACATCTCAAAGAAAATTAATTAGCAACGCCATGATGGAATTATTTTAATAATAATTTGAAAATTTTAAAGAAAAAGAATACATCTTTCATACATTCCAGTGATTTTTAACTGTAGCTTCAATGTAAGTTTTATTCTCGTAGGATGATCATTTGGCAGCCATCGCATATAGTGCAAGGTTGTATTTGCTATCCCTGTGTTTGATGCTATCATCCAACTTCTGTCGCTTGTCAAAAACACCGATAGTTGATAGAAACTCTGCTGATCCTCTCTCCGGCACTATCTTCCCTCATGTTATAAAAGATTAATTGGATACGAGTGCATTCTAATTAATCTTAAATATATTATCCTGTTTGACTGAATTAATGCAATGAGAAAATAAATGATACTCCAGCGTTGTATCAATTGTTTCCTATAAGTTTGTGCTAATTATGTCTGAAACATGCAAGCTCGATCCTATACCGATCCACTAAGCAAACTGCAAATTACTGAAAAGAACAAGCATCAGTCATGCAGACTGATGATCGACCAATCCACTAAGCAAACTGCTAATTACTGAAAAGACCAAGCATCAGCAGTGACATTTAACAGAAAAAGGGGAAGAAAACTAACCTCAAAGAATGTTACAAATGAACCTTAAAACATTGGGAATTTTAGAAACAAGCTTTAACAATAGCTCAAGGCAATGTCCCAACATTGCAAGCGGCTTCGCCACTGACAGTAGGAACTTTTCAACGAAGAGAATGAAAAACAAAATAAGCCTCAACTTGAAGTCGACCTCGAAACTTTTTAATCTTAAACGCCTAGCACTCTTTGGGTGGACAGAGTAGCTTTTCTCCTCCCCACCCTCAGAGGTTTTCACCAATTTTCTTTCTAACTTTCGGAAAAATAAGATTTTAAAGATAATCAAAGAATCTCCCATTTTCGGGTTGCAATAAAAAAAAATCTGGTGGTTATGGCTTGCCATGGCTATGGCTAACTAGATAATAAGCACAACTGCGGTTGATCGGCTTATGACTGCTGCATACCTTGCAACTCTTCCATTGATAGAGCTGTGACAGTCAATGAGAATTATAATAATATGTAATAGAAAATGAACATGAAAAATATAATAACATGTCAAGGAAAGAAACATAGATGAATTAAGAAAACTACAATTAGTGATTGCTAAGAAAGTTTTATCTATGACTTTTAAGGTAGAACTCCATTCTATTTGTATTCTACAACTAATTAGTGTCTATGTCATTACTATTATGCTTCTTCCAATTCTTTTTTGAATGAATTTTTTTAACTGAATTCCATTATTAAAAAAATAAATAAATATGCTAAACTGATTATAAAGAGATATACCAGTAGGGTACATATATTTTGTAATAAAAATTATATATATTTGTTTCTTCATAATTAATTAATTATTTTTATATTTTAGAGATTAAATTTATTTAAAAACTTCTTTGAGCGAGCTTCAGACAGACACTCAAGCAAGACAGTGTCTGACTTAAATTAATCAATCGCATTTTATAATACTTTGAAATATGATCATAGTAATATAATTAGAGGGAATCTGCATCTTGGACGAGGTTAATATGATAATTTGGTCTTTTCTAATGAAAGATTCCCATTTGCGTATTTCAACGCATTCATGTTGATAGTAAAATTCAAATTGTTTATTATTTTTTAATATATATATATATCAACGATTCTGATGATCGTGTTTTATTAAACTAAAGTTTTTTTTTGTTTTTTTATTTTGCATTTCCCTACACTTTCTTGGGTCTTGCAGCCATTTAAATAAATACACTTCCAGACATAAATTAATGAATCACGTTATTACAATGCTTTGAATTATTAGAATCATCTAGTTTAATCTAAAATACAAATGATATGGGAGTCTGAGTTTCTGTATGTTTTGTTAACAATGTGAACTCAATAATCACGTTTTAGAACTGTCGCGTGTAATCAAAGTAATGAACATATCAACATTTTTCAGACAAAGTGGTGGAAATTAGCTGGGAAGGAAGGAGCGTTGCGATTGTGCACTGTTATTTGGCAAATAAATTAATGGCAATTAACAATAAACCCGGAATGCAAGTTGGGCGAAACTTCTCTTAATCAAGCCCCATTACCCCATATCTCTTGGATCTCGCGTATACACCCGACATATTATAAATAATTGAAAAAAAAGAAAAGAAAAGTTAATAAAAAAAAAACTGTGAATATAATGTGATGGAAGGAAAAATAAGTGAATTAAATAGTAGAATTTGCCCAAATTTTTTTGATTTGTGGCTTTTAGACCTGAACACCCTTTTATTTATATTTCTTAACTAATTAATGTCCGAGATGGTCATGATTTATTCAACTAAAGAGCTTTTGCTATTTGCTTTTGCCAATACTTTCCTTGGCCTCCCACAATCACTTATAACAAAACACTACCTTCCTACTTAAATGTAAATGAATCACATTTTATAATGCTTAATTTGAAATATAAGAATCTTCTCGTAATTAAATTGGAAATGAAAACGGATTGGGAATTATTTTTCTGATTTCTTTCATTTCCTAAAAATGTGAAGCGTAAGCTAATTAATATTATTATTAATTAAACCTGTGTCATGTAAGAGAATCCACATGTAGCTTGGGAGAGACGAATGAATTTCTTTGAAGCAGGAATCGCTGGGCTGTACTTTAATTGACTTTGAGTTTCAGTTTTAAACAAATTAAAAATTGTGATCCTATTAAATAAGATGAATATATATATATATATATATATATATATATATATATATATATATATCAGTTCAAACTTCTAACAAATTAATTTGAGTACTTCACTATCGGAATGCTTTAACAGTCCATATTTATTATCTTTCATTAAATTCAAAATATCACAATAGGACTCTCATGTCGATTGAATGAGTCATTCTTTACACATAGGTAAATCTTTGCCTAACAGACAAGAGCATAACAACTTATTAATTTTTTGTTGGTAGGATATGTATTTTTATTATTATGAAATCATCCATAAATGAAAGTAGTTATTGGTGGAGTCACCATTATCCTTTTTGTAGTGATAAATCTCGTATACATATATGTTCTTAAGAAACGAAATTTAGAGATTTCAGAAGGCCGTGAAAATACATGAAGACCATTGAATTGGAATAGAAAATAGACGTAAAAGATAGTAAGATCTTTAATTTGTTGAATAAGAGGTGTAGATCTCTATCAAATTTATTATACATGATTATTTATATTTTTTATGAGAGCTTCTATATATGATACATCATATTTTACGCATAATTGTTTGATAAGTTTATGATGAAAAATAACATGTTTATGATGGGTTAATGCTTTGGTTGGACGTGCACGATTTACATAGGCTGGGTCGAAAGCTAACTTATCAATCCAGATTTACAATTTTTTTTTGAAAAAGAAGGGCTTGGGTTTGTAATAATATATATGAACTGAAGTCTAAAAAAAACTTTCATTTAAAAGGACTTTATTATAAAAAAAAGTCTAAAATTATATTATATCCGAATTAAATGAACCAACATATAATATTATAGACATATGAACTTTGATAATCAAGTGATCATAGAGTCTACAAGCAATTAGTAGAAGTTTGTAATCAAAAAACAAATTTAAATGTAAATTACATCAAGAAGATGATCGAGGAACAACCGCTGAAGGAAGGCAAATCAAAGTTAGATGGATCTAACGAGAGAAGAACGAAGTGGCCCACATGGTTGCGAAATTATTTGCTCAGAAAAAATTACCAAGAAATTGAGCATTAAATCTACTGTATAGGCTTCGATTGTTACTGAGAAAGAAAGCAAAAGTAGGAGATATCAACCCTAGCCCCTAATTGGTTTCTCAAAAAAGTTTTAAAAAAATCTTTTAAATTTTTGTAGTGTATTGCTCTGTTGTCTTTTTTTTTTAACATAAGGCTAGAGCTTATAACATATTAGGAAACGGGCTAAAGTCCAAGCCTGAGAGACTCGATTGACTCGGTTTACGAAATGCAACCAGAAGTCTAGCTCTCAGAGTGAAACACGATTACAGAGTGAAAAAACAAAGCAACACACTCTGTGAAACCCTATCGATTTGGTAACCTAGTGCCATAAATCCCAAAATTGTTAGGGGATTTCCTTTCGTGACTCTCTTTCTTCCCTTAACATCTTTAATCTCGTTGGAGGTTGGAATACCCAATTCATCTGGAGTAGATTTTGCTCCAAAAGCTTCGCAACTGTGTGTGCCACCATATTCTGATCTCTATGGATCCACTCGATTTTGAGCTGCTTTCCATCAGAGGTAACCTCCTTGATTAAGCCATGAATATGGTTGACACTCTGTGTGTTGCTCTGTTGTCATATCTATTGACTATTGTCGTTTTTAGTTCCATCCAGAGAGCGAGGCCTGTTCGGTGCTCCGCATGTAGGGCCTCCTATGTCTTTTTTTTTGGACTGGCAAAGCCAAATGATCAATCAAATGGGCCTAAGCCCTGAAAGGAAGAGAGACTCAAGGATCTCGGGCTCCTATCCGTAGCCCGGTCCAGCCCTCTATACCTGATCGAACAAAACGCCAAATGGAGCAACACACTCCGAAAAAAATATCTCAGGAACCTTCTACATTCTAAAAATACTGACTTCATTCCCCATTTTCGTTTCCCGAGCTAGCCTCCTCTTCCAGAAGAGTCTTCAGCCTCCATGGTAACTGTGATGACCAGCTCCGATGCAAGCTTTGTCTTCTCCCTAGACTTGCTACCAGGTGAGCAATCGAATTACTTTCTCTCGGTACCCACTGAAATTTAAGTGATCTTCCTTGATTGTTCCCTTCACTGATTAGATCCCTTATGTGGAATAAATTCCATCTTTGCGTCTTCCCATTATAGTCATCTATGAGTAGTTTACAATCTGTAACGTTCGGGGGTTTTTTTTTTATTTACGCATGTTAAATACGCCATATATATAAACACAATATATATATATATATATATATATATATATATATATATATATATATATATATATATATATATACATCTTTATTACAAACCTCATACATCTTATATTTATACAATACAATATTTCAAAACACAATATTCATGTTTACATATATATTACAAACCTCACACATCTTATATTTATACAATACAACATTTCATTACATAATTAAGAGTCTTTATACAGCACTTCACCCTTGAAATACAAAGGGTGAGGAGGTGATGCTGCCATCTAGATCTCCATCCGTAATGTCATTTTGTGTCACATCTCATTTCTTTTTATCTGAACATAACACCACAATAATAGTGAGAACAAAGGTTCCCAGTAGATTTAACATAAATATGATGAGAAAAACAGGGGTTATGTTCAGCTGTATAAGCTACAGAAAATATTAAGATCTGGAGATAAAATCATCATTTTTAAAATGACCTGCCTCACTCGGCGATCTGGTCAATGCAATTTGATTTGAAAATGACCTGCCTCATTCGGCGATCTGGTCAATGCAATTTGCTATACGCATAGTGACCGATCGACTACAGTCACAATAAGTGATCAGGGAATGTGAGTACATCACCCAACTGCCTCCTCACATTACCACTGTCACCCAGTTGGAGCGGCCCTCCCCCGGCTCACTCAGGCTAATAGGGCGTCCCCTACTCGGTACCGTATCAAGCCATACAACCCGTCGATATTCATCCATACATATAAATACATATATATTAATGCATATTCATCCATTAGAATGTAAACTTATCAAGCAACTCGCCATGAGTTTTACACTTGCCATAATTATCAAGCAACTCGCCATGAGTTTTACGCTTGCCATTCAATTTCTTTCATAAAATAACATGCATAATTTTCAAATCCAATAATTAATAATTATTCATCACATATCAAATATCCAATATAATAAATTTTGAATCAAATAAAGAAAAGGGTAATTTTCTGGACGTATTCTGTAACCTTTCTTCCCTTATTCAATCATATCTCCCTCATATGAGTTCCGATTGAGGTGATTTCAAAAGCTATAAAAATCTAAAACAATTATCTACAACTTCTATGTTTATCATTTCTTCAAATTCTTTACGGTTTATTCCCAGAAAATTAAAAATAAAACACTTAATTTTACTATCCTGAATTCCGACCTTTGCTCAATTAATCAACCATATCTCCCTCATATAAATTCCGATTTAGGTGTTCTCAAAGCCTATAAAACGCTAAAACAATTATCTACAACTTCTATGTTTATCATTTCTTCAAATTCTTTACGGTTAATTCCTAGAAAATTAAAAATAAAACACTTAATTTTACTATCCTGAATTCCGACCTTTACTCAATTAATCAACCATATATCCCTCATATGAATTCCGATTGAGGTAATTCCAAAGCCTATAGATCCGTGAGACATATATCTACAATTCATATGTTGACCATTTCTTTAAAATCCTTTTCGAATTTTTCCAGAATTTCAAAAACCGAAACTACTCCAATTATTCCAAAATTCAGCTTAATTTATCTTCTCCTTTGATTTTCTTTTATATAATCCCATACACCCATATACATGTCCAAACATCCAAAACAGAATTTCATATAAATATCCAGACCACATATTATCCAAAATTATATCTAAACAAATCTAAAAATGTATATATAATTTTGTACAAAAATGTATAGAGGATGTTAATCCTACCTCAAATTCCAGTAAATCCGGTGACTGGTGCTTGATTTCTTGATTTCTCTTCCCTCTCCCTTCTCCTTCTTCTTCCTCTTTCTCTTTTTCTTCTTTCTTCTTTCTCTTCTTCTTTTTCCCCTTTTCTCTTCTTCCCCTTTCTTTTTCTCCTTTTCTTTTTCTTCTCTTTTCTTTTCTCCTTTTCTTTCTTTCTCTCTTTCCTTCCGTCACGTCCCCCTTCCCCTTCTTATCTTTCATTTTTTTTATTATTTTATTATTATTATATTATATATTTTTCTTTTCCATTTTTACCCCCTACCTACCTCCTCCCTTTCTCCAAAATACCCTTGCCACCATCCCTAATTTCATAAATGCCATCCTCCATTAATTACAAAAATGCCATTTCAATGAAATTACATAAATGCCATTTTAACCATCTTACTATCTTCTTTTACCTGAGTAAAATTGTAAAACGATTTAATCCTCCCGTGAAGTCCAAAATGCTTTTTCCTCTCTGAACAAAAATTCCAATTAGTAACATAAAAGAAAAATCGGGGATGTTACAGTTCTCCCCCCTAAAAAGAATTTTGACCTCAAAATTTAAGGTTTACCTGTCTTCAAACAGTTGTGGATACTTCTGTCTCATGTCATCTTCCCTTTCCCATGTGGCTTCTTCCATTGTTAAACTCTCCCACCCTACTTTCACCAATGGAATGGTTTTATTTCTCAACTGTTTCACGTCTTTATCCAGAATTACTATCGGTCTCGGTCGGTAGGTTAGATTCTCGTCTACAGTTATTATTTCTTCTTGAATTATGTGCGACGGATCTGATAGATACTTTCGAAGTTGAGAAACATGGAACACATCATGCAGATTTGACAAATGCGGAGGAAGTGCAATCCGATACGCCGATGACCCTATCCTTTTCAGAATTTGATAAGGTCCTAAATATCTCGGACTCAATTTCTTAATTTTCATTGCTCGGCCAATTCCGGTAGTAGGAGAAATTTTCAAGAACACATGCTCACCTTCTTGGAATTGTATCGGTCTCCTTCTCCTATCGAAATAGCTCTTTTGTCGACTCTGAGCTATTCGCATTTTATCTCGAATTATCTGTATTTGCTCAGAAGTGTGTTGCACTAACTCAGGCCCCAATAACCTTTTCTCCCCCACTTCATTCCAACATAATGGCGATTTACATCTCCTACCATACAAAGCTTCATATGGTGCCATTCCGATACTAGAATGATAACTGTTATTATACGCAAACTCAGCCAGTGCCAGATATCCGTCCCATCCTTTTCCTTGCTCTAGCACGCACGATCTTAGCATATCCTCCAAAGTCTGTATAGTTTTCTCCGTTTGACCATCTGTTTGAGGATGATATGCAGTACTAAAACACAAACGAGTACCAAAAGCTTCTTGTAGTGCTCTCCAAAATCTGGAAGTAAATCGAGGATCTCGATCTAAAATGATACTATTAGGAATTCCATGCAACCGTACAATTTCCTTCATATACAACTGGGCCAACTTATTCAACGAGTAGTTTTTCTTAATGGGTAGAAAATGCGCAGATTTCGTCAGTCTATCAACTATTACCCATATCGCATCATAACCTGTCTGAGTCTTAGGTAATCCAACAATAAAATCCATAGATATGCTATCCCACTTCCACTCAGGGATTTCTAAAGGTTGTAACATCCCAGAAGGTTTTTATCTTCACCTTTTGACAAACCAGACACTTAGACACATATTCAGCAATGTCTCTCTTCATTCCTGGCCACCAGTATAATCTTTTCAAATTTTGATACATTTTTGTAGATCCTGGATGGATTGTATACTTACTTTGATGAGCTTCTTCCAGAATCTTAGCCTTCAAATTCTCTCCTTGTGGTATACATGTTCTGCCCCGGTACATAATAATTCTATCCTCTGACATTACAAAGTCAGGCTGATCTCTTCGATCTTGTAAAAATTGATCATGTGTCTGCGCTTCTTTAATCTCAGTCTTCAAGTCACTTTCAATTCTTAATTCACTAACAATCAAACTACCAGGAACAGTCATAACTGATAATTTCAAATTTCTGAATTCCTCAATTAACTCCATTTCCTTTATCAGTATTTGACTTAAATGCAATGACTTCCAGCTCAACGCATCAGCTACTACATTTGCCTTTCCTGGGTGATACTTTAATTCAAATTTGTAATCATTAATGAATTCCATCCACCTTCTTTGCCTCATATTCAATTCTTTTTGGTCAAAGAGATACTTTAAACTTTTGTGGTCACTGTATATTTCAAATACAGCTCCATATAAGTAGTGTCTCCACATCTTCAGGGCAAAAACTATTGCAGCCAACTCTAAATCATGAGTAGGATAGTTCTCCTCATGCGGTCTCAATTGTCGTGACGCATAAGCAACTACTCTACTTTCCTGCATCAAAACACAACCTAAACCTTTCTTGGAAGCATCCGTATAGACTACAAAGCATCCAGAAGGGTTAGGAACAACTAGAACAGGTGGAGAAGTCAATTTGACTTTAAGCTCTTGGAAACTATTCTCGCATTCTTCAGTCCAATTAAAGAGACTCCCTTTCCTGGTCAATCGAGTCAAAGGCAAAGCTATTTGAGAGAATCCCTGTATAAACCGTCTGTAATATCATGCTAAACCCAAGAAACTTCTAATTTTAGTCACAGTTTTAGGTCTCTCCCATTTCAGCACTGCTTCAGTTTTACTGGGATCCACCGACACGCCATCTTTAGAAATTACGTGACCCAAAAACTTCACTTCTTCCAGCCAAAATTCACATTTTTCCAACTTAGCGAAAAGTTTCTTTTCCTTCAAGACCTGAAGTACTAATCGGAGATGCTGGTTGTGTTCTTCCTCACTCTTAGAGTAGATTAAAATATCATCTATGAACACTACTACGAATTGATCCAAGTAGGGTCTAAAAATGCGATTCATATAGTCCATAAAGACTGCAGGTGCATTTGTGACCCCAAAAGGCATGACTAAAAATTCGTAGTGTCCATACCGAGTTCTGAAAGCTGTTTTTGGAATGTCTTCTTCTTTAACTCCAATCTGATGATATCCTGACCTCAAGTCGATCTTAGAGAAAATAATAGCTCCCTTTAATTGATCAAGTAGATCGTCTATTCTAGGCAACGGATATTTATTCTTAATAGTCGCCTTATTCAATTGCCTGTAATCAATACACAATCTCAAACTGCCATCTTTCTTCTTTACAAACAATACAGGCGCTCCCCAAGGTGATACGCTAGGTCTAATAAAATTCTTTTCTAACAGCTCTTCGATCTACTTCTTCAGCTCTTGTAGTTCCACAGGAGACATTCTATAGGGAGTGATAGAAATAGGCCTCGCCTCTGGTGCTAGATCGATGGAAAATTTAACTTCTCTCTTCGGTGGAGGTTCAGAAATTTCGGAGGGAAAAATCTCTGGAAATTCACGGACTACTGGAATCTCAAGCAGTTCCCGTTTCATACTCGGGTTGATGGTATACAAGAAAACACATTTCAAATCTGCATTCCTCATCTCCTTATAGAGTCGGTGAGCACTAATAATACTATACTTTTGGTCCTCCGGTGGGTCCGAGAGGAACTCAAAAGTCTTATTGCAACAATCTAGTAGGACTCGGTTTTGACTTAACCAATCCATACCCAAGATGACATCTATACCGTCCAGAGGTAGACAGATCAGATCCACTACAAAGGATCTGTCATTCAATACAATAGGACAATTCAAACACACTGAGGAGGTAATTATTTCTCCTCCTGTAGGTGTCACCACCGCTAACTCGTATGGTAACTCCGCAATAGAGTGTTGTAATTTCCCCACACATTTTATTGCTATGAAAGAATGGCTCGCGCCAGAATCAAACAATACATTCAGAGACAAATTGTTGATACAGCACGTACCTTGCATCAAATCAGGAGCTGTCTTTGCTTCAGCACCGCTCAAGGTGAAAACTCTTCCTGTTGTTTGTTGAGTTCGTGCAATACCTTTCCCTCTGCCTAGTGGACACGATCGTGCTATGTGCCCCTTCTGTCCACATTGGTAGCAAGTAACTGGATCAGAATAACATGGATTATTCCCATGGAATTTCCCGCATTTTTCACACTGACCCGTTGTCGGATTTTTCAGAAAAGGTCTGGGTTCCACAATTGCTGGTTGTTTACCTCTCATAATATTCTTCCCTCTGGTATTTCTATCCATAACTGGGAACTCTCTCTTCCGCTTCCACTGAGTCCGCCTCTCCTTTTCACCCTCGACTGCTTTTAGACTTGTCGCCAGCATCCGACATTTATTTACCAACGAGGCATATTCCCGAATCTCTAATGCCACCACAGCATTTCTAAGCTCTAGGTTCAGTCCTGATTCAAACTTCACTGTCTTCCAAACTTCATCTGGATTATTCTTCAAAGTACTTGAGAACTTAGACAGTTCTTCAAACTTGGTAATATAGTGCTCAATGGTCCCATTTCCCTGTCTAAGCTGAAGAAACTCAATCTCTTTTTCAGCTCTCACATTACTGGGAAAATATTTGTTCAGAAAAGTCTCTCAGAACAAGTGCCATGTAATTTCCCTGTCTTGATGTACCAGTAACTCTTTGGCTCCTCTCCACCAGTATTCAGCTTCTTCCTTCAGCATATATGTCCCAAAATTGACCTTCTGCTCATCAGAACAATTTAAAACTTCAAAAATTTTCTCGAGTTCCGTCAGCCATCTCTCAGCAACTATTGGGTCATATGCACCCACAAAAGACGGAGGTCGCGTTCCCATAAATTCAGACCATCCATTACCATTTCCAGTTCTGTTTCTATTTCGGTTTCTTTCATTTCCCCTAACCTCGTCATCATTATTAATATTCTGAAGATGCTGCAGAATCTGATTCGTAGCAGCTGCCTGAGCTTGAATAGCTGCGGCTATGTTATTTAAGGTAGCATCTACGCTGCCTGGCAGATACCTTCTTGGTGGTGCCATAACTCACTGTAGTAGTAAAACAAAATATTAGTCACTATTGAGGTGATCAAACTCAACAGCAGTTCAAAATTTTACAGTAGTTATCACACTACACAAGATTATAAATAGGAAATACTAGTACTTTCCTACTGTATTTATCTGCTACCTTACACAACATTTCCACATAACTTTTCAAGACTCTTCTAAGTCAATTTAGGTGACCACCCACCCCATGGTCGCCTAAGATCGACCGCTCTGATACCAACTTTGTAACGTCTGGGGTTTTTATTTATTTATTTACGCATGTTAAATACGCCATATATATAAACACAATATATATATATATACATCTTTATTACAAACCTCATATATCTTATATTTATACAATACAATATTTCAAAACACAATATTCATGTTTACATATATATTACAAACCTCACACATCTTATATTTATACAATACAACATTTCAGTACATAATTAAGAGTCTTTATACAGCACTTCACCCTTGAAATACAAAGGGTGAGGAGGTGATGCTGCCATCTAGATCTCCATCCGTAATGTCATTTTGTGTCACATCTCATTTCTTTTTATCTGAACATAACACCACAATAATAGTGAGAACAAAGGTTCCCAGTAGATTTAACATAAATATGATGAGAAAAACAGGGGTTATGTTCAGCTGTATAAGCTACAGAAAATATTAAGATCTGGAGATAAAATCATCATTTTTAAAATGACCTGCCTCACTCGGCGATCTGGTCAATGCAATTTGATTTGAAAATGACCTGCCTCATTCGGCGATCTGGTCAATGCAATTTGCTATACGCATAGTGACCGATCGACTACAGTCACAATAAGTGATCAGGGAATGTGAGTACATCACCCAACTGCCTCCTCATATTACCACTGTCACCCGGTTGGAGCGGCCCTCCCCCGGCTCACTCAGGCTAATAGGGCGTCCCCTACTCGGTACCGTATCAAGCCATACAACCCGTCGATATTCATCCATACATATAAATACATATATATTAATGCATATTCATCCATTAGAATGTAAACTTATCAAGCAACTCGCCATGAGTTTTACGCTTGCCATAATTATCAAGCAACTCGCCATGAGTTTTACGCTTGCCATTCAATTTCTTTCATAAAATAACATGCATAATTTTCATATCCAACAATTAATAATTATTCATCACATATCAAATATCCAATATAATAAATTTTGAATCAAATAAAGAAAAGGGTAATTTTCTGGACGTATTCTGTAACCTTTCTTCCCTTATTCAATCATATCTCCCTCATATGAGTTCCGATTGAGGTGATTTCAAAAGCTATAAAAATCTAAAACAATTATCTACAACTTCTATGTTTATCATTTCTTCAAATTCTTTACGGTTTATTCCCAGAAAATTAAAAATAAAACACTTAATTTTACTATCCTGAATTCCGACCTTTGCTCAATTAATCAACCATATCTCCCTCATATAAATTCCGATTTAGGTGTTCTCAAAGCCTATAAAACGCTAAAACAATTATCTACAACTTCTATGTTTATCATTTCTTCAAATTCTTTACGGTTAATTTCCAGAAAATTAAAAATAAAACACTTAATTTTACTATCCTAAATTCCGACCTTTACTCAATTAATCAACCATATATCCCTCATATGAATTCCGATTGAGGTAATTCCAAATTCTATAGATCCGTGAGACATATATCTACAATTCATATGTTGACCATTTCTTTAAAATCCTTTCCAAATTTTCCCAGAATTTCAAAAACCGAAGCTACTCCAATTATTCCAAAATTCAGCTTAATTTATCTTCTCCTTTGATTTTCTTTTATATAATCCCATACACCCATATACATGTCCAAACATCCAAAACAGAATTTCATATAAATATCCAGACCACATATTATCCAAAATTATATCTAAACAAATCTGAAAATATATATATAATTTTGTACAAAAATGTATAGAGGATGTTAATCCTACCTCAAATTCCAGTAAATCCGGTGACCGGTGCTTGATTTCTTGATTTCTCTTCTCTCTCCCTTCTCCTTCTTCTTCCTCTTTCTCTTCTTCTTCTTTCTTCTTTCTCTTCTTCTTCTTCCCCTTTTCTCTTCTTCCCCTTTCTTTTTCTCCTTTTCTTTTTCTTCTCTTTTCTTTTCTCCTTTTCTTTCTTTCTCTCTTTCCTTCCGTCACGTCCCCCTTCCCCTTCTTATCTTTCATTTTTTTTTATTTTTTTATTATTATATTATATATTTTTCTTTTTCCTTTTTACCCCCTACCTACCTCCTCCCTTTCTCCAAAATACCCTTTCCACCATCCCTAATTTCATAAATGCCATCCTCCATTAATTACAAAAATGCCATTTCAATGAAATTACATAAATGCCATTTTAACCATCCTACTATCTTCTTTTTCCTGAGTAAAATTGTAAAACGATTTAATCCTCCCGTGAAGTCCAAAATGCTTTCTCCTCTCTGAACAAAAATTTCAATTAGTAACATAAAAGAAAAATCGGGGATGTTACACAATCTGACTCAAAGATAACTTGTTTAATTTCCAGATTCTGGGCCAAGATCAAGGCTTCCTCCATAGCCTTCGCTTCAGCTTCCAGGGCCGATGTTGCCCCAGTGAGATCTAGCCGATCCGGTAAGCCACCTTCCATTAGAGTCTCTAACTATTACTGCTGTGTGGCTTTCCTCGTATTTGCTTGTAAAGGTTGCATCTATGTTCATCTTCACCCATCCCGCATCTAGTGCTTTCCATTTCTTTTGTATATTTTCCCCCTTCCTTTCTCCATCCCTCTCCCCTGGACTTGGTGTTTTCTCTTTTTCTTTCTCATTGCTCACTATACTGCTATGCATGGTTTGATATTTTCTGATTACTCTGCGTAGGAAAATTGCTTGTTGTTCATATACGTGCTCATTCCTCTCTTTCCAAATGTACCATAGAATTATGAACAATCTAGAGCTTAGGTCTTTCACCTCCATCCTTTAGTTTTTGTAGGACTCTACTGTTTCCCATATCCATCTATCAATCCTTGTTGTATCTCGGTTATGGACCAAACATTGTAAGTCTGAACCAAACCAAGTAGGTCTGACCCAATCACACCCCAAGAAGAGGTGTTCTATGGTTTCTTTTGTAGTCCCACACACCGGACATAGAGAGTCACTCACCAGTCTTTTTTTACACAAATTGCTCTTTGTGGGGAGGGCTCCATGGATCAGTTTCCATATAAAAACCTTGATCTTTGGGGGGGGGTATAAGAACTCCATATCAGTTTTCATAAACCCGGGTTCACATGTGAAGAGGTAGAGGGTTACCTCTATCTTTGTCATTTCGTTCCCTAATAACTTCATAGCCACTTTTCACTCTGTAGATTCCATCATTCTTCAAAGGCCATATCAACTTATCTTCCACCTATGTAAAAGGTATGGGTATAGAGAGCATTTCTTTACAGACGCTAGCTGTGGTTAGTTCCCTTATGATCTCCTTCTTCCATGTTCGGGTATCTCGATTAATTAGTTCTTCCACATATCTTAGTCCACTCCCATAGTCATTCCTTAGGAGTTGTCCACTAGGTAGCCATCTATCCTCCCATATCTTGACTTTGTCCCCCTTTCCTATCCTCCATCTGGATTGTTTCATAATTAAGTCTCTTCCTTCTAGAATGCTCAGCCATGCCCACGACCCACACCTGCCCCTTTTAGCTTGCTGGAAGGTGGTGTTGGGATAGTATCTTTGCTTTATTACTCTTGCCCATAGAGACTCTGGTTCCATCATCAATCTCCATGCTTGTTTTGCTAGGAATGTCCTGTTCATACTACTGAAATCCTTGAACCCCATTCCTCCTTCCCTCTTCCCCATGGTGAGCTTTCCACATTTAACCCAGTGCATTCTTGCCTCCTTACCTAGGCTGGTCCACCATAACCTGGCTACCTTAGAACACAACTTGTTATAGAAAGTTTTTGGGAATAGAATAACTGACATAACGTATGAGGGTATTTCCTAGATAACTGCCTTAATTAGGGTCTCCTTCCTTCCTTGTGTTAGCAATTTTGAATTCCAGGCTGGGAGTTTTTGGCATACTCTTTCCATCACCCAATCTAGGGCTTGTTTCTTTGCTCTTCCCCAGACTGTCGGTAGCCCCAAATATTTTCCTGGGTTCTCCCATATAGGCATACCCAAGATGCTCTATATTTCGATCTTCTTCTCCTCTTCACAGCTTCTACTGAAAATTACTTCAGATTTACTCATGTTCAGCTTTTGCCCTGACATTCTTGCATAGTTATCCAGTATGCTCATCATTTTCCTAGCCTGTTCCCCATCCACTCTAGCAAACAGGATAGAATCATCAGCAAACAGCAGGTGGGAAATTTTAGGGGCATTTCTTGCATCTTCAAGCCTTCTATTTTACCTTATCTGTTTACTTTTTCTAGCAACTTTGATAGTACCTCAGCTGCTAGTATAAAAAGGTAGGGTGATAGAGGATCACCTTGCCTTAACCCCCTTTGTGGGTGTATTACTGGGCCTAACTCACCATTAACTTTCACCCTATAAGTCATGGAGGTGACACATTTAATAACCAGTCCTATCCATTTCTCATCATACCCAAAAGCTCTCATGACCTCCATTCCAACCTATCATATGCCTTGTTCATATCTAACTTAATGGCCATGTAGTGTTTCCCTCTTCTTCTCTTTTGTTTTAAGAAATGGAAAGCTTCTTGTACCAGCATAATATTATCTTGTATAAGTCTTCCACTAACAAAAGCACTCTGATTTTGTGATATTAGTGCATTCATATGGCTTTTCATTCGATTAACCATTACTTTTGCAATGATTTTATACATGAAATTACTGCAACTTATAGGCCTAAATTGCCCAACACTTTTCGGGTTTTGTATCTTAGGGATTAGGGTAATGTGGGTTGCATTTACCTCATTAGGAAGTTGCCCATTCTTGAAAAAATCCTTCACTGCTGTAAAAACTTCCTCTTTGATAGTGTTCCAGGTTTGTTGATAAAATATCTCATTTAGTCCGTCTGGTCCAGGGGCTTTCATAGCTCCCAGGCCAAAAACTGCTCTTTCAACTTCCTCCATAGCAATGCCCTTGATGAGCTCTTCATTCATGCTCTGGGTGACTGTTTCTGTTATAAGTGGCTGCAAGTTGACTTGTGTTCCTAAATTGAATGTACTGAATAGGCCAGAATAAAATTTTTGGAAAGCTTCCTGGATGTCTCCCTAACTTTCCTGCCAAATCCCCTCCTCATCTTGTATTCTGTTAATGCTGTTAACTTTCCTTCTTTGCATAGCTGTTCTGTGGAAAAACTTAGTGTTTTTTTATCTCTACAATTTAGCCATTTAACTCTTGCCCTCTGAGCCCAGTATTTTTCTTCTTGTCTCCACAACTTAATTATTTTTTCCTGGATACCCCTAATTTTGTTGATGGTCTGACTATTTGATGTTCCTTCTTGCGCAGCCATAAGTTCTCTTTTCAGTTTTTTAATTTTCAAATCCGCCCTTCTAACCTTATTCTTTTTCCACATTTTCAGCTTCTCTGTTACTTTTTTCAGTTTCTCTGATATCCCTCTTAAGTCCTTTGCTTGGCAGCCATTTTTCCAGCTTTGTTCCACCATCTCTCTAAAGTCTTCTTGATTAGCCCAGTATGCCTCAAATTTGAAAGCATTCTCCTTCTTTCTTGCTTCAGTTTTTGTCTTAAGGATCAGTGGGCAATTATCAGAACCCACTGCAGGTACAACTATCACTCTGACTTCTCTAAACAGGCTATTCCACGCCTCATTGGCCATATGTCTATCTAATTTCTCCCTTATACCTCCTGTTTCCCTCATATTACTCCATGTGAACCTGCATCCTTTGAGAGGGGAATCCAGTAGTTCATTCTTTGTCAGAAAATTCCTAAATTCTTCAATCTGGATTCTGCTATGAGGCCTTCCTCCTTCTTTTTCACTCTGGTGCAGTAATTCATTAAAATCTCCAATGCATTGCCACAACATCAAATCTCCTGGTTTGAGCTCCTCTAGCTCCTTCCATAGCTTCCTTCTCTGTCTACTCTCTGGATGTGCATAAACAAATGTAGTCCAGTGTTCAGTCTTCTCCTCCTCCAACTTGATTTTTGTATGAAAATAATTTTTGCACATCTTTACTACACTTACTTCAGCTTCCTCTTTCCACATTAAACATAAACCACCTGCTTTTCCCACTGGATCTACAGCCTCCATTCTGTAAAACTTTAGTTTTCTTCTCAGATTTTCCATCTTCCTTTCCTTATCCTTTGTCTCTATAAGGAATACGACTAGGGGTTTATTTTTGAGACATAAGTCTCTTAGCTCCCGAACTGTCAAGGTAACCCCCACACCTCGACAATTTCAGCTTATGGTGGTCATGGCTCTTGGTAGGGCATGGAAAGGCCTGCCTCCTCAGCCATATTCAGCATCCCAGCAATCTTCCAGCTTCCCTCCTCTGCTTTTTCCTTTTTCTCTCTCTGTTCTAGCCTCTCCTCTCTTCTCTGTTCCTTCAGTTCTTCTGCTGCATCATCTTGTCCATAGTTGTCCATCTCCTCCCTTGGCCTTTTAAGCGACAGATTTTCCTGCATAAAGTTAGCTAGGTGTGTATCCACTATTGCCCAACTTATTTGGTGGTTCATTTTTTCTTCATCCTCCTCTTCACTGGGCATTTCCACATAGTAAGGTTGTCCATTTCTATTCACTTCTCTGCTTATTCTTTTTCATTTTCTTCCACCTTTTCTGCTTCCCTTTTTGTTTTTTATTTCTGGCTTTCTAAGTCTCCCTCCTTTCCCCTTGTCTACTGGTTCTTGGGCCTCTTCTCCCCATCCCCTCACTGCTCCCCAACATGAGACCTCTGCTATTGGGCTTAGGTGTGTACATTCTCCAGTTTTTTTCTCCCCTTGGTTATCAGGCCCAGTATTTATTGGGCTCCCTATAATTGATGTGGTGGTTTTTCCTTCCGACCCAATATCCTCCTTTTCACAGCTCAAAGTCTTCAAGTTAGCCTGCCCCGGTACTGGTTGACTATTCCCAACCTTTATATTTGTCTGTGTTAGATATGCTTTTCCTTTTCCTTTTTCATTTTCGTTTTCCTTTCCTTTTTGTTGACCCATCCTCCTTTTAGTCTCGGTCTGCTCTTTTGTTATTGCCATTCTAGTATACCAGCCTGCTTCGCCCCCTTCTCTATCCCTGCTTTCTGATGCTGCCTTCTCTGCTGTTCTTTCCCTATTTGATGCTTCTTCCCTGTTTCCCTCGGGCCAGCTTTCCTTTTCCTCAATATTTGTATGCACAAATCCGGAAAAATTTCTCCAAGGGTTGTCTGCCCTGTCTGTCCTCTCCCTGTCTTCGCCGGTTCTCCGCCGGAATACTCCTCCACCTCTCGTCAAGCTCTCCGTGGCTATGTTGCTATTGGCCTTGCCGGAGGAACTCCTAGGCTTGGTCCCTGGTGAGTCTTTTCCCCCTCCTGATCCTCTGCTCCTCTACCATGCTTGCAAACCTTCTGATCATGGCTAAGTCTCTTGCATTTGTAGCAGTATTCTTGTAGTTTCTCATACCTTAGCCTCACCCATGCCTTTGGTAGATTTTTCCTTGGAACCCAGAAGCCTGTAGTAAACGGTTCTCTAATGTCCATGAGAACTTTCACTCTCACAAAGTATCTCAATATCCTTCCATTAGCTATTGGATTCTCCACCTCCAGCACTTTTCCAAGTCTCTCTCCTATTTGGGAGCCATTTTTTTCTGAGAGAAACTCTAAAGGTAGGTCAAGGATCTGTACCCAATAAGGGGCAAAGTTGAATTCTAGCTCCCTTAAACCGATTTCAGGGGACCAATAACATAAGTTGAGTAGGTGCCCCATTACACTCCATGGTGCTCCCTCCATAATTCTCGTCGCAGCTGTTTTTTCTTCAAAATAGAATAGGAAAGTGTTAACTTCTAGGTCTATGGTCTCCACTCCATCCGGGTTCCTCCACCCTCTCATTATCATCTCTTTGACTGTTTTCCTATTCAATGGCCTATCTACTATAATCTTCCCCACCAGACTCCTCTTGGCCAGCTTAGTAGACTATTGTTTCTCTGTTTCTAGTTGCATTGTATCTCCTTCCAGCTTATTTACTTCCCTGCTACCCTGTATTCGTCTTTCCTCCATTCTGTCCTCCACACTCCTAGATTAGCTTCTGTTTAAGGACTGCCCTCTTCGTATATTTTCCTTTTTAGATTCGCAACTCCTCCTAGAAGAGAAGAACACTCTCCAGATGAGAGAGGACTACTCTCCAGGTGAGAGAGGACGACTTTTATGGCCTCCTATGTCTCTCTCTTTGGGTTTGTACCTGTTGAGTAATTGTTAAGGCCTTGGCCTTTTGTCCAAAAACAAATAAAAAAGAAGCCCAAGGCCACAAGCAAGAGACACAACGTGCAACAAGCAGCAAGAGCCACATACCCAAGCTCTAGGAAACAAAAATGACAAAGGAGGACCGCCACAGAGCAACACACAATGAAAAAGCCAATGTTATCAATATTGGACAGAATCGGCTGGCCAGATCCAAAAAATTGAGAACTAGTACTTTGTCATTTTGTTTTGTTGTTGACCAATCTGCTTTTGCATCACTTATTTAGAATTAATTTTAATTAATACAGTAATTAATATTATTAATTTTTGTGAGATCGATAATTTATATTCACTTACAAATTTTTATTATTTAATAATGACAATATATATTTACATTTAAAAAAAATTGCATTATTAACTATTACAGTGAGATAATCATTTCATTTACTTTGTAAAATAAAATAAAATAAAAACTACTAACAACTTAGTCATATTGGGACAAAAACTAGGAGGCAATTTAATGATACATTTTTAACGATATTTTAAAAAATCTTTGTTAAAATATAAATTAAACCTGATTATTCTAGCGATGATTATATATAAACTGTTGTTATAATCATATTTAAAGACGATTTATTAAAATTTGTAGGTATTTTAACCCACAAACTATTCATTGCTCCAGCGGTATCTACTCTCTTTGTCTTTCTCTCGGACTCTTGTGGTCTCTGTTTCTTTTTTCTCTTTTCTCTTTTCTTTTTTCTCATTTCTTTTTGAAATACAAATCCTCTCTTTCACACCCGTCGACACTTCTTGACGGTTCTCTAGTAAGCTCCAACTATGGATAGTTCGAGGAAGGTGATCCTCTATCAATACCATTAATTAAAGAGAGAAATTGTGAATTACTAATATGTACAGTGGCAGAATATGAGTCGAACACTCCCGACCCTTCTTCTAAATGATGTTTTTCAGCAATATCCAGCACTCCCGAAGGATATAACTCAAAGGGTGAAGAGGGAGTTTTTTTAAGTATTTTGGTTACCCTCCACCTATCGAATTTTGGGTGCCACACGAATTCTAAACATTGTTGTAGATGCTTCAACTTAGACTTGGCATGAATGATTTGTGAAGGAAGAGAATAGAAGAGGGAGAGATAGAAGAGAAATAAGAAATTTTATGAAAAAATGATAGAAAATCTATAAAAAAAAGTTTGGATATAAAATATTTAAAAAATAAAATAAAAAAAGAGTATAATAACAGTTTGTATTTGTTTAACGACTATTGTTAAGCAGTGACACTACAACAATTTTTTAAACTATCGTTAAAACATTAATTTTGTCACAATAACCATTGTTAAGTAATTTATCTCGTCACTCAATTTTTGTTGTTGTAAACAACACCCACCACAACAACAAAAGTGGGATAAACACCTTTTGGATAAATTAGAAAAAAAAAACATTAAAAAAATTAAAAACTCTTAATCATGTCTAAAAGAAGACCAATCAAAAACTTTTTTAGTCTATTATGAAAGATAAATTAAAAAATTTCAAATAACTTTTATCAAGCAAAATTTAAATATCATTTAACATCAATTTTTTTTAGGTAAAATGCATTTTGACACCCTAAAGTATTGGTACAATTGCAATTTGCCCTGTCTTTTTTTTTTAATTTGAGCAATGTCCCCCTGTTCTTTTATGTAGTTGCAATTCACCCCCTGCCGTTAATTTTTGTAGTTAGGTTTAGAGCTTTAAAATGACCAAATTATCCCTTAATATTTAATTTTTCTTTAAGAAAAAAAGAAATGGTATTTTAATGTTAAAAACTCATTACAATTTTTAAATAAAAATAAAGCATTGCTTTTATCCTTTGGCAACAGCAGCAGCAGCGAATGACCCATGCATTCCCCAGTCTTTGAAACACCCCCATCGCCGCGACGCCACTGTGAGTGAGTCTTGTGACTTGGCCAACATCTTCACAAACAACCCAGCAGAAATTTACGGCCACCATTCTCCCCCAGTCCTCATCGCATGGGTCTGACATAACCTCTTCAATCATTTTGGAATTAAATTCTTTTGTTCCACAAGAATCCTTGGACTTATGTTGTGTTGTTTGTGCGACAAACGCATCCTCGTCAGACTCAAAGACCGACTGCATTTGATCATGTCCTTCATGCTTCGATTTGTCTCTATTTCTCCTATAACTTCTACGTCCACTAGATATAAAAATTTTCTTTCTCCCTTGCTCACAAACTTCCGCCTGTTGCTATTCATGTTCAACCTCACAAAGTTTCCGTCCCCAATACACTTTCGCAGCTTAACTGGTGGCATTGGCACATTAGCTCTTATCAGATTACGAGCTAATGGGTTTTAAAATTAAAATAACATTTATTGGTTTTTTTCATAAAAAAATTAAAGATTAAAGGGTAATATGGTCATTTTGAACCTCCAGACATTAAGTTTAACAGCAAAAATTAACGGCAGGGGGTGAATTATAACTACATAAAAAAACAGGGGGGACATTGTTCAAATTTTAAAAAAAGGGGACAAATTGCAATTGCATCAATACTTCAGGGTGGCAAAATACATTTTTCCCTCTCTTTTTTTCATAACAATCACAGCAAGCTTTTAATAATTACAATTTTTTTATGCATCATCACGACGAAAACAAAGAGAATGCTCTCAAAGCAAATTCAATAATTTTTTTTTTTTTATATTTGGGTCAAAGGAACAGGTTAATAAGAAAGTTGATCAAATCAACAATAATAAGGCAGTTCAATATATATATAAGATCCACAAATTAAAAGTTCAACACAGCGAAAACACTCAAAACAAATCAAAAACACTCAAAACAAATCAATAGTTATTCATAATATGAATAACTAGTGTCTCTTAACAAACTAATAAAAGTTAACAATAATACTTAAATTAAAATCTAGTTAACACATCAAATCAAATTCAATAACTAATTGAAAAGCATCTGCCACAATTCCTAAAAACGACTTAATATCAATCTTCATATTCAGTTGAGTCGACCCTCATCGATGTATATGGGAGAAAAGCTCCCAACCGAGTAGTGTTTACATAATCTTGGGTGAAATGATTAGGAAGTCCTGGGAATGCCAAGCCGACAACCCTGAAAGCCCTCTGAAGCCATCCTTCCTCGTATTCTGCTCCATATTTCCACCCAATAATGAAACTCCTTCCCAGCTCCAACATCGCACTTACCATCATGGGAATTGCCATCCATGGCGAGAAGTAGTTTTTATTCGGTAATTGTTGAACAACCTGCATTTAAAAATAAATTATATGCTTTCAGTCAATATATAAAAGGACAATGCACTAACTCCCCTCCATTTTATTCAGTACAGGTATAATTGGGTAAATAATAATATATTAAGAGATCTACGAGTTATTTAAAATTTTCAGGAATCTATAATTATTATTATATTGAGAGGGGTTTAGTATCGAGCTAACCCTTTAATTAACGCGAGAATGCACAATGCTCCATATGCATGGTAGGACAATTAGAAGTCTTTAAAAACATGCATGCACTTATAATACCATATACATATAAAGAGTAAATATAAAGATAAAATATATTTTCAGGTTCAAATTTCAAATATAAAGTTGTGACAGCCAATACAAATATTTAACCTTGTTATTATAATTTTTTTAAACTAAGGAAACACTATCATAGATATAAGAAATAACAAGGTGACAAAGAAACCTTGATGCAGCATCCTCTGGTGAGACAAAATAATAATAATAATAATTGAGAATATATCACGTCTGCATATTAAAAGGAGGGCGGGGGGCTTATCTGGAAGCAGCGGACTTCTTTCATCTAAAATCCAAATGCAGTTATAAAGCTACGTACCTCGTATCCATAGCGAATGTTATAACAAAGACAAGTCCCAAAGTGCTTGAACATGGCGCTCTTATAATCGAAAGGCAATCTAGGAACTATATCGTTGTTGTAAACAATCCTGTAATAGCTGATATTATTTTCTCTTAATTTATCTCTCATGTATCTCGCAAATATTTTATCTCCTACTCTTGGTTGTCCGAAGGTATAAACCTCATCCAGCCTATTTAACAACAAACTCTCTTCCTGCATTATCAGTGTTGCAGCGAACACAATGGCCAATGCGCCACCTAAACTGTGCCCTGTTATTATAAGCCTTGCTTTATCATCTCGACCCAAAAACTTTCTTAGTATATCCCTAATGGCATAGTAGGCAATAGGTCTATGGTTGCCATCGTTTCTTGTGCTTTCCTCAGGCCATTGCCCGTTCTTTTGTAATCCTAAAGCTTTCAAGAAGCCGCCATGTATGCTTCCAACGTCAGGAAAGCTATACATTGAGATGTCAAAGTCAGTGCACCATTCGTACGCATTAAAGGGTTCTGTCCCTCTGAAGGCCACCACATAAGTATCATGGTCTTTATTTTTGTCTACAAAAATGAAAGCCTCGGTTGTAGTCTTTCCCTTCTCTGCCAATCATAAAATTTTGATGATCAGTTAATTGCATCTTGTATCATACTACTAATCTCACTTTAATGCAATAAGAAGACGATCATTTGATTAAATATTGGAAACATGCGGGCGGTTTGCAATTCTTACCATCATAAAAGCCATAAGATTCCAAGAATTCCATCTATGAGTGAAGGCAAACATTTTAAAGCAAAATTAGCGACGCCGGGATTGAACTAATTTAATTTGGAGTAAGTAAGTTGAAAATTTGGAAGAAAAATATGTTGGCTTTCATACCTCCCAAGAATCTTGGACTGTAGTCTTTATGTGAGCTAAATTCTCGTAGGATTCTTTGGCAGCCATCATAGATAGTGCAACATTGTATTTGGTATCTCCGTACTCGATGCTACCATCCAACTTCTCTCGCTTGTCCAAAATCCCGATAGTTGACAGAAATTTTGGTGATTTTCTATCAGGCACGATCTTTTTTCCTGTTCATATAAAAGATTCATTTGATAGATCGATGTGCACTCCTAATCTTCTACATGCTTTAGGAAGATTGGGGGTGTAAATGATATGAATATGATTGTGTCAGCAGAAACACTGACAGAAGAGAGGAAGGAAACTAACCTCGGAGAAAGTTACAGAAGAGGATGAAAACATTGGGGTTGTTATAAATGAGGTTTAAGCAAAACTCGAAGAGATATCCGAAAAATGCAAGCGGCTTGGCCACTTGTAGCAGAAACATCTGGATCAAGGTAGAGATAAATATAAGATATCTAAGCTGGAAGCTGTCCTCTGAATATGGTGTACGTGAACCGTCAGGCCTTTGCACGAAATTGATTTTGTGGAAAGGGGAGCTTTCCTCCTCAGCATTAGATCTCTCCACAATTTTGTCCAAGTTTGAGGAAAATAAAATTTTAGGCAGATCAAGGAAACCCACTTTGTCGGGTTTCAATAGCAAATAACTGGTGGCGAAGCTCTGGCTGGAACCTGTTGCCATGGATAACCAGATAATATGCAGAACTAGGGGTTTTGGCTGTTACGTACATTGCAGCACTCAGATTTATAGAGTTGTGACAGCGTATGGGAATTGTAACAATAAAAGACAAATAACATGTGAGGCAAAGAAAATTAAATGAATAAAATTGAAGTGATTTTCCAAATGACTTTTAAGCTCGAAAAGCTAATTAATGTCTAGATTCTGATGTTTTTATTTTATCAAGACAAAGGGTTTTTTCTATTTTTGCTTTTCCCAATACTTTTAGACCACTTAAACAACACTGCGTAATATTAATTAATCGGTCATGTGATAAAATGCTTTGAAATATGAGAGCCATTGCGAAAAGCGAATGAAATATAATAATGGGAACTTCTTTTCTGACTTTCTCTATTGTTTTCTAACCATGTGAAGAATAAGCTTACTTAATTATTAATTTTAACATTTTTTACTTAAACCTATGTTAGCTATGGAAATCCACGTCTAGGGAGAGGTGAATTGAGAAATTTTGCTGATACTTTATCAGGCACGACCTTTCGTCTGGCTCATATAAAATGCAAGTTGGCTGAAACTTCTCTGAGCCAATCCCACTTGCATTGTTGATTCACGGAGCTGGAAATTATGTGCTGGCGGATAATTCAAGTTGATTCACTTGATCAGGCCAAGACTCTTGGATCAAAAAGGATATAATAATTAATTTAGTGTAAGAAAAATAAATAGATTAAATTAATAAAAGAATATATAGATATGTAAATATATTAAAAATGAATCTTACCAAGAAAAATTATTTCATTGTCCGTTTGATTAATTTTGCATTAATTTAATCTATATATTTATTTAAAAAACTTAATTATCTTATACCCGAGAATCACTTATAAACTAGATGCCACAAAAATTGTACAAATTAAAGTCAGTGGAGTTATTAAGAAAAAGAAGAAGAAGAAGAAGAAAAAAGCCTGAAATAAAGACACGAATGAAAACTTTGAGGTTACCGGAAATCAGGTTTAACCATATAAGATCCACACTGGATCCCAAATCTGATGGCGGCTTGGACGTCACAGATTGCATAAATAAACCTTCGAGGCAAGTTACAGAGATAAACTTAAGTCATCTGAGAGGAATTGTCTCAGAAAGTTGTGGACATAAAGATTCAATCTAGGTAAAGATTTCCTCCTTAGAATTCTGAAATTATGCTTAGATCGATGAATTGTATTGAGTAGAGATTGATTTTAAAGAATATCAAAACACTTTAACATAAAATATTTTATTTGAATAAATAAAAAATATTTTAAATAATTTAATCATATGATTATTTTTTCAGAAACATAAAAAAATTAAAATTAATCAAGAATTATTTCAATTTAAAAATTTAAATGATTGAGTTTACATTTATGAATTTTTTTATGATTTGCAATATATTTTCTTATACGAATGTTTTTTAAATTTGAAATATAGATTTGTTTATTATATTTTATATTAAAATTATATTTTTATTTTAAAAAGAGGAAGTTGATAAAAATTAAAATCTTGAATTTTCCGATGATAAAAATTATAATATTATACTATAAATTATTTTAATTTAAAAATTTAAACTTCAACGATATATATCGAGTCTTGCAAAATTGATTCGACCAAGTAACAATTTCGATTGGCTTTGACGAGATAACCATGATGGAAGTAACATGATCGGCCTCGCTTGACATTTACCCGAAACACTTCAATCGAGCCGCCCAACTTGGCTCCGACTATCTCCACCAGCCTGGTCTGTGACGGTCCCCTTCAAATAGGGTTGGTCCATCTTTTAGGGAGCGAGAAAAGTAAAAGCAAGAACAGGCCAGGCTTGCAACATAAACAATTTGGACAAAAGAAAAAGTTATCAATAAAACAGATCACTATATATAATCCACATACAAGCCGGTTTATGTCCGAATACTATTCTTGTCCAACAAAAAAAAAATACCAATACTATTATTTTAAATTCCATAAAATTTTAAAATATAACCTCTAATTAAACACAATCATAGAGGCAAGCTTTCCACAAATTTACTTTGTTGTAAGTCCGGGAACATAAGATCTTAAGGGGATCAAAGAAGCTCACTTCGGATTTCAATAGCAATTAATTGTGACTAAACTCTTGTCGAAATCACTTTTTTTTTTCAATTACTAGACAGAGTTATGAGAATCAAATGCCATTTATTATAATAGAGAAATATATGTGACGGAAAGAGAAATAAAAATTTGATATATTGCTTAAGCTCCGATGCGCTTTTATATATGTATTTTATAATTAATTAATGTTCAGATTCATGATCATGTTTTATTAAACCAAAGTTTTTTTTTTCCTTAATATTTTGCTTTAACTAAGACTTTCTTGGGTCTCGCATATATTGTCATTTAAGCAACGCACTGCTTGACATAAATTAATGAATCACATTTTACTGTGCTTTGAAATATGAGAATCACGAAGTTAATTAAATAATTGGTACCAGGGAAAGATAATGGAATCGTTTGTCGATCTCATTTTTTTTTTATTTTGGTGAATTTCTCGTTTAATTTTTTATCTATGCGAAGTACAAGCTGACATAGTTATAAATTTAACTTCTTGTTTTACTTAAATCTATGTTAGGTTGATGGAATCCACATCTGGGGAGAGGTGAATTGAGTGTCTTTAAAATTTGAATGATATTTGAAACCTCCTCTTAAAATAAGCATTTGTTTTAGGTGATTTAAGAAGAGTTGAACAAATTAACAAACATATAATAATACAAAAGAGAATATAGCGAGGAAGTATGAAAAATAGAGCAATTTACTTGGACCATTTTGAATACACATGCAATCTACCAGCACCAAATAGAGTATATATACGATATTATGATAACTTTTTATTGAAAAAAAAAGTGAAATAAAACAACAAGCAATTTAATGCTCGAATTAAGTAGTAGTTGCGGTTCAGATTGCAAAATAAAAAAGCTTTTCACTAGAAGTTTGTTATTACTCCAGAGCTAAAAAAGCCCTAATAAACTAATTATTCAGCAATTCTAGGATGTTTCAAGCCACTATTTAAACTATAAAAGAGTACAGAGTGAGAAGCAAGCTCTCCATTTTTTTTCTGATCGATTTTATAATAATTATATATCCAATTTCCACGATGTTTCACTTTCACCAAGGTCTTGTAGGGTGCATCACCGAATATGATGATATAAATTAATACAATCCAATTTTATATGAAGTTTGATGCACGTAAAAATTGTGTATATATATAAAATTAATTAATCAAATATTTTTATATTTTACAGATTAAATTTATTTAAAAATTTCTACAGTGTCTGACTTAAATTAATCAATCACATTTTATAATGCTTTGAAATATGATAATAATACAAGTAAAAGGAATCCGCATCCAGGACGAGGCCAATATGATATTTTGTTCTTTTCATATAAAGGATTCCATTTGTGTATTTCAGATTTATATAACAAGCATCGGACCAAGAACAAAAAATAATTCGAGTTTTTTCACCAACTCTTTGCCAACTTCAACGTGTAAAGTTGGCGAAAGGGTGGAATGGTTTTTTTGTTTTTTTTTGTTTTTTGTTTTATCTTATTACAGAAGCTAATAAAAAAATTGAATTTACTGTTAAAATAAATACACTAAGAAATTTTCTTTTGCGACATTATTTTGTCATTTTAGCGTATAGGAGTCAAAAAGTCAGAAAGAATCCTCTTAAATTATGTATGATAAATATTTATTGATCGACTTATATATGTATATGCTAAATTAACAAAACAAAAAAATACATCATAAACAAAAAAACAAGTGACCAAAAAAATAAAAATAGAAGTGATTGCCTAAAACCATTTGATCTACGGCTTTTAAGCTCCAACACGCTTTTATTTATATAGATCTATAACTCATTGATGTCTCGATTCTGTTGAGCGTGTTTTATTAAACTAAAGGTTTTTTTTTTTTCCTATTTTGGTTTTCCCTATACTTTCTTGGGTCTTGCTGCATTTTAAATAATACACTTAACGACCTAAGTTAATGAATCGCGTTATACAATGCTTTGAATTATTAGCATGATCTAGTTAAATTTAAAATACAAAATATATAGGAATCATTTGTCTGAGTTTCTCTATTTTTCTTCTGTTAACAATGTAAACTCAATAATCACATTTTAGAACTGTCACGTGTAATCAAAGCAATGAACATATCAATATTTTTCAGACAAAGTGGTGGAAATTAGCTGGGAAGGAAGGGGTGTTGCGATTGCGCACTGGTATTTGGCAAATAAATTAATGACAATTAACAATAAACCCGGAATGCAAGTTGGGCGAAACATCTCTCAATCGACCCCCACATATGCATTGTTCATTAATGACTATTACCCATAAACTAAATTAATTCAAGCTCCCATAACTCTTGGATCTCGCGTATACACCAAGCATATCATAAATAATTGAAAAAAGAAAAAGCTAAAAAAAAATTATCAATAAAATGTGATGGAAAGAAAAATAAATGAATTAAGTAGAAGACGTTGCCCCAAAATATTTGATTTATGGCTTTTGAACTTGAATATGCTTTTCTTTATATTTATTAACTAGTTAGCAATATAGATTCTTATTTTATAAAATTATTATGTCATCACTATCACCAATATTATTATTATGTCATATGCACATAATCAAATTATTTTATATTAGCGTGTGTGTATTGTACATTAATCTAATAAATATTTGATAGTATAAAAGTTTATATAATAAATATATATTACTATTCAATGTTATTTATATTATAGACTTTATACCATACAATGTATCAAATAGGGTCCAAAAGTTTAACAGGTAATTGAAAAACTTTTAAAATGTTAATTGAGACTCTTTAAATAGGGTGCCTCATTCTAATTTCTAAGCTACTCCCTTAACTAAGGGATATGTTACCCTCTGTCTCACAAAAAGATATATACCTCTGTCTTCTTGAATTAATTAGTATCTTATCCATCACAAATTGAGAATAATGATGGTGAAACCTCACAGGAGGCGTAATTTGTCTCACAAAGTTTAAATGTACAGTAATAGAGCGTTAGCAAATTAAATGATAAAGATGATATGCACTTTTGTGGATTTTTCTTTTTTGAGAGATTGTAATCTAAACTGGAGTTAGCCTCGCTTATGTTCAACAATTTGGGTATCTATATATGGTGGGCATGCATTGGGGCAAATTAATAGAAAATTATTGAATTGCGTAGATGCCATGATACAGAGCTTTGAATACTTGCATTAGTTTGTTTTTATAATTTTACATATTTACAGTAATATTTCATTATATTTTAAAAAATAAATTATTAATAAATATTTAATTATTAATAATTTGTATTAAAAAAATTTAAATATCATTCAACGACAATCTTTTCGTAATAATTCCAACAATTTAAAAAAAATTACATTTTTAATTCGTGTAGGAACAGCACGAAAATACAAAGAAACCTCTAAAGCAAACTTAATAATCGATTTATTCAAATATCAATACTGAAAAGCAGTCATACATAGATTTCCCACTTTTTTTTTCATTGGCTGGATCCAAAATATGAAAACGGCTTGGCCACAAATTGTAGAAACTTCTGGGTCAAGATGGAGATAAATAGAAGGCATCTGTGATGAAAGCTATCTCCGGAACGATTTGAACGTGACTTAGTGTGGGAGAAGATTTCCTCCTCAGCGCCTTTCGAGATTTCCAGAAATTTACTTTGTTCTAAGTTTGGAGAAAATAAGAGTTTGAGCAGATCAAAGAAACTCGCTTCTTCAGGTTTTAACAGAAAATAATTGGTGGCGAAGCACTTCTTAGAACTGGTTGCCATGGCGAACCTGATAATACGCGGAACTAGGGATTTTGGCTGCTGCATATGTTGTTTTCTTCCAACTCTCGGATTTATAAAGATGTGATAGCCAATGGGAATTATAATAACAATAGACAAATAATTAACATGCGACGGAAAGAAAAATAAATGAATAAAATAAAAGTGATTTCACAAAACAAGTTGATCTATGGCGTTGTGATATGGTGATTTGTTAAACTAAAGGGTTTTTCCATTTTGCTTTTTCCGATACTTTCTTGAGTCTCACACAGCCAGTTCAACAAAACACTTCCTGACATATAAATTAACGAAACACATATTATTTAGACCGACGTTGGTTTTGATAATTCACGTCTGATGAGAGGTGAATTGAGTGTCTTTTAAAATTTTAATGATTTTTATAACCTCTTTTTATAGTTAACCGTTTAGTTTAGGTTACGTTTAAAAAAATAGTCCAATAGACTAACTATTATAATAATTAATTCCAAAAATAAATTCAAGAACCAATAGAAATAGAGGAATTTACTAAGGCTACTTTGAATACAAAATTTAATAGCAAAGAATAGATCACAATTTAACATAACTTTTCCTAATAATTAAAAAAAAAGAGTACAATATCAATTAGAAGAAGCAATTTCTTGCCCAAAATAGATGCTTTACTTTTACTAAATTTACAAAATTCAATTACAAAAACTAAAACCACTTTGTAATTGCGACCCTACTGCTTTAAAAGGATACTTCCTTCTAAGTTAGGCATGCACAACTAAGTGCATGTTTGGTTTTGCGTTTATGAGGTTTAAAAGCCCGTTTACAATAAAGAAACGAGAGTTTATAAAAAAACAGCAAGTTTGTTTTGGCGTTCTCCCATTTTTGCAAACCACGATTATCATCCCAAACACCCGTTTGACAACCGTGACCCAAAGCTTGCTTCTGCATTGCTAAGAAGTGCATTGAAGGTTGAAAATAATCTGCCAATATGCTTTCTCACTTTTATCCCTCAGTCCAGGGCTGGCCCAACACTTATTGAGGCCTAAAACAAATTTTAAAATGAAATTTTTTTAAAATAAATAATAAAATTATATTAAAATTATTATATTTTATTATATTAAAAAAATGAATAATAATAATATTGGATGAGATAAATGAATTTTTTGTTAAGAAATTTGTTGCATCACAGGTTAAAATAGTCTTTCTTTTGAAATAATATTGTATGCTTTTTAACTCTATTTTAAATATAAAAAATTGTTTGTTATGGTGATAATTAGTGAATTCTAATAAAATATTTACATGATAGAAATATTATTTAACTTTTTGTCAATCCATAAGTCAATAACAAATCCTTTAACAAATAATAATTTTTTTGGAGGCCTAAAGCCCAAGCTTTAGGAGCTTCACCCTAGGGCCGGCCATGTCCCTTACTGCCTTCTCTTTTATCCTCTCCCATTTTTCTTGTTATATTTTTTTCACTTTCGCATTAATATTCCAACTGCCACCAACCAACCAAGCTAAAAGTGTAGAGAGCAGAGAGCAGATGATTCAAGAGAGTAGAGAGCAGAGGGCAGATAATTCAAGAGGGCCCATTTGGCAGCATTAAAGAACCATGTTCTAGTGGTATAAAAATAGAGGTTGGAAGTGTGAAGATGATATCGCGCCTCTACTTCATCCGCACCTCTGTGCTTCATCCACACCTAGTTGCTTCATCACGGCAAGATGAACACACAACAAGCTTCATTGCAAAAGCAGACACAACCATAGTCTTTTCCAGGTTCGTCACTCACTTGCTTGACTTGATTGCATGCTTGAAAGGAGCCATATATGCATGAAAAACATCTCATGTAGTTTTGTTGTTTTACTATTTCTTATAGGTTGGTCTGCACCCGTAGAAAAAACACAAATAGCTGGTACTCTTTCATCAACTATATATATATATATATATATATATATATATATATATATATATATATATATATATATATGCACACACCCACCTTGCACCCGTAGAAAAAACACAAATAGTTTTTGTCCCTCTGTATCCAACAGTTTGTAGCCTTCAATGGTTCCACAGATCTTTTTGTGAGCACGCCTCTGTTTGGCACTTGGATGCGGATTTGGGAAGGGCAATCCACATTTGGGGCATATATGAACTCCATGACTCTCATGCCCTTCAAATCAAGAAAGTACCATCAGAATCTTACCCTCGAGAAAATAAAAAAGCCTAGACACAACTTAAATAAAATAAAAAACAAAAAAAGAAAGACATAAGAAAATCCAAAAAGACAACAACAAAAACCCAGAAAGAGAAATAATATAAAAAATAAAAATAAAAAACAAACAAACGGCAAGATTAAGAAGAAGAAAAAAGATAGACTCATTAAGGAAAAATGTCCATGTCCAGGACTAGACCAACGAATCAGATAAAGGAAACCCAACAAACAAAAGCAAAGCAAGAATAAGAAAGCTAGATAAACCAAACTCTGATGGAAGCAAAAAGAAAAAGACTTGTTGGTATAACACGCCCCTTGCACCTATAAAAAAAACGCACCTGTAGACAAAAAACATAAAAAATAGTTTATATATATAAACATATATAGTAGCGTTGCTCCAGATTTCATGGTATTGGTTTGATTTTTAATAAATTTTATTTATTGCATTCTACTTTATTTATTTAATTATATATTTTATGTTATCTTTTTATTATTTATATACACATGTATTTGTGTAGATAATAATATATGTTATATAATAATATATCTTAATATGCATCATCTCATTTTATTAGATAATTATATATTTTATGTTATTTTGTTTTACATAGAAATATGAGTTCTCAAAGAAAAAATGTTACTGTGGATTCCCATTCAAATGATAATGAAGTCCATAAAATAAAAGCCGTGTGGGACCTTAAAACAACTGAGCATTTTATCAAGGCGTGGTTAGAACAAGTCCAGCAAGGAGAACGAAATGGAACCACCCTCACGAAAAAAATGTGGAAGACTGTTATTTCCCAATTTAATAGTTTAACTGGACGAAAATATAACAAAGCTCAGATGAAGAACAAATGGGATAACTTGAAAAAGGAATGGTCAGCATGGCATAAGTTGTTTGCCAATGAAACTGGATTAGGTTGAGATAGTGTGAAGATGACTGTAGATGCATCTGATGAGTGGTGGGAGAAGAAGCAATTGGTATGTGATGTATTATGGTCTAGTTATTATAAGTGTTCATATTTATTTATAAATTGATATTTGTGAAAGTGATTAAATGTCCCTCATATGCAGGAGAACACACAGTATGAGAAATTTAAGCATAAGGGACTTCCATTTGCCCACGAATTAACCATACTTTTTAAGGATGTAGTTGCTACCGGACAATTTGTATGGGCACCATCATCAGGTATATTATCCAATGGCCTCGATGAAAGTGACATTGGGTATCGCCCAAACTTGGATAATATTTGCTTAGATATGGAGGAAGGATCTAGGGATAGCGAAGATATCAGTATTGGAGCCAGTAAAGAGTTTGCTAATATCAATCTATGCACATCCCAAGGGACTAGTGGCCCAGTGAGTGGTGGAAAGAGAAAGAGAACCAATCTTAGTGAAAGGGTAAGTAAGGCCAAGGTTCCTGCCTCCGAAAAGATAGCTGAGGCTGTAAGTGTTATTGCGCAGACATGTCGCTCACGCAACGCTAGTGTCCCCAATACCCTATCTATAGGTGAAGTGATGGCTGAGTTGAACCTGATCAATGAGATTGCAAATGATCTAGAATTGCATGCAAAATGTTGTCAATTGATTATGCTTAAGCCAGCAAGGGAGATGTTTGTAGCCTTACGTAATGTGGAGGATAAAAGGTTGAATTGGCTTAAGCATGCAGCAAATAACCCATTGCCGTTCATGAATATGTAGTTATGGTCATGCTTATATATTTGAATTATGGTCATGCTTATGTAGTTGGATCATTGTTATGGTTTTGTATTATGGTCATGCTTGTATTTGGATTATGGTCATGAACATGTATTTGGATTATGCATTAGTATTATAAATACTTTGTTATGGTTATTAACAATTCAATTGTGTATAGGTGTGAATGGACAAAATAGAAATGTGGGATGGAGAAATAGAAACCAATAGCTTTGAAACCAAAGATGATGAATAGGAATAAATTTTTGTTTTGAGCTCACTTATTGGTAAGTACGCAGTAACATATTTATGTAAACAACCGTGTAGAACGAGTGAACAAACTGGACATGCATGGGTTAAAGAAATATTGCAAGGGCATCCCATTCGTTGCTATGAGATGTTTCGAATGGAAAAACATGTATTCAAACAATTTTGCATTGAATTGGTTGAATGTAGGTTGAAGGCCACTAAACGCATGGGAATTAATGAGATGGTTGCAATGTTCTTAAACATGGTTAGCCATGGGATAGGTAATAGGATGTTACAATAAAGATTTCAACATTCAAGGGAGACTGTAAGTAGACATTTTCATAAAGTATTAATTGCTTTCTTGAAATTGGCTTTTAAATATATTAAACCACAAGATCCTACATTTCAGTCAATCCCTTCGAAGATTCGAAATGACCAACGATATTGCCCATTTTTCAAGAATGCTATATGAGCAATTGATGGAACCCATGTCCCGTGTGTGGTTAGCCTTAGTGAACAACCAAAATTTATTGGAAGAAAAGGGTATTCAACATAAAATATAATGGCTGTATGTGATTGGAACATGTATTTTATTTTTGCATTGCCCAGATGGGAAGACACTGCCCATGATGCCCGTGTATTTTCTCGTGCTCTCACAACTCCTGACATGAACTTCCCACATCCACCTCCGGGTTTTTTTTCTTTCTCGTAGTTGAAATAGATTATACTTATTCTCTCATGCTGTAAATGTTAATACCTTTTTATTTATTAGGTAAATTTTATTTGGTGGATGCTGGCTATCCAACACTAGTTGGATACATTGGTTCATATAAATGTGATCGTTACCACCTCCCTGATTTTAGGCGTTCATCCAAATTCACAAATGATAATGAGGTATTCAATTATTATCATTCAAGTTTGAGGAGTACTATAAAAAGAACTTTTGGAGTATGGAAGAATAGGTTTGCAATTTTACGCTGCATGCCTAAGTTCAAATTTGAAACACAAGTTCAAATAGTCTATGCAACAATGACCATACATAATTTTATTAGAAGGCATAGTAAAACAGATTCTGAATTTAGTCATTACGAAGATGAAAACATACTTGAAGACTATGATGACCAAGTTGTTTTGGATCCATTACCAAGTTTAAACATTGTTTCTTCATCTGAAATGGATCGTGTTTGAGACGCTATTTGGGGTCAAATCGTAGAGCATAGGCAAAATAATTAGTTGATTTAAATTGTTATTTTTTTAATGTCATGCACTTCATTTGTAAACCTAAAATTACATGAATATTTTTAGGAATTATTATTTAAGAAATTATTATTTGTTGAATTTATATTTAAGAATAATTAAAATAAAATACTAAGGGTCAAAGTCAAACAAAGTTACATAACATTACTACCCTTTCTAGTAATTTCACGTCTAAAAGTGATTCTGATATACAATATCCAAACAAAATCAATTCCTTCATAATCACTTTTCAACTAAAGTTTTCAAACATAAATCACGTTCATACAAACCTGCTTTTAACCAAAATCAATTATAAAAATCACGTTCACACAAAATCTATTTTGTCCACCGCCAATCCAAACACAGCATAAGTCTAAGGGATATGTCACACTTTTACAATCTTTGTTTCACAAAAGATACTGGTTCAACTATTTAATTGAGACCTCAACTCTTACAAATTGAAAGTCACCCCAACATGAAAGATATTGTGTATTTTTATAGGTTTTTATTTTTTGGAGAATGTAATCTGCATTCTTTTTTAATTCACATGACAATGAATATATATAAGCCTTTAAATATGTAAAAAAAAAAAAATTTTTGGACGAAATATGTGAAATTCTTCATCACTATATATCTCAGTACAAGGGGAGGGTGACCCACAAGGGGTCCGAAAGCCTAACACGGGTGCTCGAAAATACAGGTGAAGGTAGCGTGGCTCTCGCCTTTCGGCCTACGGGATGGGCTGGGCCGAATGCAATATGTGTTCGTATTGGGCTATACAATTATCGAAGCGTTTGATGGGAGTCTTTTGTTACCGCTCTCTGTGGCAATATCTAAGCCTAACTCAAGTACCGCAAGCAGCCATTTTATTGTCAATATTACTTATTCCTATTATATAAAACCAGTGGAAAACTTAATACTTTGGACACTATATATAAGGGATAGGTTTTTGTCTGCATTCTATCAGCCCCTAAGATTAGTACATAGCCCATGGTAACACTAACAAACACAAAATATGGTAGTTTTTCTACATTGCCGCCAGATGAGGAAATGAAAATGAATACATGAAATTAATAAAAAGTGAAAACTCAATCCAAAGAATTTTTTTAAAAAAATTTAATCTTCTTTGGAGGTGATGAAGAATACATGATTCTGTTAGTTGGGCGAGTTTTTAAGCTATGTCGGTATACATTCCACAAAGAACATGGATTGAGGCTTATCCCAAGCTACCAAAATTGACAATAGTGGGTAGGTCAGGGTGGACGTAGAAGATGACTACATGAAATGGAAAGAGAGGAAGAATGTGTCAGAGATTTGGATACAATGCACTAGAGAAAAAGGGTAGAGATATAATGCAGATCAATGCCCTCTTGTTCTTTAGTCTTTATTCTCTAATAAATAAATAATTAAAAATCTCATCTCACTGCCTGTGTTGGGACCGTATTGGAATATCTCACATGCTCTGAATTCGCTACATATGGCTTGTCCATATCTCACCCTTTGTTTATTTATTTATTTATTGATTCTTTAAAATTTTGTAGAGTTTTGTAGATAGCTAGAAGGGAGAAATTAGGCATTTCTGAGGCATGATCCATGAGACATGAACACTCAAATAATTCGACCCTGCCGCGGGAGGCAACCTTCTTGTAACCTCTACCTCCTCTTCTAAAAGAGTAGAGCATGATTGGCTGGGTACGACAGAGACAACAAGAGAGAGAAGATCAAGAACTAAAAGATTATTAAACTTATTTTCTTCCCTTCTTTGCTCTCTCCACATACATGGATGGTTTTAAAAGCAATTAATGACCAATGTCTTGTTTAGGTTGTTCATCCATACCTACATTTAATTGAATACAATTTGACTTTCCAACAACATGTACATAAGGCAATTTATAATTTATTTTATTGAAAATAAATCGAATTTAACAAATAGATTAAAGTATATTTGATTATTATCTGTATCGGCGCCAAATATTTTTGTGCAGATGTTCATAGTTTATGCACGAAGAGTATTACAATATAAAAAGTGAGACAATGCGATATAATTTTTTATACTATTAGTATTAATGTTATGAGTATTACATTTAAGAGGTTGACACTAGGTTATATTTCAAAATTAACAACAATGATATAAGGCCCCCAAAAAAGTAAAAAACTTTTATTGGTTGGCTTCTAACAAAAAATATGATCAAAGTCTTATGATACCCCTGCATCTGCCAAAAAGTACTCGCTTATCATTGTATAATCAGCCTAAGGAAAAGATGAATAAGGTCCACTTCCGGCAAATACTTAGCCTAGCTACACAGAGTGCCTGTCTTTCTTCGGTGTGCCCTCTTTGCCCTTTTAGAGTGCTGGACAATGGTTCCTTCTCTATTGCATCTTTTCTCCCATTATAATTTCCCCATGCTTAATCCCCTTTATGTTTACCCCTCGCACGCACTCCCTCTTCCCACTACTTATGCGCTCGCCCCCTTAATTGTGGTTGCTGCGGTCTCTTCTTTTGGGTTTTATATAGGCGCCTACCCCCACTCTTCTTTTATTCGGCGTTGCTAACACACACACACACACACACACACACATATATATATATATTCTCCTATCTTGGTAGAACGGGGCTTGCCTTGTTAGATCTCTCAGTTTAGTGTCATATTACATTCTCTCCATTTTTTATTAACAAAGCTAAAGGAGATGGCAAATAACTTGTTTTCGAATGCATGAACTTATAATCCTACTATCAAAAATAACTTCAACGATGGAAATGCCATGTGAGAAAAATGTAATATTTTCATCTGGCGCTGGATTGAAGCGCTAATTAATCTTATCATATTAAAACAATAGATCTGTGATTATATTTTGTTTACCTACACCTTGTTAGGAGAAATCAAGAAAATTTAAAACAGGTAATATATATTAGAGTATTATCTTCAAATCAATTAAATATTAATTTGCTGGTACACTAAAAAAATGGATGAAACCAATATTCAATTTTATTTCATCGTTTGAGGGGTGAAAAAAAGGAAGGAAAAGAAGTGTGCAGTATGCTCACATCTTACTATGCAATATGCATGCATGATCTTCCGTGTAGGGGCATGCCCGTGGCCAAGGTTGATATAAAGCGTTAGAGTGCAACAATTTAACAATGTCAGATTATAAGGATGTTAACTAGTCTAACCTAAGATGGACGTTAGCAAGACAGATCCACGCATAATATTTTTCGAAATTGATATATATATATATATATATGTGTGTGTGTGTGTGTGTGTGTGTGTGTGTGTGTGTGTGTGTCCTTTTCGCTGTTCAACATATAAGAAAATGAAATTCTTCAAATCAATGATAATATCATTTAGAAACACTTTTCTTTCCAATCTCACCCTACTGAATCATGCATCAATACTACAAAGTTCGATATTATTGAGAAACAAACTCCCCTTCTCAGCTGAGCATTTGCGAAGTTTGGTAACCCTTCATCAAAGAAGAATAATTAACATTGGCGGCGGCCGGCATCCCCGGCAAAGCAAAACCCATGGGTCTACTTGCCCCTGCTTGTTCCAGCGTCTGCACCTGTTTCTTTAAGAACTTGACGTAATGTATAGCTTCATCTAGCATAGACGCGGTGTCCATTTTGGTACCACCAGGAACTAATCTCTGCAGAATTCGTATTCTCTCACTTATCCTTTCCCTTCTGTGCCTCGCTGCCACACTCTGCGGATCCTTCGATATCTTTACATTCCTTCGCTTCGGGGGCTTCACAGATTCTGGGTCTATATGAATGGGTTGCATTACTGCTATTTGGAAAATCATTTCTCTCATTGCTGCCACAGAATTCCTTTTATCCGAGGATGGGTAGGGAAGTGATGAAGTGTTGGGATTCCTTAACCTCCCTTGAACCTCTTTGGGATGAAGGTGTAGAGTCATGTGTTGTTGAATTGGATTATCGTTAACGAAGCCATCAGAGGAGGGTGGTGGATTAATCAAAGTTGGCGGAAGCACATTTGAAGAGATGGGGAATATGCTGGTGGAGCTTCCGCCCGAGAATTCGGCTTCTGGGTAAGGGGGAGTGTTATGAAGAGGTTCACAGAAATCAGGAAATTTTTGCATTTGCATCATCATTGCCATCATGTCCATGCTGCTGTCACCCGCCCAAGTTTTAACTATGTCCACATCCATGAATTTCACGCACCGTCAGTAAGAAAGAAGGAGCAGAGGAGGTTCGTGAAGTGGGAAAGATGAATCAAGAGAGAAACAGAGTATGGAGGGCTCAGTAATCGGGTAAGGGAAAGTAGGGTTTGTATCAGAAGAAGGCAGAGAGATAAGGAGTAAGAGAAAGAATAAAATATATAGTGAGAACCGACCAACAACCACAATCTAGCAGTAGCAGGCTCACCGTAAGTGGAAGGGCTTTTTATAGCAACTTGTGACCAATATTTTATCTCTGTGGAAACGTAAAGATAATCTATGAAGCTTATTTCATTTATGATAGTTTTACATTTTTATTTATTATCGCCGATGGAGACCGCCCATGATGTGTGGGGTTCTCTCTATGGAGGGTATTTTTCCACCATTGATCTCATAGCTTCGGGAAAGGTCAATGCAGGAACATACAAGATCAACGGCTGAGATTGAGCGGGGACCACAGCGTTAGAAAGGTTGATTGAATGCTGGTGCATGAACCAGCTTCTTTCGAAGTTTATGCGACCCTTTTGGCTGAAAGTCGTTTGCTTTGCCTTGAAAATTTTACGTTTCAAGATAAATCTCCGAGTAGCCCCACTATCACATGAAATTTGTCAGAACAACACTGGGAGAAAAAACGTCCATTAGGATGAGGTCTCCATCACCGGCAGGGATGAGATAGAATGAGGTGGACCCAACTGCATGCAGGAAATTAATTTTTTTAAAAAAATGCAAAATAGTGAAGGTAAAGATTTCAACTTGGGTTAGATCCTAACCAATCAGTGCACTATTGGCTACTTACAGCTCTGTGGGCACCCTCTCCGAGGTGGATTGGGTGCTGGCGGTGAGGCGTTATTGCGGACCCTCTTACCCTGCAATTACTGCACCAGTGGCTGCAAGCTGCATGGTGTTCATCTTTTACTGCCAACTATTTATTTATTTTTTATGCCTTTTTCCAAATTGCTAAGTAATGGTAATGAACTTTAGATTACTTAGTCGCTTTTCAGTTTTCATAAACGTGTGCAACTTAATTAATTGTGTTGTTGATAACTTTTAAATATAACAAGTCAATCAATGTACAATCTGTATCTGAACGCACCATAACTCTCATTGAATCCCCTTTGCTTAAGCATGCAGACAAATGAATTGAACAAAATTATTTGTATTGGATCCGAATCCAAACATCATGACTAATGTAGCCATAGAGCAACGGTAGCAATTGTATCGCTAATAATACTCTCAAGATAAACGATACTTCAAATCTTAGCTTCTCTGTTGCAGGGACCCATTTGAGAGTGTTTGAAAACTACACAAAATTAATATAATCAGGGGGGAGAGAGAGATATATATATATGGCTGGAAAAAACAAATGAAATTGGAGTGTCGTAATAGATAAGAAACACAGCAGATAAGAAGATAAGCCGTTAATTACTATATTGGACAGAAAGTGGTCCCTTCCCTGTTACCGCTATTCATATCTGCTCCTCCAGAATTAAGTAGGATTACATTGATATTCACCAGAATGGCGTAAAACAAGAGCTAAAGTGAACAAGTAACCTTCGAGGTTGTCTGGCTTTTGTTATTATAAAATGGTTGTTGCTGAAGGGAAGCTTTTAAAACCCCTCGTACTAGGTACGACAGTAAACAGTTAAAGGAAGGGACAATAGACAAGTCTCAATGTGCAGCATCAACTTCATGAAAGGGCTGAAAGGGATTTATGAAGCTGCAGAGTCAACTCTTAAAAAGGTAAAATGAATTGGCAATGCGCTTGCCCATCTTTTTTCCTGGAGCTCATCTTCCTAGGTATTCATTTGGCCTTAGCCCCTTATATTTATGTATCTAGTTATAGAGTCTCCCAGTATGCCTCATGTTTCGGCATTTAACGTTGTGCTTTGATTCAAATGATGCAGGAATATTATAAAACTATATAACATATTTTAAAACCATACGTACATATCTACATACACTATTGTTCTGGACTCTCCATCTGCATGTATCTAGTGAACCTTAAATAGTACGGTAGGAAATAAATCATGTCTTGAGGTGTTATGATTATGAATTTTATGGGGCAAGCCCGTGACAAAAACTGCGGGCTTTATTTCTTAATGTATTTTGGACAATAAGATTTCTCTTTTCAGAAAAAGGCACAACTTTCTAAAAGTTAAGGACACTGGCACCAAAACATTGGGCTTTATGAAAGAAGTCCGATTGGACATTGAATCCAAATAATTGCTTATGGGCTTTTGGGCAAATCAATGGCTTGAATTTTTGGGTCTGATTCATTTTTCGTTTTTGCTTTTGGCGACTATTGGTCAGAATACCATCAACGCAACACCGTATTAAAAATGAGTTGATATTTAATTTATCGTTGATAGATAATTTTTTATTTATTAATGATATTCAAATTCTGACACATAACAAAAATAATTTTAAAAAATATAATTTTTACTATATGTCACAATCTAAATATTATTAATAGAAAAAATTATCTATCAACGATAGATCAAATGTTTTTTCATTAAAAATACAACAAAAGTTTATGTCTCTCTAAAAACTTCTCATTGTTTTGACACAATTAACATACAAATGTGGAAAAGGAACTTGTTGGATGGTAATATGAAATAAAAATAAGATGCAATAATTGTGTAGTTTTTCTTTTACCTAGCCAAAATGTGTGTGGTAGTGTTGTGTTCTCACATCAAGTTTAACAGAACATGTATACAAAATATAACCCAAAAAAAATAAAAAAGCAAAAGAAAAAGAAAGAAAGATAGATCACAGGCGCGGCAAATATGAGGAAATGACGGGGAGTAGTGCATTATAATTTAAAAGCACCGTTCGTCCTTTCCGCGGCGTCTTTATTGATGGCCGTTGTGTAGGGTAAGAGGGTAGGTAATGTAGCATAGTTGCCGTGGCATTCACCTCAATCCTCTACTCCAATCAGAACCGTTAATGCATGTGATCACATGGCTGATCAGACCAAAACGACGTCGGGGGTGGGAATTAAAGGTGCAACGCGGCACACTGGATAGGGATTGAACGACAAGAGGGCGCGACAATAGAGGCAGGCGTTCATTGAGACATTGATGAGACACAGCTGTAAAACAATTAGGTCCAAGCCTGGCATGTGACTCCGTCTGTCCTCTGTCAGACAAAATAAGGCATAAAACTCGGCAGCACCCTCGTCCACACTCGCCTTAGCGTTCTCTCTCTCCACTCCCCATGGCTTCCCTGGCTCTCTTCAAGCTCACTCTGCTCGTTTCACTAATCATTTACCTCAGCTTGAGTCCCATTGCAGTTCGTGCCCAGATCGACGAATCGAGCTTGAAGCTGATGTCAGATGCTCTGGAATGGCCAACCACGATGTCGGTATATGATGAGGGGGATGAAGAAGATGTGGAGGATGGTTTTGGGAGGAGATCCCTATTCTGGCAGAGAATGAAGTACTACATCTCGTACGGTGCGCTCTCAGCCAACAGAATCCCATGCCCTCCACGCTCTGGGAGATCTTACTATACCCACAACTGTTTCAAAGCAAGAGGCCCAGTTCACCCTTACTCCAGGGGCTGCTCTATGATCACGCGCTGCAGGAGATGATTAGCTTCTCCAATATCTTAATTAGTAGGGTTACTTTGGTGCTAAGATAGTGAGTGGGGTGCTGCGTATTTGGGTTGGATTATGAGATGTATTCGTGGGTAGAGGAGTAGGGACTCGTTGCTCTAGAAATGGATGTGCTTTTTATGTTCTCTCATTTATTCCTTTTGTATAAATGAACGCTTTCAATCCTATCATATAATGTGCTTGTTCTATTTATACAATTTGCATTCATATTCAGAGTGCCTACTCTCAAGTCTCAACTTAGCATTTCGAGGTATCTTGGCGAATCTCAAATCCAGCTGGTTATTCAAATATTAACTCGCTTCTCCTTTCAACTATTCTTGTCATTAATTAGCTATTTCTGAATTTTCCTTTTGCTGGTACCCTGTCAATTCAAAATTGGATTCAATACTCCAAACATTTTTTGTTTTCGATGTACTATTTACAAAGATAATAGATAAAGATGCTTTCAACTTCTAGATCTTCCGCTTTTTTTTTTTTTTTTAAAGAACATAATAAAATAATAGTTAATACAGCTTGGGCAAATTTGTTGTGTTGTTTCTTTGAGAAAAAAGAAAGAAAGAAAGAAAAAAGAAACATTACTCAAAACTGGAAGCAAAGGAGTCCGACGTGGAGAATGGATTAAAATCTGAGCGGCAGCTCGCACTCGGCAATGAACTCGGTAACTTAAGCGGTTTAATCTTTCAACTAACTAAACCAACAAAATCACCCGCACTCAAAACTTCAATTATTGACTCACCAATCGAACGTTAAAGAAATATATAGAATTGATTGGCCAATATAGTGGCCTTACCTCTGCCTCTACCGTGTAGTGTTGTGAAGTGTGTAATTCTTTTGATGCCTATATATATATATATATATATATATATAATAAACAAACAAGAGTGTATAAATGGGGATTCGGATTAGGGGAGAGATTAACATGCCTAATTACTGAGTCAGGATCTCAAAGACGGGCGAGGCTGATCACTAATCTTAGGTCCAGTTCCTGCGGCCCAACCAACATTAGTGTTGGGTTATATTTGAAGTGCTGTTGGGCCCAAAACCAAAATCCCAGCGGAAACTCTGCCATGAAGAAATGCGTAATCATTGGAATTCCTGCGGTTGAAAGTATACTCATAATGGCTGATTGATATTTTATTATATAAACACACTATAAAAGTGGCCAAGTGATTGAGAGTGATATGTCTGGTTAGAAACTTGTTGAACATATTAATTTTAAATATATTATTAAAATGATGAATCAATTTTTTTATGCCGTAAAATTAACTTGTATATTTATTTAGTAAATCATGTGTAACGTAAGATCTGTGTCAATGACTGCCCGCCTCCCCCACTACTCCCAACTTGCCTAATAATTTGGGCAGAAGATCACAACAAAAATGCAGTGGATGTGGGCTCGGGTGCTTAACCCAATGAAGTGGGACCCCCAGTAGGCCCACCAGATGACGCACCGCGGCCGAAACCAAACACATTATGCTGCTTCAGCCAAACCATATTCATAAATCCAAATCTTCTCTAGTGACAAGGCAACCCTTGAATTTTGAAGCCCTATTTCTGGGGGGGGGGGGGGGTATTTAGATGTACATTATAACAAAATCAACATCCAACAACTGCATAATAGGAAGGTAGAGTAGTCAAATAGAATTGACGGCGTCCTACCCTAATTCATTGCATTTGCAGCTATCCTCCCCCCACCACCTACTCATTTCCCCTCCTTGATTCTCATTTCTACACTCTTTGAATAAAAAAGCAATTAATATAACCGTGTTTCACTTTCACTTGACGCTTTCCTCTGCATAAAATATATATAAATGAAGTATTTATATAGATTACGCAAAACTGTATGGAAATGGAAAGTGCATCTGCAGGAATTGGTAGTGTAGCTTCTTTTTCTTTTCTTTTTTTTTTTGGGGGGGGGGGGGGGAATGTCAGTCGGCGAGCAACCAAACTAAAAGACATCTGTGTTACCATTGAGGGATTGCATGACGTCATGTCAAGGTAGTATATTTTATTATACTCCATTAGAGTACTAGGTAGATTTAATCACTGCAAAAATTTCATAATTCAACCGCAGGAAAATTAATGGATAAAACAGGAATACACGTTACATCGTATTTTGTTTTCTCCTTAGTTGTCGTGATTTCTTGCCCATACTTTATCTGAGCTGAAATTCTTCAAAATCCTTAATATTTAGTTGTCGGTGCCCTTTTGAAGTTTGATTATTTTCCAAATAACGTATGTAACCAAAATAACAATAATAGAGAAGCTATTGTTTTTCTCGTCTTTTGTTGGTGCGCACTAGCGAGGGCATTCACATGTGACACGCGCCCTCCGAATTTTAGTGTCCAGGATGACACCTACGTCTAGCTTCATACCCATGGCCAACAATAATCGCATCACATTTTATTGGTTTTTTTTTTTCTTTCAGAATAACACTTTTAAAATATAGTTGGCTCACTATTATATTCAATCTTTAAAAGTATCACATTTTATTCGCTTAATCCCTTAACTTATTTTTTTAATTAATTATTATTGCCAATTAATAAAATTAGATTGCATTCTGATACATCCTAACGATAACGATAGATAAATAGATGTAGACGAAATTTTGATTTGAATGATAGGTTCCACGACAAACACGTTTTGACAGTGGTACGTAATGGTGCACGTTTTGCGAGTGTCGACTGCTGATTGTACACCTCAATATTTAATCACTGCATGAAGCACGAATCTATTCTTTACTTTCCACTCTATTTAATTAAACAGAAGCGCCGACATTTTTGTTATCAAGAGCACCACTTCTCTACGATTGGGAATTTGGGATAGATATCGTTCAAGCCGTTCAAAATTTATCTTTTTCAATATAAATTTAAAGTTTGGATTTTTTTTTATTAAAAAAAAAAATTGGCCTGATTGGCCAAATATTAATTGTATCTAGTTTATATTATTAATATTTTTATAAGGTTTAACATGGTAGCTCAAATTTAAGTAGCTGAAGTTTTGTTCGTTTCTCGTTGTGGTGTTGTGCTTTGACTTTTTTATATTAAGAATAATTTATGTACTTTCATGATTGACTAGGTTCGTTTTCATTCGGTAATTGCTCTGAGTAGAATAATTTATAGTTTAATATCTATTTACACATTGTTAGTTGAAATTCCTAGAGTTAATTTTTGGGATTATTTTAAATAGTTAATAGTTAATCTAGTTGAGATTGACTTGCTTATAAAATAAATTGATTAAACACGCGATAATTAAAAGCAATAATTAAATACGTAATGAATTTAGGAGCAGCAGTAATTTAGTATGGGATATTTCAAATGGGTGTTAAAATGATTTGTTATAATAGCAAGCATGGTTCTTCCATAATAAAATTAAATTACGCAGCTTACCCTGTGTTGATTACATTTACATGCCCACTTTATGAAGGCTTATTACTTGAAAATTGAAACCTGAAATGGGGGCGTATTCCTATAGATGATCGGTCAGAATATTCAAATAGAATGCAAATTGTTAAATTAAGTATATATTTTGGTTTTATGTTAATTAAACTTATAGATTTCAAAGCGCCGTCAAGAATGAGAAACATTGTGAAATGAAAAATTTTAACTTCGTCGGCAATGCACAGGTATTTTAACGGTCGCTATCGAAGCCTCCAGATCTCCAGAATGTAGCATATGAATCAAGAATCTACCACGTTCAGAACTAACTCGATCCAATTAGGAAAGCACACCCTTTTTCCATAATTTATCCTCGCCTATCACGTGCTTCTTTTATTCCTTTTTATTTTTTTATACATGCCTGCGTCCCCCCTTCCCTCCGTTCTGTATAACATAAAAGGCTGCTTTCATCCTTGACACATTGGAGCACTGTTAGTTGTTATCTACTCCTATTTTCCCTATTCCTCTTAAAGCAACGCAACATGAACTGGGTTCGAGGACACTCCATTGGAAGGGGAAGCTTCGCCACCGTCCACATAGCATTACCCACCCACACTGCCTCTCAATTTTCTTCTCCCACCGCCGTCAAATCCTCCCATCTTTTCCGCTGTTCTTCTCTCCAGAACGAGAAACGAGTCCTTGATTGCCTTGGATTCTGCCCCCAGATTATCAGGTGTTTTGGCTATGATTATAGCTTTGAGAATGGTGCCCAGTACTATAATTTGTTTTTGGAATATGCCGCCGGTGGTAGCCTCGCTGATCACCTCAAGAATCACGGTGGTCGATTGGCGGAATCCGATGTTCGGCGATACACGTCGTCCATGGTAAAAGGAATCAGACATATTCATGCCAAAGGATTCGTCCACTGCGATATCAAGCTTCAGAACATCCTTCTGTTTGACAACGGTGATATCAAAATTGCAGACTTTGGGCTCGCGAAGAAGACAGGGCAAAAACAGAGCGACGAAGAGAAGCAGTGCGAATGGAGGGGAACTCCTCTGTTTATGTCACCAGAATCAGTAAAAGACAACGTGTATGACTCTCCGGTGGATATATGGTCTCTGGGCTGCGCAGTGGTGGAGATGGTGACCGGGAAACCCGCCTGGAATAGCCAAAAGGGATCGAATATCTATTCGTTGTTACTTCGAATTGGAGCAGGAGAAGAATTACCGGAGATACCGGATGAATTATCAGAAGATGCGAAGGATTTTCTAGGGAAGTGTTTGGTGAAGGATCCCGCAAAGAGATGGACGGCAGAGATGCTTTTAAAGCATCCATTTATCGTCGGTGACACTTTTTCATCGAAGCAGGAGAATGAACCATCAACATCGCCGAGAAGTCACTTCAATTTTCCTTCAGTTCCAAGTTCACCGGAATCCAAGGAATGGTGCGAATGGAAATTTGATACAAGTTGTGCGTCAAGTTGGTGTTCAGCGGTGGATCGAGTCGGGCAGCTGGTGACAGATAAGAGACCCAATTGGTCGGAATCTGAAAGTTGGGTTGGTGTTAGGTGAAAGAAGAATATTATAGCCTATAGCCGAAGTGGGAAGTCATTTGGAAGGGTTTTTGATGACATCCAAATTGCAAAGGGGTCAGCTTCGATTTGATATTTCTACCTTCAGTTATACTAATTTCAAGTTGTAAATAGGTTAGGATATACACACATTTTAAGATTTGTGATCTAACTTGATTGAAAGGTTTTAACTGGCGCCTCTCCTGGGCCGAGTGTATAGACTACATTTTATAATACCAAATAAAGAGATGTGAATATTGATTTTTAGCTGATCTTTTTTTTTTAAAAAGTTTTTTTGTGGTTCATCTTTTTTGAAAGAGCTTTTTCCTAGTGTGATGGATGGGGCAGGTGTAAGTTTGTGGATGATTTAAAGCACGATTACTTTTGACACAAAGGTAGGGCGAATGACGTTTGGTTTAACATTTCAATGTCAGACCCGGGTTCAAGTTCGGCTTCATAAATTGATTATTACCGTTCCCTCAATGTGGAAAGAAGAAAAATGAAGATAAAGAAACGCGATGGCACACATAAGATTCTAGATTTTTGGCACCTTAGGAGTGAGATCAAACTAGTGTTTTGTGTGTTTGAGAGATACAAGACATAAAATTCAACACGTAAAGAAAAGTTACCTCAGCAGGTTGGTTGATTGAGTTTTTAGGATATTTAAGGCAGCGTGTCAAAACATATTCTTTTTCAGGAATGGAAGTCAATGGAAAGATCGAAGACCGTTGACTTCAAGTTTTGCTAATTTAATTACTATATCATATTAGTGTATATATTGATTTCAGAGCCATGTTACTATGTTAGGCAAAAAGTTAGTTTGAAAAGGTGTGACTCTTCAAAGTCATTAAAAATCTTATTATGCTGCACATAAGATTTTTTGTTTTTTGTTAATTGATCTAAAGATAACTGGAAACGCAGAAGGAAAACACTTAAACAAGGAACCTCCAAAAGCAGAAGCCACAAGCAGAACAAATAAGTAATTACTAATAACCATTACGTAGGGACACGCTCCTACGATTCTTGGTATGATTTGGGGCCCAAAATATTCATGAGTGATTAGATCCACTATATATATACACGTAAGCCTCTTAGTCTAGGGAGTGAATATTACGCCCAAAAAAAAAAAACGAAAAGAAAACATATGGCCTCCTACACACAATTATGGGCTCACTTTGTGGAGCCTGCCCCCTGATGTTCCTTCTTCTTGGTTTGCTGAGGAGAATGGGTTCTTTGTAACCCTTTAGCTTTGGTTGTTTAGGTGTTTTGCTCTTTGGGCGTTTAGCCTCTTTGTACCAAAAAAAATATACAATCGCAAATGAAATAATTTAACATACTTTTGTATAACAGTAAATAATCTGACACCACTCTTATCGTATTGAGACCTGCCCTGAAAAATTAGAATTATATACTCCACCTGAGTTCAAGAAAATTTTAATTTCATTTGACAATTTCTTATCTTTTGTTATGGTTCTGGGCTCACCGGTATACCGCAGTATAATAGTATTACAAGCCGAATGGTTAGGGGTTAGGTGCATTGATACCTTACTTGCAGACAGGTCCTAAACGGCATTCTATGAATTACAAATAACATCAACCAGACTTTTCAGTGATTTAATCCCAAAATTATATATTATTTAATTTTTGCCGAATATAGCTACTTCTCCGCACACAAGGAAGAAATATGAAAAACCCACCCACACACGCAACAGAACAAAGCAAATAACCCTAGTTTGATTAATGACTGGAAAGTAATAAATATTGAAGCACCGACCAAATCCAAATCACAGGTCCGGCTAATCCATTCAACTTGGTTGCCAATCAGGCAATACAGTGCGGATTCTGTCAGTGAACTCAGAAAAACCTGCACCCCTCACTGTTACTGGTAACTGCACTTGTTCTTGAGGGAAATGGCCACGTTCATCTTCTTCGGATCCATATCCACCGAGCACTGCACCTTTTTGTAGAACTTTGGCTTCACCAATTTTCCTAAAACATAAGCCCTGGATCGAATCACGAAGCTCAGTGTCAAGGGTACACGCTCAACCGGTGCACCATTCACACTGTTCAAGCTAGCTCCGCCTCCGTACAAGGGTATACCACTCCCCCTTACCATCACTCTGATGGATCTTTCGCTTTTTCTTGATTGATAAAACTTTCGTATCTGCAAATCAAACTGAAATAAGCCAAATATATGATAAATTAATAATCTTAAGAAATTGTTATAAGCTAGGATTGCACACGTACGGTTCCTTTGGCCAGATTAAGCTGATAATAAGTGAGATCTAGAGGCGTTGAGGTCACATGGACCCCGAAAAATGTGGCAGTGTTACGAAATGTCAGTTTCACAGAGGAATTCAGGGACACCATGCTGGTCGCTACGCCTGATAAGTCAGCACCCGCTTGAATCACAAATTGATCGAATGTTATGCTCTGTTCAAGCACCAAAAAGAGAGAGAAAATTAATTAAAATGCAATTCTCAAAAAAATTAATCCCAGAAATAGCTGTTAATTGGGTACCTTCATTGCGATGGTGGGTTTCTGAGGGCGACTTGCGCCCCATAGAATCAAAGAGAAAACAGAGAATAGCGCCAGGAAACCAACAACAAAAACAGGAAAATAGCAGCGGCGTGGGAAGCCATGTTTGTCAGCATCGGGAGCGTCAAGGAGACCTTCTTCTTCAATGGCGTGGAACTGATCTTTCCACGGCCTCCAAGCACCTTTCCTGTTAGACCCACTGGTCTTGCGGGAACCCGAGAAACGAGTGGATGAAGATTCGCGGGAATGAGGGCCCAAGGAGGAGTTGGAGTGGGAGTGAGGAGGGGAGCCCAATGGGCTCTGGAGCGGGCTGGAATGGAAGGAGTTGGTGGTCTTTTCGCCGTCGTGGGAGTCGCGAGATGGGCTCTGCACATAATAAACGGGGCGGCGAGGGGATCGAGCCGGCGATGACTGGCTGAGGCTGCTAACCTCGGAGTCGGTCTTAGCGAGCATTGACATTGTAAAAGAAGAATAGGGAGAGGATGGGGTCAAAGTGTGGATGCGTAGATTCAGAAGAAGAGTGAAGAATAGGGGGAGTTCATGTCGTCACGTAGATGTAGAATTCCCAGAACGTACTCGTTGGGGCAGCGGGGTTGCGTGGGTAAATGGGGATTCTCGTTTTGTTTACTGTTTTCGAAGCTTTTGTTTATTTGACGTAATTAATACGAGAGGCTGGACTTTGTCCCTTGTCAGAGAGAGAGAGAGAATTGCTCTTTGATTGTTTCCTCGTACAATATAACAAAATACACATCCGTTTTTATTTTTTTGACAGGTCAACCAGTGACTGTGATTGTGTGAATTAACTAATTCAAGCTTCGGAAATCCTAGGTCCATTGGGCTAATTGTTACCATCCATCGACTGAGAAGAACTAATCCAGGCCTACTCTGTTGACCCAATATTCCCTGTTGAAGCTATAATGCGAGTTGCATCTTGATGCTGATATATTCATCACCCAGCCTTCGAGCATACCAACTATGCTGTGTACTGAATTTGTTTAACTTAGGTAACTAGTGGAAATTTTTGAAAGGCTAATGGCGGGGAACATGTAGATGTAGATCATTGAATGGGAAACACGTTAGTGTAATATGAATAAGTAAAGAACAAGTGTAAATGCACCAAAAAAAAAGAAAGTTGAAAGTAGCAACAATCTAGGCCCACTTTAGTAGCCCAACGTTTCCTGCAAAGTCTAAGTAGTTTAAACACGTGCTACCAAGGTAAATTGGCATAAGTGATAAATGTTTATATTCTTTAAACATGCTGTTTTAGATTTGAATTTAAATTATTTTGACAATCTCAATTTTTTAAAAGGCTAGTTTCTTGACTATCGATTGAAATGATACCTTTGATATGAAAATAAAAATGAAGAATAAATTACCAGAATAATTTATTCTCCATTGGGTTTGAAGGAGATCAAGCCAAAATTATAGAAATGAAACTCAAATCGACATTTCAATTGAATTGTATGTGAATGGCTTGATATATCCCCCATTAAATAATTATTGAAATGAAGTTCTTTTACCCAAAGGTTAGTGTCGATAAAGTGAAATAGTTGTGGACATCTTTCTTAGAGGGCGTTTGGTATGTAATAACATTTTTTAATTTTAAAAATTATTTTTTTTGAAAAATATGTTTATTAGAAATGATAACTATTGGAAATGAACAAAATGCGCTTGATTGATTTTAAATATTTATTTGAAAATATTTTATTATTACATTTGGTTATAATAGAATTTTTTTGAAAATTGTAGTATTTTTTTAAAAATACTCTTACTTGTGTTAAGACAAAAGAGAGAAAGTAAGTGTATAAATGATAGAGAAAGTGATAGAAAAAAAAATTATGAAAAAAAAAATAAGAGAAAAAGTATAAGTGTGAGAGAGAGAGATGTATAAGAGAGAGATAAAAAAAATAACAAAATAGAAAACATTATTATCTTTTTATATTTAAAAATGATTCCTATGACATGAGAAATTTAGATTCTTACTCCTCTACATGAAATTTGTTTGGTGAAAATTCTTATAAAAAGTCATTCTTAAGAATCTAAAAATTTTAAAAATTCTGTTTTAAAATTCAAAAATTAAACGTAAAAATTAAAATTTTTTAAATTCAATTTTTTAAGAATTTAAAAAAATTCCTTCTATCAAACACCCTTTTAAAGTACTGGCGATGATATATCTCGTTGAGTAATTGTCACCTAAGAGCACCGCGAGAGAAAAACCTCTAAACCCCACCTCGTAAATCTTTGCCGCGTAAGATGGGCTGCCATCCTCTTCCGGCCCCTCTTTCTTTTTTTATTTATTGATTTTCTTATATTTATTTTATCTAAAAAAATTATTTCTTTTCATTAAGATAATTTTTTTTTTTGAAAAAATTTAAGCTTACATGTTTTATATATTTTTCATCTAAACTATAGCATTGAATTTATATTTATAATTTTGAGTTTAAATTTAAATAAAAAAATATTAGATTTACAATATCGTATTTGCAATAAGTAACTTTTTTTTAAAATTTAATTTTAAAAAAAATTAAGAAATATATTATTTCTCCAATAATACATATATATATATATATATATATATATATATATATATATATATATATATATATTATAATAACTATATTTTTATATATTAAAATATAATATTTGATAGATTAAAAATTAAAAAATATTATTTTTATTTTTTAATTATAATACTAAATTTTTATATTTTTTATTTTTAAAAATCATAAAATTTATTTATTTTATTTATTATCTTCTATTTATTAGCCTTATTGTCTATCTTTACTTATAAAGAATGGTATTATATTTTTTCCACTTATTACTTAATACCCTCTCTCACCAAATTCATTTCCTTCTGCCTCTACTCTTTTTTCTTACAAGCTCTGTCTTTATGCAATTATAAGTCAAAACTCAGAAGTCACATTGGGAAGAGATACAGCAGCAGATAACTCTGCATTCATTCTCTCAAACCTAAAAATTAAATGCCCAGAATAATGAAGGCAAGACAATGTTATGATCTCCGTCTCCGTCGCATTTATGTCTTAGTGACCCCTTTTATTAATCCTTTCCTCTTCTGAACTGAAAAATGAATAGGTATCCACTTTAATTCCGTGCTTGATCAAATCCTTTGTTTCTGCTGACTGCAAATCACCCTCAGCTTAGCAATATAGTTCATAATTTAAATGACGTGGTCGAGGAATGATGGCGGAGGAGCTCCAGAAGCCGTTGATGAAGCAAATCATCATCTCACTTGCGCCTGTGAAGGTTTAATTCTAACTAGCTACCGCCTTTTGCTTTCTCAGTTTTTACAAATTTTACCGAAACACATTGATGCCTATAAACACTTATACGGGGGCAATTAACTATACTTTTTTTTTTTTTTAACACGAGGTACTCTTGCAGTTTTATGACTTAATTTGTTTTATGCATATTTTAAATTTACAAGAATTTATCAAGTTCTTGGTCCATGAGAGAGCTCCTTTCAACTAACATGGCTTGTGGCATTAGTTGTTTCTGTTTGTCTGTCTGTGCTGCTTATTACATCAGTTTAATATAGGGGGCCTAGTTAACCACTTTCACATAAAGTGATAAATCTCGGGACCAATATTGAAAGGACCTCTCCTAAGGTTCTGAAGCAACAAAGTACCAATTTGAATATGGAGACTATTGCTTCCTCTTTCTCACACATAAATGCCCTCATGTTCCGCAGTTCCCCATAACATTTGAATGCGCTATTTACACAATAGGATAAATCATAGTTCGGGGGTGAAAGATGAAATATGAATATCATTGCCAAGTCACCCAGGTGACTTCAAAATTTCAAGTAGAGCAAGAATTCATATCAAAATACTCTGACTGTTCACAAAAGTCAAGAGCCAGTGAAGGTGTGTCAAGCCAGATATGCATCAATTAATCGGGCGGCTTCGTCTTATCCACGGGACAAAACCCAATCCTACCGGCCGGTTACCTTACATATGGAGGGGTCCAATGATTCTTGTAATCGACTCATTGCCCACCTGTAAAGGTCTCTCTAAACACAACATGGTTTCCCTACAAAGGGCCACAGCATTGAAGGCAAAATAATGTATGATCCAATATCAGCTGCTTGGTTTGATCGTATGTATATGGCGTGTCTCACTAGTATTATCGTATATCTGTTTTAAGCCGAGGGAGATTAAAAAGAAGACTATATGTTCTTCTCCACTACCAGAAAAGTGAGTCTCAACTCGATTTTTTGGGTACCATTTCCAGCAGTAAATGCAATGTCGACAGTGCAGTGTGTTTTAATGTAATAGTGTTCAAGTAGAACAGAACATGAGATATATAACATTCTTTTATTGGAGGAATCAAGCAACAATATGGCTAAAATTTACATGACCAACCTCAAGTTACAAGCACCATTAAAAAAAAAAAAAAACAAAGCATTTGTGTATGACAGGTGGTAAAGGGAAGGAAGGAACCACAATCTTTTTGGTCATTAAAGAGACAGCTATGCAAATTTTATTGACAGTGTCATTTTGTCTCATTGGCTTGCATCCCACCTTCAAGCCTACAATCATAACCAGATTCGGTCACCTCCTTCACTTCAATCCATCATTTGTTGTGTCATGGAGTGAATGTTCTGCATCCCTCCTAACTCTACGATCCTAAAACAATATTACCCATTTTCAATAATCAAAAATAGAAACGGCTCCAGAATGGGGAGGGGGAACACAAATATCAAGATGCAGAATTATACTACTCATTTATCAGTGGTACTCTTTTACATGTATGTTCATTGTGAAAATTCAGTGGAGAATAGAAGTCTAAAGTAGAAACTAAATATAGATACTGACACTCCATATTAAGTAGTGAATGAAAATTATATAAATTGGAACTTAATGAGTTAATGCAATTGAAAATGCATTGTCTATTCTTTTTTCCAAATTTACGATACTTTCCTTCAAGCACCACGTCTTGTTTTATTATCCCAATAAATAGAAGGACATACCGCAAGCAATACATAATTTTGCATCAACAAATGCCAGAGAGATCAAATTAATTTAAGCAGAAATGCTTGTTACCTCTTTGCAAGGGGAATCTTCAGATTCAAGCATGTGTATGATATGCCCCATTTTAGGCCGCTTTTGTGCATTAGGGTCTGTGCAGCGTAATGCTACAAGAAGCGCTCGCTTTAGTGCCCTTGAAGTTGGTTTCTCAGTGAGCTTGGGATCCAGAACTCCCTCTGCATTCCTGTTACTTACCATTTTCTTGAGCCAGTCAACTAAATTCATCTGAAATTATTGAATTTTCAGTTACAAGAGTAGAAGGCAATAACGAGAAGATGAAAGTCAACATTTTAGCTGCAGTTTCACAAAGGTGGGATAGGACAAACCTCCTCTGGAGGCCGACTATAATCAACTGGGTTTCTGCCAGTGATTACTTCCATAATAAGAATTCCAAAACTATACACATCACTCCGTTCATTCAACATGCCAGTACTTGCATATTCAGGAGCTACATATCTGCCAAAAGGAGAAGATGTAAGGTAACTCTTCGCATAGAATACATCTAGAAGGGGGTAAAACAAAGGAGACTGCACAAACCCAAATGTACCCATAACACGGGTTGTGATGTAGCTGCTCTCAGAGCCAAGGAGTTTGGCAAGGCCAAAGTCTGACACCTTTGAATTCCACTGCTTGTCAAGCAAAATGTTGCTTGATTTAATATCACGGTGAACAACTTTTGGTTCCAGCCCCTCGTGAAGGTAGGTTAACCTATTTAATCATATCAGGTTGACAGTTATGACCAATAAAAGCATTTCGCAGAGGGAAAGATAAAAAAAAATTGGGAATTGAAGAAGTATGAGGGTGAATGAAATTTTAAGAACTTAAACTATGATATGAATAGAAGAATGTTGAACATAGCTTAAATAGTATTTTATTTTGTTATATACCCTTTTGCTGTTCCCAGTATAATGTTCATTCGAATTTCCCAAGTGAGAGGACTGCAAGGCCCAACATCTCCATGCAGCCACTGCTCTAGGTTCCCATTGTCAACGTATTCATACACAAGCATTCTGTCAAAGGAAGAAAAAAACATATATGGTATTGAGATAACTCCAACATGAAGCAGAAAATATGAGAATACAAATGAGGAAGCAGTGGTAGTTACGGACAAAACAACAAAGTACCTGTGAGCTCCTTCAGCACAATACCCGAGCAACCTCACTAAATTCTTATGCCGAACTCGTCCTATAGCTTCCACTTCGACCTTAAACTCTTTTTCGGCTTGTCCCCTAGCGTTAATTATAATTGACATACCAATCTTATTATGTCTAAATAACTACTTCAACATAAATAATCAATAAACACAGAAAAATTTCACCTGTTATTGAGCAAATTCTTAATAGCAACATGAGTTTTGTCCTTCAATATACCATGGTAAACAATTCCATAGCCGCCTTCACCGATAACATTCTCGTCGGCAAACCCATTCGTCGAATCCTCAAGCTCCCTCAGAGTATACCAGTGGCCCCAACCCAAATGTGAAACTTCAGGTATCACCGTAGGCACCTGATCGGCAGGTCGAGCCTCCCCACTCGTGTGTGGAGAAGACCTAGCAAAGGCGCGTTCAGGGTATGAAATTCGATGATTTTTCCCAATCTCAAATTGAATTTTGTTGTATCCCAACGGGTTCTCGTCTTCTGATGGTGGTAGCAAAGCTTGCCGGTCGATTACCGGAACGGGGTCCTGTTCAGGGAATGGGTCGGATTGGATATGAGTTCCATTTGGTTTGGAATCTTGGGAAGGGGCACGGTCCACTCTAATCTCTTGGATCTCTTTGGAATCAACTGGGATTAAGGGTCTACGAGAGGGCTTACTCTTGGAGCGCTTCGAAGCTAGCCAGATAGAGATGAGGAAGAGAAGGAGCACAATGGCAACTCCAACACATACCCCAAGAACAACCCACAAGCGGAGTCCGAAGATAGAGGTCGGTCTCGAGAGCTGGTCGTTCATTGTCCCAGTGGAATGATCAGGCATTGCAGCCCGATGTAATCAATCGATCAATTGTCACAAACACAGAGCAAAGAACTTGCAGCTTCTACAATCTCAGGGTAGAGTGAGTGAGTTAGGAAATGAGAGAAGAACGAGATGGAGGAAGTGGCTGCTGGCATGGGATTTTATCAATTTGCAGAACTGAAGTTTGCGATGGTCTCAAAGTAGTAAGTGGTAACTACGCGGGGGTCACAGGCAAATTTCTTTGGAAGCCGCACGCTAATGCTACGTGTGAAATGCCTAGATGGCAAAGGGAACTCAAGTGGAAATTTTGCCGAGTTTCTTTCCCAAGGGGCGCCACCTTGGATCCGATTATAGAAGTTTGCGATGTAATCTTCTTTCCACAAATAATAAAATACCTTAAAGTTATGGTTATTCGATTGGGAAATTTTGCGATAGCTTATGAGTAGCATTTGATATGTTAGCATTCCTTCTATTTTATTTTATTCCATTCTTAAAAGCTTTAGTTACAGAATTGATAGTTTTTAAGAACGAAATGATTTGTCATTCATGAATGATAGTAATGCTAGAATACTTAAATTCAATGCGGTCTTGCATTCAATTTCATACAACAAAATTTACCAAAAATGTTTTCTGGGTCCTTTAATCACAACTTTACAACCAAACACTGGTCCTCAAGTGATGAATTGAAGGCCGGAGGTAAACTAATCAAGTAGAAGGTGAAAAAGGAGGAGTAATCAAAGAGAAAAAGACAAAACATTATATTAACCCAAATGCTTATTTATATATTTATTACTACTCTGTCCAATGAAGAAAACAGATTTTCAGTTTACATTAACATCTAAAGACAGAAAATGATAATCAAATGTTGTTTTTGTACTGTTATGCATCACTCGTTATCCTGAGATTAATGCAACTACTTCTTGTACTTACCCACCAATAAATTAAAAACTTCAACCTACCAAATTGAACATATACGTCAGAAAATTTATAAACCATCTATAAAATAATTTAATCAATAATGGCCCTTTTTACTTTTAGCCATAAATATCTTCCTCCAGGCTCCAACATGTTTGGCTTCGTGAGATGTATCATGTTCTCAGGGTACAAAAAAAAAGAAAAAAAGAAGAAGGAAATTAATTAATTCAGCTGCCAAACTCAAGCAACAACAAACATCACCTAGAACGTACGCGAGCCAAAACTGGCATGCTTTCCCGCCTTTTTCTTTCAATCCCTAAAGGCTCGTCTCCGTGGCAGTGGCCGTTCGGACGGCGCATAGGTTGTCATCGAAGAAAAGTAGAGATGATAAGGCTAAAGGATTTTGGAGGATTGGGTTCCGAGCAAGCAGTGAGAGAGAATGCGTCTTCGGAAGAACCAGAAGATGGAACTAAATTATAATTGTGGAAATGGGGGTGATGGGGTCATCTAGAATAGAACTTGATTTCCTCTTGTCATAACTTCACAATCCTTAAGCGCTGAACTTATCACTTAGGATTGCAGTTAGGAAGGCTAATCATTAACAATAGTATTTGCTGTACTTTGTGATAATATATATCCTGGTCGGTTGAGTTATACGGATGTTCTAAAATGTTTAAAAAACTTCAAAGATAAAAATAACATTTAATAAATAAATAAAACTCATTAATTTAAATTCAAACTTCATAAACTATAAATTTATATTTTTATATTTGTCTTATAAAAATTTGAAAAAAAAAACTCATTAATTAATTAACTCAAATAATAAAATTCAGATTGAATTAAATTAATTTACGAAAGAATAAGACTTATACCTGAAGTCAAAAGAAATTGACAAAAACCAAATTTAAGGGTGTGTTAATAAATAGTATTTATATATATCTCTTAATATGACAAGTGGTATTTACCACATATAGACATAATAAGTAATATTTATTGATATAGATAAAAAGTATCTTTTAGTGATCATAAGAAATAAAATTATTCAACTACAATGGAGGCATTCTAAAAATATTATTAAGCACAATAATTGTTAGTAAATACTAATATATGAACTTTTACAAATGACAGAATTAACTCCACGGCTCCACCTAATTTTTTTTAAAGCCAAATTTATCCATTTATCAGCTTTAGATTTTGAGCAGCCCTACCATAAAGAATTTTTTGGGGCCAAATACCATAAAATTTAAAATTCATAAATACTCTGATTATTTTAGCATTGCCAATTCATCTTTGGCTAAACCAATGCGCGGGAAAAAGGAATAACGAAACATAAATTTTCTTTTGTAATAAACTTCAATATACAAAAACATACAATATAAAGCACTTTGAATACACGTATAAGCTGACCGTATGAAAGGATTTCCTCCGCTATCAGAATCTTATTCAACCCCAAATCAACAGGTTCTAAAGGCATGCCATTTTATTCACCTTATTACTGTAGCTCTCCAACTGGTGCCTCATTGAGCCACAGGAAATGAATGAAGTCATATAACTTCGCACTTACACTAACCTGCATTGGAATTAAGAATATTTAAAATCAATAAAATATGTATATAACAGTATAATTTAGAGCAAGGTATAACTATGACCTTATACGGAGTTGGGTTAAGTCTCCTCATGTGATCAGGTCGCATTTGCTCAAGTTGTGTGATGCATCGATCTCTAATCTCCTTTAGAGGTGGTAAAGGTTCCCTCTTTTTATCTTCAAGAAAAAAGAGCTACGTTACACCAAGAAAAGTAAATCCGATATTGGTCTTTCATTGCCAATAATATTTACTCCTCACCTGAACTCCCAAGCCAATAACACCTTAGAAGCTCCTCAACTCGCTGTGGTACCACGTATGCTCTCTTGGATTCTTGAAAGGGATGGCGGCATAGGATTCTTTCTCCCACCTACAAATAATAAAATAATAAAAAGCGACAGTTACGACCTAAGAGATTTGATACTTGACATAGTGAGAGAATCAAAATAACACAATGATGCAAAGGCCATGTGCCCATCATTTGTTTTTATATTAAGGTTGAGTGGTTTAATGTGGTTTTGCTTTTCAGAACACAAAATATTGGGCTTCTGTGTATAATTGAGTAAACTAACAATTTTGTCTTTGATTTTATAAACCTATTTAGTTTAAATTTTCAAATTTTCCTAAGTACGAGTTAATCTCTAAAAAAACAAAATCATTACACTTTAGTCCTTCAAGGGATAAATATTCAATTTGATATTTTCATGAGCTAGACTGTGCAACGAATTGATATTTACAAAAACTAAGTTGTGCATTAAAAAAAAAATTGAGAATTAAAACTAAATAGATCTATAAATTTAAGAATAAAATTATTAATTTACTCATAAATAATTGCATCCATTAGCAATCAAAGACCCTCCCCCCTCCCAAAATAATAATAATAATAATAATAATGAAGATAGATTTTTCACAGAATACCTTTGGTGAGGGTTCATTTTCCCCAGTCATTATGTCTACCAAGGGGTAGCCTTCTTTACCATACAACCTGTAGCATCTTTTCTTACATGGAATAGAGACCTGGAACCGAGAAAGGGCAAAAGGAGACAAGACCAAAAAATAATAATTAAAAGATGAATAAATGATTGCTACTAACATGTCCTGTTCAGCGTGTTCAAACCTTTGAAACATCCTCAGAGAGTTTGATACGAGGCTGATTATTTATCTCAACCAATTTGAAAACAACACCTAAGGCAGCTTGAGCAAAACACGTAACCAGGTACGTTCCAATTCCATAGGCATCGACCTCATGACCCTGTAGGGTAAACAAGCACAAATTTTGCGGACATCTGACCATTGTAATTCTAGCAATCCTGAATTCAGTGAAACAATAAGCAAAAAGTTACATGACCAAGTTTTAAAGTAATTACCTGTTTGTTTAGAGCATCTAATGTTTCCTCATTGAGGTCATTACTAGCAGTGATAGTCAGCTTTCCAAAACCAGGAACTCCGAATTCCTTCTCAATAGAGCAAAAGAACTTCCTGGCCTCACAAGACAAATAAGCTAGGTCTCCAGAATCCAATCTAATGCCAATTGCTTTGTATCTACACAGGACATCATCTGAACTCAGCAAAGAAAGGCAATTATATGGTTCTTTGAAAATGATAAGGTTATCTATTTTTTTTTTTTTTGAGGCCGGGGGGGTGGGGCTTGGGTGGGGCCTGCTAAGAGAATGGTTGAAATAAAGTCATTATGACGTAATGCAAAGAAGTGTAGATGCTACGGTCAATTTGCAACAACCTACTTCAATCTTTATATTGAAAATAAGAAACACCAGGGCATAACACATAATCTGACTATGATCAAAGGCTTCTCAACAATGAGAGTCACCTGCGACAAAATACAGGCAGCCTAAAGAAAGAAAATTATGGAAATGCAGAAACAGAACACCCTTTTGCTAATAATAGAGGAAGCAATTTACAGATGCAAGCCCAAGACCAACAGATTAGGAGGAAACGTTCATAATAATGCTTAAAAAACAACCTAGCAGCTCGCACCTAATGAGAATTTAAAACCTGATTGAAAAGGTTAACATGATAGGCTTTCAAAGTTTCTAATCAAGAGATAATGTTAAACATGAAAAGATTCCTGACATACCCTAAGTCACCAAGAGCCAATGCAACCGCACAGAAGTTAGGGATTCCACTCCTCATAACCTGTCAAAACAAATGTAAATGTCATCAACTGAAGAAATACCTAAACTAAAGTAGAAAATAAGGATGCAGGTAATATGGAATGACCAATAAGTAAAGTGTCTGAAACTTAAAAACTTGCTATTGAATATATCATCCACAAAAGATAACTACAAGTCAGGATATAAGAAAGAAAGAATTAGCAAGTAGAAGTTAGAGAGACTTGAGTATTACAACATTGAAGAGTCATATAGTTATCACATCACTTATGAATTTTGTCAAAGACCATTTCAACTCAAAAGTTTAAATTATTAAATGAAGGCTCAATAAATCGCTTTGTTAATCTTTAACATGCCCCTTCACACAAATCCTCTTTGGGCTTAAAGTGTTGACAAGGCATAGGGCTGCCTAATCACCTATCTTGTGTTGAAATTTTATTTAAATACGAAGAATGGGAGTGACAGGGACCAAACTCTTGACCATGCGGTCATAAAGACTCTAATACTATGTTAAATACCATATCAACTCAAAAGGGTAAGTTTTAAAGTGAAGGCCCAATGAACAGTTTTGTTAATCTCTAACAAACCCTAAGTATGATTCATCACACATGTCATCCTGCTTTTATGCATCTGTTCTCTAGTATCTCTTTGTTGGACAAGACCTACGCATCCAATTGAGTTAATCTCACTTCATTTGTAATTGAGATTTACAGTTACCTGTGATCAATATCCCTAACTGTTGATGCTAGCTACTAGCCCATCCACTCATGTCTGCTAAGCACATTTCTAGGACAGGCCATAAGAACCCAGTTTTATGTCATAAAGTATAATGGAAATATTCATGCACACAAATATACTTTCTTACAACTGAGAAGATAAGTGAGTGGTATGGGTGGGTGCTTATGCATCTGTGTTTAAGTATGTTGTAACTTATGCACATCATTCATGTGTCAAAGCTAAATTGAAATGAGACTCCACAAGAACTAATTCTTACCGAATCAGTTATGTGCATTTATTAGTTTATGATTTATCATTGTTTCAATATATTATCTAGATTATGTTGGAGAAACACAAGTATAACATCTAAATCAGGAAACCAGAACTAGTTCACAAAAGACAACGATGAATAAGCAAGATCTACCCACAATCATTGGACATAACAGGTTAAACTTTAAAGTGATACTAACGTTATACATGTCTTCTAGAAAGAAATAGAAAGTTATTAGGAAAATACTAACATCATATGTGTCTACGAGGACAAGAAAGCTATCAGGAAATGCCAGTGCATATGATGTGAATGCTGCCAACTCACTTTGATTAGTCTCACCAAATATGCCACGTAGTGAATTTGACCACTGCAAAGTATAAACAACAATATTTCATACACAGACAAATTCATCTTTCATCTTGTAACAATGCCAAAGATAAACCCATGCTAGAATGATGATCATTATTGACAACATTGGGATGAAATGATATTCTATTTTTTCAAAAGAAGAAAGAATGAAAAATTTATCAAGGGATGTTCATAATGATCACCTAGGATTCACAAAATGTTTTCCCAAGTCTTTGTAGCCCTTACGGTGAACTTTAACTTGAATTACATTACCCCCAGCAAAAAGCATCCGGTCACATGATGCACATACATACCCCAAGTCTTTGTAGCTCTATTTTAATTAACAATATCTTCTGATATTAATTGTGTGAGCTCATTTTAGTACCAAACTACAGTCTTAATTTCTCAGTGATACTAAGCATAAGATTATATATGAACTTCATTTTTATCGCCCAAAAAGAGAGGAAAAGGAAAAATCCTCATTCTCATGTATGAAAGTCAAAAGTTCAATACAACATTAAAAAAACAAAAAAGAAAGCTTAAACTCTTAGGAGAAGGCTAGGGAATGGATTTAATAAGCATCACCAATTTCTACCTCAGTTACTATCATGTCCTTTTTATCAGCTAGCGAATTGAAAAGTACACTCAAAAATTTTAGAGAGAGCAATATAATAAATAATATGAAGGATGTAAAGGCTTATGTCATGACACCTGAATTTTGCTCAGCCATGACTGAACCAAACTAACAAAGTCTTCACATGTACTTGAACCGTCTTTTCTACGAAGTGATTTATCTATAATCTCATCAAGGCTCTGCAAATCACAGGATAGGCAAGGTACACATAAAAAAAGCAAAAAAGGGAAAAAATCATTTCCTAATAAAGTACAATCACCTATTGATAGATAAAATGACATCTAAAGCGAGCTAGAAATGACAATTCATCTTTGCTGGTAAAAATATGCTTAAAAAATTTTGAACTGAAGCTGCATTGTCATATTAAGAGGGGTCTACCTCATAATTTCAAAGCTTCCTTTGGTCTAACTTTAAATTTATGAGGTCTCACTGCATATTTCAATGAAAACTGAACAGGGGAAAAAGTTTGTTTAATTTCCCAGATATATCTCTTTCTATAGATTTATCTGGTCCCTCTCAATTGTTCACTTGTATTTGTCTTTCATCACAATCTTGATCAAGATGCCAAGTATAAATCTGATCTTTTCTGCTCGTAAATTCTCAGCATTACAATTTCCAAAAAGGTTTATAAATGTCTGAACTAATTGTGCTGCTTAGTTTTTTTAACTTCAGAAGTGCAAATAAGGACATAAAATAGTTACAAAATTTTATTTTATTTTTGTAAGAATTTTATATTATTTTTTTAATTAAAAATAGTTATACAGTTACAGCACAATTCCAGTAAACTGCAGTCCCTAATCACTTACCACTGAACTAATTTGTTTTTCCAATACAAATGTGTGACTTTCCTATTCACAAAGATATAGCAACTGGAAATAATCAAATAAACTTTTGTGCTACTTTTAAGCATTTTACGTAGACAGAATAATAGATTAAACACTAAACAGGAATCTTGCTGCTTTAAACTAGATGGGTTGATATATTACAAATTATAGGTATACTAAATTGGAAAAGATCACGACCAAATATGTAACAAATTTAAGTGAAATGGTCACACACCATATATGAGCTAACAAAGGCATGGGAATGAGTGCCACGAAGGGGTATGCCAAATAACCTTCCTGCTGCAACGTTGCTAACACAACATGAAAGAGTCAAGTCATAAAAAAGCAATCAATTACTAAAATTCCAATCCAATGGTCCAATATAAATCTCTCCCCTAAGTTTTGACATGAGCAAATTACCCCCAAATCTCTTGGTGTAGTTTGCATTCTCCCACCTAATAGCACCCCATATTCAAATATAAAGTTAATTTTAAGGATAATGCTCAAAACATGACATCTACATGCCTATTACTCCATACATTACCATATTGTTTATCTATATGTGGCTCTAGGGAGCATTATTGTGATTTTTATCTGATTAAAGGCAGGTAAATGTGTGCACATTTGATACAATATGTAAGGAATGGGAACATAAGAGACTTGATTTAGTCATCTCTCAATAATTGGTAAGTTTTTGTTTGGATTACTTTAATAATGAGGTGTTTTAATGTGAATGTTCTCAAATAAATTTTCAAAAAATAAAACACCAGGAAGGACATTGCAATTGCACCAATAGAAGCATAAGTGACCCAAAAAAGTATAACTGGCTCAGGTTCCTTCATAACAATCATATAGAAGAAATAAGTATTTATATTCAACCATAACAGCTTATCAGAATTATGAATTAAGAACAGTAACAAACAATTAATCAGAATATTAAATGGAACCACTTATGGCTGAATAGTTATTTCAAGGTTTTATGCCATCAAAAGCAAAAAACGTGATAATAAACACCACAAAGAAATGGTGACAAAAAAAGATGCCATAAGTTGATAACTGCTTTTTGGGCCCTAGTTTTCATCTCAGCTTTCATATTCCCCACCTACTTACTCATTTGAAACCAAAGTTTGAGTTATTTCTTGCAATGTGATGCATTTTTTTATGACTGAAAATAGGATGAGGTCGAAGACATTAGCCACTTCAAATGATTTATTTCTATTCTGTCATACTAAATATTGTAGATCTACAGTCATGTATTTACCAGAATATTTTGAAACATATTTTAGCATTTTGAAGGCACTATGCCCTGAGTCAATTACAATGTACAGACTCATAGCAATTGCTCTGCAGTCATGTAAGAGCAGAGAGTTTACTATTCATAAACAAACTATAAAAAAACATGCCCTTCTATTTTGAATCAATAGTAAAGCAAAGCATCTTTGATGTTAAGCAAGTTGTGAAAATATATCATTTATAAATATATATAATTAACACTCAGGGACTAGATTAGCATTGTAAGAAGTAGAGTCCACAAAATCTTAAGCGCAGTAACTGCTAGAAATGCATATTATAATGAACATAATACAAGACATATTGAATAAGTGATATAATATAAAAATTGCTTCACAAAATACTTCGATGCCCAACATGCTGGATTTGTAGTTCTTTAATAATAGACAATACCTTGTTGCATCAAATCCTCCAATATAGCAGTACTTTGATGCTCCTACTCCACCATCAGGCCCCTATATTCACAAAAAGAGATTCTTCTGATAAAAATTGAGGGAGGTCAAGTCTTCCTAAGTTTACTCACCAAAAAATTATTTCTAGAAGATAAGTAACCTGAGCCCTTCGTAGTCCAAACTCAAGTAGAAGTTTGGATTTTCCAGCAACAAAACGATGCCTTGCAGCATTAGTAGTAACTAATGATGCATAATTAATTAGATTCACAAAGGGTGTTTCCAGCAATTGAACAACCTGAACAGCATACATACAAGTATGCAGGTCATTTACTATAAGAAATAGATGGTCTTCAAAAGGAAATATTATATAAAAGATATCTATACATACTAATACCATATAAATTAAATGATAATATCTAATGGTAGCAAGTACTCACAGCGATTGGACCTTCAATTCTCAACAGAGGTATTTTAGGAAAAACAACTGATCCCTCAGGAATGGCATAAACCTCGACATCAGAGCAATCAATTCCTCTAAGGTAGTCAAAGAAGCCATCCTATCAGTTTATCAACAATTATTAATAAGTCCACCATTTATTTTGAAGGGAGAATATAAAAGAAAAAAAAGCCAGCAGCATTAAGCTTCACACAAAATCACTGTAAACAAAACTTCCAGCTATATTATTTCATATTTACCCTTGGTCTCATATTATTTCACCTGAAGGCTCTATACTTTAAAAGATCTTTTAGATAATTGCTGATGGACAAATGAGTCCCTTATTCTTTTATCCATCATTTAAACTTTCTTTTATATAGTTCTAGAGATGAACAATCGATAGTGTGTTGGCATACCTAACATTATCGATGAAATCAAAAATAAAAAGGTATAGAAGAAGACAAATTGATGTGCTTTAGGAGCACAAGACATACGAGGAAGCTTCTATATATTTTGTTGTAAACATGCTTATCTTTTTATCAAGAACTACAAATAACTGTAATTTTAAATTAAGTAGGGATATCTTAGGAAGGTTGCACGACTCCAGACAGAGCGAGATAAGATGTCTTTAGATTTTGTGAGTTTAAGAGCTGTCAAGGCTGGGGCTCTAACTTCAAATCAATATGTTGCTAATTCTTCAACAATAAAATCAGACAATTAATTTCTACTCCCAGTTATTGAAAAAAGTTGAGTGAACCGCTTGCTTATTAATGATGCAGAGAACTTGATTTGCTTTGTTAAGTTATAAATAGCCTACACATTACAAATAGAAATGAGAGTTTTATAGCTAAGACGATAATCACAGTGTGGTTTACCTCACATGAAGTAGGTAAACTTTGCTGGAGGAAATTGATCTCCTCCTCTGTGAATTTGAAATTAGCAATGAACCTTATGCATTCTTCCAAACCAGCGAAGACCGTATACTCCCCACCAAAAGGATTCTTACGGAAATATAAATCAAACCTGAAGCAAATTAAAAGCTCAAATACAAGAATCTTTTCAAAGTGCATCTGAGCATTCAAAAGATATTCGTAAGAGGTTGGCACTAAGAAAGAAAGCAGTGACATGCTCAGGATAATCAGAACTGTCAGTAACTAGTCAATGAATCAGACAACAGAAATGGTGAAGAATATATGTTATATAGTAATGGATGAAATGAAATCTAGAATACAATAGTAACCTGAATAGAGCTAATTTAGGAAAGGGGAACGTGTGTGCAATGCACCCTTGACTTAAGAAGCATCTCTAAGTTGTTCTGCTTGAACATATAGTTATATGCGACCAATAAAAGCCTTTAATCGGAGACAAAGATAGTGAACGCGTGCAATTTTGTATAACCATTCTTTATATTTTATTTTGTTCTTTCCGAGGTTAATAGGCCCAAAAAAAAAAAAAAAAACGTGACAGGTAATCCAGAACTTAAATTCCTGTTACCTTCCGGTGCACTTCCTCGGCAACCAAACATAAAGCAAGAAAGTAAAGGCAAAAACAAAGAAAGGAAAACCGAAAATGATTACTCACACGGCACGCTCTTGATGCTTGCCAGCTTTCCAGTAGGCGTAAGCCATGGTGAATTGGTAGAGATCCGTGAGCAGAGGAGTGACCATTGGGTTCGTGGGTCCATCTATGACCGGAGCTGAATGTTGCTTGCTCGGTCCGTTCGCCTTCGCCTCCATTGTTTTCTCCCTCGAATTCCTAGGGTTTTCTATGTTTATATTTTTGTTGCGCGTTGATAACAGGCTTCCCCCGGGGCGCTATTTATACGGAAAGTGTGAAGGAAGAGCGAGCGTGAAGCAGAGAACACGGAGGGAAAGAAGACAAGCAGAAGTAGACGGTGGGTTCCTTGGAGTTTCCAGGGAAAGCGTGGAATTGGACTAATACTAGAAAACCAAGAAGGAAGAACAATTAACAATTATTCAAAGAATAATAAAAATAAAAATAAAAATAAAAACAGAGGGTTCGGATTTGGACCAAGAGCGGATAACGTACGCATGATGTCTGAACTTGGTTGCCACAGCCAATTGGCCCTTATGGTGAGAGAACAAATTCATCCTCTGTGGACTACATAGATTCGCCGCTCTTTAACGACTTTCCAGGTACGTGGCCACTTGTCATCGTCCGTTATGTCGCTAGCTTATGGAATTATCGCTATAGAGCTGGAGAAATTTTATCTCTATTTTAGTTACGGTCACTTCACTAAAAAGTACCAAAGGACGGCACTCTCTTTTGATCTTCTCTTGTTAGTTATTAATTCATTACACCCGTTAATGTCCAAAAGTACAATTTTTAGTCCCATTTTGTGTATTAACTTCCTCGCCGTTTTTTGCTTTTGTCTGTCTGTTGGGGATGGTGATTCATAATCAATTGTCTTTGTGTATTCTTAGTCTACTTTAATATTTTTAGCAAGTGAATGTAATAGACAAATAATTATTTCCCACGCTTCTTTTCAAATTCGTCCATTTAGCTAAATAATATATTTTCTTTACTGAATAAATAAAAATATTTAGGTTAAAATTCATATAACTAATTGTTATTCAAATAATAAATTACTTATTATTATCAACAACTTAAAATAAATTACTAAAGATAATTGTACAACGAGCATTACTTTGGTTTTGGCATAAAAAGATCTTTGAATTTCTGTTTAGACTTGGTGACTTGCACAGTTTCACCACCTGACATAGGTAAAAGGGTTTCAGAATCAAAGGAAAAAAGAAGGTGCATTGAATGAATCGTATGCAGTATTTGGGACGCCTAATTGACAAAAGGCAATTGAATTTAAGACCCATTGTCAAAAAGTTTTACTTGGAATAGTAAGCTATTGTAATGCTGATGACTACCGAGCTGTTTATTGAAAACTTATGAGAAAGTGTTGTCCCTATTATTTATAGTAATATTCGTATAGAAGATACATATTCCTAAGGTACCGTGCATCCTCCTTATCTTAAAATCCAAACGTATATGGTTCACATTCATCATAGTTTTCACAAGAATGTTCTTTCTTAGTTCATTGCATCGAGCAGCAGCAGCAGCAGCAAATGCAAGGCTAAGACAAAATAATCCTACGCAACATCAGTCTTAACAAATTTTTGGATTTGATCATATCCATTGACCTCAGTGGATATAATATACACGACAAATGCCAATTTCCAAGTTAATTAATAACTGTTGGAGGGTTTGTTTTAGCATATACTGTGAGAGTTCCAGCTTAAAGCGAACCACGATGGTCCGTTCCAAACAAGCTGACAAAATAATGACGAAGAAAATCTCCAGCTTCGTAAGAGCCAAAAAGCTGGCCAATGCAGCACTTGGCACAAACACTAAGCTAGCTGCTCCATTCTTGTGGTCATCGCATTATGGATTTCGGATATTCTTCTAAAAGTTCATTTTCATAGGCTTCCATCTAAATCCAATTTCTACTTTCAGCCCACATATTTAGGTAAAAATTGATTCCCATTGTCGTCTGTAAGGAACAAAACATTGGTTACAGTACATGGTTGGAGAGCGTTATCAACAGTTCCTTGAAAGTGAGAATCTCAACAATTCTAAGGACCAGTCTTATCTGAAGCTTAAATTATCACAGAGGAGATTACATTGTAAAGTAGATGCCCCCATATAAACCAAAATGAGAAGCTGGAGATAAATTCTCCTTGTACTTCAGGCAGGGTAGATGACCCACTACTTTTAAGAGGAAGCCCAACAATTCAAAAAGTACGGGAAGCCAGCCAAAGTCCATAAATCTGGTTTTCTGTTTTCATGTTGCCACTGCTCTGCAGCCACCTTTTCCCATCTCCAATCTAACGAAGTTTAAGACATGGCCCGCATATGATATCAATTACGTTATCTCATGTATCATATTTTCTACAGATCTCTTCCTGCAATGCATCTTTCCGATTGTTCTTTGCTTCCGACGTTTGCATATCAAAGGAGACTGATACCGTAGCCAACGTGCCTGACTCAAATTCTGGCAAAATTAAGAAGGAAAAAGTGCAAAGGGCATGAGATTGTTGTATCTTAATGGAAGAATTATACAACGTAGAAAATACATGCACACCTTGAGAAACACCTAATGGATTGGTATCTGAATTGTTTGCATTTAGTTGCTGATGTTGCAATATGTCTTCCCCACATATCTGCTTTATATTTCAAGAGAACAAATGTAAAATTGATTACTATTGTATTTTAACTACCAACATAACACAACGGTTACCTCTGAAGATCTTGTGAACTCAAAAGGTCTAAGATGCCCTAGGATTGGCGATTCCAGCCCAAAAGAAGTATTTGAGTTGATTAAATATGATGAGGAGGGAACTGATGGCTGGTCTAGCAGAGTGCGTTTGTTGGGTAGACCGGATGCATGGTGCAGAGGCAGCGTAGCTGCCATGTTTAAAGGACTAGACCTGTTTTCTTCCCCTAACTCCATTCTCATCTGAGACAATTGCAGAGGCTGCAAGGCTTCAGGAAAGCACATAGAATGCAAACTCAATCCATTTCTCATTGACAACATCTGGAGTATTAATCATTAAAACAGATCAGAAACACTGAACATAACTTTTCTCCCTTTTCTTCTATACTTATTACACAAGTGTCAGCATTTATCTGTGGGTTTTGAGCAATTAGACCGTGTTTTACAAAGTCCACCAAACATGATGTATACAACATTGTTACTTCAAAATAATATGTAAAATTTTATGTTTTGGTAGTATTGCATTAAAAAAAAGTACAGTAGGTGTAGGTAAATTGCATTTTAGGATCGTTTCATATTAACAGCTCTGTAGAATATATATTGCAACTTTACATAACACAGAACACAAGCTAAAGCAAAAAATCACTATATTGCCTGTCATGCTGTATAATAGTTTCCTGTATAATTCCATGACTAGTTGAATGCTGGAAGTGCATATTGCTAAAAGAATGGTCATACTTCAAGCTTTACAACCAACCCAACAAGCAGAAACAAATAATTAGGGAGATGACCAGCAATAATAATTTACCATGTTTTTATGGAGTCTGAACTGGCAAATAAAGATGAAAACTGGTCACATCTTCAGACTAACCTGCCTATGAAAACTAGTTCTATCAAACAAAAGCTATTTCAAGGTATAACATGTAAATGTAATTATTATAATCAGAATCCGTTTGAATTCATACAAAAATATGATTTCATTGTCCCACTCCCAGGAATGTGTTTTGAGGGCTCCTAAGGTGCCCTTGCTTAATTATGAGCAAAGATGATCTTGAAAATTACAATATTTACTGTCCTTCAGTTTTCATAACAAAGCTAATCAAGATGTAGATTCATTTTTACTGAAAGTTTATTAATGGTCGTGCTACTTCTGGGTGGTGAAGGTCACTTTGTACTCTGAGCAACTAAAGGCATCCCGTTGCTAGTCGCTATATACCCAAAAAGATATCAAGTCAACAATAATATCAAACTCGGCCACTGGCACAAGGCAAAAACACAATTATTTACTTAAATGCCCGGAGAAGAAAATTTAATTTTCAAGCATGTCATTCTTGATTCCTCTGAGGTCAAGAATGACATGCTTGAAAATTATAGAGGTCAGTTCCAACTGCACCTGCTACTTATGTGCATATAGAAATGACAAAGCACATACTAGTGCACTCACTAGGTTGTCACAGCAACAAAGATGAACACTGGTACTTCAATTGTTTGTAATACTTTGTATACAAGACTCTGCAATTATATGTAGCATCAGATACTCGTTACAGTCCTCTTGGGTTGAATGTATCAAGATCTTTTGACATGAAGCAAATATCGGAAAACAAGACAAAGCATTACACAATGTGTCCAAAAATTTCTTGCAACAGTATCAAAGAAATAAGATATCGATCCTCGTAACAATTTCATGCGAATTGTAATTTAGTAAAGAAGCACAGGATAATCGGAAGCTTCCACGTAGGACAATATTTCAGGTCTTAATAGAGATGCACACCTGTACTTGGAGCTGAAGCTGTTTAAGATATTCAATAGCTTCATCAAGCATTGAAGCTTTATCGGTCTGCCAAGAACATAAAACCGAATCGCCGCTGTCAGCAAAACGATGATTCCTAAACCTAAAGTAAACATCAAAAACTAAGTGAAGAAGAAACTCGTGTACCTTGTTAGAATTTGGAATTAGATTCTGTAAAGCCTTCATTTTCTCGTTTATCCTACTCCTCCTTCGCTGCTCAACACAAGCCCCACACGTCCAGAAGGAAGATTACATGAGCATGAGCAGGAAAAACCAAATCCAAGAACGCAAAAAAAGCCATACACAATCCAATAACCTTTTCAGACAAGTTATGAACTTCCGCAGCTCTGCTTCTCTTTGATGAACTCCTAGAAAGAACTGACTTTGCCGACACCTCCTGCACCATAGCTTCAACAGTACCCCCCTACATTCAGGAATTATTAAGTGAATATCGTAAGAGTTGCACTTTTTTCCTTTCAAATACTTGGAAACTGATCCAACCAAAGAAATAAATTTGACTCATCTTTTCACCCAACCAAACAATTGCCAGAGTACCAATAACCAAACTTCAAATGAACACCGATAATTAGTTAGGTATAATATTAGAGTTAAAACCCATTCCAAGACTTTCACCTACCAATGTAAAAATAGGCACCGGCAAAGTGTGATAATAAACAATTATTGCTCTGAAGTCAGAAGCAAAAAATTACAAGCTACCTGTTGCTTACATTAACTTGGCGACTAGACAGAGCAAAACTGCAAAAATAATAAAAGATATAGACCCCTAGCAACCAAAACAAAGAAAAGAAAAGAAAAGAAAAACACATGCCCAAGCTTCAAACTTTATAAGCAATACCTCACTGTCACAATCATACTCATCAGCCTCATTCTCACTCACTCCGACCGAGGACGAAGACACATTTGCAGCAGAACTGATATTGGCCAAACTATAAGTGCCCGAAGACGAGGGAAAACCACGGTTTGAAGTATTTACTCCAGTGGCATAATCAGCGGTCGAGATTACATCTTGGAGTAGTGATGATCGGTATGAAAGGCGTGCATCTTCATGCGTAGCGTTGGAGGTGCAGAGTCCAGCCATGGACGTCGACGCATCCATGTGAGTCATGAGGGAAGACGATGCTGCTGACGAGGATGGACGGAGGAGAATCTGATGAAGGAAAAGGGAGATTTCGTCTTGAGGTGAAGACGACGAAGGAGCAGAGGTTGGAGACGAACAGGGATTAGTGTTGCCATAGCCGTACATATCCCCCATTCCTGTACCTCACTGTTCTCTGCGCTTCAGCTTTTCTCTTGGGAGTTTGCTTTTGGGTCTGAGAGGAGTGTCTGTGCCAGTGCTTTTTCTTCAGAGGTGGTTGCAGAATTTCTTTATTGGGCTTGTTTCCGTGGCGCTGCCTTGTCTTTACAAACCTTTAAGTAATGAGTTATGTACTTTCAGAAACAGATGGTGAGGATCCGGGGAATTGTGGGCGGGTTTAAGACAGCAGAGTTACGCGCCCCAAAAGCGAGTGGGGGGATGTTGAGCATTATGGCCTGGGCTGTAAAATGCGAACGGACTTAGTTAGAAGGCGTTGGTTGTGTTGTGTTTGTGTCAGTCAAGTGGAGCTTCCACGGTTGCACTTGCACGCTCCTTTACAGTTCGCACGGGAGGCACGTTATCATTTTTGTTTTTATTCTAATTAACGTCTGATGCTTCCTCCTTAATCCGTACTATTACCCATCTTTATTTATAAGATCCGTACAAAAAAAAAGGTTATTATTTTTGTTTTGATATTATTTAATTTAATATCAATATATAATTTTTATTCAACCATAATATTTAAATTATAATTTAATATGAATATATAATTTTTATTCAACCATAATATTTAAATTATTATACATAAAAAAAATTTAAAAAATTATTATTTATATAATATATTATAATTTGAACTACTCTTTGGCCTTGGAAAGGGGAGTGTTTGCAGTTTTTTCTTTCTTTTTTTTCGGTCGAAAGAACGTTGGCAGTTCAACCATCCATGTTTATAGTTTTAGCTTCGCAGTCGCAGCCATATTTTTTTTAGTTACGGATATTACATTTTGGTTGAAGGATAGGAGAGAAAAATCTCTAAAAATACATATTTATGTAATAATGTCTTAAAAAATCAATGATTTAAATAACAATAAATAACTTAAAATAATTAAAAAATTTAGTGCAATCTCCAAATAAATTTCTCATTCAATTTGGCTATTGTCTTGGTTAGGAGACATGTTTGATGGATGAAATATAGGTTCTTGGAATGAGGGAGAAGTACAAGAATGCAATGGGACGGACGCAAAATAAATTTAGCAGGCAAAGTACAGGAAAGATGGACAGACACAAGACATGGCACGAGCCCAATGTAAAATGTTATCATAAATTAATCTCACTCTCTCCCAGTTGCGAGGCTTCTCTATTACAGTTTAATCTCACTAATGATGGGCCGAAAGATTCTTATCTAATTAATATCTTAGTTGATAACATAAAAATAAAGTTGAATAATTAAATATAGAATAGTTATTCGTATTTAAATTTTTATGTATAAATAAAGTTTAATTAGTTTCTTAATTCATATAATTTCAATTAAATTAAAAAAAATTCTAAATTATTAAATTTATTATTAATTCACATAGTTTAATTAGTTTAAGTAATTATTCGTATTCAAATCTTTAAAAATAATTTATGCTTCCAATTTTAATAATTAATTCATTTAAACTTACAAATTCTAATAAATATTTTTGTTCTCTCAAAAAATCAATTGAATTATATATTTATAAAAAAAAAATTGAATATAATTTTTTAAAATCAAATGATAGATTGATCAGGCGTCTCACTCTGTACTTCTATCTCTGTCTTGTCTGATCCAACGTCACCTTAACCCGACACAGAATAATGTTACAAATATTTTAGTAATATCTTTTGGCAACCATTGCTTAATTGTACATGAACGTGTCTAATTCTGATTGGTTAAAGGATATCGTATCCAAGCCCGTAATGTCTGCCCTACGGAAGGGACCACCAGAGTATCAGCGTCGATGTCATCGAACGTCACACACACATCACACACATTTAAATCAAACGATCATACACGCCAAGTAACAAATCTCTCTCGCCAAAAGAGTAGGGTCCACCACGCCAAGATAATGCCTCGAGTTGTGTACCCGCAGTCTATGATTTACGGTGATTGGATAGGTGGACCGTGAATTTTTAGTAAATGCCATCTATGTTTTCAAAGTCTTTGTACGCACGCGGCACCTATTTATTGGTGCATCGCACATCATGTGTTGTGATCTACGGGAAGGATCTAACGGTGAGAGGTCAATGAGGATGTATTCTCGGTTCTTTTCAAAGCCTTGTCGCGCATCTTTTTGACTCTGACTTTCATGAAGGCCATAGAGAAGCATCGCCCTCGTTGCAAAGGAGCGCGTGCAATAGACGACGAGACCAATGGGTAATGAGAATTGAATTGAGAACATGGACAAGGCACTGGCTAATCTTAGGATAGAACCCGAAAATACAATTAAAACCTTAATATGTGTTGAAAGACTATTAATTTTGTTATCAATTTTAATAATACTTTAAAGATTACGATGTTGTTTAAGGATTTCATTATAAGCGGAAAAGATGGAGATTGAGAAGTTTTTTTTTTTTTTTTTCTCACTTCGAGCTTCGAGTTGAGGCCAAGGATAGGATAAATTTTTAGGGCGTGGACAAGAATGGATCTTGGTTGATGGAGAAATTTAGCTGGGAACTAGGATTTAAAGGGTGGTGTTTTTGGAGAGGGGGGGGGTAATTCTGTCGTAAAAAAACAATTTATTACGATAAAAAAAATCATTAAAATTGAGATAGCAGAAAGAAATTCTCCAGGGAAGATAACTGAACTATTGCATAGGTATGGAGAAAAATGCTTGTCATTTTCGCATAATCCAAGAGAGACAAAGGTAATTTATTCAACAAAACAGTTGTACAAATCAAGTATGGCAAGTTTCTATGGCTGAGACTCCATCTTGCGATTATAGCCTGCTATTAGACAAACAACTGCAAGCCGTGGCTTTATAAATAGCAGCTTAATTCAAGATGGATGAAACTGATTGTATAGGGAAATGACTCCCCAATCACGTCATCTCAGCCTTTTGATACAAGTAATCAATTATTATGGGAAAGCCAAGACCTTGCGGCCTCAAGAGTCGGGCGGACTTGCTTACTAACTGAACTAAAATTGTCCCATACAGAAAGAAAAATGAGAATATTTCGTCTCTCAAGTCACAGGAGGGAATTAAGGATCATGGTCGGTAATAGCTAGTGCAATTTGTTTGCAGATGGGGCAGGTGTTCTTCAGCAACAGCCATGGCTTGATGCAGTCAAAGTGAAATCTGTGGCCACAGTCCAGCTTACCCAGATCTTCACATTCAAGGTAGTCATCCTACAAATAGTGACAAGAACATAAAAATATATCAACAACACAGTTTAGGAGATGTGAACCTCCTCTGAGGGGAAGTAGGTAAGAGAGTGAAAAAAACAATGACGTACAATAGGTAAACACTTGCCCTTTAGATCCAAGAAAAGCCTAAGCAGTAAACATAGTAGTAGAGACAAGATGAAGAAATTAATTTTCACAACCATCGCTAAAAAATTTCCTTGCCTTGAGCTGACCGCCCAAAATTTCGTCTTTCCCTCAAATATATCAAAATCTAGCTGGCCTCACCTGACATATGCAGCAGAATTTATCATTTTCTGAAGACCCCTCTCCCTCAGGGATGGACTGGAATTTTTCCTTCCTAAGCTGGATGAGAATAGCTTCCTCACTCAACCCTGTGCTCGCGTCACCAATATGCTCTTCTAGGGCAACCAGCTCCTGCAGCTTCAAATCATTATTTCCGGAGCAATATTAAAATAGAATTATCGAAGTGATAAATAAATCCCAAGTCAAATTATTTTTAATCTAATTAGGATTATTAAGTAATTGTGCTGTCTTCCTTTAGAATATAACTGTAATACTTCACTTAGACAACGAATTTATCCAAAAATGCTATTTAGGTGAAGCATTTACCTCATATGGCATGTTCTCTACATCAATATGCATGTCCTCGTGATCATTATGCTCCTCAAGCAAATGTAATATAAAAGAATGATCAGGGATCATCAAATCCTGTGGGAGACCAATTGTAAATTATAGGTCAGAAGTTAATAACTAAAGCAAACTGAATGCTGTTGATCTGTTCCTTAAAGTGGAAAGAAAATGAAAATTAATCAACTCATAATTCTAGCTTAGCACAGCTTAAATAGTGTAACATTCTGAGTTTGTTTTCCTCTCATCTAACTCACCAATGATGTAAGAAAAGCAATAGAAGATAGTCTACAAAATAGAAATGTTTAAGGTTGACCATATGTCATCAGATATAAAACTTGATTGCAAAGACATAAATATTTTCAGTAAAAACCTACCTCTAACCGCAAGGAGCCACCACTGCGCAGATATTCCAAGGCATTGCGAACCTGGTACATATGAAAATATAAAAGGCATCCAATTATGTGACGGCTAAGTTAACTAGCATATCAATTAAGATGGCCAGCGGGGAAAATACAATCAAAAAGAAATATCTCCACCTATCCATTCATAAATAGACAATAGTGACACCATTTGTAAAATAAACAAGTTCTCAGCAGTTGAAACAGAACTTAGCCTGGATTAGGGGAACTCATCCTCTCTACGTGCTATAACATCAAAAAGACCTAGACAACTAACCCTATATTCCCAAATAAGTCATATTTAAACCCTAAATACCAATTTTCAAACTCTAACCCCCGAATTCTATTGACAACAAGAATTAATACAGTAATATAATTTCCATCACATTCCTTCTGCATTATAACCTGATATAACATATACAAATGAAATTCCTTTTCTCTGACATGATGATATGTACTAATTTCCAAATTTTAGGATATTACACATCAGTATCCACACATAACAACCAAATCATTTATTTTCCGTTAAGCAATCATAGCTGGAAAATATTCAGATAGTATGCTATCAGGAAAAAGCATATTTTCTAAGTGCCAGCAAGTATTAGGAAAACATTTAAGGAGGGGCGTATATACCTCAGTCATCAGCCTGCTTCTATTTTGAGCATTAGCAGGTGAAGGTATAGAATTAGAACGAAGATCAAGATTGCCAACAGCTTGATTCTCAGATCTTGTTTCTGACATATGCTGGTTCTGGGATATAGCATTATCAAATCCAATAAAAAAGTTCATTCCTTGTGAGACTGTGGAAGGATTTGAATTTGAAGGGCTGTGACTACTATGCCTAGGGAAACCAGCAGATGCAACCATAGGGTAGTTCACAATTCCTGATAATATCTGCACATAATGTTGAGGAAAGTTGAACCCTGGGACCCATGTAGGAGCATTTGATGGATGAATACCAGGAACAAAACCATAGTGAGAAGGATAGACAAAACCTCCAAGGAAGTTTGCAGTTCCATTGGAAAAACTCAAGTTTCGGGCAATAAGTGGCCAATTTCCCCTTCCAATTTGAGGGCCAAGCATATGTTTCTAGGTATGTTTCTCAGGTTATGAAAGGGACCCACAGCTTCACTTCCAATTTCCGTATAGACAGACAAAAATGAAGGAGAGACACTTCTTGGCCTCATAATGTCAATCCAGGGGAAAGCCTGCAAAGTTTCATGAAAATTAGGAACATGCTCAAATGGCTGCACTGAGGAAATTGCACCAACTGGAGTTTCTGCAGACCTAAAGAGAGGAGGATGGTTATGTGGGTAAAACAAAGGTGGTTGAAAGGGTAACTGAACATGAGAGTCTCTTGTGTAACCCATCGACGATATGCTGGGTGGTAGAAAAGCTTGTTGACTAGCAGCTGCATGAAGATGGATGTTACTTGGCAAGTTTTCGGATTGTCTAGCTTCACCCAAGTGTAGCATGTCAGCAACCGGCCTTCTAGTACCATGACCAATTCCAGCCTCAAACTGTTCTCGATGAATACTTGCAGGACCAATACATAGGGCAGATATGTTTGAGCTGTTACTGGCACTGACTTCAGAAGCCTGCCATTTGGAACTTCCAGCTTGTGCAGCTGTGCTTGAACTCTCTCCTACTAACAAGTCTCTGACAGTGTGTTCAGGAGATCTTCTCTTGCAGGATAAACGCCTGATGTCCACTAAGCTACCATCCAGACCTTGTTCTTCCACTACATATCCTGATACTCCACTGTCAATTACGGTTGTAGAAGAATTTCTGGCATTCTGATTGTTGCAATGATCATTCCCAGCATATTCTGCATCCATGTTCATATTATGAGGAAGAACACCGGCATTGTGATTGTTACTTGGTACAATATTATTACTCCCCTTATAATGGAAAACATTTGAGCCAGAAAGCCTATTTGGGAATCTTTGATTATTTCCAGTAAGGGAACTTAAAGAAGTAAGCCCCAATGATTCATGAGGAAATGCACCAGTACTGTAATAATTATTTGGAACAATATAAACACTCTCTTGGCAAGGGAGACGATTTGACCATGAAAGCCTATCTGGGAACCCTTGATCACCGACAGTAAGTGAACTTGAAGAAGGAAGCAATCCCAATGCTCCAATTGATTGAGGATTGACCTCGTTATGGTTGTTCGCCTTATGATTCAATTGACCCATCCCTCCTGTAACAGCAAGGAGATCATCAGTCAAGGTAGTGCTAGCAAATGTATGATGCATTTATCCTTAAATAACCCATGGTCAATCTTAAATATTCCAAGAAGGAATAGGTTGGGTTACCTTGACGGTTCATAATTGCCTATAAGTTATTCCTCAAGGCCAAATAGCTGGGGGGAAAAGGCCTTAAAAAAAAAGAGCAGGTAATTTGTCTTTATTGCAGAGTCACTCAACCTGCATGATGAGAACTAACCATATGAAAGACAATAATAGCATTCTTTTCTAACCAAAATCAGAATATTATTCAGAATTACAGGCATTATTTGCACATTTCTGCAATAGTGAATATGTAAAACAAAAGAGGTTATGAAAATAGGAAAAAGTAATTCAAAGTTACCAAAATAGTATATTAATAAATTCGTAAGAGGTCAGGGATTTCAACAAAATAGTACGACTATTCATTTAAAAAAGGAATGGCACTAATAAATGCATCATGATGATGATATCTGAATCAAGATCACCGAAATGAAATCAATTTCAAACAGTAATTGAAGAAGCAACTTAATTGACCCTTAATCATCCCAATACAAAAGCCAAATCACAATTTAAAGGTCTTGAATCAGATAAAGCAATAAATAATACTTCTAAGAGAAAATATTGAGACCAGATTGTCTAACATGAAAGTCAGCAACCCACAATTCCTGCTCCTACACTCACCATATATGTCTCTACGTGCATTTGCATACACATTATTTAATTTTACTCATCTTATTATCAAAAATATCAATTCAAGGTCTTCATATTTAGTCCATAAATACATCCATGTAAAATATCTTTTTCTTCACAGATTTCATCCCAAATAAACTACCGTTGGAAAATCCTACACACAGTCCAACATACCAACCAAAAGGTATGTAGTGCACCTTGGTAGCACTTTTTGTTTGTGTAAGAAGAATTCATTACTATTACCAAGGTTGTCACTTACAACTTTAACCAACTTACACAAACTCAAAAGTTGACACATAAGATTTAGAAATTCTAAGATAATAAAAAAAATATTTGTAGAAAGTAATAAAATGACTTTTGGTGTACAATATCATATACAGAATACATATTCAACAATATCCTAACAAGAAGGCAAGTAATAATACTATGAAACACTAATGTGGAACTCAACTTAGGGGGCATGAACCAAGATAACCAATCTAAAAACTCAGAAAATCAGTAGCTAAACTTATTTCAATTCAGCATCTTACTTAAATGAGACAAAAGCAGGAGTATATTACAATTTTCAGTTTAAAATAAATAATCAAGAACAAGAGTCAGTAAAAATAAAAGAGCACATGCCTAACCCTAAAAGAGATAAACTTTAATCTTAAGTAAGCAGAATGCGCATGCTTATTCAAAAGAGTTTTTGAAACCACTCTTTTTCAATGATCACACCTTGAAGTACAGGAATGGAAGATCTAAATGAGGTAAATTATTTATGAATTCAACGGTCATAAAGCAAGGCTGCAAGTCTATAAATAATAGGCATCCAGATGATAAGCAATTTCACAAAAGTAACCAATAAAGCAAATAAGGGAAACCATGAAAAGCAATTATAAAACCCATGAATGGTAAAAAAAAAAAAAAACATAAAGCCCTCTCCCACCTTATTACTGACAATCAATGACACATTACAAGATATAAAGGGAAACTTTAATAGCATTACCCAATACAATAAACTGATGTTAACAGATGATGAGAGTCATTCCAATGCTTTTAAGTATGTAATCCAAAACCCTACACTTTAAAAAATTGACATATGCATCGATAAATATGTACAATATCCATTATTGAAAATTCAAAACTTAGAAAAACAAACCCAACTTTTAAACTTTAATATGTCGATTAACAAAAGCTGAATTAAATAAAAACGCCTAATACATGCTGCATATGCAGCATAAACTGCATCATACATAAAACTAGAAAGCATGACGAATTATGAAACTAAAGCAGTTTTAAGCAATATACTACATGATATAAATAGATCTTAAGGAAGGGAACAAAAAATATATCCATTATCCAAATAGAAGGAAATAAAATGTTAAAGCAGGGCGACCCACATGGTTGTTGAAAAATAATCAATATAGACTAAACTTCACAAATAACATGATAAGAAAGGACAAAGTAATACAATTAAGCAGAAATATTAAAACTCATTCAAGAGGGAAAATCTCATTGTCACCTCAATGCTGCAAAGCAATTCATCACTTTCCTAAATGAAGCTCAAATTCACTGATAATGACTGCATGAATAAACAGGTGCGAGAATCTCAGACCAGAGAATAAACATGCATCTATTGCTAAATATGTCCAACTACAAGTTAAAATGCTGAATGAATATCTATAAGATTAACATTTTCTACAGAACAAAAATCTGTCCAGAAAATTGATGCTAAGAAATAAAAGAATTTTTACTCTTGCAATATCACAACCCATCTAGCAATATAAGCTATTTTGTTATCTACATACTACTAAAAACTACCAAATAGAAGCTATGAAAACAAAAATTTCCCATATTTTTTAAAGGGGATGCAATGTCATTGGCTTATATCCCTTCAAAAGTTTCATGTCTTTCTATCCAGATACATTATTATATTAATATAAGATACATAACAATTAACAGTCATATAGAATAAAAATGTTTAGACTTTCGCCAATATAAAACTTTGATTTGAAGATAGTCAAATGAAAGTATCAAAGGGTATTGAATAATAAAGAGAAGATGGTTTAGTTAAAAAAAAAAATTTGCCTTCCTTCAACAATCTATTCATACAAATGTATGCACGCCCACACACAACACCCATACATACATATAACTGATTGGCTGTGTAACTATGGGACCGTTAATGATCTATTCCTCATGATACAAAGGGGTTCATGATTTATTGGCCTTTAAAGATAGTCATGTAACAAATGATCATCTATAAAAGGGGAGAGGGAAATACTAACAAAATGTTGGATAATTTTTTATAGGTAGCTGTTTAATTTTTTTTTTCCTCCCTTCTAAACAAGAATAGGTTGTTTTTTTCCTTTTCAAAATTCAAACAGAAAAGAAAAAACACATAGAGAATTACAAGCTTGGAAGGCGAGGAACATAAAGAACCAACCCAAAAAGAATTAAAATAAATTTATTTCCAGTAGATAAAGACGCAAGCACCAGATCATAAATAGCATCAATTCCTATAAAAAGATTGAGGTCGTTAGATACGATTAATCCAACAACCAATGAATATGATCGAGAAAAATCAAAGCAGAATCAGTGGAAACGTAGACAAACACACATCAATATCCCACTTCGAAACAGAGGCAAATTAAAAAATCAGTAGTCATATAAACTTATCCACTGTTGCACTAAACACTAATCCACTGGTCGAAAATATAAACAACGCGGTGAAAAGAGAGTATACCCATTAGATAATGAGAATCGGTGTTGGACGAGAAAAAGTTGACATCTTTTGCTTCAATATACTCACTCACACTCTTTCTCTCGCACTCTTTGTATCTCTTTTGCGCATGAACAATCTGAAGAAGTGCTTGGCAGCATTTATACACTGAATTGGAGGCTTGTATTGGGAAGAAAGGTAGAATGTGCATTGGATGCAAATTTGGATATTTGGAAATTTCCTTTGATAGATTGGTTTCATTATGGCAGGTAAGATCATAATATACAGGGAGTAAGGTGTAAAGGCCGCTAACAAATTGTTCGTAAGGCCACTGAGGTGTGCTTATCCTGCGAGCACGTCGTGTCAACTCTATCTTGATGATTCTGACCCTCATTCTCTACATGGAAACAAAAACCCCTCCGATTCCTTTAATTTGCCAATTCTCTCTCATTCTCCCCTCCTCGTGCCTGTCCCTGCGTTGGTTTCAAAACTTTCCAAAACCTTCCCCTTCTTCTTTCCCTGTGGGCAGCGAGCGAAGAAGGAAACGCTTTGCCATCCGCATACGTTTACGGTTTATCTGATTCATTAATTAAGATGTTTGATTTTTATTTTTTTTACTTTTTCTTTGTAGTTTGTGATACAAGTTATATTTAAAGATTCTTAAAAAAAAAAAGACGTGGGCATAAAATTTTTTTATGATTGGTACCTGAAATAAAATTTTATTCTCTAATCTCTAATATAAAAAATTTCGAAAAATGGAAATTTATAAAGAAATGAAAAAGAAATTTTCTTCCTTGAAAAAGTGGAAATAAAACATTTTTACAAAAAAAATACTATGTGAAATGATTTAATTATCATCACCTTTTTGTTTTTTTTTTGTTTTGGAAGTTTATGTATTTTTTTAAAAAATAATTATATTTTTAATAATATTTTACATAAAATGAAAAAAAATTGGTACGAACTACAGCTAATTATTCTCAAAAAAATAGGTGGCAATTAAGTATATTTTTTTAATTTTTTTTATCTCATTTTTTAAATAAAATATTTTATAAATCAAACATCACTTTTGACGAAAGGAGTGTTCCAACAACTAGCGCCATACAACAATGTAATAAACTAATCGATATTAGTTATTTGATAATATAATATTTTAGTTTTGTGTACTAAATCGTTATGCTATAATTATTTATTGAGATAAACATTGCATAAATTATTACATTACATTTTCTTAACGAGGGTTTATGACCATTTTTTGTAGAAGCTGACATCTTATACATATTCAGAATGAATGGCGCTCACCCACACTCGTATGTTTTTCTTTTTTATACTTTCGTGGCAAGGGTTACCAAATAGAAGGAATTAAATATTATCCATTTCTGCAAGCGACAAATGCCTTAAAGAATATAAATTATATGGAATCCTTTCAATAAAAAAAAAGAGAGAATAATAATGTGTAATAACCGTAAAATTTAACAAAAATTTAAATTAAAAAAAATTTAGAATAACATAGAGAATTTTAAAAATAGAGATAAAAACCGGTGAAAATAAGTTTATTTATTACATGAATTAAAGAATTATGAAAGAAAATATGAGAATTTATGTTTTAACGCGTACTTTTTATTTTTTAAATGATAGTATTTTGCTATAAGTAAATATATTTTTATTTGTGTAGAAATGATTATAATTTGTTAAAAGTAAGTGGACTTTTAAGTAAAATAAGTAATGTTTCGCTTAAAATAATCATATTGGCTTCAAATGAATTATTGTTGTATTTTTAGAAATATATTTTTTTTAATACGAATAAAGATATTCATTTCGAGATTTATTTTAGAACGATTTTTATCAAGAAAAATTATGATTTAAGAGTTTAACTAAAGGTTTATCATAAATGAAATTTTTAGAAATTTTTGTAATATTTTATAATGAAAAACAGAATTTATATGAATTTTTATAAAAGAAAATTTTATTATTAATTATTTAATAATTATTAGTATATTAAAAAAAACAGAATGATAAAATGAAATCGGGGGCGACGAAGTATCAGAAAAAAAAAACGAGAAAGATGCATAGTAGTAAATAGTGAGTGAATAGTAACATCCAATTTTATCTTTCGATTTGGAGTGTTTATGGGCTTCTGATCTCAAAACTGAAAGTGTTATTGGATTCAGGACGAAGAGTACTTCAGTTTTGACCGATCAGTTTTTCAAATCAACCGTTGAATCGCCGTAGATCTGAAGTAGAAAATATCGATAAACGATAAGTTCTGAAAAACTTTACTTAGAAACTTCTAATTAGAAATTTAACTCCGTAAATGGATTTAGAAACTAGATAAACCTTAGGATATGAATTTGTTTCGTTGATTCGATAAAATTTTTGTAACGGTGAATAATGTTTTCCGGCGATAAATAGTGGCGGTAAATAGTGATTCCCGGCGTGAATAGTATTTTCTAGCGGTAAACAGTACTCTTAGCGTTGACCGAGCTCCTAGAGGCCAAATTTAACAAATCCGAAGTCATTTTCAAGGTTTTTGGACCTTCCGGACTCGATTTTGAGGTTTGTTTTACCAAATTCAGACCAGAAACGAAGATTTTAGGGCTGTCTAATATAGAGCCCTTACCTGTGAGTAGATGATTCTTCTTTTGGTTTGTTTTTACTCTTCTTGAACTTTACATTGATAAATTATCATGATTACATGTTATTTATATTTTCATATGTTTATGAAATGGTTTGAAATATCTAAAATAGTTGAGATATGATATTTAATTCAAGAAGAGTATGGCTTTTGAAATGAATGTTGAAACACATTGAACATATGATTTTTTTTAAATGTATTTCGTATTACATGGCAAAGTAAATATGTTATGCATATGACATTGATTTATACAGTGATATGTTTGCCTCGGATATGGGCATGTATACATGATTCTCCTGAATGAGAAGTTTTGATAGATGAATATTCTGAGACTGAAAGTCTGTATCATATTGAAAATTTTATACTTGATTATATGGCATATGTGCATATGAAATTATGGTTTTAGGGAGGAATCCTATTGGAAACACTGTCTGCTAACAGCAGGTGATGTTATCCTTGGTGCGCACCTTGATTGCCTCAGCTAGCAAGGGAGGTGGTGCTAACCTCGTGTGAGAGCCAACACACGGGAGATTATATGTGAAGAAAAACGGAATGCCTCCTATATATGGGCGAGATGCCAGTTATATGATGGCGAGATGCCAGTATATGAGATGTTATTTGCCATCCCTTACTGTGTGCTTGGGAAAGACCCATACAGAGTCCCTTCGCGTGTCCTCTTGAATGGTAGTAAGGCAAACTTCAGCGGGATGCTGAGTTTAGGCAAATCTTATACCACCAAAGTACGGAAGGGGTCAAACTCTAGTATGGTGGTTCTGATATGGGATCCTCTAAATAAGTTGTATGAGAAATATTTGATGCATAACATTATTTAATTAATGATTTTACAGTTTTGTATATGATTTAAATGAATATGAATATGAATTGTTGACAGAGATGTTTTGAAATGCGGGTCCCATATGAATGTACTTCTGAATGTAACTTTTCAATATGAGAAACTTTGAAATAAAAAGTACATTCATATGTTGACCTAAGAGGTTATAGGAGATGTTATTTGCTCACTGAGTTGTAAAACTCACTACACGTGGTTGATATATATTTTTTCAAATTAAAGACTCAGAGTCTGGTCCTGCGACTTCTTGATCGACTGGGTGTCGTATTTCAGTAGTGAGCCTAAATTGTTTCTGGGCTCTCAGTATATAAACTTGTAATATATTTGTACTCTAGAGTTGTTCTGAACGTCACAGGCAGGATCCCTGCTTCTGCCATTACTCTGATGTTTATAGAATTAATTTGTATATTGTATATGGCAGGGAACCTATATGTATCAGTTTACATGATAAAGAATTAAATTATGGATATTTATAGAAATATCTGTTCATAGTATATGAGTTTCACGTGCCTTAAAATTATGGGCGTGATATAATGGATTCTGCCAATGGTAATATGTTGTTGTGAGTTTCTTACCAAACCTTAATTTTTATCCTCTATTTATTTGTTGTTGGGAGGGACCTAGTTTGGTTTCCTTTTCTTATACATATATATACGAAAAGAAACTACATTCCTATTATGAAAAATGCAACGCCCCCAATTTATGTTATATAAAATAAATATTTTTTTTCGCAATAAGATAATCTCCATAAATATGCAGAGTTCAATTCTTTGTCATTTCTCTCATGTATACATAATATACAGATCAAATTTATAAACATCAAAGTACAACAGAAACAGAGATCCTACCTGTAACATTCAGAGCACACTCTAAAATACAAACACGGTATAATTCAAAATCTATGAGTCTTAAAAGCAACGTAGACTCACCCATATAATAAATCACCTATCTGTCAAATCAGACTCTGATATTTTTATCTGAAAAATGTGAAAATATCGTGTAGTGAGTTTGACAATTTAGTGAGCAAATAATTCCTCCTATAACCTCTTAGGTCAGCATATGAATGTACTTATATTTTAAAATGTGTCACATAGAAAATACAGTTTAAAAGTACATTCATATGGGACCTGCATTTTAAATATTCTCAAATCAAAGGATATTTAGATATCTAAAACCATATGCTGCACGGTATGATCATTAAACAAATATTGTTATACTCAGCTGTATAAACTATAGTAAAATATTATGATTTGAAGATAAAATCATCACTTTTAATACATCTACCTCACTCGGCAGTCTGACACACTTAATTTAAAAAATGACTTGTCTCATTCGGCGTCTGGTCAATGCAATTTGCTATATGCAAAGTGACCGATCGACTACAGTCACAATAGTTATAAGGGAATGTGAGTCCATCACCCATCTGCCTCCTCACATTATCACTGTCACTCGGTTGGAGCGGCCCTCCCTCGACTCACTCAGGCTAATAGGGCGTTCCCTATTCAGTACTGTCACAAGTCATACAACTCGTCGATATTCATCCATACATATAAATACATATATATTAATGCATATTCATCAAATACAATATAAAATTATCAAACAACTCGCCATGAGTTTTACGCTTGCCATAATTATCAAGCAACTCACCATGAACTTTATGCTTGCCATTCAATCTCATTTATAATATGACATGCATCATTTTCACAAGTATTTAACTTTACAAATCAATGCATCGTGCACATAATATTTGCTTTATCAAATAATGATAAATACATTTAGAACCACATATTCAATGAGTTCCAAAATACATTTCTAAAACTATACTCTTCTTGAACTATATGCCAGTTTATAAGTATAACAGATATTTTAACACATTTAATAAACTTATAATAGTATAAATAATTTGTAAACAGAAACAATTATACATTTATAGTTCAAGAAAAGCATGGGGTAAGTCATAGAAAGAATTATCTACTCAGAGGGTAGGGCTCCTGGTTGGATAGCCCTAAAATGTACTTTTTCAATCCGAATTTGAAAAACTTAGAAAATGACTCCGGGATCTTGGTCACTATTCACAACCAGAAAATACCATTCACCGTCGGAAAATACTATTCACTAAAAACAAAAAGTTGTTAGATAGCTGAAAAATTTTATATCCTAAGGTTTATCTAACTCTTGAATCTATCTACGGTGTCAAATTTTTAATTGAAGGTCTTTAAATAAGAGTTTCAGAATTATTATTTTTTGTTGAGATTTTCTACTTCAGATCTACGACAATTCAACGGCTGATTTGAAAAATTAATCAGTTAAAACTGTAGTATCTTTTATCCTGAATTCAGTAGCACCTTCAGTTTTGAGATCAGAAGTCAATAGACACTCTAGATCTAGAGAGAAAATTAAAAATTATTATTTATTAACTATTCACTCACTATTTATCCATTTTTTTAGAAATTTCTGCAGCCTCGTTCATCTTCTCCCATTTTCTCTTTTAATTTTTTTTTATAATAATTTAATAATTAAATATTTATATTTATTTTCATTTTATTTTATATATATTCATATAAATACTGTTTTTCACTCTAAAACAGTCCAATAATTTTTAAAAATGTACATTCTCATAAACTTTTAGTTAAACTCTTAAATCATAATTTTTTTTGATAAAAATCTTAATAAAATAAATTACAAAATAAATATTTTTATACATAATAAAAAAATATTTTTAAAAATATAACAAAAAGTTATTAAAAGTTAATATAATTATTTTAATTAAAAGTATACTTATTTTTAATAAAATATACTTATTTTTAAATAAATAAAAATATATTTATTTATAATAAAATATTATTATTTAAAATTAAAAATTACGAGACATTATAAAAAAGTATTTAATGTATACTATATTATAAATCTAACAGTAGAATGCTTTGCATAAATGGCAGATATGCAATATATATGAGGATTGTGGAAATATGGGATCAAATTGATTGAGTTGCCAGGCAGCATTTTTTTTTTTCCAAACTACTAGCCGATAATTAATTAGTATCCATAACCTTTCCTCTTCAACAACAGCTAATCATTTTAATCACGAATACAAGTTGGCTTGTTCTATCAAACCTATAAGACTGGTACAACAGTTAGGTATATTTTATAAGCTTGGCTAGCTAGTCCACTGGACGTTTAATTAGACCCTGTTTTTAAAAACTTGAGGTTCAAGCCACGTACGCGCATTTTGATTTGGCCCCTATTTTATTATTTTGAAAAAATTCAATAATTTGGCAAAATATAAAATAATGCTAGGTATAAAATATTAACAATTATTGCCAAATGCCAATGCACTTATAAATAATTTTAATGCACTTAATTGACTTTTTTTTTCTTTCCTTTGGTACGTTTACCTAACCTTCAAAATGACTTGGCCCCTTTGTAGGGGGATCGGCAACACAAGCGGGGGGAACCAATCAACCAGGCTAACCCATCACTAACCATGCCAAAGATGAATGTGCCATTAGCCCGCCGAACTGCGTCCTTTTTACCTACATTGACTACATATCTAACAACAGGATTTACAGTACAAGCTCATATATTGCTAGTAAAAACATATTTGAGAATGTCAAATGAAGTTGGTGGTCAATTAATATTGCACACTTGACAAAACAAGTGGCCTCCAAAATACGTGTAGAATATACATTTTATTTTTTGAATTTGCACTTATAATTTGACTTTTTATAGAATTAATCGTTTATTTTAATTTTGTCAACCAAATTTGTGTTCCTTCATTATTCAATGAGTAAACTAGCTAGACTTGTAAAAGAGCCATGTTCTATTATTTTGGTCATTAAAATATAATTATTATAATTTAAATCTAAAAATTTTAAAAGAATTTATCATCCTAATCTTGTTGTTAAATCTGTTAACTATTAATTTAATTTAATCTGTAATAATATTATGTTAATAAATTTTTTTCAAAATTTTAAATTTAAATAATAATAATATTTTTTTAAGAATAAATTGATGGAATATCCACTTTAAATTTAACATATAGTAGTTAATTTAGTTTTATATAATAAAATGGGCGCAATTATTGGAGTGTATATAATTATTGCCTTCGTGGGTTCCTTTACGGAAACTAGGTTCCATCTGGGGAAAAGAGAAGACTTAAGCAGCTTAACAATTCCCACTAGGTTTGTTGTGCTATCATGATCTACTTGGAAGATATCTCAATCACTCTAAGGATAACACTTGTATAAATAGAGCCGCATTTCATGCCTTTCTCCATCGAGCTAGCATTAGCAAAGTAGCACAGAAGCTAAGATAGGGATCATGACTATCGTTAACGAAGAAGGGCAAAAAACTCAAGCTTCCGGTGATAAAGAAGTAATTCAAAAGAGTCTTCTACAAAGCGATGCTCTTTATCAGGCAAGAAATTAATTCACATCCTTTCTATAACTTTGTGCTTGATTATCTCAATGACCTTTAATTTTTTTTTTAGCCTCACATTTCTTAAACAATGTGATTTTGTACTGTCGCAGTATATACTTGAAACCAATGTTTATCCAAGAGAGCACGAGTGCTTGAAGGAGCTTCGCGAGTTGACTGCAAAACACCCTCGGTAGAAGTTTTCCTTTGAGAATCTCCAATTAATATATGGTCAGACTCAGAAGTTGTGGGTTTAACTTTCTTTAGTTATATATTGTATAAAACAGGAACGTGATGGCGGTGTCTGCTGACGAAGGACAATTCCTGAACATGCTGCTTAAGCTCATGAACGCCAAGAACACCATGGAAATTGGTGTCTTCACTGGTTACTCTCTGCTCGCCTCTGCACTTGCTCTCCCGGATGATGGGAAGGTATTATACGTTACTTATTCTTCCTTTTTAATTCCTTTGCTTAGGAAACTCATCAGCAGATGAATGAATGCATTTGTATCAGATATTGGCTATGGACATCAACCGGGCAGATTATGAACTGGGGTTGCCTATAATCGAAAAAGCTGGCGTTGCTCACAAGATTGACTTCAGAGAAGGACCTGCTCTTCCAGTTCTTGATCAAATGATCGAAGATGTATATATCTTAATATTTAGTTTGGGTTCAGGTTCAGCTGCATGTGCTAGCTTTATTATTATGTTGTAATTAATTGTTGCATGCGCAGGAAAAGCACAAGGGAGGGTTCGATTTCATTTTCGTAGACGCTGATAAGGATAACTACTTGAACTACCACAAGAGGGTGATTGAGCTGGTGAAGGTCGGGGGTTTGATTGGCTACGATAATACCCTCTGGTTCGGGTCTGTTGCTTCTGAAGCTGATCATTCCCCACAAAAATGGTACATCAGCTACTATCGTGATTATGTGCTGGAGCTCAACAAGGCCCTAGCCCTTGATCCCAGGATAGAGATTTGTCAACTTGCTGTTGGTGATGGGATTACCCTGTGCCGCCGCATCATCTAATTATTACTCCATCCTTAATTTAAATGTTTACCCTCAAATAAACAAAGAATAATGAGGGCCAAAGAGTTGTTTGCATGCGTGAGCGTATAAGCTGTGCTGTTGTCTCCTGTTGATTATGCAATTTCAATCATATTTATGTTTCTCCCGTCATTTTCCTTTTCTTTTTTTTGTTTAACTCCGCAACGTACGCTTTCATTCTTAGTTTGGGAATAAATGTGTTGCTGTCTTGTTTGACCGTCCTACCTACTCCATTCTGGAGCCTCCTTAGTATGTAGCTAATTAATTAATTATCATTGATTGATAAGTAATTATCAATAACTTTGGGGATAAAAATTAGCTTAATTGAAAGTGACATAATAATAAATCTTGTCTGAAAAACCTCGTTCAAATTGACTAGAAAGACCCGATTAAAAGTTCACTTTTCTTAATTCTGATCTTTCGATGGTAAAATTAAATTTCATAAACTCCTGTAGTTTATAGTTTATACTTTGTCCACAACGCATTATTGGGAAATAAAAAATTTAAGTCTAATTATGTGTCAACATGCAGAACCCAGGAGCAAAGTATTTCCAAACAGAACGAAATTAATAAACAAGCAGTAAGAATCAACCGACACCCTTCCAAGAGGCATACACTGATCCAAAATAAAACTCATGATGAAATGAAATAAACTTACAAATCAATGGAGCTCTAGGATGGTTCTCTTTTTGCTTTTGACGTGAACACACTTTTTAAAATGAAATAACAAAATAATAATTCATTCAGGATTTCATTTTCATGACACAGACCGAGATAATTATTTACCTACGAAGGCTATGACAAGTTGGCCCGGACTACAATATAATTCCTAATTAATATATCTTGACAAGTACTTGTAAACCTATAAGCTATATATATATGTGTGTGTGTGTGTCCGCTATAATTTTCAATTTCGTCGCTAGAGATCTGGCCAGACCCACATTAGATTCTATACACAACTCACCCTTCTAATAATATTTTCTTTTTTTCTTACAGGGTCAACACACGCACACAAGCTTATATATAAAAAAGCAAACAACCTAACAGCTAATTATATAACAAATTAAAAATAAGTGAAGTTGTTGCATTTATAATTCCTTTATTCCATCAATTATAGCTATAATTTTTCAAATTTAATTTATGACGTGGTAAGGTTGACATGAAGTGGCCATGCATTAGTTAAGATCAATAGCTATTAATTGAAATATTTTATAGCAATGTGGTAAATGGACCCTAGAAACCAGGGATTGCAATAATGCAATGCAAGTCGGTGGCTCCCATAAAAATAGGGTGCCATGAGCAAATTGCATGTAATTTAACAACGTATTTTAGGAGTTGAATTATTAGTAGGTGGCCAAGGCTAGCAGTACACTTGAACTCAACCACAACATGCATGGCCTCAGTGTCATATGTTAACAGGAAAGACAAGCCTAGCCTGCAATTTAAGGTCAATGTCTGGCTTCTACAGAGAGAGGTTCGTAGTTTTGGTGGATTTGGATCGGAGGCAAAGGGCTCTTAATTAATTAGTTGAAATGTCAGAGTCACTGAGTCACCCACTTGAAGTTATTTAATAATATGCCTCCAACACTTTGTCTCAGCACGGAACTTTGTCTATGGATATATGGACTATACATAGTACTAGAATTGCGTAAAACCAATTTTTTAACATGTTGAAAACTTATTCATTTCAAGCTTTAAACTATTTAAAAATTATAGTCATTTTCAGTTTTATTAAATCAGTGAAATTCAAACAATTCATATCAATATAATAAATATATCATTATATATATATATATATATATATATATATATATATATATATATATATATATATATATATATATATAGAAATTAAGTAATGCGTTTGGATATAAAAAAAATATTTATAAAAATTTATATTATAATATTTTAATAATATATACAATTTTATATTTTCATTTGAATCTATATTATATTAATGTATAAAAAATATTGTGTTACTAGCACTGATGAACTTGAGCTCTACTGCAGGGATGTTCGATGGTGACAGTGACGGCGACAATGGCTGTGATCGCACCCCCCCTGCAGTTTGTTGCTTGGTAAAGTTAAGAGGATAGAAAGGGTGATGGGTAAAAGGTGAGAAGGGAGGAGAAAGGATCTAAATCTAGTCTTGTTTCGATTTTGATGATCACCAAAACGAATTACTGTAATAATTGAAAAATTTTATCATTTCGGTGAAAATTGTCCCATTGCGATGTATATTGATTGAAATAGACACCAAAATAAAATCATTTTAGAATAAATCACAAATGTTCAAAACGAATCTTGAAAAAGAAGAAGATAAATACACAAAATTAACAAAGTCAAGAATCTAAATTTATAGAGATTCTTCAATTCTTATAGAGTTAAAAACAAAATGCCAAAATATTTCAAATCAGATCAAATTATCAATATAAAAAATCTAGAGAAAAAAAATCAAACGTTTTGCAACATAAATTTCTTTCTACTTTCAAGACCGAATCAACAAATCTAAGCATTCTGTACTGCAAGAACTATCTAAGCAAATATTATTGGTATTGCTTGAACTCAAGAAGCAACCAGACATGAGAAGAGATATAAAGGATACCTATGGAGAAGATGAAGATGTAGCTCACCGAACAAGTTCTTTCTCCTCTCCTCTTCTCTTTGTCTTGTAGAGTTTCAGTTATGATATTTCTTATTTTTATTGCGCGTCTTTTGGTTCTCTTTACCTCTGTGTCTTTTTGCCTCTACATCTTTTGGAGCCTAGAGGCTTCTTATTTTTTCCTCTGCATCTTACAAGCACTTCTTTAATCTTTACATCAATTAATATTTAATGTCATTGCTGCCATGACCCTAAGTTAGGAGTACGTAATCGGCATGGGTATTGAGAATAATCTCATTCGGTAAGCCTCTTTCTTTATACATATAAATGAATTTCTCACAATTAAGATAAATTTTAATCAACTTATAATTACATATTCATTTGAAAACTTAACTTCTATACTATATAATTTCAATTATCTTAAAATATACATAAATATTATGCAAAATGAAAGTTAAGATCTTGCCTGTGATATATGGAGCAACTTTAGAGTGCAAAATACGAAATATACCAAAAGTTGAGAGTTTTAAAAATAAATCAAGCTCACTCAGAAATTGTGTCATGTAGCTGATCAACTATCTAAAGGAGACTGACCAAAAATCTGTATTTTTATCTAAAAAAAATATAGAAATATCGTGTAGTGAGTTTGACAACTCAGTGGGCAAGTAATTTTTACCATAACGGAAACAGGACATGCAGGACATGAGTTTTTCCTCACAAGTAAAAATTTAATGCAAGAAAAAGATGAATGACATATGCATCATATGTTTAAAAGATCAATAACAAAGATAGTTTCAGTATTAAGAGACATAATTATCAATGTTACGATATTAAATAAATAAATACAAATAAATTTAGAGATTTTCATAAATTGAAGAACTCTCTCTATATCAGAACCACAACAATTTCTTAAGCATGCAATAAAGAGAATGTTCACCATCAATCAGGCCAAAAGTCTGTCATCCATTAGGCAAAAATCCGCACAATTATCCATCAAGCAAAAAGGCCGCACAATAATCCATCAGGCAAAAGTCTGCACAATAATCCATAGGTAAAAAAGCCCGCACAATAATCTATCAGGCAAAAACCCGCACAATCATTCATCAGGCAAAAGTTCACACAATCATCCATTAGGAAAAAGCCCGCACACAATCAATCAAGCAAAAGTCAATTTCATAGAACTCAAGATGCACTAAGATTAGCATTCATAGCTACTAGATTACAATGCTTTCAATTTATATTTCTTCGTATAGATACAATAAAGAAATAATAAGAAATGCACGATAAACAAAAATGTCATAACCCTTCTAGAAAATAATAATCACAACAACATCAACTTAACTTATACATTTATATCTAAAGGTGCACACACTTGCCTCATAAAATAATTTATCAATTCATATAAAATACCAACACCATAAATCAACATAATTTTTTAGTATTCTCAATCAGAATAGTTTAATATCAATAGAGAATTAAAATATAAATGATGATTGTCCTGCATTTCTAAGATTTATACTAAGAGCCATATTTTGAAATACATGTTCATAAATAAAAATAAATTTCAAATCAATAGTAATGTCTCATATGGATATATTAAATTAATAGTTAGAAATTATGTTATTGTAAGTATCATCTACTCACTTGGTAAGGATTTCAAGTTAGACAGTCCTAAAATATATTTTTTCAATACGCATTTGATCAATTAGACTTCAAAAACGTGTCTGAAGGGTCCACATATAAAGAAAACGTCTCCGGGAACTTGGTCACTATTCACTCGTCAGAAAAATATTATTCATCCACCGAAAATCACTATTCACGACGAACAAAAAGCTGTTAGATGGCCGAAAATATACATATTCTAAGATTTATCTAATTTCTGAATTCATTTACGGTGTCAGAATTTCAATTAAAGGTCTCTAAATAAGAGTTTCATAATTTACATTTTTCTGAAATTTTTTACTTCAGATCTACGGCGATTCAACAGCTGATTTGAAAAATTGATCAGTCAAAACCGTAGTACTCTTCGTCCTGAATTCAGTAACACCTTCAGTTTTGAGATCGAAAGCCAATAGACACTCCAGATCTAGAGAAAAAATTGGAAATTACTATTCATTCATTATTCACTCACTATTCATCCGTTTCAAAATTTTTTCAGAAATGCCGTGTCCTCCGTTGTCTCTCCTTCCCCCTTTTCTCTTTTTTTTTTTAATAATAATAATTATTATTTAATAATAAAATAATAAGATTTTATTTTATATATATTCATATAAATTCTGTTTTTCATCCTAAAATATTCCAAAATTTTTTAAAAATTTCTATTCTCATAAACATTGAGTTAAACTCTTAAATCATGATTTTTTTTTATAAAAATCGTAATAAATAAATCTCAACATAAATATATTTTTACATATTAAAAGAAAGAATATTTTTAAAAATACAACAAAAATGTATTAGAGGCCAATATAATTATTTTAAGTAAAATAATAATAATTTACTTAAAAGTCTACTTACTTTTAGCAAGACATAATCATTTTTAAACAAATAAAAATATATTTGTTTATAGAAAAATACTATCATTTAAAAATAAAAATTACACGCCAAAACGTAAATTTTCATATTTTCTTTGTACTTCTTTAATCCATGTAGTAAATATATATATTTTCTATGATTTTTATCCCCATTTTTGAAATTCTCTCTTTTATTTCAAATTTTCTTTAATTAGAATTTTTGTTAAATTCTACGGTTATTACAATTGCATTGCATTGCATTAGGCTTTGGACTTTGGAAAATGAAAAATAATATTTTAATAATTAATATTGTGAATAAATAAAAAACAATTTGATCTAAAAAACTAAATTTCGTTTCGAGGTACCATTTCAGCAACTCTAAAATTAGAAACCTTTTACCGTTTTGAAAATTTAGTGGAAACGAAAGAATTCTAAAGAAACTTTTCAAATAGTTGTAAACAAATTTTTTTAAAATTTTAAAAGATCTTAACATACTATTAACAATATAAATCACTACAAGAAAAGCGGGGAATGGCGACGGGCGTTTAACGACGGTCATAAAAAACCGTCTCTAAAGCCAAGTTTAACGACGGTTTATGAACCGTCGTTAAAGTCCGACACCTAACGACGGTTTTGAAAAAACCCGTCGTTAAATACGGACGGTTAAGATCCAACCGTGGTCACCTGTGCTGAAGGGAAATATTTGACGGCCATTACGACGGTTTTTCATAAAACCGTCGTAAACTAACGACGGTTAGATATATAACCGTCGTTATTTAACGACGGTTATAGTAAAAACCGTCGTTAAGTTATAACGTTCGGAATTCGGACCGTTACTCGATGTCCGTGTAGTTTAACGACGGTTTTAGGAAAAACCGTCGTTAAGTTTAGAAGTTACGACGGTTCTTTGTAGGAACCGTCGCTAAACCCCTTTAGCGACGGTTTTTGGTCGCTTTAACGACGGTTAATAACCGTCGTTAAACCGCGCGGTCGTCTATATATTAAGAGGTCCCCTTTATTTTTTTTACAACACTTTCTTGATAGATTATTTTTACATAATATACTCTCTGAAATTATTTGTTGTGCTTTTCAAGTTTTTTTACTGTGGTGTTCTCTCCGACGTGGTTTATTTACTCTTAAGGTATGTCATTTAATTTTTTAATTGTATTTGATTACTTTTTTTTTATATTGTATGTTCAAAATAATTTTTTATATTATTTTTTATTTTATTTTGTGAAGATATTGTGACGTTGGGACGACACTTTAATTTTGATTTTTGTGCGTTATTTATTTGGAATCATTTTGAATATATGTAATTTAATTAATTAGATTTTGAATGAATTTATTTCAAATTATTATATGTTAGATTGAGATAATATTAGATATTTTATTTACTTACTACTTTTGTTATAAATATATTTGTCATTGTGATGTACATTATTGTATGAATCAATTTTAAAATTTGTGATATTTTTGTGATATTTATGATGTTTATTATTATAATATATAGCATGTTCGTTGAAAACATGTAAGGAGAAATACATTTATATAATAACATAAATTTAGTAGATAAATTGAAGTGTGTAATTGATTAGATAAAATAAATAATTTTAATAAATAAATAGAGTAAGTATTGAAAACAATTTTTTAAAAATTGTGACACTAATTTAAAAATATACGTATATTTTAATAAATATTTAATAAATATATATAATATTATTAATTTAGTATAAAATGATAGTGAAGTTTGTTTTAAATACAAGTTATTTACTGTTTTTCAAATATTATTAAAATTAATGTAAATAAATTGAAAGTAGTTATTATATTGATAAACGTATTTAAATAATATACATCAATTAATAATAGTCAAATTATATTACAGTTGTTAATAAAATAGTAAAATATTTATTCAGGTGATGAGATAAAATAATAAATATTAATAAATAGACAAAATTAGTATTAGGAATTAGTTTTAAAAAAATAAAACTCATTTAAAAATACACATAATTTTTAAAACATGAAAACAAATTTACAATAACATAATTTTAATATGTATGCTAGTAGTGTAATAATTTTTAATGAATTAATAATAACATAAATTGAAAGTAGTTATTATATTGATAAACGTATTTAATTAATATTCCTAAATTAATAATAGTCAAATTATATTACAGTAGTTAATAAAATATTAAAATATTTATTCAGGTGATAAGATAAAATAAAAAATGTTAATAAATAGACAAAATTAGTATTATGAATTAGTTTTAAAAAAATAAAACTCATTTAATTAAACACATAATTTTTAAAAAATGGAAATAAATTTATAAATACATAATTTTAATATGTATGTTAGTAGTGTAATAATTTTGAATGCACTTTATTGTTATCCTAGATTCTCTATTAAAGAACTAACAAGATTTTATATGTAATTGAGTAGAATTATTCTTGAATATATGGCTCTTATATGGGCCACAGATTTTATTTTTTAAAATAGAGAATTGAAATTTCAATTCTTTATCTGAATTCGTTAGAATTTTTACCATGTAAATACTATAATTGAAATCTTTGCGGCAGCTGTAAAATAATATTTTAATTTTTTGCTGCTAGTGCTTTTTCCTTTCCAAAAAATTTACATTCGTAGAAATTCGATCATGAAACTCATTATTTTAATTAATTACACTAGATTCTCTATTAAGGAACAAACATCTTAAATGTAATTGAGTAGAATTATTCTTCAATATATGGCCCTTGTATGGGCCACTGATTTTACTTTTTCAGATAGGGAATTGGAAATTTCAATTCCCTATAAGAGTTCGTTAGAAATTTTACCATGTAAATACTGTAATTAAAATTGCAACGGCAGATGCAAATCCCTTCTCGTGTAAAATAGTCATGTTTTCTTTTAGTTCAGATTAAGAGTTATTTAAGTTAATTGATATCTAAATTCATAAATATTTCAGAAATGGATAAATCTTGGATCAATAAACCTCGACATTCAATAGAGTACCTAAATGGTTTAGACGGATTTTTGGAATTCGCAAATGCTAACTCTGGGGTCGAAGGTAGAATAATATGCCCATGCCCAAAGTGTAGATTCAAAAAATGGCAACTCATCGAGGTCGTGCGCCAACATTTGATCGTCAAACCATTTCCGGAGGGATACACTTTTTGGAGTTTGCACGGAGAAATGATTACAGAAGAACCTGCTGTAGGACATGCTATAATGCCAATTGAGGTCTCAGAACCCATAGTTCGAGATGACCCTGTCCAGAACATAGTCCGTGATGCATTCGGGATTCACCCCGAAAATGAGAGCATCGCTTCTGTGGATATGCCAGATCCGCAGTCAGCAGAAAGGATGGATGATAGTGTCAAATATTTTTATGAGTTACTGAAAGATGGTGAACAACCGCTCTATGAAGGGTGTGAAAAGTATTCAAAACTGTCTTTCTTGGTGAAGTTGTATCACATCAAGTGTTTGTGCGGCCTAAGCGACAAAGCAATGTCGATGGTACTTGAGTTGCTTGTCGATGTATTCCCAGATGCCAAGATTCCGCCTTCATTTTACGAGGCTAAAAAAATCATTAATAAGTTGGGGTTGAACTACAAAAAAATTCACGCATGTCAGAATGATTGTATGTTATACTGGGGTGAGCATGAAAGTAGAGAAACTTGTCGTAAGTGCTCAGCACCAAGGTGGAAACCAAAACAAAAGGGGGAGAAGCGAAAAAAGGTGCCTAATAAAATTCTTAGATATTTTCCAGTTAAGCCAAGATTGCAGAGGTTGTTCATGTCTTCTAAAACTGCTGAATTTATGAGATGGCATTCTGAAGCCAAAATTTCTGACAACATCATGAGGCATCCAAAGGATTCTGAGGCATGGAAGAGATTTGATCTTCTGAATCCTCAATTTGCATCAGATCCGAGAAATGTTCGTTTGGGCCTTGCAACAGATGGTTTCAATCCATTTGGAAACCTATCTACAAGTTACAGTATATGGCCAGTTCTGCTGATTCCGTACAATCTTCCTCCTTGGATGTCTATGAAACAGAGTTCATTCATATTGTCAATGATAATTCCAGGGAAAAAAGCACCGGGAAATGATATAGATGTGTTTTTACAGCCACTAATTGAAGAGCTGAAGGAGTTGTGGGTTGAAGGTGTTAAGACGTACGATGCATTTGGCAAAGAAATGTTCAATATGCATGCAGCTCTTTTGTGGACAATCAGTGATTTTCCTGGCCTCGGATGTTTATCAGGCTGGAATACTCATACTGGATTAGCATGTCCGTACTGTAACTTTGACTCTACTCCAGTCCGTCTCCCTCACAGTCGGAAGTGGTGTTTTACGGGACATCGCAGCTTCTTATCTCCGGGTCACAAATTCAGGCTGGCCCGCAATAGGTTTGACGGAGAAGAGGAAAGAAGAAACCCTCCTCCGCAACTGAGTGGTGTAGACATTTTCCGACAAGTCAATGATATTGAAGTTGTCTTTGGAAAAAATGTGGAAACTGATGTTGGGACTCAACAACGGCGTTCCCGAAGTCAGGGTTCGGTTGATGCTGGAACTCAACAATGGCGTAAGAAAAGTATATTTTTCAAACTTCCGTATTGGATAAATAATATGTTGCGTCATAATCTTGACGTAATGCATATTGAGAAAAATGTCTGCGATAACATCATTTACACTTTACTTAATGATTCCGGCCGTTCAAAGGATCACGTAAACGCGCGGAAAGACTTAAAGGAGTTTGGTGTGAGGCCTGAGCTGTGGCCTGATGATGGCGGTAAATATCCACCTGCTTTGTTCACGTTGACAAATGCAGGCAAGGAAGTATTTCTGAAAACACTTAAGAATGTATCTGTGCCTGACGGTTATTGCAGTAATATCTCCAAATGTATTGATGTAAGACAACGTCAGATCGGAGGACTAAAAAGTCACGACTGTCATATCCTTATGGAACAACTGTTACCATTAGCCATAAGAAAGACACTGCCGAAGCAGGTATCTGCAGTTCTGATCGAGTTTTGTTCATTCTTCCGGCAACTGTGCTCCAGATTTTTGAATGTTAATGAACTTGATCAACTTCAAAATCGAATCATTATGACGCTGTGCCATCTTGAAATGTTATTTCCGCCGTCCTTCTTTACAGTCATGGTGCACTTGACTATACATTTGGTCATGGAAGCGAAGTTAGGAGGACCAGTCCAATATCGTTGGATGTATCCCGTCGAAAGGTAAAACATTACAAACACATAATTCCAATTTCTTGCATTATTGTTAATCCAATTTTATTCATTTAATCTATGTTCTCTAGATACTTGGGTAAACTTAAATCTTTCGTGCGGAATAGGGCAAGGCCAGAAGGCTCAATAGCAGAGTCGTATATTGCAGGAGAAGTTTTGTTATTCTGTTCCAGATACATAGATGGTGTTGACACTGTCTTCAATCGTCCTCCTCGTGTGGATGATCGACCCGATGTTGGGACGTCTGACAGGAGTTTGTTCCCACCAATAGGAAGACCAGTTGGTGGATTTGATTATTTCACCATTTCTCCCCGGGAAAAATTACAGGCTCATCGGCATGTCTTAACAAACTGCAAAGAAGTTGATCCTTACTTACAGTAAGTTAACTCACACTTAGCTACATGATTATACAATTTTTCTTCCTGTGTAGCATTAAGTGTTTATACAATGTTTTCTCAACAGGGAATTTAGAGACTATGTACGGCATAGTTTAAGAAGTCGGACGCGATCATCTACCGAAATAGACAAAAAAGTCCACAGAGAATTTGTCTCTTGGTTTTCGCGTCGTGTAAGTATTTCAACATGGTTACATTTAATTGATATGTTAAATATGAGTACAACTCATCCTGTATTCGTTTTCCAAATCGCAAATGATGCCGATGGATCGCAGTGTGCTGATTTAAAATATCTGGCACTTGGTCCACTAGATAGAGCACGTCGATACAGTGCTTACAATGTCAATGGATTCAAATTTCGAACTTTAGAGCGAGACCAAGGGATGACATCTCAAAATAGTGGAGTTTACGGTACTTTCGGGACGAGGAGTTATGCAAGTACTAGTGATACGAATATGCAATTTGGTGGCGTCCCGTATTATGGAAAACTATTGGACATTGTCGAGTTAAACTACCATGGCCATTTTACAGTCGTATTATTTAAGTGTATGTGGGCCAACACAACTACAACGAGAGGAATTGCAATTGATGACTTCGGGGTGACATCGGTTGATTTTTCTCGGTTGATTCACACTGGTGAAAATGATGATGACGAGCCATACATCCAGGCATCTGAGGCTCATCAAGTATACTATGTACAAGATGAGTTGGAGAAGAACTGGAGTATAGTGATGCATTTAAAACCCCGTGACTTATACGAGATGGGCGATGAAGATGAAAATCTTATATACGAGAGCGATCCGTTACACACGCAAAATTTAGAAAGATTGTTTCCAGAAGAAGAAGTTAATTTATGCTTGTTACGGTATTAGTTTTGTTGTTGCCGCCTATTTATATATATTTTAGACTACTTATAATTACTTTACTATTTTATTTATTTCCATCACTTTTATTAGGCAAAATTTATTTTATAATTGTTTTATTACTTTCATTTTGCCAGTAGCGGTGACGATGAAGAAGGCTAGATCAGACATGGCAGGAGCGTCCAGTTCTCAGACTCCCACGCCCCGTGGGGCGATCAGTGAGGGCGGAGAGCCCATTATGGAGTCGGAGGCTGCCGCATCATCAGTCCCTCTTAGCGACTCTCAGCCACTGGATTCGCAGGCCGTCCCCTGCACACTGCCCCCACCCGACGCTCAGGATCCGGATGACGATTATTTGTTTGATTTTGAGGCTATCTTTGGCGGTGTAGAGCATCAGCCCGGTGAGCAGGAGCGCAGACGCAGGAGGAGTTGGACAGTTGATGTAGTTGGTGAGTATTGTAATCATGTACACTTTATGCGCTTAATAATTTTATCTTAGTAATATAATATCTAATTGTCACTAATTATTTTGATAGACGGGACCGGGCACACGACGTCCAGACAGTTGACTGTCCACGACGTATGGGCCCTGCCTGAGCAGTCAAAGGTGGTTGTCCAGTTCAACGACAACCACCAGCCTATCGGAGACAGTGGCGGTTTGCTCGGTGTCTTCCTCGGCACCATCGGGGATAACTTTCGGTTATTCCCGATCTCTTACAGGGATTGGAGGAGCATTCCTCAGCAGTCGAAGACGAATGTCTTCGTAAATAATATTCAGGTATGAAAACATATATCTTTTGTAATTAATTATATTTATTCGTAATTTATATATTATTTATGTGTAACTAATTTTTTAATTTCGTTTGCAGACACATTTTATTGTGACGGATCAACACAAGAAACTGATCATGCAGTCGCTAGGAGCGAAATGGAGAGCAGCACGATACAATACATTTCGCCTGGCGTACGATGGTACGAAGACCAGAGATCAGTTGCGGAGTGAAGTCCCGACAGGCATCCCACCTGATCAGTGGGCAACTTTCGTAGACTATCGCCTAGACGCGAAGTCTAGGGTAAGTTGTTAATAGATATGTTTTTAAAATTTAACTTTTAAATATTGTCACTAATTATTTTTCCTATGTGATTAATTAGGATGTGGCTGCGAAGAATAAACGGAACAGAAGACAGCTGACAATGCCACACACTACTGGATCGAAGAGCCTTGCACGCAAAAAGGCGGAGATGGTAAGTTTAAATCTATAAATATTTTGTTTTTTTAAATGTTTATAAGACTATAATCATAAATTGATTGATTAAATATTTTAATATTCAGGAGATTCAGCTTCAGGGTCCAGTGACTCGTGGTGATGTATGGACGGCAGCTCATAAAAGAGCTGACGGATCGTACATCAACGACGAAGCTCGGGCTGTTGCGGTGAGTAATAAAATCTTATCAACCTTAAGTGAATAATTATTTAATTTTTAGATAATTTTTAATATTATTAATTTTCTGTTATTGAATGTTAGGAGAAAATTGCTTCGATCCAGCAGGAGGACAGCTCGTCCCAAGAGCTCTCGACGGCCGATTCACTTGCGAGAGCTCTTGGCACTAAGGAGCACTCCGGCCGCGTTCGAGGATTTGGGTTGGGTGTTTGCTCAACTCAAGTCTTCGGCCGTAGTTCGTCTGGGTCGAGCTCACAGTCTGGGCCGTCATACCACGACTTACAGAGTGAGGTGGAGCGCCTGAAGACAGCTATGCAGGAGCGGGACGTCGAGCAGCAGCGCCTGAAGACAGCTATGCAGGAGCGGGACGTCGAGCAGCAGCGCCTCAAGACAGCTATGCAGGAGCGAGACGCTGAGCTCCAGCAACGAGATGCTGAGCTCGCAGCACGCCAAGCACAGATGGAGGCTGCTATGACGTTCCTGCTACAAAAATTTCACGGTCAGCTGCCACCTGAAATTTCAGGACCTCATAGTCCCGGACACAGGGTAACATTTTAATACATAAAAATTGTTGGTATAATTTTGTTCATTTTAATAACATTCAAAATATTCACAAACAAAATTGATTTTTCAGGACCCCAGCGATCGTGGTAGTGGGCATCAGCGTGATCAGCATCCGTAGGGTCCAGAAACTTGATTTAGTTATTATATTTGTATATGTAATTTCGTCACTTTTGTTACTATTAATTTTATGTATATAAATTTTTTTTCTATTCAGATTCATTATAATTCAATAATTTATGCATCTTTAGTATTTAGTTTATAATTAAAACGTTTAATTATTATATAATTAAATAAAATATATACAAATTTAATAATCAAAACAGCATTATTAAATTACAAATAAAATTGTTATAAAAATTTTAATTAATTTTATTAATAAAAAATTAAAAAATAAATAGAAATAACGACGGTTTTTTCTCAAAACCGTCGTTATAATTAAAAAAAAAACGAAATAACGACGGTTTTTTGTTAAAAACCGTCGTTATAATTGAGATATAACGACGGTTCTTTCGAAAAACCGTCGTCATATTTAATTTTATTAATTACAAATTAAAAAAAAAATAATTATTAACGGCGGTTCATAACCGTCGCTATGTCTGGTGTAACGACGGTTTTTATGACCGTCGTTAAACCAGACATAGAGACGGTTATTCCCACGGTTGACAAAACCGTCGTTAGACCTAGAGTTCCACGACGGTTTACAAACCGTCGTTAATGGGCTTAACGACGGTCGGAACCGTCGTTAAACCTACTAAAAACCGCCGTAATGCCGCGGTTTTGTTGTAGTGAATATATAAATTTAGATAACATAGTGTTAAATAATAACATTGTCATTCAAATAACATTGATATAATTAACATTCATAAAATTTGATAACATTTAGCATCTATAAAATTTAATACAAAGTACATATCATACTCAAAGTCTCAAATTATATAATACAATATCAACAAAAATTATTAGATATTTTAAATCAATTAAAAGTAAAATATCTAGAAGGTAGATAATCATAACATAGATATAATCTAAGAGGAAATTGATAATATCTCTCCACATGGTCACAATAATCAATTCAAGTCATGTGAAAACGGTAAAAAATATCATTATCCCTCTTAAATTTTTCAAAATCTTCTATATTGTATGTTGGAAGACGCCAACCAACCTATGAATATGATAAGTAAGATAAACCATATATCAAAGTTGCACCATAATCATATGCAAAGGATGATGAATCATATTCATAATTTTAATCATATGTCGAATATAATGAATGATAACCAAATTCATGACCATGAGACTCATATCCTTAAGTGTTAAGTGAAGAAAAATGAGAAGCCAATTGTTAAACATTTTGCATTTCAACATCATTATCACTTACTCTATTGTAATCAGAAGATCTATAACCATGATCTTGATCTTTAGTGCAATATTGAAAATTTTGTTTTGATGTAAAAATCACATAATTTCTTTCATCAATTTTATCAATAGTGGTGACATTTTCACCACCTATTTTATCATCACCTATATTTGTGTTAATATCAGTATTTTTTTCTGATTCCTCATCAATATCAACAATGGCTGAAAATTGATGATGTGCTAATCTTGTCATCAAATTTTTAAAACTCATCGTCAATAATTAATCTATCTAGTTGAGTAGTTTGTGAGTCTGACCATCGATTAACAAATATAGTCAAATAACAATTTGGTCTAATATTTTTAGTATTTTTATCCAATTCATCTAATAATGCATCACCAAGATCACCTAACCATTCTGAAAGGCTATCATTTTCTTTAAAAATTATAGTTGAATCAATTGCTCTGAAGTCAGCATCTTTTGAATTATGATCATTTATAACATGCTTCAATTTCAATTACATATTATATTATGTAAAAATAAGTTTTTCAAGTTTACCATAATTCAAACAATTATGACAATACGATTATAATGTGCTCTAATTTATTTTGTATCCACTAGATGAAGCTGTCAAGTTGCCTATGACAATACTCTCATTGCAATTTTTTTTTAAATTTAGAGCATTAGCACTATGCATAAACCATCATTCAGTTAAAAAATAAAAAAAGTAATGCATGTTAGTTAGTAATATATTGAAGTTTTTTTATATACAGACGATATTTTTTTAGTGATATAATAAGTCAAATCTAAATCTGTTTTATCTCTTCCTTTAATAGCCAACTTATTAAAAAATTCATACATAGCATTTCGATATATTTTTACCTACATAAAAAATACAGTGCGGGAAATTATTATGGTTCTCATCACAAACAAAAAAGATAAAGAAAAAAAATGATAAATACCTCATTTAATGCATAGGAAGCTTTAGTTGAATTGAGTTCTAATATAAAAATCACATACTTAAGCGCCTTCAACAAATTTTTTCGAAATCTAAGATATTCAAAGTATTGATATGATAGATTCAAATAACATGCTTTTTTTTTCTAACACGAATAAAAAATAAAATGCTAATTGATATATTAAATAAAATATAAAATTGTAACCAATTTTTCTTAATATTTTGATTTAGAAGATGTAAATTTTCTTAAATTAAATAAAGGTTTTAAATAATTATAATAAGAAAATAAATTTAAAAATATTATACAAATAATATGTTCAAAAGAAGAAGAAGATGGGATTATATTTTACTTTTTATTCATTACCCATATTTATTATTAATATTTTTAATATTTTTACCTACATGAAAAATACAATGCGAAAAATTATTATGGTTCTCATCACAAACAATAAAAATAAAGAAAAATAATAATAAATACTTCATTTAGTACATAGAAAGCTTTAGTTGAATTGGGTTTTAATCTAAAAATCACATACTTAAACGCTTTCAACAAATCTTCTCGAAATCTAAGATTTTCAGAGTATTGATATAATATATTCAAATAACATGCTTTTTATTTTCTAGCACGAATAAAAAATAAAATGCTAATTAATATATTAAATAAAATATAAAATTGTAACCAATTTTTCTTAATATTTTGATTTAGAAGATGTAAATTTTCTTAATTTAAATAAGGGTTTTAAATAATTATAATAAGAAAATAAATTTAAAAATATTATATAAATAACATGTTCAAAAAAAGAAGAAGATGGGATTGTATTTTGCTTTTTATTCATTACCCATATTTATTATTAATATTTTTAAACATATTATTTATATAATATTTTTGAATTTATTTTCTTATTATAATTATTTAAAACCCTTATTTAAATTAAATAAATAAATAAATAAAATATTATATTAAAAATAAAAGTTAAATTAAGAAAATTTAGATATTCTAAATCAAAATATTAATATATTTTCTAAATAATGATTATTTAAATTTTTTATTAATATATTTTAAGAATAAAAAATTTTAAAATAATAAAATATAAAATTGTAACCAAATTTTCTGAGTTTTCTTTTAATCTTTCTTAACAATTATGATTATAAATGTGTGAATTGATAAAAATTAAATTTTGATTTTAAAAAAATAATTAATGATTTTATTATAATGAACCTCTTATTTTAATATTTAAAAATTTGATTATCCCAACGTACATAAAATTTAATCTTTATGTATACTATTTTTTAATTTAATTTTTTATTCATCTATTAGTAATTATTTAAAAAAATAGTTTAATTAAGAATATTTACATCTTTTTAACAAAAAATATTAATATATTTTTAATACAGTTATTATTTTATATTTTTTTGTTTAAGTATTTTTATTTTTAAAAACAACATATTTAAAAGTAATAAAATATAAAATACTATTTTAGCCTCCTAATTAATTTTATATTATCTTTTAGTTATATAATCATCATAAAACATAAATTACAATAATATTTTGGTTATTCACTCTCAAGTTATTCATTTAAATTTTTTATTAACAATATTTAAATAAATTTATTTATAAATTATATATAATTATTAAGATAATTACATTTTAATTTAATAAAAATTAAGATGTAATCATTTAGACTTAAATATAATAACTTCAATAATTTACCATTTTATTTGCACATTTCTTTTCCCTACATGCATATATTTGGATAATTTATCCAAATCTATGCCTATATATTTGTTCTAATTATTTAATAATTAATTTAATTTTTTTTACATTCTCATATAGTTAATATTGTATTATCATTAATTTTTATTAATTTGGATAATTTAATAATTAATTTAATTTCTTTTCCCTACATGCACTTTTTTAATTTTGTATTATCATTAATTTTTATACATTTATTTAAATACGTAAATGGATTCTAAATTTAATTTATGTTTAGAAATAACTTTTCTTCAAATATCTTATTCTATATTTTGTATATTTAAATGGGGAAATGGTTATTGTGTTCATACTTTTAATTTTTTTATTTATTTATATTAAATTAGTTAATATTATTTATATATAGTTAATATTTATGGTATATATATAACAATATTTTGTTTACATATAAAGAGTAATATTTAATATTGATATTAAGATATAAAGTTTATTTTTTTATTTACGTATTTGTATTATGATTTTATGGATATAGGTATGAGTTCATGTAAGGAAAAAAATAATATTAATAGAAGAAGATCCAAAAGAGAAAAAAAGAGAGAAGAACTTATCTTAGTCGGACCTACGGGGAAATGGTGGGTGGAAATAGACAACATGTATAATGCAGTTTTTGTCACAAAGTAATGAAGGGTGGTGGCGTAACTTGATTGAAGCAACACCTAACTGAAGATTATACAAATATTGAGAGATGTAAAAATTGTTCTAAAAAAATTGCTAATAAAATGAGAAAATTTTTAAAGGGTAAATAGAAAGATAACGAACAATTCAATACTTCAAGAATTGAAATGAGAGAAAATCTAATGGGTGGCTAGAAGAAGAGATGGCATCCAAGACATATCATATGAGGATTCAGACGATGATATGACTATTAAAAAAAATGAGGAGTTAGAATATGCAAAACAAATATCTATTGAAGAGATACACAAGATAGAAAGAGGGTAGAAATCTGGTTATTTTCAGTCAATATCTAAGAAAGGAAAAAGACATTTCTTTTGTAGTAAAAACGTAAAAAAGTCTACAAGCAAATTTTCTTGCAAGAGAAAAGAAAAAGGTCTAAGCATGGAAAAAATAGATCCTTCAATATATTGCCAACGATATGTGTATCAACAAAAATTGCATCATTTGTGTAATCCTAAAAAGTGGGCAAAGTCAGCAAAGTAAGTAAATGGTAAATTCTTTATTTATCAAAATATTCTACCTAACAAAGCTTAAAGTCTATTTTATAATATCATGATTGATGAAATTGCCTGTGCGGGTGTTTGGGTAAAAGATTCAACTCCTTATAAAATTGGTGGCCCAATTCTTGATGATGAAATAGAATAAATAAAATAATATATAGAAGAATTTAAAAAGAAATGAAAAATTTATGGTATCACAATTATGTATGATGGTTGACAATCCATCACTCTTTTGACAATCATAAACTTTTTAATCTATTGTGATAGGAGAATAATTTTTCATAAGTCAATTAATACGAGTAGAAGAAAAAAAAATGTCAAATATATTTTTAACTTGATGGATCAAGTGGTTGATGAAATTAATGTTGTACAAATCATTACAGATAATACATCTGTATACAAGAAGGCTGGTGAGTTATTGATGCAGAGAAGACTATACTTGTATTTGACTTTTTATGCTGCTCATTCTCTTAATCTAATATTGTATGATTTTAAAAAATTTGAAAAAGTTCAGAAGGTTTTAGAAGATGTTAAAATGTGTACCAATTTTATTTATAATTGTTCTAAAATTCTTCACATTATGAGAACCTATTACACAAGAGAGTTGATTAGACCAGTTCAAATACGGTTTGCAACCAATTATATTGCTCTTGCAAGTTTTTTGGAGCACAAGAATAAGCTACAAAGAATGGTAAGTTCAAATGAATAGTCTAGAAGTTCTGTTAATAAAGATTCAGTTGGAACATGAGTCCATACTACCATATTAGATCTAAATTTTTGGAAGAGTGTGAAAAAAAATTGCTGATATATATAAACCAATTGCTAAGGTTCTAAGGATGGTTGATGGAGAAAAGTGAGCTACAATGTCGTATGTTTATGTAGCAATGATAACTTCAAATGAATGATTTAAAAGTTCTGTTGATAAATATTCAGTTTGAACACGAGTTCATAACACCATATTAGATCCAAATTTGGAAGAATGTGAAGAAAATTGTTGGTATACATATGCCAATTGCTAAAGTTCTAAGGATGGTTAATGGAGAAAAGCAAGCCACAATGTCATATGTTTATGCAGCAATGTGTAAGGTTAGATCAACAATTCAAATAATGGCTCTCAAGTCATGTAAAAAGTGTCTTGATGTCATTGACCGTTGTTGGCATAAACAAATAATAATTGATATTCATATGGCAAATATGAAATAAATTCTTTGACTATACATTTATATTTGTTATTTTGAAAATATATGCTTATTTATTTCATTTTTGACTATATTAATTAGCATTTTAATTTTTATTCATGCTGAAAAAAAAAACATTATTTAAATCAATTATATCAATACTCTGAAACCTTGTATTCCGAAAAGATTTGTTGAAGGCGCTTAAACATGCGATTTCTAGATTAGAGTCCAACTCAACTAAAGCTTCTTATGCACTAAATGATGTATTTATCATTTTTTTCTTTATCTTTATTGTTTGTGATAAGAACTATAATAATTACTCGTACTATATTTTTCATGTAGGTAAAAATATATTGAGATGCTATGTATGGATTTTTTGATAAATTGGCTATTAAAGAAAGAGATAAAACAGATTCAGGTTTGACTTATTATATTATTAAAAAAATATCGTCTGTATGTAAAAGAATTTTAATATATTACTAATTAACATACACTACTTTTCTTTATTTTCTAGCTGAATGGTGGTTTATGTATGGTGCTGATACTCCAAATTTGGGAAAAATTGCAATGAGAGTATTGTAATAGACAACTTTATCTAATGAGTGCGAAAAAATTTGAGTACATTTGCACTTATTCACACAAAAATGTGTAATCATTTGAATTATGATAAACTTGAAAAACTTATTTTTGTACAATATAGTATGTGATTGAAATTGAAACATGTTATGAAGGATCATAATTCAAAAGATGTTGAGTTCAGAGCAATTGATTTAATTATAATTTTTTAAGAAAATGATGGCCTTTAAAAATTGTTGGATGATCCTGGTAGTACATTATTAGATGAATTAGATAAAAATACTGAAAATATTAGACCAAATAGTTATTTAGCTATATTTTCTAATTGATGGTTAGACTCAAAAATTATTCAACTAGATAGATTAATTACTAATGAGGAGTTTGAAAATTTGATAACAAGATTAGTACATCGTCAATTTTTAACCACTGTTGATATTAATGAGAAATCAGAAGAAAATACTAATACTAATACAGAAACAAGTGATGGAGATGGTGAAATGGGTGGTAAAAATATTATCACTACATATAGAATTTGTAAAAGAAGTCATGTGATTTTCACATCAGAACAAAATTTTCAGTATTGCACTAAAAATCAAGATCATAGTTATAGATCTTTTGATTACAACAGAGTAAATGATAATAATGTTGAAATGTAAGATGTTCAACAATTGACTTTTCATTTTTCTTCACTTAACATTGGAGAATATGAGTTTCATGATCATAGATTTGATTATCATTCATCATCTTCGACATATGGTTCATCTTACTTATCATCTTCACAGGTTGGTTGACGTCCTCTAACATATAATATAAAAGATTTTGAAAATTTTAAGAAGTTTTTATCATTCTCACATGACTTAAATTGATTATTGTGATTATGTAAAGAGAAATTATCAATTTTCTCTTAAATTATATTTAAGTTCTGATTATCTATCTCATAAACATTCTATTTGTAATTGATTTAAACTATCTAATAATCTTTATTGATATTGTATTGTATAATTTGAAATTTTGAGTATAATATATAATTTGTATTAAATTTTATATATATTAAATGTTATCAAATTTTATGACTATTAATTATATCAATGTTATTTAAGTAAAAATGTTATTATTTAACACTATATTATTTAAATTTATATATCTGTATTATTAATAGTATGCTAAGATTTTTAAAAATTTAAAAAAATTGTTTACAATTATTTAAAATATTTTTTTTTTAATTTTTTTGTTTTTATGAAATTTTAAAAATGTTTTAAAATATTTTTAATTTTAAAATTATGAAAACTATGTCTAAAAACGAAATATAATTTCTTAATATATAATAATAAAAAAATAGCAAAAAAAATCTTTACCCAGAAAAAGAGAGTAAAAATAGTATATTAAGGACGCGGCAATGAAAAAGACTGCGTGAAACGATGACGAAAACATGGGGACACTTTTCCCCCTTCCTTGTGTAGAACTGCTAACTTGAGGGAAGGAGAACCCATTCCATTCCACGTATACCAAGAGGATTCCAGGTCTCCTCCCATAAGGAAAAGGAAGAAGGTTTTGAGGGTCAGAGGATCTAGGGGAATGGAACAAGAGGCAAAAATTGATCGGTTACCCATTGACTTGTTGGCTCATATTTTTGTTTTCTTCACTTCCTTCACTGATTTGGCCCAGTAAGTTTACTGTATCTGACACATGAATCATTCACCATACCTATGCTTATCATGTTCTTCGTTTTCCCATTAACTGATGTGGTTTTCGTGGGTCGAATGTCCAAAAATTTCAAGGGCAAGTAGTGTTTGCAAGAAATGGAAACAAGGGGTAAAGGAATCTTTGGCTCGGAAACAGAATCTCAGCTTTGCCGGTTGGAAAATGGATGATGACTCCACCGCTCGCCTCGTTTGCCACGCCTACAACCTCAAAAATCTGGATATGTATGTCCCTGTTTGTTCGGAAAACAAAATATTTGTTTTCTTTCTGTTAGTTATCTTTATCTTATAATTCCATGCCCCCCCCCCCGGGTTGTAATTGATTAAAAATATACTTGGTAGAATGTTTCTTTTGCATCTTTCTTTTGATGGTCTTTCTCAAATTCTCGGACACTACTGTAATGACTTCTTTCAACCATCAAGATGCTATTTCTAACAAGTTAAGCAATGGGTTTTCAGAGATAAATTAATTTTGAATCAGCTGTTGAATTGGCTAGTTTATTGCATCTCTATTTGCTATTTCAAGTTCAAGGAGAAACTAGTATTCGGAGAAGGCTAACTGTGTTTTATTTGAAGGCAAAACCCTGCATTGTGGCATTTTAAAGGAACATATGTAAAAATTCTGAAAATTCCCATTCTTCCTGGCTTACATTAGCGATCCTTTAACATCATTTAGCCGGACAATATGTCTTATTTAAAATGGAAATGGCCATAGTATAATCTTCCTGAGTTACGGCCACAATCTGTTGAGACTCACAGTTCATTCATAAGACACGTGCTGAGTGCTTTCTTACATGAAAGGATTCTCACTCTCAGTCTCCTGAAAGGTTTTGCCAACTTCTTGATACCCTAATTTGTCATTAGCGACTTTTCTGTTCAGAATTCATTGAAATTTCATCAGTTATCAAGTTCAATTTTTTTTGTAATTTTGTACCTGCTGTAAGCTGATGGCTTGTGGTTAGAACTGTGTGATGTCATGCAGGCAATATATAAAATGCACCGCATTTGTTTGTCTTTAATGTTTTCAGCCCAAGGAGCTGTTGGGGTTGCCAAATAACTGATAGTGGACTTGTCAAAATATCTTTGGCCAAGTGTGCAAGCAATCTCACATCCATATCATTATGGGGTTTGACACGGATCACAGATGAAGGAGTTGTTCAACTGGTATGTCAGAGAAAGCTTTTCTTGGATTCCCATGATACCTATTTTGAAAATTTTGATTGCTTCTACAGCCATCAATAAGATGATAATAGCTTTCAGGCACATCATGGCAGTTGTTCCTACTTATGTTACATTTTTTAATATGAGGCATTAGTTCTGCTTAACTAAAACAGCTGAGGTGTAATTTCATGATGTCCATTGATATCAATTAGTTTGTGTAGATAGTTTTCGAATATTTGTCAGGTTGACAAGGTTTTTCTACGTATGTTTCAGGCTAAATCATTGGAAGTGAATTGTCATAATTTTTATTCATTTTGCTTCTCTGTTGACAATCATTTGAACAGATATCCAGAACCAAATCCTTAAAGCATCTGAATGTCGGTGGTACATTTATCACTGATGAATCCTTGTTTGCCATTGCAAGAAGTTGTCCAAATTTGGAGGTAAGTTGTATGCGATTTGAACATTAAAACTTCAGTGGGTAAAATTCTGGAATTATCCCCTTTTCCCCTCCCAACTAGAAAGATAGAGATGCTAGATCAAAGGGTTTTATTGATATCAATTCCTGGTAAAAAAAAAAAAAGTGAAATAAGAATTCCCGAATCCCAACTATTTTCTAGGAGTGGTGTCTCATTTATCTTGCTGCCTGTATTCCTTCGTTACTCTGCCTAACTAAATGAAGAGCATATCTATCTCTAGTATTCCATTGATATATTACAGCTGCTTGTTCTTTTCCAGACTGTTGTCCTGTGGAGCTGCCGTCATGTAACTGAGAGTGGGCTGCTTGCACTGGTTCAGAATTGTCACAAGCTGAAATCGATTAATGTGTGGGGAACAAGGGTTCCTGAGGATTGCCTCAATAATTTACTTATTATAAGTCCAGCTCTTCAGATAAAGTTTGAGATCACATCTGTGTTGTCTAATGTCCAGAGTGCTGATTCTTAAAGTAGCATTTTCACCTTGCTTTATATACAGATACGTTTTTTTTTTAAAAAAAAAATTATCTACCCCGGAAACTGAATATATTCAAAGTCTAGTCCTGTACAGGAAATATGCTGTTGTGATTATGTATATTCTTTTTTATTGACCTATGCTTTTATTGTAATTTGTAAATAATGAATTCACAGTTTAAATAAAAAAGATGCATTTGATTATTTTTTTTATTGTGCAGTCTTGCAACTACCGTGGGTTTGTAAATTTGTTGAGGCTCCCTTTTTTTTCCAAGAACATAATTAAAATCCTAGGGCCACAATATTTGGCTGTCTAACATAATCATCCATTTTCTTAAGTTTACAAACATGAAAATCCCGTTTAGAATGACCGTGAGATTTTAAAGGAAGGACAAACATTCTAGTATAACCCCGCCCATGAAAGGTATTGGTGACTTGTAATCCTAAATCTGACAATGGAAGCTGCCAAGAAAGGGTATACTTTATAAATGTGCGCAAGTGAGTTAATACCCCACCTTCAGCTTTTTAATTTTAAAATGTGTTTGACTTATTCATTCTTCCTACCCGCTTTCTACTCTTTAGGTCATTGAGACCTAGTGACCAATTAAAACAAAAAAAGTGAATACATGCCCTCAAATGTTGGTTTCCATAAATCACAATTACAATGAAAGTTGCTAGCTAAGTGTAAAAGTGGCACTAATAAGCTAATAATTAGAAAAATTGTTCCTGCCTATTCCCTCTCCCCACTTTCTACTCTAACCTCTTAGAGCATCTCTAGCCGTGATATCTCACTTGGAGAGTTTAAATGGGACCCACAATTAATATATAGTTTTTTATTCTAAGCACCGTTGCTTATAGAAGCAACGGTGCTTAAAAAAAATTTCTCTCCCCTTGCCACTTAGGACATGTGTCAGAAATAAGGAATCCAATGGGGGTTAAGCAACCCCCATTGGAGATGGTCTTAGTGAACAAAAAAAGAAGTGTCAAAAAAGTAACGTGAAGTTGGGTTCCTTAAACCTTTTCTAGACCAAGAAAAACACCATCGGTGCCATCCTATTTGTGAAATGGATTAAGCTACGACATTTCAAGATTCATATGCCATATTTTCATGTTTTGACTTTACTACCTCTTGGGTAGGGTTATTTTGGTCATCAGCCTTTAAGTTCAAATATTGTTCCCGAGAGAATTGACTATTCCATATTCTGAGTCTGGAACTATTCCGTTTGTAGAAGGTACAACTAGTCCCGCCAGAATATCCGATCCCCCGTCATGGCTACATTCATTTGAACTGTCAAGCAATTAGATACATTTTTCATTTACAGTGCCTGATAATTGGATTTACTCTCGAAACAAATCTACAAGATGTTTTCAGTTTAGAAGCCATGCAAATCCCATACAAGTTCCTGCGTTAAACTAAATAGCTAGTATAGGGAAGGTAAAAAAAAAAAAAAAAAACTAAACAGCTTGTGTTCCGTATCCATTATATGATGATAATTCGGTAAAAAGTACGAGCCAACACTTTCGTTTCAATACCAATACAGAACTGGAAGACCAAAGAGTGGTAAGGAAATGTAGGAGATATAGATTGTTAGAATACACCATCATAACAAACCTTAACAAAGACCAAGGATTTTGTGCTTCATGTTACAAAACCTGAAATGCAACAGGATAAACGTTATAAATAGTAGAATGAGGGCCAGAATGAGATCATATAATTTTGCAAGCGTGCAAAACATGAAGCACAAAAATTTGATAAATAATTAATTGAAAGTTCACATTCGGATCAACAGTCGACGCTGTTAATTCAAATAATCTTAAATATCAAGAGTTATGGAACAAGATTTTCATTTAAAGAATAAAGAAGAACAAGAAAAGCAAAGCAACTACAAACAAAACCTACATGAGCACCAAATTTATCAGTCTAGCAGTGAAAGAACTAGCCACAATAAAAAGATGGCTAAGCAATTTGATTAATAACATAACAAAAAATTTACCAAGAATGCTAAAAGTGGTAAGTCCTTTATAATCTTACTTGAAATACTAAATTTAATAGGCTAATGATTAGAATAAGGTACATCAGAGACAATAAATGTGTGGTAAAAAAAGAAAAAAGAAAAAAAAAGCAGAACGAGAAAATATCATGTTTGGTACATTAATAATTTTAGAGAATCATATCATCATCTTAATCAGCATTCATTACTTTAATGTCAAGCATTTTCCACAAAATGTAATTGTTAAACATGGTCGAAACAGAAAGCTTAAATGGGAGTATCATATTTATACAATTTTCATCAAAGTATCATTACCAATTAGACCAACTTCAATAATTATTTGAGCATGTTATTTTTATGAATGTTTAAATGGGAGGAGACCTTCAATTTATAATTTCTCAAAATTCAAGAGGCTAATTTTTTTTCTTTCCTGTAGCAAGCTTGACGGCAAGTTATGCGTGAAATTGTCTTTGCTCATGTCTCTTCTTGCAGTTGTAGTAAAATTTTTTAAGTATATATAGCTATCAATAGGCCACTGACATTGTTTGATCCATATAATCGATCTTATCTAATAAAAATATTATGAAAAAATATTTGATTGTTATTGTTATCGTGGCCATTAATCCTGTTTGAATTCAGAAATTTATTTTTAAATATGGAATGAGGAGGAGAAAATCAAGTATTGGAAGCCATGATGTAAAAGTTGAAGTTGGACTTTAAAAGGCAGGGCCCACAGAGCTTTCTTTCTTTGAAAAAGTAGTAATTTATTATTGAAAATCGTAAAAACACTCGGACATCATTACATCAAGGAGCTGTGCACTCTTTTTCAATAAAGGCTGGCAGTTTGGGTGGCTCAAAAAGCATCGGCATTGTGAGAGAAAGACATCAGGTAGAATAAGGGTGTACAAAACCAAATAAAATTGATTGAATTAAACTGAACCATCCAAAAATTAAAAAAAAATGAAACTTGGATAGTTTGATTTGGTTTTCGATTAAAAAAAATTTTCAATCAAATCAAATCGAACCGACTGCCCTTCAGTTCAGCACCCTTTTTGGCCTAGCGTCCTTTCTGGTCCAACGCTCTTCAGCCCAGAGTCTAAAAAATTGCTGAAGTGGGCCAAAAAAAACTGCTAAAGTGGGTTAAAACCTGCTGAAATGGGCCAAAAAATTTACTGAAATAGGCCAAAAAAATTTGTTTAAATGGGTCAAAAAACTTGCTGAAATAAGCCTACAAAAATTGAAAAATCAAACCACTTTTCATTGGTTCAGTTTGATTCGGTCTACTAGACCTTAACCAAATTGAATAGGTCCATTTTTAACTGAATTATGTATGGGCAGTTTGGTTTGGTTAAACCTTCAAAATCGAACCGAACCGTACCACAAACACCCCTAAAGTAGAAGGCTAAAAGCTCAAGTGCAAATCAGAGGAAGAGAAAAGTAAAGTATTAAACAATAAATATAATATGAAAAATAATAAAATATTACATTAAATAATGTAACAGTCAATTCGGACCAATTTGATTAAAAAAATTTTCCAACTGAAAATCGAATCGAACCACTTGACTCACTATGTAAAAAAAACTAATTTAAACGACTCAAAATCAATTTTTTTCGATTTTTTTATAGTTTAATTTGGTTCAATCAGTTTTATTCGATTTTGTATTCCCCTATTTCTAATTCATGTTTAGTCACAAAAGTTAGCCATAGTGTACATCTATACAAGGCTAGATAACTGAGTTAGAGCTCACTCAGTGCCAAAGCCTCGAATTATGGCAAGTTGAATCACAAGCTTCCTTGAAGAAAAGAGAATTCCCTAGCTCCACTTGACTCGTCAAACTTTTTTTTATCTTAACATACCCACACAAACTCATAACTTGGAGCACCTACCCGGAACTTGGTCATTGAATCCAGACTTAAAGCACATGCATATGTCTGATGAAAATCAGTATATGGAAACTACTTTTACAAACCACATTATTGAAAATCAGTAAGGAATTGATCTACATCCAAAGTTGTAATATGGTATCAAGCTATACTGCCAACATATAACATACCTGAACTGCTTCTAGCTCCAGGTACATGCTTCGTCTCTCTTCTTACTATCTACCTCAGATGACTGAACAGATCCTTGAATGTAACCTCGTCAATCCCAAAACTTGTTTATCTCACTTTCTAACCTAGTAACAGTTCCATGACATTTCACAGATGGAGGAAAGACTACAGTTTACATACTAACATACTAGAAACCCATCTTAAAGGACTAGCTCATATATGATATACAATAAAAGTCATCATAGTCGTAACAAAACTGCAATAAATGGGAAATAAAAGAAGAGAAGCATGCAATTTGGAGAATGGACAGGCGAAGCTGACTTAGAGAACTGAACAGATCCAGTAAAGCTTCCAGCAGTATTGCTCACTGGACTCGTACTAGGTATAGCAACGTTCTTGCAAGATCCAAAAGGTGCTCCAGCCTGCAAAATTAAAGTAATTGTGTGATTTTATTCTAGAATTTATTTTCATCAAAAAGTTCAGTCAGAAACTGCAGCAAGATGGAAATTATCCACATCCAGGATTCCACCACGTTATACGATACAACATCAAATAGCAAGAGATGCAGTAAATAGAAATTTGATTATACTTTAGCCCAAATATGCACACCACATGATTTCATATAATATATATAGGATTCCTAGAGCTAATAATATATAATATTTATTGGAGATAAAGTAGATTTCAAGCAGTGCAGACAAACCTGGCAAGCGGTGACTGTACTACACCCACACAATGTGCGGCCATTCATTTTATCCGCAACATCAAAAACACCACCTCCATCACTCCTCTGCGAGAAATTTCACTCAGAATACTGAAGGGGATTTGCAAGGCCTTTGCTTTATACAAATCAAGAATTAAATACCAAGTAAAAATCCAGAACAATAAGGAATACCATGTAAAAATTAACTGCTACGAAGTTGGGAAGCACATTCCCTGCGGCTTTGTAACAAGTATTCACCATGTCTGCAAGTGGAGCTGAATGCTCCTTGCACGAATCAGCTTCAACTGGATATGTTGGAAAGTAATTCTGCAAGAAGAGTGACGCACTCCTAGAACTTAGCGACTTTGATTCTTTTCTATGCGGGCAAGACCCCTGTTGAACTCCAGGATCTCCGGCTGAAAGTTAGAGAATTATGCGGTTTTCATTACATATCATGTACTATAGACATATACATGTTAGTCATGTTACATTGATATTGTACTTACGTTCATTTTCGACCAAGTACTTCCACTGATAAGCTATTCCTTCTTCGGCTTCCTTTGAAGCAAGAGAAGTGAAAACAAGTAGTCGGTGATTTTCTTGAATCATCTCAGTTACAGTGGGCCAATCTTCACCCTTTTTTGGCATCTTAGACACAGGAAACCAATATTTATCCAGTCCAGCATTAGTGAATAGATTAGTCAACCCCTTTGGAGTATGCACATAATCTTCAATTATGATGGTGACGATCTCTGCTGGGTTTTCCGTCAAGAATGCCTCCACTTCTTTTAATGTATTTATTGCAGGTTGCTGAGATTATTTTCATGGACATATAAGAAGATGCGCCACTAAAATATAACCATAATAGCAAATTTAGAGTCTAAAATAAGTAGGAACGAGGATTAGATTACAAAGGCAGTGAAGTTGAAGCATTGCCCTCTAAATGAATGGCAGAGCCAGATATCATTCTCGAAGTCGTACATATCCAACATCAGTCCCCTCACTCCATTCTAACAATATTCACCAGACAAATGTATAAGAATCACAGAAGAAATAATTTAATAATAACAAATGTAAAAGGTGAATAGGATTTTGTAATCTCGTATAGTTGTCAGTGACTGATTAAAAATGAAACCTTCGAGCCGAACGAGAATACAACGCAGTCCAAAAAAGGTAAAGAGACAAGGAAAAAAAGAAAGCACCAGAGAAAAAGAAAATTAAGAAACAGATGTGATGTTAAGTAAGTCTTCGACTCTTCGTTTGTTTTTCCCCCGAATCTCAGAAGAGGGCAAGAAGAACGCAAACACATACCCTCAACTGGTTAGTCACAGTGTCTTCTTGATTGTAAAATGTTAGCCTCTGAACGCCCGGCAAAGGCGGCGCATCCACGATGCTGAATGAATTATGAGTCATTATCCACGTGTACTTGTTGAATGGCAACCCATTAATCTACATATCAAAAAGGAAAAGTTGCGAAAAACAGTTGACTAGTTTCCTTGTTTTTTAGCTGCAAAATTAAACGAAAGCTCCCACCATCCATAGCCAAATTTGCAAAAGAAATAGTAAACAACCAATTCAAGAAGCAAAGCTAATGATAGAAGACTTCAATCACTAAATGTATGGGTAAAGAAGTTTACACTAGCTGTAGGAATGGTGGCTTGACCTCTGGTGCAGATAGGTTGCGCCCTGCCCAGAGCAGGGCAGTTGCCACAATAGAGGCCTGAGCCGCAATCTGTAGCCGCTGAACATGGCTCCAGAACCTGTGAATTATAGTCAAATTCAGTTCAATCGCAAAGAAGAAAAGGGAAATTCCACGGATCTCTTGAAAAAGAAAAGAAAAGGAAAGGAACCTGGCAATTCCCGTTAGAGCAGGCAATCGAAGTGCTGGAGAGTAGAGAGATGAGTGACAAAAAGAGGTAGCCAATGGCAGGTGCTCTGCATTTCCTGCTGTACTGAAAGAAACGGGAGCACATGGCAGAGGCTAGAAGCCACCGGCACAGAGAGAGGAACCTTAAGACAGGTTGAAAGCAAAAGAGAATTTTACGGTGCAGGAAGACGATCATCAAAGTTTTGGGTATCGGACGCGGGCTTTATCACCTTTAATTTTCACTGCTGGACTTAATTAAATCCCGAATGATTTAAGACGAAGCGACGACATCGTTTTGGCTCAATACTCAATTGACTCATATCAATTGTCTTCGTCCAAATCCAATTTCACAACCCCACTTTGCAAGTCATTTTCTAAATGCTCCACTCACTCTCTCTCCGATCTCTTTATATGCTTTCCACGTGGTGGTGTGTAAGTTGCTTCTTTCCAATTGCCATAGCTACCGTCCTGCTCCTGGGGCACCGTTTTGAGATGGTTATGGTATTCCCGCGGTCAAAAATACATCAACTACGTATTTTTGTTTTGGTTATATATATATAGGATACAAGTCATGAATCAAAGACCAGAAAACGCAAGCCCTGGGTTATGATTTTGTTTTGGTTATGATACGAAGCACTTCCCCTTCCCCATCATAATTCGCGTAAGACTTCCCCTGAATGGCTTACACAGCTTAAAAACTGGAATGGGGCATTACAAAATATCAGAGAACATTCAACAGCATAATAAGGGAAATTGTTGGTTAGACATATTGAACCCATCGAAGTTGAGGTGTGGTTTAATATCTTTCAGTTTAGGTTCCACTGGACAGCTTTTGTCTAAATATACAATGTGACAACCAAGAGTTCCTCAATTAAACTTAAACCCACCTAAATTCTGTGAAGTTCATATTTAAATTGAAATGCTTTCCAGATATTCACGACAGGCCGCACTCCCTCGGGATCGGGCTAAGATAGAAAAAACAGGACTTGATAATCAGACTAGGAAAATGAAAAAAGAATGGGTACACCTCCGAATTGCAAAGATCACCTGATGTTTTGATTCAGTAAGCTTATATCTTTCCATCCGGAGTAGTTAATACAGTCGGCTAATATGAAAATGAATTCTTTACATTGTTACCTATGGCATCGACAATGGCACTCTACAAAAAGGGGCTCAAAATTACTGTTTTCCGCTGTGAATGAGATTGAATCCTCTCCCTTTGAAAGAATAACAAAAGAATTGATTTTTTTTTTTTTAAACAAATCCTCATTAAGCAAGCTTCTTTGCACGACCACTTGAAGGAGCACCATCCTCTTTTTTTGATCCGGATGCTTCAGGCTTCCGAGCCCAGGCAGGAGCCCTGTCGGCTTCATAACGATAATCATAAAACAGTTCCTCCCCGCCAATAATCCGTTCCTTGGCAAAAATGCCTACTCTGTGATCCCCCGCAACCATAATAACCTGCAAGAGTTACATTGGAATGAAATTGTAAATTACATTGACACCCAAAATTAGAACTTGAAAGATCAAAGCACTTGATAAGGGGTCAGAACTCAGAACTAAGTACCTTTGCATAGCAATTTGGATCAGGAGAATGATTGGCAAACTTCAATTTGTCACCCTTCCGATAAGCATCAAGAACAAACTGCATACAACCATTCCATCATTCATCCTTATATTACTTTTGATATGTACATGAATGGAACAAAAAGCTCATCTCCCAAAAAAAAAACACAAAAGACTTGTAGTATCAGCTTGCCTGATCATTCAGATTGAAGAGAAAAGATGAATTCTCACGGTCATATATCTTGCCACGCTTATCTGCTTCCCTATGCGAAATTAACTCGCCAGTATACTCTCCAAGGTATTCATGCTTCCCAACACTATTCTGGAGGATGTTGAACAGATTACATCAGTAAGAGGAAAAAAAAAACCCCACAGCAACATCAATTTTATAGTTACCTACTTACCTTTAAGAAGGCTCCCCAGCCAGATACATCAGACCTTCCAAGAAGAACCTGTAAACATATTGGATATAAGTTGCCATTATTGCAAACATAAGAATTGAAAGGAACACCAACTGAAAGGTTAATAATACAAAAGAACAGAGAAAAAAAAATACTAAGCGTTACATTGCAAGAAGGGAGACCGAATCCATGCTTATCCACATTCCAATGGGGCCATCCACAATGGGATGAAAACAAATGGTTTTTCCCCAGTTCCCAACCTAACTTTCGTTGGATCATTAAATAACATTGTCTTTCATCAGGATTTGTCTACAAAGTGTGAGATGCCTAAAAAAAAAAAGAATTTTAAATGCTGGAACATGGCTAAATTTCCAATAAGATTTGTATTTCTCAACTTGATCTCAACCAGTTCTCTTAATTATTAAGAAATAAAGGTCTTACTATATTGTATGTTTCGATGAAAAAAGATTTTTTTTCAGAAATTAAGAAATGCACAAGTCTCAATATCTCAGTGCAAACCATTAGATGGAAAAAGACAGAAAATTACCCTTTGCTGCTGTTTCAGAAGAAGTTTCATATTTCTACATTCATAATTATCACCTCTTTGCCTAGGAATCCCAAGAGTGCCATCACCACAGCTGCAAACAATAGAATTCAGGACCCAAAATGGCAGAAAGTATTGTGGCATACAGATACAACATATAGATTTGTTAATATCATAAGAAACTACCCATCAAGCAATTAAATTTCATTAATAAAAGAGGCAAAAACTCCCAAGAACACAAGTGGAACCAATTTTCTTTAGAATCCATGTTATTTATTTTTTACTCTTTTTTGTACAAGAGGAGAGTCAAACTGGCGAACCTTTACCCAAATCCCCAACCACCTGAGCTAACCTCAGGTGGCATCCCCATATGTTATTTGGACCCCATCATTAAGAGGGAAAAGTGAGAAATTTCTAGTAGATAAGCCAAAGCAAATTGCCAACTCATCAAGCTTACAGTTGGCTAACCAAACAATCAATTCAACAAATGACATGACGACTAAATTTACTAAGGTAACAAATTAGGATGAAGATGTTTATTTTTTGGTTAAGAAAATGTGAGGAAATATTACCCTATTCTAAGGTCTAAGACAGGCCATAAGTCTCAATAAAAGTTTACAGAACATATACATGGAGCTATGTTGACTTACGTACGTCTCGTTGACCAAACGATTAGGTATACCATGCCACGTATCATCCCTTCTGAGGAGAGATAAAGAAAAAGAAAAGATATAGCGATCATGCCGTAAGACCTTGCTTGTTCGTTTCTACTTGACGTGCTAATAGCAGGAATCAAACCCACACCTCATAATTCATATCATTTTGACAACTTCTATCTCTTTATTCTTGAACTACTTTGTGCCATTATCAAGATCTCTTCAAAGTAGTATGAATATATACAAGAATACAAGCATGATAATGGCACAAAGTAGTTCAAGAATACTACTTTCATGATAATTGCAAAACATATGGTTGGATATATGAATTGGATGTGAAGAATAGAAAAATAGAAGTTATTTGGCTATTTGTTTCTTTCATTACCACAAAATGAAGTTTTCATTAGAGAGCATGCGTCAGATAAGCCTTGATTCCAATAAACTGTAAACATTCTTAAAAGAAACGAATGACCAAATAACTTCTATTTTTCTATTCTTCACATCCAATTCATATATTCAACCATATGTTTTGCAATGCTGCTAACATGATGTGGAAGATGAACATACCCGATGAAAAGCTGAATTCCATGCTTGCAGGAGAGAATTTGGAGAGGATCCACAACTTGCAATACCCTTAGCCCCTCAAGAGAGAATGTGGAGTGTGTGTGGAGAATGAAGGGGTAATACCCCTATATATAGTGAAAAAATAGGGTTTCAAGATTAAATTAAACATTAATTTAATTATTTCTCTCTTCAGTCAGTATTGTGATAGGAAACTAACTGACTACATAATAGGCTGCAAGTTGGGGCCTCTACCCAACGGGCGTGTAAGTAATTAATCTGACCTATCACAGATTATTCACATTTAATCAGGTCCCAATCCATTATAAGTTTAGTGCTGGATCAAGACTGAGTACTTAATTTAATTCTGTATTTGGACTAATTTATTAATTAATGATAATCCACATAAATTAATTCAACAATCTCCCACTTGGATAGCATTAATCAATTATTAGGACAAATAACAGAATAACAAAATTTTAGAAAATATTAAGTAATCAGTATACACTAAATATCAAAAAAACAAAGAAGTAAAATATTAACACAAGATCATTGAATCCGATAGGGAAACAAATAATATATTCAATCATAAATAATGTCTCAACATCTGAACATAATGGAATACATAAATGGACTTTAACCATTTAAAGATGTCAATATTACATCAAAAGTGTCTCTTAAAGACACAACTCAGACTCCCACTAGACCAAGGTATCATCAAAAGTTTTAACAAGACCCATATGAATTACATGATTTTGAAATACTCTTACTGGTAGGCCTTTGGTCAACAAATTTGCTAGCATTTGTTCACTAGAGATATGAACCAAATGAGTCTGAAATTCAGAAATAAGACAATACAAAATCACTGAATCCAATAGGGAAACAAAATTTGGTCCTTTAACCATAGCTCAAAAAAGAAACCACACAGGATCATTGAATCCGATAGGGAAACAAATGATATAATGTTTCAATATCTGAACGGAACAAAGTTACATAGATGATCTCAAAACCAACATAAAATTTAGACTCCCACTAAACCAAGGCTACATAAAAAATTTAACAAGACCCATATGAGTTACATGATTTTGAAATACTCTTATGGGTAGGCCTTGGTTAATGAATTCGCTAGCATATGTTCACCAAAAATGTGAACCACACGAGTCTAAAATTCAACAATCTTCTCTCTAACAAACAGAAGTTTAATATCAAAATGTTTAGTACGACCGAAATTCCTATGATTTTGAGAGAAGTACACGGCAGACGAACTATCGCAATAAATAGTTAGAGGTCGTGATATAGAATCAACAAAATGCATGCCATAAATTAGTTTCCTCTACCATATGGCCTAATAAATGGCCCCACAACAAACGATATTCTCTGCTTTCATAGTTGAGGTAGCTGTGAGTGTCTGTTTAATATTCTTTCACAAAACAGCTCATCCAGACATCATAAAGATGTATCCAAAAGTGGATTTACAATCATCCACACAAGATGCATAGTCTGAATCCGTGTACCCCACAATTTCAAATGGATCAGACTTTCTAAAAGTCAACATATGGTGTTTTGTATCTTGCAGGTATTTCATAACCTTCTTTGCAGCTCTCCAATGATCCTTGCCAGTATCACTCAAGTATCTACCAAGCACACTGATAGCAAATGATATGTCCGGACGAGTTCATACTTGAGCATATATTAAGCTGCCACCAGCAGAAACGTATAAAATACTGCTCATCTCAGTCCTCTCAACATCATTTTGAGGACACTGTAATTTGGACAACCTTTTACTTTTCTGAATAGGTGCAGCACAAGGAGTACAAGAGTGCATATTAAATCTTTTTAGTACTCGATCAATATAGTTTGTCTGAGACAAACTAAAAATACCACGAGATCTATCACGATGGATCTAAATCCCAAGAACAAAGGAGGCCTCTCCAAGGTTTTTCATATCGAAGTGGCATGAGAGCATATGTTTTGTCTCATTCAAAAAGTTCACAGAATTGTTGACTAAAAGGATGCCATCAATATAGAGTACAAGAATTAAAATTGCTCTTATCAAATTTCTGATAAACGCATTGATCTGAAACATTTTTAATGAACTCAAGTGAGGTAACAACCTCATCAAACTTCAAATACCACTGCCTAGAAGCTTGTTTCAGCCCATAGATGGATCGATTCAATTTGCACACCAAGTGCTCTTTCTTTATTCAAATAAACCATCTAGCTGAATCATATAATCTTCTTCAGACAAGCTTCCATTCAGAAATGCAATTTTGACATCCATCTGGCCAAGTTCGAGATTAAATTGAGCAACAAGGGCTATAACAACTCTAAAGGTATTCTTTGTAGATACTGGTGAGAAGGTTTCTGTGTAATCAATACCTTCTCTCTGATTATAGCTCTTGACTACAAGTCTGACCTTATATCTTTCAATTTCACTAACTGCCCCTCGTTTGGTCTTAAAGACCTATTTACAACCAACTAATTTACACCCTTCTGGTAATTCAGCAAGTTCCCAAACATGATTGCGATACATGGAGGCTATCTCATCAGTCATGGCCTTCAACCAATCAGACAAATAAGGGCTTGACATTGCTCCTTAAAAGAAACAGGATCTGTGTCATCAACAACATCTGATTCGTACTCTTGTAAATAAACAATGTAATTATCGAGAATTGTTAGTCTACGCATTCTCTGAGACCGTCTCAACTGAATGATTGGTTCCTCAAAATTTTCTATAGGTAATTTCTCATTACCATCAACTGAGTTTTTAAATAATTTCATTTCTATCAAATTGATCAACTACTGATAGAGGTGACAAAATAGGCATGGGCAAAACGGTATTTTTCTCACGCAGATCAATAGTTATAGGTACTTGACTCCCACTATCCAAATCATCCTCAAAATAAAATGCTCTATTAGATTCGATGACTTTGGTAGTGTGAGTAGGGCAATAAAATCTACAACCTCTTGATCCTGTACAGTATCCAATAAAAAATCCACTAATGGTTCTTGAATCAAGTTTTTTAAGTTGAGGATTATATGGTCTCACTTCTGCTTTATAGCCCCATACATGAAAGTGTCTTAAGCTGGGCTTCTTACCAGAGAATAATTCATAAGGTGTCTTTGGTACAACTTTACTTGGAACTTGATTGAGAATGTATGGCGCAGTCTTCAAGGCATCACCCCACAAAAATTCTGATAAGGAAGAGTGACTGATCATATCTATTAAAGTCCGGTTACGCCTTTCTGTAACTCCATTTTGCTGAGGGGTGTCAGGTATTGTATACTGAGCCTCTATACCATGCTCTTGCAGGAATAGAGCAAATGGCCCAAGATTTTGAGAGGCTAAGGGTATTGTAAGTTGTGAATAGGGGTTAATCCCTTCACTATATATAGGGGTATTACCCCTTCATTCTCCACATTCTCTCTTGAAAGGCTAAGGGTATTGCAAGTTGTGGATCCTCTCCTGCAAGCATGGAATTCATCTCTTCATCAGGTATGTTCATCTTCCACATCATGCTAGCAATTAGTATCAGAGCCTAGGTTAGGATTTGATGAATGGTATGCTAGAAAATCATAAATTTGTGTTGGCTACGTTTTTAGCATATATATTGAACAAATTGGTTTCGGATTTTAGTTTGTCCGATGTTAGATTAATGATCCGTATCATCAATTGCCAAAGAAATCAAGAAAATTTCATGAAATTGAACCTATTTTCGTAGATTTAAACTCAATTTGGGATCTTTCATTTTGTCCGATAAAATCCAAAATTGATAGAGGGATTATGCTTGGAATGATCACATGATGATAATATGTAAAAATCGTGGTTTGAATCTACCCAAAATCAAGCAAATCATCAGATCAATTGGGCGCGTTTTTCCTTCGATTTTCTTGGCTCGATCTATTGTTTTGGCTCCATCAAACTCGAAATTTGTTTGGGGATATAGTTTATCGTGAGTATTAGTATAATATACATAAAAATCACGGCTTCTAATGGAGTAAAATGGGAGAACCGAAATCGGGTTCATTGCAGATCAAAACGACCCGGTTACCAGTCTTCCGGATAAGGAAGACAACCCTGAACGTCGAATCCCACGCGCAAGACCTTGTGCATGTGGCGCGTGACAAATCGAAGGAAAAATGCGCCCAATTGATCTGATGATTTGCTCGGTTTTGGGCAGATTCGAACCACGATTTTTACATATTATCATCATGTGATCATTCCAAGCATAATCCCTCTATCAATTTTGGATTTTATCGGACAAAATGAAAGATCCCAAATTGAGTTTAAATCTGCGAAAATAGGTTCAATTTCATGAAATTTTCCTGATTTCTTTGGCAATTGATGATACGGATCGTTAATCTAACATCAGACAAACTAAAATCCGAAACCAATTTGTTCAATATATATGCTAAAAACGCAGTCAACACAAATTTATGATTTTCTAGCATAACATTCATTAAATCCTAACCTAGACTCTGATACCAATTGCTAACATGATGTGAGAGATGAACATACCTGATAAAGAGCTGAATTCCATGCTTGCAGGAGAGAATTTGGAGAGGATCCACAACTTGCAATACCCTTAGGCCCTCAAGAGAGAATGTAGAGTGTGTATGGAGAATGAAGGGGTAATACCCCTATATATAGTGAAAAAATAGGGTTTCAAGATTAAATTAAACATTAATTTAATCATTTTTCTCTTCAGTCAGTATTGTGATAAGAAATTAACTGACTATATAATGGTTACAAGTTGGGGCCTCTACCCAACGGGCGTGTAAGTAATTAATTTTGCCTATCACAAATTATTCACATTTAATCAGCTCTCAATCCATTATAAGTTTAGTGCTGGGCCAAGACTGATTATTTAATTTAATTCTGTATTTGGATTAATTTATTAATTAATGGTAATCCACATAAATTAATTCAACAAATACTGCCTCGCCCATCGCCTCTACCGTTTTTCTTCTGTATTGTTTTCGTTTTTAATTTTCTCTCAAGTCTTTTTACTCCTATACAACGCATCAATTACAAGTTTGTAAGATAACTTTTTTTAATGAATATGAGAGAATATATCATGCAACACAACTATGACACGATATAGTTAGAATCTAAATACAAAAGGTATGACAGTAAAATGCTACACATAAAATCATAAACAAAAAATCTCACCTGACCCAACAATTTCTACAAACATCCGGATCACATTCCCTATCTGCAGCAAAGCATGGACACTGACGGCTTCTGCATTGACTCTTAGCACAATGACAGCCACGAAATCGATTCTTGCAACTCTTGGGGCATCTTCAGGCACAAAAGAAAGTACCAGTTAATGATTATTCGATGAATATTGCTGGCAGGCAGGCATGCCACAGGAATAATGCAATTTATCTGTGTCAGCAATGACTAATATCTAGATTTCCTCTAACTGAGGCATGTGGACACTGGACAACTATTAATTATTAAATTACACTACTCTTTTTTTTTTTTTTGGTTCTATTTGGATAAGGTTAAAAGCTTACCCACAGTATTTCTCACAGCAGGTTACATTTTGAAGACAAGGACACTGCTTTCCACAAGCTGATTGGCAACCACAAGGATTATACTGACGACAGGGCTGGTCCTTTCTCTCTGTAATCCTTTTCCTAATTGAATGATAAGCGGCAGATTTCCAGGTATACTTCAAGCGACGGACTCTTCCTCTTCTACGTAGAAATCTTGATCTTCGTCTTAGTTCATTGTTACCCTTAAATTCATTTTACCAACACTTGTTAGGGTAAGTAGCGTATGCAGCCAAGTGCAAAGCACAAAATTGCACTTAATATAGTTGCATTAAAATCAACCTTGGAATAGCCTTCCAGAAGGGAATTTGCAGCTTCACCAACAGGACCTGACATCTTTCCCTCCTTGCGATTTATGTACTGGAAAACCTCCCAACAAGTCTTCAGACCATTTAAGAGATTCCTGGCTATTAAACAGCTGCCATAAAAACAGAAAATTCCACTTATCCAATATTTAACAGTTACGAATGGAAATTTTCATGTCTAAAGCTATTGCAGGATCATTCAGCCACCCCAACAGAGTCAACGCGAGTGGGTAAGTTGAACATAAATAGATATCAGAGAAGGCATAAGAGGGCAGAATGAAACTTTCAAATCTAAATGTGAGTAAACCAGATATTGACCCTTATCACAAGTGAATAAGATAAAAAAGAACGGCACCCTTACAAGATGGCAAAAAAATAAAAACAAAACTATGGGCAAGGTTGAACAGAATAATTCCAAATTGTAGACATCTATTCCTCATAAAGGGACAAGAACCAGGCTTATATCCAGATTAACGCTAGCATTAGTGATCACTCATGTTTATTTCTCACATCAGCATAAATTAGTAACTACGATTTTCATAAAGAAAAGTACATGTATCTCTAATCCAAACATGTCAAAAGCATATACTGACCTGTTGCTACCAAATATTTCCACCCCCTTCTCTAGAAGCCCTTTTTCAAGAGCTTTCCATGATTTATTATTGGTGAGTTCTTGTTTGCATAAATTCTCATCTACACACTCTTCTTTCCTCGAGTTGTCATCACTACTAATGACAGGGGGGTCAGTAACTATCTCATTTGATGAACGATCAAGAACTTCACCCTGCATTATATTAAGATTGTTAAGAATTAGAACCCCATCAATCCATCCTTTCTAGACTTTCCAGTGACTAGAAATTTGACGTCTTTATGTTAAGAAAAACTTGTTTATTAATTATCTTGGCAAGAGTTATATGTTAAATTAAGTCAGTTAAACAAAGAACATCACTCACAATGGAATCAGAATCAGAAGCCACAGTTTTCTTCTGCCTCTTCTGCATGCAAACTAGAACACGTTCTGCCACTCGCTTACTGTTCCTCTTACCAATTCCACGTTTCCCCGCAGGTTTAGTTTTAGGTGGTGTTAACTGGGAAGCTGAAGCAGTATAATGTCCAGGACCAATCTCTGAGTCACTACTCTCAAATATGTTCCTTGCATTAGAGGTAGCACTTTCAATCTGTCTACACCTCATCCGCCGTCTAGCAGATGGACCACACAACTTCTTCCTAGCTGAAGTTTGCACCCCAGCACCACCAGGGCATTTCTCTTCAACATCACCCTGGGCAGAAGACGTCACTTTGGCAAATCTTTCAGACTTCAATACCTAAAATAAGTCAAATTTAAGCAACTTATGTAGATCAATACGGAAACTTCACAGATAGATCCCTGAAAACAATCTAAATGCCTACCGATAGAAAACAATTTGGTCCACATGGTGCGTTTACAGCATCAGGAGGGATCCACATAGGTTGTTTCTCAGCCTGTTATTGTACCGAGTTAAGAGATATTCAAGTACAAGCATAAGAAATAACCTATAAATAGAACTTACAGGGAAAACAAAATCCTGTGAACATCCATGTAATCTGCAATCAAAAACCTGCAAAGGGAAATTAAAAAGAAAACAAATGAGATAACAAAAGTTTAAGAAACTGCATGCTATGCAGTGGATGGGCTTGAGCTTACAAGACATCGTCGACAAAAAAGGTTGTCAAAAGAATCAAGAGCTGCTTCAAGATCCTTTTCCAGAAAAGAAGGTCCACTTTGAGAACTCTTTTCAGCATCCCCATTCTTAGAACCCCGACCAGGAATGTCTTCATGACTAAGAACTTCATATCTTGCCTGTATAAGATGTTTGACCGTGTTTCATATCTCTGTAAAGCCAGCACAAAGCAAATGGGAAATGGCTGGACAGAAGCTTACACTGACCGGTTTTCATCAGGGTAATCGAAAGAGAGATGGTGGAAGTAGAAATGACATAAGAGAACAGTACCAACTACCAATAACCATACCTCCACTTCACAAATGTTTCTAGAAAAACACTGGGCCAGTGATTCCAGAACAAGATCAGACAAACCAAATTCCTTGACAATCATGCTGTAAAGTTAAACACAAATCATGAAACCCACAAAGCTGTCTCTCATACAGCAAAATAATGACAATATCCAACACCACGCAACAAAATAGTTGAACACTATAATTCATAAGTACATAAGAACAATGAAAAATTAAAAGAAATCCTTTAGAATCTAAACAACAGCAGGAGAGTTGAAAACTAAACAAACTGTTATGCCTCAGTTGAAGCATAGAGATCTTTTAACTAGATAAACCAAGCATATGATCTTTTCCATTAAAGTGTTGTAATATAAATTTAATTAACCAATAACATTGTAATGAAAGAAATAATATGGATGCAAAGAGATTGAATGATAAAATGAAGCAAGCATAGGCTAGTTTCTTTTTCCAATAAAGGATTAAAGTACACATTTAACTGACCAAGGATCTTGTTTCTATGCTTCAAAAGCTTTACAAGAACACAAAATTTACTGCCAAACCATCTTGTCAGAAGCTTCTCTTTTAGTAAACTCAAAGATGATGGACATGCTTGTATAAATATGATCTGATGTAAAATTAAGAGCAATAGAATATAGTAAATTCACATTATACTTCAGAAACAGTTAGCAATTGAAAAGGAGAGAATAAGGGGGAATTATTAAGATCTTCAGTCACATGCTATAAAGGAAGAGTAATCATCAGAACAGAGTAAGTTGCAGCAATAGCCAGGGTTGTGACCGGGCCATATGAGGATGAAAAGGCTTAGCTTTATATTAGCACACATAATATATAAACAAAGATCCACCTTGAGGATGATGAAACGGTAAGATTGAGAGATGCCCCAAAGGGCATAAAGATAGGAATGCAGACTAGTAAACAGTTGAAAAACCAGACTAGAGTTAAAAATCAAATCAAGTGATAAAAAAATAAGACAAACCCACAGATGGCAGCTGCTAGCCCATAAATATTTTCACTGGAAAATACGTACAAGAGATAAGGACATCTTTCAAAGCATGATTTGAACATCTTCCTACCCAACCAAAGACTTAGTGCCCGTTTGGTACGCTGGAATGGAAAGGAATCTGAGATAGAAAGTAGGATTCCACTGTTTGGTATGATGGAATGGATGGAATGGAGCATTCCATGGAATGCTCCATTCCATCATATGATGAAATATGGATTCCTTCCAATAATGGATGGAATCCACGATTCCATCATAAAATAATGCTAACTTCAAATTTTTTGTATTAAAATAATTTAATTTAATTATTAAAAAAATTAATTTGATTATATTTTGTAAAAATTAATTTGTAAGAATTTTTTTAAAAAAAATTATTTTTTTTAAAATTTTTTTATTTAAAAAAATTAATTTAATTATTTTATATTAAAATTAATTTAATCATTTTGTTTATCTTATCTTTTTATTCTTTTAATTTCTATTAATTAAATAATAAAATATTACATTACCTAATTCTTTTCATTGCATACCAAACAAGGTAATGACATTCTATTCTCTTTTCCATTCCCTCTTCCTTTCTTCTTTCCATTCCACTGAAATTTATTCCAACGTACCAAACGGGCACTTAGTCATTAAATAATACAAAGAAGCTCACACATAATTGAAACCAATCCACAGGCACTGCACAATAGCAAAACGTTATTGCAATTTACTTGGGGGGAGATCCAAAAAAAAAAAGTGAAAAAATGCAATAGTAGTTTACTAAGTTATACAAACCGCAGTATATAATCTTCTGATTCGACAAAATCTCTTTTTTCTTCTTCCTCTATTATTTCCTCCTCACTATCACTGCAAATAAGTGCTTCTCCACCATTTTGATCATAATAAATTCTCCTTCGACCTAATACTGACTGATCCTCTGTCATTCTTTGATTTCTGCACCAGAATTGACACAAGTAACACAAGTAACAAATTTCTTCAAAAGATCAATTTCATGTGCACAAAATCACATATTGAAAAGTTGAAAAAAAATATCAGTGCCATGTGGAAATTAAAAAGTGTAGAGAGGAAGACGCTTTCTTGAGTGTTTGAGAAAGAAAACGAAGATGAAATCCAAGGATAGATTAAAGATTCTTTAAATACTGTCTCTGCTCTTATTTTCTTTTATTTGTATGCATACAAACCTCAGGGGTTAGATTGACAAATAGGTGCAGATATAAGTTATAATTCAGTCTATTAAACAAATTAACCATTAATAGAAAAGCACAAAAAAGGACTGGATTCTTGCAAGCTGAGAAAGGAAAATACAGAGTATATCAACAAACCTGTCCAGAAAAATCCATGTAGTGTAAGGAGGTAATCTTTTTACTTCAGGTATTTTGACAGGGCGAATAGCATTCTTTACAGCAACATTAGACCCTAGAAGAACTGCTGTAGAACCATGGTTATCTTCATGATAGCAATTACTCTCCGTATCTTCTTTACTTGCATGAATGCCATTGTGCGTATCAATTGCATCTTTTTGCCTCCTTGTCAGTAGATTCATACTTCTCTGTGTATCAGTAATGCTGCAGGTTCTTCTTTCCATTGATAATACATAGAGATGGTTTGTGACACCAACCATCTTCACTCTATTTTCTTCCATTGTTTTCTGATATACAAATGCATGTACATTTAATGTGTCACTGAGTGATGATTAATAACCAAAAAGTCCAAATAAACTCAATGATGAATTACAACCACGGGTAAGTTATTGAACCTTTATAGAAATACCCCGCTTAGCAGCAACTTGTTTCTTCAAAGTATCGATAACTAATGATACATCCTTGAGAGCAGGACCAATGTCTTGCTCCTTCATTACCTGCATCAAAACAAGAAATTTAATATACTTACAATTACGCTATGAAAAATAAAACAATTCAGATAAATCTACCAGCCACACCCAACATGGTGAGATTGCAGAAGGTAATTCCAGAAAAAGAAATAGTAGACTCATTGAGCATAGGACGACCAATGCACAGATTCTAACTCAATAACCATAATTTGTTGAATTAATTTATGTGGATTAGCATTAATTAATAAATTAGTTTAAATACAAAATTAATTAAGTAATCAGTCTTGACCCAGCACTAAACTTATAATAGATTGGAACCTGGTTAAATGTAAATAATCTGTGATAAGTCAGATTAATTACTGACAAGTCCGTTGGGTAGAGGCCCCAACTTGCAGCTCGTTACGTAGTCAGTGAGTTTCTTATCACAATACTGACTAAAGAGAGACAGGATTAAAATATTATTTTAATCCTGAAACCCTAATTTTTTTTTTATATAAAGGGTGCTTCCTCTCTTCATAAATTACAGATAGATTTCATATTCTCTCTGAGGGCTAGGGTATTGCAAGTTGTATTCCTCTCCTTTTCTCTTCAGCAATGGATTTCAGTTATTCATCAGGTATGTTCATCTCCCACATCATGTTAGCAATTGGTATCAGAGCTCAAGTTAGGATGGATCTGATGAATTGTATGCTAAAGAAAAACCCTAAATTTGTTGGCTGCGTTTTTTAGCATATATTGAACAAATTGATTTCGGATTTTGCTTTATCTGATGTTAGATTAATGATCTGTATCATCAATTGCTGAAGAAATCAAGGAAAATTGCATGAAATTGAACCTATTTTCGCGGATTTAAACTCAATTTGGGATCTTTTATTTTGTCCGATAAAATCCAAAATTGAAAAAGGGATTATGTTTAGAATCATCACATGATGATAATATATGAAAATTGTGGTTCGAATCTGCTTCAAACCGAGCGTATAAGCAGATCTATATGGCGCGATTTTCTTCAGATTTTCGTGGCCCGATCTGTAAATTTTACTGGATAAAACACAAAATTTCTTTGGGGATAATGTTTCTCGGCCAACCTAGAATAATATACATGAAAATCGGGTCTTTTAATTGAGTAAAATGGAAGAACAAAAACCGGGTCGTTCGCGGGTCGAAACGACCTGGTTTCAGGCAATCGGGCGAGGAAGACAACCTCACTCGGCGAGGCCCACGCGCAGGCTAAGGCGTGTGTGCCGCGTGAGTAACCGTATGGAATTGAAAATTTCTGGATTTTTTATTCTTAAATTTTTATGTTTTATTTAAGAATTTTTTATTTCCATTATATATTTTCTTTTAATTATACAGAAATTAATTCAGTATTTTAGATACTGTACTCTCGGGTTCTGAACCCTAAAAATTTTGTATATGTTATTTTGCATTTTTGTGACATATATATGTTGGGTACTCTCTCTGGTAACATGTGTTGATCATACAATAAATTTTGAATCTTAATCTTGAATTAAAACAATATATTTTGAATTAAATTGTTATAATTTTGTAGAATATGCAATATTATATTGTTAAATACTAAAAGTTATGTTGTTATTTTGTATAATTATAAGCTTGCTTATCGTGAGCATAATTATACAAAATCTTGTGAATTAAATACATCTTATATTAAATTGATGTGTTTTGTAAATTATGCAATGATGGATTATTATATGGCTGCAAATATAATGTTGTTTTGTATAATTATAAACTTGCATATCGTGAGTATAGTTATGCAAAACTTTATGGGATCAAATAATTTGAATTCTTTCAGAATTTAAATGTATATATATAATTTGATAATGGACATGCCCTATCGGTGTGACATTGTTAAAATATATTTTGTGTTGATCCAATTTATCATGAGCCTGTTAGTAGTAAATATATTTAATGTTTCAATATCTGTTGTACCCTATCGGTATGGAGGTATTAAGTACATTCTTGTGTTAATCCTTCTATGAGCCAAATAATTATGATATGCAATGAGTTTTCTTGGTTTATTGTAATCTGGGACCCTTAGGCGGGATTATAATGAACAATCTTGTGAATGTAGTTGCATAAGCTGAGTTTTGGAGGAAACCTTGTCTTATAATTATGTTGCACATACATAATTAATGTTTCCTAATTATATTCTCTCAGTTTTTGTACCCATGCAACTATTATCAGTGAAAACTCTTAATGGGACTAATTATAACGACTGAAAAGAGTCCCTGGACACATATTTGGTTTTGGCCAAATAAGATTTGACTCTTAGGAAGGCAAGATCGGTAGATCTTGCTGTAAATTCTACTGCTACTGAGAAAACTTACCATATAAAATGGTATGACTCCAACAGATTATATCTGATGGTGATGAAGTACACTATAGATAAGACCATCAGACAGAGCACTCAAGATAATAATATAGCTATTGATTTCTTGAGAGCTGTTGGAGAGAAATTTAAAAAATTTGATAAGACCCAAAAAGCCTATTACTTGTCTTTGTTGGACACTACTTATTATGATGGAGTGTCATGTGTCCGAGAACACATTATGAAACTTGTGAATTATTTCAACAAGCTGAAGTCCTATAATATTGATTTGAAAGAGAGTTATTTAGTGTGGCGCATTCTGAAATTCTCCCATCTCAATACGGAGTCCTAAGCACTGCTTGCAATTCTTAAGAAGGAAAATGTCATTCGAAGGGAGAGGTTGTTATATTGCCATATCGAACAAAAGAATGAGAGTACTGTTCAAGGAGAGGGAATATTGTGAAGTCCTGAATATGATCCTTTGTTCGAGGGGAGAATTATTGGTAGGAATGTGAACAAATTATTGGTAGGAATGCAAACAAAGTCTCACATGATTAGATATTGATGCAAACAAATTATTGGTAGGAATGCGAACAAAGTCTCACATTACTAGATATTGAGAAATCTAAATCATTGGAAACCTTTAAAACTTTCAAAAGGGCAGTTGAGTTGAAAACTGGCAAGACTATCAAATGTGTCAGATCAAATAGGGGAGGCGAGTATTATGGAAGGTACACTAAGGCAGGCCGAAATCCTGGCCCATTTGCTCTATTCCTGCAAGAGCATGGTATAGAGGCTCAGTATACTATGCTTGGTACCCCTCAGCAGAATGGAGTGGCAGAAAAGCATAATCATACTCTGATGGATATGGTCAGGAGTATGATTAGTCACTCTTCTTTACCAGAATTTCTGTGGGGGCAATGCCTTGAAAACTACAGCATACATTCTAAATCAAGTTCCAAGTAAGACTGTACCAAAAACTCCTTACGAATTATTCTCTAGTAAGAAGCTCAGCTTAAAGCACTTTTATGTATGGGGATGTAAGGCAGAGGTGAGACCGTATAATCCTCAGATCAAGAAACTTGATTCAAGAACTACTAGAGTCATCGAATCTGATCAAGCATTTTATTTTGAGGATGACTTGGATAGTAGGAGTCAAGTACATAGAACTATTGATCTACGTAAGAAAAAATACCATTTTACCCATGCCTATTTTGTCACCTCTATCAGTAGTTGATCAATCTGATAGAAATGAAGTTATTCAGAACCCAGTTGATGGTAATGAGGAATTACCTATAGACAATTTTGAGGAATCAGTCATTCAGTTGAGACGGTCTCAGAGAATGCGTAGACAAGCAATTCCCGATGATTACATTGTTTATTTGAAGGAGTACGAATCAGATGTTGTTGATGACATAGATCCTGTTTCTTTTAAGGAAGCAATGTCAAACCCTTATTCGTCCGATTGGTTGAAGGCCATTACTGATGAGATAACCTCCATGTATCACAACAATGTTTGGGAACTTGCTGAATTACCAGAAGGGTGTAAACCAATTGGTTGTAAATGGGTCTTTAAGACCAAACGAGGGGCAGCTGGTGAAATTGAAAAATATAAGGCCAAACATGTAGCCAATGGCTATAATCAGAGAGAAAGTATTGATTACACAGAGACCTTCTCACCAGTATCTACAAAGGATGCCTTTAGATTCGTTATGGCCCTTGTTACTCAATTTGATCTTGAACTTGGTCAGATGGATGTCAAAACTGCTTTTCTGAATGGAAGCTTGTCTGAAGAAGTTTATATGATTCAACCTGATGGCTTTGTTGAATCAGGGAAAGAGCACTTACTGTGCAAATTGAATCGATCCATCTATGGGCTGAAACAAGCTTCTAGGCAGTGGTATCTGAAGTTTGATGAGGTTGTCACCTCACTTGGGTTCATTGAAAATGCTTCAGATCAATGCATTTATCAGAAATTTGATGGGAGCAATTTTATCATTCTTGTGCTCTATGTTGATGACATTCTTCTAGCCAGCAATTCTGTGAGTTTTCTGAATGAGACAAAACATATGCTCTCATGCCACTTTGATATGAAAGACCTTGGAGAGGCCTTCTTCGTTCTTGGGATTCAAATCTATCGTGATAGGTCTCGTGGCATTCTTGGTTTGTCTCAGGCAACCTATATTGATCGAGTACTGAAAAGATTTAATATGCATTCTTGTACTCTTTGTGCTACACCTATTTAGAAAGGTGAAAGGTTGTTCAAATCACAGTGTCCTCAAAACGATGTTGAGAGGACTGAGATGAGCAATATTCCATATGTTTCTGCTGTTGGCAGCTTAATGTATGCTCAGGTATGCACTCGTTCGGACATAGCATTTGCTATCAGTGTGCTTGGTAGATACTTGAGTGATCCTGGCAAGGATCATTGGAGAGCTGCAAAGAAGGTCATGAAATACCTACAAGGTACAAAATATCATATGTTGACCTTTAGAAAGTCTGATCTATTTGAAATTGTGGGGTATACGGATTCAGACTATGCATCTTGTGTGGATAATCGTAAATCTACTTCTGAATACATCTTATGATGTTTGGAGGAGTTGTTTCGTGAAAGAGTGTCAACCAGACGCTCACAGCTACCTCAACTGCGGAAGCAGAGAACGTCGCTTGTTGTGAGGCCAATTGTCAGGCCATATGGTTGAGGAAACTAAATTTATGGCATGCATTTTGTTGATTCTATATCACGACTTCTAACCATTTATTGCGATAGTTCGTCTGCCATGTACTTCTCTCAAAGTCACAGAAATTTTGGTCGTACTAAACATTTTTTGATGTTAAGCTCCTGTTTGTTAGAGAGAAGATTGTTGAATTTCAGACTCGTGTGGTTCACATTCTTGGTGAACATATGATAGCGAATCCATTAACCAAGGTCTACCCATAAGAGTATTCAAAATCATGGAACTCATATGGGTGTTGTTAAATCTTTTGATGTAAACTTGATTTAGTGGGAGTCTGAATTTTATGTTGGTTCTGTGACCATTTATGTAATTTTGTTCAATTCAGACATCGAAACATTATATAATTTGTTTCTCTATCGGATTCAATGATCTTGTGTGGTTTCTTTTCTGAGCTATGGTTGAAAGACCAAATTTGTATTTTATTCTATTCGGTTTTGAGACTCTGTGTATTTAATATCACTTGTTTCCCTATCGGATTCAGTGATTTTGTATTGTCTCATTTTTGAATTTCAAACTCATTTGGTTCATATCTCTAGTGAACAAATGCTAGCAAATTTGTTGACCAAAGGCCTACCCGTAAGAGTATTTCAAAATCATGTAACTCATATAGGTCTTGTTAAAACTTTTGATGATGCCTTGGTCTAGTGGGAGTCTGAGTTGTGTCTTTAAGAGACACTTTTGATGTAATATTGACATCTTTGCATGGTTAAAGTCCATTTATGTATTCCCTTATATTCAGATGTTGAGACATTATTTATGATTGAATATATCATTTGTTTCCCTATCGGATTCAATGATCTTGTGTTAATGTTTCACTTCTGAATTTTGTTGGTGTTTAGTGTATACTGATTACTTAATATTTTCTGAAATTTTGTTATTCTGTTATTTGTCCTAATAATTGATTAATGCTATCCAAGTGGGAAATTGTTGAATTAATTTATGTGAATTAACATTAATTAATAAATTAGTCCAAATACAGAATTAATTAAGTAATCAGTCTTGACTCAGCACTGAACTTATAATGAATTGGAATCTGGTTAAATGTAAATAATCTGTGATAAGTCAGATTAATTACTGACAAGCCCGTTACGTAGAGGCCTCAACTTGCAGCCCGTTACGTAGTCAGTGAATTTTCTATCATAATACTGACTAAAGAGAGACAGGATTAAAATATTATTTTAATCCTAAAACCCTAATTTTTTTTTTATATAAAGGGTGCTTCCTCCCTTCATAAATCACAGATAGATTTCATATTCTCTCTGAGGGCTAGGGTATTGCAAATTGTAATCCTCTCCTTTTCTCTTCAGCGATGAATTTTAGTTCTTCATTAGGTATGTTCATCTCCCACATCATGTTAGCATAATCTTCTGTGCCATATTAAAAATTCTTCTTCCAAATGTGGTGGTGAACCCTGCATTTCGAACTGGTGTTCAAATTCAACAAGTTCAGCTATTATGTTCTGTATTTTTTTATGACTACCCATCCTGATTTCATATCGCAGATGCATGTTAGGCACAATATCAAGGAAGTTAGAGGCATCATCAGTAGTGTAGCCTGTAACTTGATGAAAGTAACAATCTCTGCATATTTTATGACCAAAAGAACCGGGGACGAAAAGATATGTTTCAGGTGTCCACTGAATTACAGTACACTTCACCAAAACATGACAGTCACCCTAAATACCAAATAAGAGTGCCGCACCTCGAAAAAGCTGCACAATGCAGCGTCATATCCACCTATCTCAACAATCATTAAGTGCACTTGTCTACAACGGATTTTCATTGAGTTCTCATATTGAAAAATCTGCGAGTCTATATGAAGGAGCAGAAGCAAACCCAGAAAGGATACAAATTGAAAACATAATTAATTCAGGATCGAAATCAAAATGGGAACTACCATCGCAATAGGAAACGCGTAAATTACCACGAATTTCAACGAGGATAGGGGAATGAATGCATTCAAGAGAAACTAGAACGAATGAGAAAGCATACCGATGGGTGCTGGGGAGACTCTGATATATTTGCAGAGGCCGAAGGTAGAGGATTCGACGCCATTGACGTCGGCAATGCTCGTGAAGCCTATCGGGACCCAATTCGGCAATGGGAAATCGGAACAAGATCCGGTTCATGCAGGAGAAGGACGTTGAGATACGAGGAAGCGTTGAGGAGTGGAATTGGCGGGCCGAGTTGAAACCCTAGTAACGTCTCGATTTCTGAAATTGGTTTGACGTTTTCAGTTTTCCGCAGCTTTTGACGACACTTTTTTTTTTTTAATTTTATTTTTCAGTATTTTGTTGTGTTCGGAAAGTGACCGGAATGGGGGGGAACACAATTTTGAATTTTGCACTGTGGAAAACCTTATTCTCTCTTTTTATCTTTTTGTGTTAATCTATCTGTAATAGTGCAAATAAGTTCTATATTATTATATTATTAATTTTTTATTTTAAATAATTTTATATTATTTTAAATAATTTTATATTCTAACGTTGCAATTCTCAAAAATTTATTAAATAAATCTCGTAAATTATTTTTTATCTTTATATTTTATTTTAAATATTATTTTTAATAATAATATTTTAATATAAAATTTTTAATATAAATTTTAAAATAATAAATATGTAAATAAAATTTTTAAAATAATATAAATTTATTTTTAATAATATTAAATAAAAATAATAAAAAATTATTATTATTATTTAAACACCGTTACTTATAGAATCAACAGTACTTAAATTTTTATTAGTCATAATTCACTTTTTAAGTAAAATAGAAATTAAGCAATTTCTATTATAATTGTTTTTAATATCTTTTTTCTCCTTTTTAATTGGATTCCCCTTTCATTTATATTTTATTTATTTCTAAATTTGAACTCATACACTTTGAATATTTGAAGTTTATGGAACTCAAAAGTTGAAGAATTAAGAAGAAAGAGCTCAATGAATAAAATTCAATATGAAAAATCAATGGTTTTTACTCTTTACATTCTTCTTGAAAATTATATAATTTCATTGTAATTAATTAATTATTAATGTACATAATTTATTGAACTTTTTTTAAAAAAATTTACAGCATAGCTAATTTTAATATTGTGAACCTTTCTTTTATTAATGGATGAAGAAGATGCAAAGATCAGACAAGATTATATTCAAGGTCACAAAACTTGAAACATGTGCGACATCAGCCATGGAAGATGACTTTCATTACATGAATTTTCAGTCGTTAATTCTCGCGCCTATATACACCAACACCAGTAGCAAACACAAATACCACTCCAGTCTCTCTCCATTATTATTTTTTAATAAAAAAAACATATATATTTCCCTCTCTCAGTAGATACTAAGCAACACTGCGATTTATTAGAGGTGTTTTCTTTTTGGCAGTTCTCTTCTTTCTCCACATTAGTTTTTTCCACAAACTTCCACCTCCTCGTTTCTTAGCAGGTACGAGATCCAAAGAATTAACCATATCAGTGTCATCCTGGTTATTAAATCCTTTCAAAACTATAATCTTTTCCAGCGACTCTGTAAACCCAGGAATGGTGTTAGTACCAGAGTTGCCATTAACTGCTGTAGAAGTTTTAAGATCCTTGGCTTTAGTATCATCTTCAGCCAGCATCTGATCGAGTAGAGAAGAGCGATGTTTCGCCTTCATATCATTTTTGGGCACATGGCTTGGTTCCACATTCACGGTGGCGGCGATGACTTTGTCAAAAAGGGATGCATCATTTGGCGCAGCCAATGCCTTCAACTGCTTTCCAAGGTTATGGATGGTTTCTTGACACTCTGCCAACTTTTCTGAAGCAGCTGTTATCTCCCAGTCCTGCACAACAGACATGAATTAGCAAGCCAGTGAGCAATCAACTTGTTGAAGTTGAAGGTCAGATGAACTTACAGTTTGCAGTGGCTTCTCTTTCTGATTAATGTCATGGATAGAGCACTCCTTTGTAATGCTGAGAAGAATAACTTGATATGTGAGCATTCTCAAATAAGCAATTAAAAGCCAAATTCAAAAAATCATATTGCACAGGAACAAATATATAAAGGTTAAAGATTACTTGATACCTTTCAAGCTGGAGCTGTAGTTCAAGACATCTAGTCTCTAATTCTTCACAACAGTGGTTTTTGTTCTCCAGTTCCACTTCTAATGCCAAAACCTTGTGATGAGCCTCTTTTAATTCAGCTTCTGTAAGCTGAGTGTCAAGGTCTGCATTTACTGATTTGTGATTTTGTATTTGATCCTGAAGTGCTTCATTGCATTCTTTTAAGGTTTGTAACTCTATTCGCAAGTTGGCAGTAGTTTTCTCTGAATCCTGAAGTTGATTCATCAAGGATTTGATCCTATCAGTAGCTGATTCAAGCCTCCCTTCCAATATATCCTTTTCAGGTTCAGCAATGATCAATTTATCTTTGAATTCTTCCTTCTCAACATAATGAAGATCTCCAGTGTGAAGATCATGGCCATCTGAAGTAGTTACTGGAGGCAAACATGGCAACTGTTCTCTGGGAAGATGAAACTTATCTGCAACAGCAAAATGACTAATCATCCCAATCTCTGCTTCACTTTCACTTCGTGTCTCATCCCAATCAAATTGTTTTTTAATGGCATCCCTCATACTGGAAACATCCTGAAGTGAAAAGCAGTGATTCATAATCCAATCCAAAGCTGTTGTCAGTTCTCTAGCAAACTTTTCATGATCAGCGTTGCCATTCAGTAAATCGTAACAAACATGGAGAAATTGCTGTAAAACATTACTGAGTTCAGATGTTTTCCACTGGAAAACACGGACCATATAGCCTGTTGGCATTTCTATATTCTTGTATGAAATTGTATTTCCATCTCTTCTGCACAAGGGATCCAAACTATCATAATCCACAGCAGGCATGCTGATCCCTTCAATAAGCTCAATTATCTTGCCTAATGATTTCCTCAGATCTGACTGAGATTGTCGTTTACTTTTACTTACTAATGAGATATCAGCATCTTTTACTTCACTGGATGGATCTACCGCCAAAGACTTATTTGAAGGTAAAGAGGCGCAGGGATTAAAAGGGCCAGGATTAGATGCAACAATATGACTTGATCCTTCGATTGGATCAAACTCAAATTGGTCTAAATTATTCAGATACCTCAAAGCCAACATAATATCCTCAAGTATATCATCAGGGTTTTTATGAGTAACAAGGTTTTGTACCAAGACCACTTTTACCACATCCTGAAGCCAACCGGGAATCTTACCATTTAATATTTCATTGAAACAGGTTTCCTGATTTGATGTCAAGAAGTCTGATATGTGCTCAGACACTGGGATGATCTCCTTACCCGCTACTTCAGAGATAATTTCATTTGACCCATTCTCTAAGATACCATTTATTCCATTACCTTCTTTTAAAGAAGCATGAGAAATTTCAGGGGCTTTTTCGACAGAGACTACTGCTAGCTTTTCCATTTCAACAAAGTCGTCCAGAAGATTTATGTCTGAAGCTCCAACACTTCTGCATGACAAGGATTCCTTTTGTTTTCCATTTCTGAAGTGCTCCAATTCTGAAATCAATGCAGAAGCCCAGGATTCAGCACAACTAACCTTATCATCACTGCCAATGTCAGACATTGATGCCAAAGAGAACTCATGTGACGTGAGACCACTTCTAGGCTGCTCCACTGTCACTTGACCTTTAGATAATTCTTCAAGCTGTGACTCAAGTTGTGACAGTTTGGAAGCTGTCCGAGCAAGCATTGTTCTTGAGAATTGGAGTTCATTTGTTTTCCTATTAAGGGATTCCTTTAAAGTCTTATTTTCTTCTTCCACAGCACACAGTTGGTCAGTCAAAATACCTATTCTTTTAATGGTATTCTCCGGAGAACTGTCAACTGAAGATTCAACCATTAAACCGGTTGAGTTCAACTTTTTCCTCCTCATTCCAATTGAATCCTGTCCCAACATTACAACTTCATTTTTCATTTTTGCCAGGGCAGCAGGACCTGGTAACCGTTTCTGAACCAGGACACGCAGCCTCTGACATTCTGATTCTAACTTGGCAATTTTTTTAACGCTCTCCAAGTGCAGCTTGTGAGATGCGTCAGACGTTCGGCGACTAAATTCTCTCTCTTCATTTCTGATCTCCAGTTCCTTTTCAAGCACTCGAACCTCATACTTCAGAGACACATTATCTTTCTCGGTGGACTCTAACCGAAGCATCAGTGCATTATGATCTGCCTCCACTTGAACCAAATGCCTTTTTAGATCTTCAATCAAATTTTCTTTCACAAGAGTGGCTTTACTAAGATGAGCATTTTCAACCCCAGCTGTTGCAAGCCTTTTACTGGTCTCTGATTGCTGCTCCTCCAAAACCATTTGTGCCTTTTCAAATTCATTTGAAGCCTTCATCACAGCATCATGAATCCTTTTCTCTTGTTCTTCTCGAACAAAACGTAACTGCTGCATACATTCCTTGAGAGCTCCATCCAATTGGGCTACTCTTTGTTCATAAATTAATCGCTGCTGCAGAGCTTCATCAAGATCTTGCTTTATAGACAACACTTCTGCTTCTGCTCTCTCCCAACCTTTAAAGGAAGATTTTATCACAGGCTGGTAAAAGATAATCTAGAAATAATTTATGTCCCAAGGGCATAGTGAAGGATAAATGAACACAAAAAGACACACATAAATTATACCTGCAACCGCTTCTTGTGCAATTTTTGTTTGTTTCTTCACCAGTTCATCTTTAGATTTACAATCAGAAAGTGCCAAAGCAAGCTTATCATTTAATTTTATCAAATCTTTCTCCAATTCTTCTTTATCAGCTAGAAGTGCCTGTACCTAAAACAGAAAGGTAAAGCAAATAGCCCATCACATGATTTTGGGGAAGAATTTAAACCTCTAGCAAATAGGTACAGGCAGAATAATTTTTAACCATTTTATGATCATAATCTAATTAAGTACAGGGAGTCCAGAAAAAAAAAACCCTTCTTAATTAGCACTCCTACTTATAAGGAAAGAGAATGTCAATTGCTGAAGCATTAAATTATTGCTCTCAAAGATGTAAACATGAATTCTAAAGACAAGTAAAGGGAAGGTTATCAAATGCTTAAGGTAATCATGATATGACCCGAAAAGATTCCAGTTCAATTGTGTATACTTTGATCAGAATAGAACAATTAATAATTTAAGTAATTAAATTACCAGTTCATTTTCTTTTGAAGTAAGGTTTGCTTTGTCATCTGCAATTACTGCCTTCTCTGAGGATTTTTTCCTCCAAAGCCACGTCTTATGATCCATAATGCTACTTCAATTTGGGAGAATCCTGCATGGGAATCTAGACAAGAAAAGGAGAGTGAACTACGATAACACTAATTGATAGAACAAGCTCATCATAAGACTGAACCAAAATAACAATAATGATAACTTTCCGTGCAACCAGTGGTGCTACCCAAATTAACATTGTATAAAGAAGTATAATACAATGCATAGAAGGTGGTGTGTAACATTGATATCAACATGAAAAAATCAATAGATAACCCAAAGTACACAACTTAGCGCAAAATTTATTTATTGAACCGTAAGGCCAAATTGCAGAGAGGATTTCAAACACACACTGTCTCCCTTGACATCAATATTCATATGTGCTTTATAAAGCAAAATATCATTCCAGGGCATTGAAAGCAAACACTGTGTCAAAGCATTTTGGTTCAGGACAGGCTAACTGCTTCATTAGTTATAATTAAACACCGACTGCATATCACAGTAGATTCTAAACATACCAGCCCTCCTCGTATACCACATTTCATAAACTCTAACACCACACGACAAAATTTAAACCTGCATATCACTATCAGTTGACAAGAAGTTCGCATGCAACTGAGAAATCATGAAGAAAATTATTCTTTTTTTTTCCATTCAGCAGGGAGAAATATGAACTGGGTACTGCTACTAAGAAGGTTGTGTTCTGATTGCACCTGTGAAGATGAAGTGGTAGGTTCTGTTTGTGCCTGGATCATCCAAGGTAACAAAGGACGATAGCTCCAATGCGAAGGAATTCAATTCTGTGCTGACGGTAAAATTTAATTCAGGAGACGAAAAGCTTAGAAGGGTCAAGGCAGCAATAAAGATCAGAAGCTAGCAAAGAAAAGGTACAGCTAGACATTAATAATTGATAGATATAATAATGTAAGATGATTGATCTCTTAGCGATGCAGGGAAATGACTGAAAGGAGGGAGTGAGACGATTGGGCACCACAAGCACAACCACCGCAGCTTTTAGAGTGAGAGGATGTTTGGTAAGCGAGAAAATGAAGTAAAAAGATGGGAAAGTAAAGTGGAGTGCACAAGTCAAGAGAAAAGGATAGTGTAGGTCAAGAGACGGAACGAAGAGCGTAGAGACTAGCGAGAGAGAAGGCAAAGCGTGGATCCGAGTCTGACTGACGCGCGAGTAGAGGACGGATACTATAGTATAGTGATTCTGATTCATGGGTTGACGGGATTTTGTTGGGTTTTGAAGGTGATTTTGCTTTCATCGGACGGACTACAGGAGCGCATGTACGTGTCTTGTTGCTGAACCGTCACGCGTTCAACAATACCTTAATTACACCATTTATGGGTCAAATTGTCAACATTCATCAGCCGACACTCACTGATCACGTGTACACTTGCAAACTCCCAAAAAAAAATGTAAGAATAGAAATTTTGTGATTGGAGTAGACTAATGTTCAGGGTTTAATAATGTATGACAGAAAATTGAATTGTGTTTGCTCTTTCACTCCTTAAACTTGCAATGCTTGTGATATTTTTCATGAAATTTATGTTATTGTGCAGTCTTTTGGAATTTTGATGGCCGGTGGTAGTATTAGTATTTTCACGTACGAAAGTTAATTGACTCAAACCAATTGCGGTTGTGGAGATTAACATAACAACAACAACAAACAACTAATTATTTGTTAGAATGGCCTTTCAAGAGTCAGCACCAGTTAGCCTTTTTAGTCTTGTGGTTCACTCTTTCTAAAACCTCTTAGTCTTAACTTTATCATCAATGATTAATAAAGTCGAGCGGTGGTCCCTAATCTGCCCTTGTATTCGGAAGCTAAGATAGGTGGAGGCCGCAACGCGCCAGAAATTGTTTGCGCTCCAATTAACTTACACCACAAACCTTACCTTCTTTGTATCAAGAGTGTGTTTGGTTTTGTGTTTGGACAATGTGATTTTGTCTAAACGTGATTTTTGCAAAAGCTGCAAAGTGTTGCTTCTGCAAAAATCATGATTATACCAGCAGCAAACGAGCTTTTTCTTTCATCCACCGCCAAACCAAACATGCACTAAATCTACATAATGATATTAATACAGTGGTTGACAGCTCGCAAAGCACACACTCGACTCAGATATAATATATATTTTAGGGTGGGTGCTGTTCTTCTAACCAACATGTGCCATATTTATTGATCGGTAACGCTGCCACCGTATTGATTATGTTTAATAAAATTAATTTATAAATTAATTTAAAATTTATAAATTAATTAAAAATTTATAAATTATACGTTATTTGAAATAACATATAATTTATAAATTTTTAATTAATTTAAATTATTTAAATAAATTTATTTATTAAATATTTTTAATTTAATTAAATAAATTTATAAATTAATTAAATACGTTATAAATTAATTTATTTATTTTGTTAAATATATTCGTTATGTTCGTTGTTTTAATATCAACAATAATAAATAAATAAATAATATATAAATTAGTCTTTTTAATAATAAAAATTTACAATCCTTATTTATATAACATTTAATAAATTTGCAATGGTAATTGACAAATAACACTTTTCCTTTTGGCCGAATATTCATATTCATATTTTAAAAGGTTAAGGAAAGAGTGAATTACGATTGTGGTGAGCGCACCGAGATGGAATACTACCTGGACTTGGCGTTGTTGGGTTATTTAATGCGAGAATTAATTAGTTGCTGCCATCGTCTGCTGCTCTCTTTACGGAAAGTGTTAAAGAGGGTTTGGAATCGGGAGGCCCACGTTATTCGGGTGCTTTTTCTTCTTTTTACCCCATCTCCTATGCCAGTCTCACAACTCAACTCTGGTATCTGTTTTTTTTGTTTAACTCGTTTTTAGTTTATTGTACTTTCTTGCTTATATACGAGTTCGATCGCTCATATAATTCAGTTTCCAAAATCCAGCTAGCTGTTAGTGCTGCGCCAATCTAGAGTTTATGGAAGTCGTTCAATTATCTTTTTAAAATTAACTAAATTTTACATTTATGAGCCCACTTTTTATTGAACACTTCAAGGCGAGGTCTTTTTATACGATCATTATGAATTAAAAAAAAAAAGAGTAACATAACTATTCATAATTTTTTGCTAATACGAACGACACAATACCAATGTCGCTTGTAACACTAAAATTAAATTTATATTTTAAGTCAAAACCAAAATATAATTTACCTATGCAGTGAGATTATACCAAGAAATATATATGTTAGGTCATTTCTTTTTATAAATCAAATATCAAAATATTAATTATATAAACATCAAATTTAAAACTTACAAATGTCTTCGTAAGATAAAAATTATAAATTAATCTACACTTTTAAAAAATAGATAAAATTTTTAAATATAAGATAATATATTTTTTAACTATTACTATAAATAATAATAAATTTTATTTAAATATAATTAATTTAAATTTAAAAGAAAGAAATCGAAATCTTAAAAAAAAACAACATTTTTTTAAAAAAATTATAACTTTTAATATTGTAAATTTTTTAATTTTAAAATATTATAGATCTAGAATACTCAAGCATTGGATAATTTTTATTAAAAAGAACAAATCTTCTAAAAAATACTTTGAGGAGTTTTTTTTTTTTTTTTTTGGGGGGGGGGGGGGGGGGGAGAGGAAGCTACCAATCCCAAGCAGCTGCAGCGGTAGTACGAGAGGATTCGGCCGTAGGGTAGTATTCGTTGAGGGAGAGATGGTTTACCCGTTTTTCGTCCCAATTAACTGGGCCTATATATGTTACGTCTTTGTCAAGAAGAAAAAATATATATAGTTGATAACGACATATTTTCTCAGGTGGGCTACTTTTTGGCCCAGCGAAGGAAGCGCTTCAACGAATTAGCCTGACGATGAAGGCCCAAAATACATCTTGATGAAGCTTGTGGGCTTGTAGGAATAGTAAATGATTAATAAATAAAAAGAAGCTGGCCAAGAAATATGCTTTTATCGTGTTCGATTCACTCTGCATAATCACTTGCATTTGGAGACATTCCCGATCTATTTCTTGCATCGTCATTGTATTCCGTCTCATAATTAAGCATTTAACGGACCATACTTTTTATGAACTTCATTGATTAAGAAAATCATGATCCTGAAATATTTTTTAAAAAAAAAGAACCATTTTTCTAAGCTCCATTAAATCATTAAGTGTCTGAGAGTTGGGCCTGGATTGACATTTGCTTACCAATTTGGGCTGGTGGCCTACCACAAGTCAAAACTATAATATTTAGGGAAGAACCAAACTCCCTTCCCTTGTCATTTATTCTTCACACTTGCAGAAAAAAAAAAAAGGCATGAATTAATTTTCAGGGTTCCAGAAAAGGCAAGCGAAGTCCTAAGGTTCACAAAATGAATTTGAGTTGCTTAATCATTTTATTATGCTTGGCTTAGCAAAAAGAAAATTGCAGCAACATCAATGGTGAGGTAGGTAAAAAGCTTGCGTTGAACACGGAACTTGTTCCAGTAACAGAAAAAAGAGTGGATCCCCAAAGTCCATCACATTCAACTAACAAACCTAAATAAGAAAGGAAGCTTGTGAAACATTTTAAAAGCATTCCAAATTTTGCCGATTTCGGGAAAAGTAGGTTCCCGTCTCCCTCTACCTTTGTTGTGTGCTCATCAGGATTAGTGCATGAACAGACACCAACCCCTTTATGGGCGAAAACAAACGGTTACAAAAACCGACCCAACGTCATGCCTTCCCATATTAGAAACTGAAATGGAAAAAAATATATGTCAATTTCCTTTTGGAAATTAAGAAACTTTGACAAGCACCAACGTCAACAATTTACAGCGTTGTCCCTGTCCCTCTATATATCAGATTTACTAGGTGGATTATTGGTTTCAGTTCACAAGTGTCAACCATCAAACATTGATTATATGAACCTCCATTGAGGTTGGGAGACATTTTCGTTTTCCTTCCTCGTGGGGACATATTGAATTTCCCATCTTGTGTTTTTCCATCTTAGGAAAGGCACTTGCGTAACCATTCCAACCTCAAATGGAATGCGATGTGTAATCAAAATCATAGTAACGTAGTCAAATGACCCATCTAACGATTACAAAGGAGAAATGAAAACGAATTACACCCACTCGTAATTGACTTAACAAGTAGAAAATTACAGACACGGAGCTGCAAATTGCAAAGAGCATAGAAATATAATTACGATTATTTAGCCCCTTTCTTATTGCTTTCCAAACTCATATCACCTTCAGGGAAATATAATTCGCTTGCTTGTGTAGGACCAATTATAGAAGACCTCGGATGACTGAAAACAAAGCGGATAAAAATCATTGATGGCGACCAAAAAAACGCATTCCCTTGGGCGTTAAATGTTGGTGATATTTTTAAGATATGCCGATGCTTCACCACCGTACAATATGTTGTAAAACAATTCCTTACAATCAACTAACAGACGTGACAGTAACGTATTACAATCATAGTTTTGATATTTGGAAGACAAAACAATTACAGAACAAAATATAGCGTGGCCTTAACTAAATCTATAGCCACATATTGTCTGTATGACAAAACGGTACGTGCCACCGATGCTCGACGAGTACAAGTGATAGCTAGGCACAAATGGACCCAAGAAAGTGAAGTTAATAGCTGAGAGAGGAAACGCGTACAAAATCATCTCCATATGTATCTTATATCTTTTTAAAGAAATAATTAATGAGAGGGGGACCAGAAGCCAACCTTCCATTTCTAGGTGTTGCACTCTCCGCATACTTGTGGTCCACTCGCTTAACGGAACACCAAAGGTATCAATGACCTTTCTGATCAATACTTGATAAGCTGAAATATTTTCATGTCTTCATTTTCATTCATATGTTTAATATATGGACTAGATTCTTTGAAGCGTTCTTATTGGCATTAGTTAGCTCGATCATAGATTTTTCTTATCCGCATGGTTTCCTTTTAGTTTGCTCGAAGGCAAACAAATAATTTGTGGTTGGCTCAGGCTTCTGTCTTTTCAAATATTTGTATTATAGGGCGAGTTGGATAGCAAATATCAAAGGCAATGTCGCATTTAAGATTCATTTTGGTCACCCATGCATGTCTACTACATATATTTAAAACAGAAATATAAATGTTTATCCAGCTAACTGCCATTACAGAAACTCAAAATCAATTTTTATTACTCCAGTCAAGTAATTCTCGATAATAAACCACACACTATGAAAAAGAAGAATAATAACCAAGCTACATCCATTTGCTAGGTGGCACTCTTAATTTGAATTTAACGTTACAGTTCTAAATTGAAGTAAGCGATGCTTGATTAACAATTGAGGTGTTACCCTTAACATAATTAACCGCTCCAATTAAGTTCATATTCGAAGTTTTTTATTTAGTCTTTACCATTGTATCATCTGTAGACATAATTAATATAAAATGAAGGAGAAAGGACGGTGTCGGAGACGCAGCTGAAACTGCACATGGGTGGGAGAGTCCAGAACTCTGAATTAAATACATATCCGTGCTAAAGATAGGGAGAAAAATGCATAGAGATAGAGGTGCGGGTGAATACTATACAATAAACCCAAAACCATTCTAGAAAAGGAAAATGTTTGCAAGCTCGTAGAAAGAGAGAGAGAGAGGCTAAGGGAGTCCCAGAAAGGGAAACCAAAGAACAAGTTTGTCTGAGTGAATGATGAAAGCGATCTAACAATTGAGGGCACAACGTGCATGATAGGACCAAGTCGCAGTCACAGTTACAATCACCCATCCGTTTCTACTTTGATTTATTATATAATATTATGCCATCAAACACATACCACTCCTCATCAGTTATTATAAAAATAATGGACCAAAAAAAACAACATCTTTATTTTTCTTAATATCATTTTAAAGTAGACTCCCATTAAAATTTCCAACCGTTCAAGAAATCCCATATACAGAAACACTTATCTTGAAAGGAAATAAAGGTGGTCTCAACCCAACCCTTTCGATACTTTACTCTTTTTGATTCCCATCCTTTTTTCAGTCCCAAAAAAAAAAATCCCATTCTCTTAACTTTCTTAGCAGAGCTTGTGTTACTCTCTGCACTTTGTTTTGGACTTTTTTTCTTTTTCTTTTTTTTAAACCTTAAACTTCCTACCGTAAACATAGTCAAAAAATGAAAATTAAAGGAGCAATGACAGGGAGTTAAATGAATCTCTCCGGGTATTGCAGACTTTGGCGCAGTGTCTCATAAATGATATATCCGACTCAATGGCAAAGGATCTAAGGGTACAGGGAGGGCTTTAACCTCCTGAATACTGAATTACAATTTTCTTTTTCTTTTTTTGGGTAAACCGCTTGTGAAATAATGAATGAGTGTCACTTGTCCACCATTGTACATACCATTACTACTTTTGTTTTCTTCTTCTTTTACGTAGAATCAAGGCCCATGGCATTAATTCTTTGGACCACTTTCCTGTTAACCTATTCTTGACCTAAGGGTATCGTTTTTCTTCTGTAAAACAAGCGTGATAATGTTCTTAACATAGTCACTTAGAATATTCATTTTACCTGTTATTTGTTTCCTGTTGGAAGCAAAACCCAGTACAAAACTTGAACTCTAATTCGTTGGTATATATATGACATAGATCTAAGACGAAATTGGAAGTGAAGCGCAAAAGAAGAGGGTTGGTTTGTCCTAGTCTCTTAGATGCCTCCATTACAAAATGTGTCAAAGGACTATAATATTTAATTATTTATGGAACTGAGCGTACCAAGTTTAACTAAGGCCGCTTTTCTCAAAATATCTAAGATGACGCTCGTGATGATGGAAGCACCGCGGCACGTACTCTATTATATTCATTTACCCATTTATTAAAATATAAGTCTGATTCATGGCCAGGTCAGTCGCTGTTCCCTTCGATACTCACAGGTCTAGAATCGTTGAACCCAACCCCATTAGCCAATTACTCTTTCGATTCGATACAAGTAAATCCCATTAATAAAGAACCAACACCTGCTTTTCCCTTTTTAAATATTGTTATCTAATTTCCTCGTAAAACTGATAGGGTTAAGCCCCAAGCAAGCACTTAAACCATTGTACTCTTTTGGTCTCTTCTCTTTTCTTTTCTCCTGTGTCAGTGTCCTTTTTGAAGCATTAAGCAAACAAGGATAGGTCCCTCTCGTCATTATAACTTTGTCTGACTGCTTTTGGCGGAGAGAACAGATTCAAAGGACACCATTGACAGAGACTATTCATCAACATCAGGTTATATTTCCAAGACAACAGCAAAAAATACCCACTTCGTATCCCTAATATTCCCCTCCCCCCTCTTCTTTTCTTCTCGCAAGAAAAAGCTTTTAGCTTAGATTTTCCTCGTGTTTTGTCAAACAAAACAATCTGCCGATTATCTACACTATGGGAGCCAAAGCCAGCATCTTTCCTTGGTAAGTTAGTAAAGGTCATTCAGACAGAAATAGGTAAGGAATTGACGACAGATACGAGAGCAATATAGCCCAAATTGAGAAAAGAATAGGCGGTGTCATAAGTACCGTAAAGCAAAGAGCAATAAATCAAGAGTTTTACAATAGATCAGAAATTCTGGTCAGAGCCCAGAAATCCGGTTAGAGATTGTTAGTTTGACCAAGACTTGTGTGTTCCAATTTGGATTCTTTTTTTATCCCTTGTTTCACATCAATAGTAAAAAATTTGGTTTTGTGTGGGCTTTTCCTAAACTGGGGCTGGACATGAAAAAGCGTCTAAAAACTGCATCGAACTTTTACAAGCACACATACAAAACCCGGGGGGAAGGGGAAGACAGGCAGAAGAAGGGTAAGGGTCAGCACTCAGGAGGGTCTCATCAGAGTCTGGAACCCGTTTTCCTGCAGCCAACCTTGGCAGGGTCTTATCTGCGGTGGGAATCCTGATGATGCTGCAGCAGTTGGTAGTGGAGGTCCAGATTGCCACCGTTCTTGTTCGGTCATTGACAGTGAAAGATCACTTCCAATACGACCCCCGTTACTGCTGCCGAGAAACTACATTTTCAAACAAGTGTCAAAGATTTAACTAACGCAAATTTGATACACGAGCTAGACTAATTATAAGCTACCCACATGAAAATTTGATGGGTGAAGATGTGCAAAATTGTGAAGAATCTGAGGCTCTCCAGAGGTCCTGTGAGAATATTGATGGTGAGTTCGACTCCGAAGCCGCAGAGCTTCACTCTCGCCGTGCCCATTTCTTCCATGAGATTCCACCTCACTTCTGCTACACTGTTCTGGTACCAGATTGAGCTAAAATATAAGAAGCAAAATGGTTGTTCAGATAGAATATACGAGGCAACTAAATTAGAATAGTGAATGCCTAAAAATGAGTTGAGTCTCGTATAAACCTTGGGCCTGAAACCCCCACTCCGGTGCCAATTGGATCCAGATAGCATATGCTGATCAATTGCTGCAGCATTTGGGGTGTGATTCGCCAATGCTTGACTACCGCAGTGCTTGGAGCTCGAATTGCCCAGACTTAAATCCAGATTGTGATCGGCGTTACCCGCGGATTCTACCCAACATATTTAATTTCAGTAGTGAATACTAAATTATAACTGCTTATATTTAACGAAAATAAAAAAGTGCAATAACCTTTGTAGTTTGTAATTAAAAAAAATGTGCAATAACCTGAAATTCGGTCCTTACCAGAATTAAGCTCATGCTCGTAGATGCTGGGATCAAAATTGGTGACGGCCTCTTTGCCATTGCATTTTAATGCTGCTTTGTCATAAGCCCTATAAAATGTGCAAGAAAGTTCACAACTCCAACATGCATTTATTCCTGGCTACTTATTTGAAGACCAGCGATCTAGTAATTGGAAGGGAGGACACAAGTAGAGATTGACAACGTAAGCAAGCACATACCTTGCAGCTTCAATCTCGGTGTCAAATAGACCCAGATAAACGTACCTGCCAATAATGAATCAAATTACGCGTTTTTATTATGGCACTACTAAACTCAAAATGAAGTAGAAATTAAGATATCCTACTTTTTGCCCAAAAATTGGCCCATTCGAGCCTCCCATCTTCCACATTTGTGCAAAGTTACACCTCTATATTTGGAGCTTCCTCTCGGAAACCCAGTGCTTTGTCGGCGAAGTACGTGCACAAACTCTTCCTTGGTCAGATTGCTCATCTATTACATTGAGCCGAATCACGAGAACAATTTAATAAAGAAAAGATAAACTAATAACGGCAGGAGATAAGGTAAACGCAACATTAGGAATCTCCCTCTCACCTGTTTCAAGTCTTCTTCATAGTCTTCTATGTGGAAGTTTATGTCTGCTTCTACTCCCCGGAACTTAATGGCCGCTCTATCATATGCACTGCGCAGAGCGATGAATATAGATTTTTTTCAATCTTATATTTTCCAGAATGAAGTTTATATCTTATTGGCTTCAAGATATATCAAAATGTCATATTACAAGCTTGGGAAAAAAGAGAGGGCAAGTGCTCACCGAGCAGCTGCATGTGCTGTGTCAAATCCGCCTACACAAATTTACCCAGACAAAATTATCTCGTCAATCATCGCAGAAATTTTCCCACAATAGTCTCTACTCTCTCCCCAGTCCAAGACTTCCCAACCCCCCCCCCCCCTCCAACATGAAAAATGTTTTAGCCACTAAAAACAACAAGGATAATAACTACCGTACAATCATTCTTATCATAATAGAGGCTTACCCAGATAGACTTGCTTTCCACAATCCCTGCACAGAACCAAGAGAATCAAATTTCGATTAGAAATATAGCTAAACCAAGTGTAGGCAAATCAATCAAAAGCATAGATTCATGGTTTGCATTTTATGGAATGGAAACCACCAACCATATATGAGACTCCCATCGACCTGTTCTTCTGTAAAAGGTAACTCCCCTATACTGTGAGCTCCTTGACCTTGGTCCTCGCCGACTCTTCTTCATGGGCTGCGACACATCCACTGATTTACCAGCACCAAGTCCTTCTGATTGACCAAATTTCAGGCCTACCCAGTGAGCCCGAGGAAAGGCAGAGCTGCCACCGTCTCCGCCCGATGTGACGGCCGTGTCTGGCTCAACCGGCATAAACTGCTGGGTAATAGGTGGGTTACTATCCATGGACTCCTCATGGGTCACACAGAACCCAAATATCTTACTACTTCGCTGCTTCAATCTTCTGCTCCCCTCCGCGTCTTCTTCAGCCGATCCGTCTTCCATTATCACCGCAGAAGAGCTTGAATTGGAAACAGATCCGACCCGCTTCCCTTTATCATCATCCCCATCCATGGAAGTCTTCGGGGAAGAACAGCCTTCTGACTCCTCATCCTTTCTCTGATCGGGCGAGTCATTAAGATCCCACATTCTTTTGCTTACCTTGTGAAGACGGCCCAAGATTTCAGCTTCTCAGCTAACTACGACTAACACACTACACAGTCATTAACCCAAAAACAAACAGACAAACAAACAAATGAAACTCAGATTTCTGGTTCCCACTCTCACATCAAAAGACCAAAACTTTTTCGGTTAACCTGCCTGCAAAAGAAATTTAAACTCTCTGTTTGTTGGGCTCTGTCATGTTCCCCTATCTCTCTTCCCTTAGAATAAAATAATTGATCATACGAAAAGAGAAGTCGTGGAGGTCGAGAATTCTGAATTCGGAGAAGAAGATTAAACCTAGGACGAGTAAGAGAGAGAAGAGGTAGGTGTGTTGCAAAAAGTTAGTAAAGAAGGAGATGTTCAAAGATCTTTGTATTCCCTAACTGCCCAATACAGCATAGACGAGGCCAGTTTGAGCAAGCTTAACCGAAAGCATCTCACCTTCTCCTTAACACCATCCCCCTCTTTCTCTAACCACTAGCCTCTCTTACCTTTTTCAATGACTCATAATTCACTCTTCTCTCTCTCTCTCTCTCTCTCTCAAATGTCCTTTTTTTCCCTTCATTCATTAACGCTTTAAAAATAATTTTTATATCCAATGCTTGCTTCTCCAGTAATTATAATCTCCTTCCCCCTTGCGGCAATATAAACGGTGGTTATTTATTTCTGTTTCTTATAGTATCACATAATGGGGAAATAGGGAAAGAAAGAACAATCTCTTTCTTAAACAACTTTCCCACGTTAACCAAATCGAAAAGCATCTTGGCTGGCTGGCTGTCTATCTCTCTCGCTTCCTTCTCTCACTCAGACTTACCCACTAATGGATATAGACAGCGCAAGGAATCCAAAAAATAGATAATTACACAAAATTACCTTTTGCTAGCTTGTAATAGTTAATGATTCGCATCATAACTCACAAGCCACCTCCATCCACGTCTCCAAGCATTTTTATCTTTTTTGGATTAGGACTAAAATTTACCTAGTGAGAAGTCAGAGACGGTCAAAATAAGGAAATCAATATGGTTGGGAGAGAAGGGTAATTTGGGAAAGAAAATAGAATAATAATTATTGAAATAGAGGTAAGTTAAAGAAAAGAGAGAGGAAATTTTGGTATCAGAACAGGAGATGGGAATAATGGTGGTAAAAGGAAGCTCTTTCCGGAAAAGTCCAATCCAAGAGTACGGGAAGAGGGCCACCTTTGCCTCTTTCGTTGTCCAAGCGACCAATGGCCTTCCTCCGCTGTACCTCGTATTTATGAGCCTTTCTCCCCGCCTCACTCTCCTCAATCTGCGCGTGTCACCCAACACTTTCTCCCCCGGTTGCCCAATGCCGTCTCCTTTCCCAACTCTGGCTTTTCTATGGTTTTACTCATACAACTTTCACCACTTCAACGGTGAAATTGTGGTCCATCCAGCCAATCAATTTCAGCCTAAGTAACTGTGAATTTATTTGATTCTGTTTTTATTTTTTTATTTTTAAAATTATTTTTAAAAATTATGTTTAAAAATTGTTTTAGAATAAAAAAAAATTCGTTTAATAAACTATTTTGAAAATATATATTTTTTTTTTTTTAAAATAAAAACTGAAAACAAAAACAAATTTTTATTGTTTCTGTTTTTCTGTTTTAAAAACAATTTGTTTTCAAAATTTGTTTCCGAAATAACAACAGAAAATAGTTACCAAACGAATTTTTTTGTTCTGAAAATAGAAAACAATTTTTAAAACAGGAAAACAAACATACCCTATATTTTTTTTTTCTTTTTTTTTTCGTTTTAAATCCATGCAATATAAAATATTGTTTATATGCAGAATTTTACTTCTTTTTTTATCAAACTTTAATAATGGTCACCTGATAATTATATATTATTAACAAAAATTTATAGATATTAATTATAGACAAAAAGGGAAATTTTAAGATGAACAAGTGGGTATTATTTCAAATCAAAATATAAAAAAACTAGCTTTAATATTATTTTTGACCAATAATTATTTATATTTTAGATATCAATAATTAATTGACTTAAAATTTTAAGTATTTTACATGTAATTATATTCACTTATCATGCCATAAATGTTTATAGACAAATAATTAAAGTCTTGGGCTGAATAAAATAGATCATGAGGCGTGGGTGCAACTGTAGGTGGGGGAGCGTGGTTTTAAGTTCCAACACGTGTCGGAGAAATACAGAGGCCAACTCAAAAACTATGGGAGGTAGATTTGTAGTACATTACATAGAGATATATCACGACGGTTGACAGCATAATTAAAAGCATTCCGTATGTATGTTGAAAAAACAAAGCGTGGCTATTTAAAAGTTAAAAATAAATACCAGAGCTAATAATTTATATACATTAGTTATAATATTTAAGATTAAAATATCTGACAAAAAATTGTCAAAATTAAAAATAGTTCATTTTATTAATATCTAATATATCTTGTTAAAGTTTCTGTGGCATTTTTCTTAAAAAAAATGAAAACTAAAATAGGCATAATTGAGCTAAAAAAAGAAGGCACGTGAGAGGGCGCCGGAGACAAAATACCGGAGAATCCAACCTCGGAAAATTGGGAACGTGCCTATCCGTGTAATTCTAATGCTCAAACGCACGTCTCATCTCATGGTTTTTCATGAGAGACCAATGAGTGGGGAGCAAATTTAAAAACTAAACTTCCAATAATGGAAGTGGGACGAGGGTTTCGTTGAGGAGCTTGTTTTCCGCAACTGGAAACAGTACAAACGATGTGGGCCTTCTTCCATTATTCAAGCCCAGGCCCACTTCTATCTACATTTATACGAGTAGGACCACATGACCTACCAACTTAATTATCCTTAGCCCCCCTTGGCGACCTAACTTCCTTTCTTCCGTTGTTTTTATTGTCATTTGAAAAAAAGAAAGAAGGAAAAACCAACTTTGGTTTGATGATTTTAGTACTCGGACGACACACCCTATAAGGGTTTCCACTAATTACAACTCTATAAGTTAACAAAAATGGATGACTTAAGTTGTCTTACTTTATCTGTCCCATTGCATCGACTAAGGAAATGGAGGTCATTCATAAATGACAGTCACAGATATTTCTCTATAAAAAATAAAATAAAAAATACACACACAGAAGCAACAGTTTTAGAAAGCGTGGTAGCATGTTTCAATGATATTGGAGAATTAGATAGGCGATATGCGGAACAAGCTTTTGCCGAGCATTGTAAAAGTTGACATTTTTGGAAAGCCAACGAAGGTAGCAAGGAATCCCGTAAGAAATAAAATGTTATTCCCCATTTTGCTTACGTTTCATTTTTTGGACGGGGGATGTGAGAATACAGATGTGGTTCGTCTTCTGACCACGCAGGATGTGGCAGTGTATTATGATTCGAGAAATACTGCGATGATCAAAGAATCTTTGTGATCTTATGATTCAGAAAGATCTATTGAGATTTTATTTTCGTATTATTATTTTATTTCTGCGGCGGCGGTGGAATTCACGTACCGTAGTGTTTTGGCAGAGCCTGGGACGGCGAGGATGTTAAGTTAGAAATACTAATACTGTGATCAAATCTAGGTTGTTGACTGGGCAGAGGTGGGGCCCAGAAAAGCAACGTGAATCATGTGGAGAGACGCGTGGGAACTGGAGATACGATACAATAAATATATGATGTGATATCCAACAATATCTCTAAAAATTACTGACTGGCTGGCTGCATTTACACAATGGTTGGAGACTGGAGGATAATTCTCCAACCAATCCCCCAATCCCTTTTAGTTATATTCCCCCCCCACCCCACCCCTCTACCTAACCTAGAAACTATCTAGATACACGCATGTTTTATCTCTTGCCACCTTCATTTTATTATATGCTTTTTCTCACTGAATCAATGTTGAACTGAACCCAAATTATATAATGACGATCTGTTTGAATTAACTTCAAAAGTATCTTAAATTCATCCCAAGCATGCAAAAAGCAAAAATCATTATGTCTTTTATCTTATTATCATCCTATTTCTATTATATTTTTAAATATTAATAATAAAATTGACAAATGACCTTCTATTTCAACATTTAGATGCACTTAATACCTAGCACATTCAACTGCGTGCTTTGAAAAGCTCCATTCCTAACAATTTATTTTAATTATGTAGATGCATGTTATGATAATATAATATTAATTTCTCATCACCCAAATAAAATTAAGTTCGATTGCCATTACTCGGAGCAATCATTTTTTATTGACTAGCTAACCTAAAATAAAAAAAATCATTTCATAGAAATATAGGAAGATTATTCAGTTCAAAATCCAAGGATAAGAGTGACGTTGGGTCAAAATTAAGTTTTGATATTAAACAAAAAAAAAAAATTGAAGGAGGTTAGCTCGACAAAAGAGGATCCCATATTACGATATTAGGGTTTGGTCCTGTTACTACCGACACAAAATCGATCATTGAGCACCAGAAATTTCCTAATTATAAATTTCTAAATTTAAGCATATATAAATGGTTTGTATTCAAGTAAACAAGAGAGATAAACACCATTTACTAATAAAAAATAAGTGTCTGCGAGATTGAGATTTTTTTATGTACATAAACTATAATAAATATTTATATAAAAAGAATATACTAACAAAGTTCGAAAACAACTATGAACTGATTCAAGTTTAATCACAGACTAGAATTAATTTCTTCGTATCCACAATTAACCCTAAAAAAATCTTTTTTTTTTTAAATATATATATATATATATATATACACACACACACACACAACATACACACACAGATACAATCCTTTTTCTTTTACACCGTTAGATTTTTGAATCCATCGTTTCGTATCCTCCATCACACAAATTTTGTTATGATCTTGTGCTTTATATGTTTAATCTCTCTATTTTTGTAAATATTTGACAGTAATATATTATATAAAATAATGAAATCCACCATTTGTGGATGGATATCTTGAACCATAAAAGGTTTGAATAAAAAGTCACGATTTATATATAAATTACAAAATAAAATATAAAAAATTACATATCCCGCAATATCAAACCTGGAACCGGTTTAGCAAAACAATTAGTAGTAGGGCAAGTGGAGCAAGTCCTTATCAAGGAAGAGGGTGGATGGGTGGTCCCAAATTCGTTAACCATGGGCCGAAAAACCCTTGAATCCAACCACAAGGCTCCCGGTTTTTGTAGTCCATTACAACAACTTGCTTCATAAAATACGACGCTCACCGCTCCCGATACTCACACACACCGTCTCTTCAATTACATAAATTGCAAAGTCAAAATGAGGTGGTTTAGTTCATAAAACGGCGTCGATTTTCCGTAGGAAAAATGTTAGAAAGAGAAGGGGCAAGTGCAAGTGTGCGAAACTCACCTCTCCCAATAGGAGGAGGAGCCAGAATTGTAATCTACAAGTTGTTTGTTTTGTCTGTGTTTTCAATTTAATGTTATGTCAACTTTTGCGAAAGTGAGTGCGGGACCATCAAACCTAAAAGATGTGGTGCAAAAGGCAGCACAATTTTGTAGCAAAAGAACTCTTTCACATGCCCATCATTTGATGCCATTATCACTTTAAAGCCAGATGCCAAAACCCTCAATCTCTCTCTCTTTAAAAACAAATAATGGAAACTCTCATAAACTTCAAAGATGCTGAAATTGAATACAAGAGAAAAATTATTATTTTTTGAATATATAACAAAGTTTCTTTTCTACAGTTTTCTCTTTTAGTCGTTTGGCGTGATATGGTATCAGAACGTATTTTGCTTATTTCGCGTTTTGATTCCTCGATCATTTTTTGTTGTTCACGACTTTGTCAATGGCTATTGCAGAAGATTCCAATAACTTCTACAATCATTTCTTTCTTCATCCATTAGATTCACTTGGTTTGACATTAGTTTCATAGAGTTTAAATGGAGATAACTATAGTTCATGGCGTCGTGCAATGAGGATGGCACTGTTAGCCAAAAACAAGCTGAGTTTTGTGGATGGATTGATTATTTCTCTCACAGAATTGGATGGAGAAAATTTTTTTGGTTTGGCAACGCAACTATACTATAGTTGCTTCTTGGATTCTGAATTCCATTTTAAAGGAGTTGATAGCTAGTGTCAAATATTCATCCACTGCTGCAAAAATTTGGAAAGACCTTAAGAAAAGATTCAAACAGCAAAACGGTCTAAAAATTTTTCAGTAAAAGAAAGAACTAGCAAACTTGTCACAAAGTTCCATTCCGATAAGCCAGTATTTTTCAAAGTTGAAAGAACTTTGAGAAGAATTATTTGAATATCGTCGAATCCATTCTTACAGTTGTGGTGGGGTTTTGACTTTAATTGAATTCCTGCAATTAGAACATGTTCTTTGTTTTCTCATGGATTTTAATGAATCATTTTCTGCTGTAAGAAGTCAAATGTTACTGATGGATCCCATGCCTCCAATCAATCATATTTTCTCCTTAGTGTTACAAGAAGAAAAACAGAGGTTGGAGGATTCAACATACAAATTGATTATTCACCGGCTTACATAGTTTCTAAATCTGATTAGAAGCGAAGTTTAGATTATAAGGGAAAATATAGAAAGAAAGATCGTCCCTTGTGCTCCCATTGTGAAATTCTTAGACATTTAAAAGATAAATGCTATAAATTGCATGGCTATCCACCAAATTATAAAAAGAAACAAATAGTATGCTCAGCTCATATGGTTGGTGATGGTTTAACTAACATTGCAGTTCCGCAGTTTACTCCGCAACAACAACATCAACAACTATTACAATTGCTCAATGTTATTGTTTTAATTAAAACTCGCAAGTGCGTAAATCTATTACAATATAGATTTAGTGGTATATAAGGATAGTCCCACGAAAATTGCCAATAAAAAAATCTAATTCAGATCAAAAATAAATATTTTTAACTTAGTTGCCAAAATATTTGTTTTATGAGAAAAGTACTGAACAGAATATGCAAATAACTAAAATAGTAAAATTAAATAAAAATATATTCAAAGTAAAGAAACATGTTAGGTTAGGGATCCACTTTTGGTACATCAAATAAAAATGACTTTTAACTTTTTTATTACTCAAACGGAATCCTCACATAAATGAAATTCCATTCAAAAAACATGTTACATTAAACACACTTTGGTTTACAGATAAAATGTATTTGTCTTTTATTGTATTACTAATAATAAATAACTCTTGTAAAATGAATTTAATTATACACCGTGTCAATCATTATATTGTCTGCAAAAAATCATAAATGATTCAAATATTTATCGTGACAAAAATTGTCTACAATGTATAAAGATTCACACTTTACAAAATAAAAAATGAAAGATATATAAAGAAGAAAAACATAACAACAGAAAGGTGACAAAGTCAATAATAATAATATAAAGTATGTGGTAAAATAAGTAATTAAAAAATAAATAAATAATAGAGAGGCAATAAAACAATCATTTAAGAAAGTAAATAATAAGAAAATAAATAGCAAATGGACAACAAAACTATTATCTAAGAGAGTTAATAATAAGAAAATAAATAACAGAGATGCCACAAAACCATCCTTTAAGAAAGCAAATAATAACAAAATAAATAACAGAGGAGCAACAAAACCATCCTCTAAGAAAATAAAATAACATGAAAATAAATAACTAAAGGACAACAAAGCTATCCTTTAAGAAAGTAAATAATAATAAAATAAATAACAGAGGGACAACAAAACCATCCTCTAAGAAAAAATAACAAGAAAATAAATAAGAACATAAATGCAATATCAAATATAAACATTAAAATTAAGAATTAGATAAATTATTATTTTCATATTAAGAGTTTCACCCTTTCACCTTAACATTAGGAAATTAATTCTCCATAATCAAGGTAAGAAAGTAAAATGAAAGATGAAGAAGTATGATAAAATTTATGAAAGAAAATAAAGATACAAAATGTTTAAAGAAAAAAAAATATTACAAACACCTAAAACTCTAACAAATTATTTTAAAGCTCACTCTTCAGCATTTCTCCTCTCTCTCTAACTCACAAAATGTCTCTATTTATCAAGAAAACAAGGAGAGTAAGTAACAAATATGGTGGGTAGCAAATTGCACTAAAATTGATAAGTTGTGTTGCATTATGTGTCTCAAAATTCATCGTGAGATATCACTTTGATATCTACTAAATTTGTTGATCCTATTAACATAAAAGTTGTATATATTTTCATTATCTTTTCAACCATATAAGGTGGAGAAAAATTGACTACGTGGTTTGTGATTTATGGCCAAAATACTAGAATAGGGTCAGGCTGGACTACAACAAAAAATTTAATATTTTCTAACCCAATTTTGACTCTTTTAATATCTAAATTTATTGACCACTTCTACTAAATTTTATATCCATTGAATGTGTATTTTCTGAGATGTAACCAAAATACTGCAATAAGATCAAGTTAAAAAACAAGCAGCAAATAAATTTTTAACATTGGGTGTTTTGCCTTGAATCTTTATGTTTTAATTATTTTAAAAATGTGGTCATAAATCAAAATTGAATTAATGCATATATCTATTAGGATACGTCTCAAGAGTCAAAAAGATAATACTCTTTATTCAGTCATCTTTAATAAATTTATTTTATCTATTTGATTTATAGACAGCATTTTCAAAGAACCACAATTTAACTTTGATTCCTTTCATTGAGTCCATTTTCTATTCTTCTCTCCATTTATAAAAAATACATAAAAATAAAAACAAATAAGGGAGATACATGCTTAGTTAAAGCAAAAAGATAAGATAAAATTATTTAATTTATGAATATAAAACTCACTCATCACTCAAGAATCAGATATCACATGTTTTAGTCCATCTCTCAGAGAATCAGAAAGACAATCTAGGCCTGTAAGAATTAGTCGACCTCCTGCATATCTCCAAGATTACATTCATTGTGTTTCTGCATCAAAAGTATAATATCCCATCAAAAATCAAATCACCCATACCAAACTTTTTTGGCCATATTAGAATTTCATCATGCATATATCTCAAATATATGAACTCCAATATTATCATCAAGCTGCAAAATTTCTAGAATGGAGACAAGCAATGGCTAATGAGTTGAATGCAATAAAATTCAATCACATTTATCCTGTGGTGCCTTTTCCTCCATGAAAACACCCAATTGGTTGCTGCTGGATATACAAAGTCAAGTACAAGTCTGATACTAGTTTGGATAGACATAAAGCCCGTTTGGTAGCAAAAGGATATATGCAGCAAGCTGAAATTGATTTCATGGATATGATTTCATCAAAAGTATAATATCCCATCAAAAATCAAATCATTCATACCAAACTTTCTCAGCCATATTAGAATTTCATCATGCATATATTTCAAATATATAAACTCCAATATTATAATCAAGCTGCAAAATTTCTAGAATGGAGACAAGGAATGGCTAATGAGTTGAATGCGATGAAATCCAATCACATTTATCCTATGGTGCCTCTTCCTCCATGAAAACATCCAATTGGTTGCCGATGGATATACAAAGTCAAGTACAAGTCTGATAGTAGTTTGGATAGACATAAAGCCCGTTTGGTAGCAAAAAGATATACGCAACAAGTTAAGATCGATTTCATGGATACGTTTTCTCATGTTGCCAATATTACATTAGTGAGAATTCTTCTTTCATTAGCATCTGTGAAGCAATGGCACCTCTTGCAGCTAAATATCAACAATCCTTTCCTTAATGGCGACTTATTTGAAGAAGTATACATGCAAATGCCATTGGAATATCCTTGAGTTCCTCACTTGCTTGCCGCTACTAACTTATTACAGTATCTTAAAACTTCACCTAGCCAAGGTTTTCTATTTCTAGCAAAATCTCATCTTCATCTGAGTGCACATGGTTGATGCAGATTGGAGAAGCTATCTTGACACTCAAAAATCACTCATTGCTTGAAAATCAAAGAAGCAACTCACTGATTCTAGATTATTTGCAAAAGCAGAATACAAAGCTTTAACAAGTGTCACCAGTGAATTGCTATAGCTCAAATAATTGTGTACAGATTTTGAAGTTATGTAATTTATTTACGTTGCATGAAATAAACAAAATCTCTTTTCTACAATTTTCTCTTTTAGCCGTCAGACGTGATATGGTGCCATAACCATTGCACATAACCTTCAACCTTGTAAACATTGCTCAAAAGAATTTTTAAAGGACAGACAGCTAAATCATTCATAATTATTGCCTTAAAGTCTTGAGTTGTAAAAAAATGCTATAATTTTTTATGAAAAATTAAAAAAGAGAGCTTCATTATCATTCAGCTTTTTAAAATGTAAAAATATCATAATTCATCTTTAAATTTTAATTTAATCCCCATAACTTTATTATGTTTTTCAAATTTGTTTCTATTCCTTTAAAAACTTCAACTTAATCTATTTCGCATAACCTTCCGATTTGACTATTATGTGAACTTAATTGTACACACGACCAATTACTCATTTTAATTTTTTTTCCCTTCTTCCTTTTTTTTTTCTCTTTCTTCCATCTCTCTCTCCCTTCCTCCACTTCTTATACTGTTCTTCTACTCAACCCAACACAAAATGTTCGTTTATTAATTAACCCCAACCAAGCAAATACCAAGTCACACTTTGCAAATTAATTCATTCCTTCAAAATTCTGTTTAACTTATCAATGAAATCACCACCAACAAATACATTTGAATAATTATCTTGCAATTTAAGTATTGAACAATAATTTGGATGCATTTAACAATTTGGAAATTTCAAGAATGAAGCTGCCTAGAAAGTGTTCCTTTTACCCTTTTGTTTTCTCTCATAAATCCCTTAATTAGGAAAAAAAGACCACTTTCTATGAAGTTACAAATGTTTGCTCTAGTATTGTTGTTGACTAATTCGGTAAATTGCAAATGTACATCGTCGTTTTTGAATAATAAAATTTTAGTTAGTATAGAATATCGATGTTTTGATTGAATTGTTCAAATTAAATTGATTAACAATAAATAAAATAACACTAAACTAAAATTAAAGGAAGTAAATAATAATAACAATAAGCAAATTGATTGAAACTCTTAAAATTTCAATTAAATCATAATTAATCAATTTTAAATTATTTATTCTTTTAATTTAAAAATTATAATCTTCTTTGGTAGTTGAAAAAAAATTACATTATCTATTAGACTCTCTTGAAGTCTAACTAAAATTCTTTTAAATGGTAACTAACTATATCAATGTGTGAATAAAACAAACAAAAATTAATTAAAATCTATGGCTCTCGATTAAAGATCATACAAGTATATTCTCATCTCACGTACAATTATGTGATTATCTACACAAATAACTAGAAATATCAATCTTCTATTAGTTTCATTATAATTAACAAATCATTTAAAAAATGATCAAGTAACTATAAGCATTAAGAGCAATGTAAAAAATTCAATTAAAAAAATAAATAATTGATTAATTTGAATAGAAAAATCAAAATTTTATCATTAGGCCACATTGTAACTTTATAAAATAAACTAATTCATTAAAGAAAATATAAAAAGACAATAGAAAGAAAAAAAACTCATATTGGATATAGAATCAAAGCTATGCCTATAGTGAATTTAAGTTCCTCTCCTCCCTTTTTCAATTTACAATTTAAGGGTATTTTTAAAAATGAAATAGATCATCTAATTTGACTTAAGTGTACACTATTTTTGTTAAGTAATAAAACTTTAATGAGTACAGTTTATCAATGTTACGAGAATTAATTAACTACTACGTTTAAATTAATCATTATCATATTTAAATTATTCAAATTAAATTGATTAGGAATACAAGAAAACCAAATAAAACAAAACAGAAATTAAAAGATATAAAAGTAAACTAGAATAAGTCAATCGATTATAATTCTATAATTTTTGATTTCACCGTAATTAATCTGTTTTAAATTATCTATCTTTTTAACATGTAAAATATAATACTAATTACTAGTAAAAAAAACCCTACATTACCCACTAACCTATATATTTGAATGCTAATCAATTATATCCATATATGATTTAAACAAATAAAGTTTCATTGAGACCTATAACTCTTAATTAAAGACTACACAGACTGTATAAGTATATTTATATCTTACATACAATCTATAGTTATCTATATAATGAATTAAATGCATAAATCTCTTATCGATTTCATTATAAATTAGTAAATCATTTAATTATTAATCAAGTAATTACAAACATTAAAAGCAATATAAAAATTTTAATTAAGAAAAATAAATCATCGATTAAATCGAATAGACAACTCAAATATTCATAATTATGCTACATCATAACTATAAAAAACAAACTATTTCATGAAAAAAATACATAAAAACACAATAGATGGAAGAAAACTCATATTGAAAATAGAATTGAATCTGTCGCCAAAAGTCAATATAAACTCCTCTCATTCCCTTTTTAATTTGTAACTGAAAGGTTATTTTAAAGTTAAAACATGTCATTCAATCTCACTCAGACTTATATATTTTCAAAATTGGACTTATCATACTAGCACTCTGGCACTAAGAAGCCAGCGTCGTGATGTTGAAGTATTAAGTCATGAGATTTGATTCTTTTCGTTCTAATGTCATGACATTAAGATTTTACTGTTAATGTTAAAACTTCTAAAATTCATATATGACTTTACTATTCAAACGTTGCGACATTAAGAACTATCTTTGCGACGATGAGATCCACCGTTGGGACACCAAAATTTTTGCCTAAATAGCTGTAGTTTTTGCTTTTTTACTTAACTTTCCTTTAAATATCTTTTAGTTCTTTATATTCTTTTTATATATAAAATAAATACGCAATCCTATATAAAATAAAATAATTTTTTTTAAAAGCAAACAAAAATCTAAATTAAAAATATTTAAATTATGAGTATAAAACTTATTTATCATCAACGATAAGTCTTGATAAAAAAATTAGTAATAACCTAGGTGCACCATACAGTCGACTAAAGGAGATTGTGGAAGAAAGGGATGATCCGTTATGTCTTTCTTCTTAGTCTTTTGTCAAAACATTTTGGGTGAAAGAAAAATTTTGTAAGACTCACTTCGTCAATCTTTCTCTACCTTCTTAACAATCAAATTTTTTGCTGAATTTCTCTCTCGCCTACTTTGGTTTATAATTAATTAGAATATGCTACTATTTTGAGTGTTTATGAAACAAAACACTTATTAGCAAAGAAGAGAAGAGAGAAAATGAGAATCTCTCCTTTGGTTTGGCCATTTTCTTAGCTTTAATTTTAATGCGGACAACTCGATGATAATAGGAAAAAGAATAAGAAGAGAGAAAAAGAGAAAAAAAAATGATGAATAAAAGGGTAATGTTTTAAGGTGATGTGGTGGTATAATTCCACTTAAAACATATTATTAGCAAGTTAAAGGCATGTGAAAGTTAGGTGGGATTTTTTCAATAATAGAATTTTCGGAGTTAAAAGAAAGGATAATATTGAAATAATTTAAAAAGAATAAGGATGAAATTAAAAAGAAAAAGCTAAGTACGAAATTAAAATTTGAAATAAACTTAAAAAAGAGAGAGTAAATTTTCCCTTTTAAAATGAAGATTATTGATATCTACTCAATATGTGCATTGAGATATCTAAGATAGAGGTTAAAGTCAGTAGTATGAAAATTTCAAAACATAACAATATCTCTTCTGTATTCATATTGGTTAAGGATGATTATTTATTTAAAAAATAATTAAATTTATGAAAAATGAGAATTCAAGTACTAATGTAACTGTTATGAACTAAACTTTATGTAAAAAGTGACCGTGCCCTCCCGCAAAATAGGGACATTTAATCCTTTGTAGCAAGTAGGGGATGATGGAGTTTAGGAAAACATAAAAGCTTGTGGGGTTGTGTCTGTGTAATTCCATTTCCACCACAAGACCGAAGGGAAAAGGAGGCGTACTGCGCTACACGAATTGCCGCCAACTCAAAGGCCTTGTTTGGGAAAGTTTCCTTATTAATAAAAAATGATTGAGTCCTAATTAAAACCCAACAGTCCTCCCCAATATGCTTTTGCGCTTTTTGTAATGTAATATACAGGGCTGAGCCCGAGTGGGTTGCAAAAATACACAAACCTATATCATCCTAGCTTGATACAATGTATTTAGATTAGAGGTGAAGGACGGAAGTGTGTCTGGGTGGCTCGAATATCAGAGGAACATAAAAATGGCTTTTATGTTGAGTATTAGAATTGGAAGATCTTCTTCTGATACTTGTCGATCCCCCAACATAGAAATACACAGTTTCTGGAGACGTGTTCCACTCGCACTGAACCGAAATGACTGCACGATTTTGCAGCCTCTGGGCCAGTACACAGTTTCGAACACCACTCAAATGTTTGTCAGACCCGAGACCAATTAGGTATGGATGACGACGTACGATACTAAGCAAGGATGTTACTTTCTTTCAAATTCCAATCATGCCACCCATTTTCAACAGTCATATACAGTTGTTATGCACTCAGAAACGAGAACCAATTCAGAAATAAAGTTGCACTCGTGGCTGCCTTAACCACCACTTAATCTGAAAGGATATTTCACATATTTCAAGTCACTCAGGAAATCCATTTTTGTACGGATAACACTTCTTTAATTGAAAAATAATAATAATAAAAAAAGAATTCTTCGTATATACTGATTTCACTGTTCAATTATTATTATTATGTTTACTTTTTAAAAAAAAAAACAAAAGGTTGCGTGGGCATGTACGTGCTCTCGGGGATGACTTACGCCCTTTCGTGGGCATGGCTTTCGCCCATCTTTAGGGCGAAAATAACCAAAACTTCAGTTGCTCTTCATTCCTAGCCGTTATCTGATATTCGTCGACAGAGAGCAATGGCCTGAATCACAGAATACAAATGGTAGTTGCAAATAAACCCAACTAGAGAAACAAAACACCACCAAACAATGGAGCCCATTCCAAAATTTACTTTTTGTAATCTCGCTTCATAATTAGATTAAATTCTACATCATAACCAAATCCAAGTGAGACGACAACTCATTACACATTCAAGTATAAACAGGAATAATGTAAAACAAAACAAATTGGGCCGTAAGCCCGATATAACTCCTGATCCATCATTTCTGGCCCATCTTTGGGCCGGCCTTCCTAATTCAACCCTTAAAGTCCACTATTTCTTTCTTTTGGATCAAGTTTTTCTTGCATGGTAGAAGAACTCAGAAGTAGAATTTTCGGACAAAAACATTATGAATGTAGATATTTTTTTTTTGAAAAAAAAGAAAAGAGCGAATACACGAATTGCCTTTTATCCCTTTAAAACTGCACATCGATGGTCAGTTAAATGAAGTTGAGTGGATGGTCCGGCCTCTTTGTTTTGGGCCAATGATGGGATTTTGCAACCGAAAAAGAAAGTATAAGATTTAATTGTCAGTCCTATTATTTTTTAATTAAAAATAAATTATTTATGGATTTTAAAAAGGCAGGGTACTGTAATTGACTCTTTTAAAGTTTAGAGCAGTCGCGATTTTAATTTTTTTTATTGATTCTAAAAGTAATACAAATTAAAAAAAAAATATTTATTCAAAAGATAATATGAAAATAAGATAATACAATTCTAGCATCTGCCATTCACAGTGCAAATAACTTTACCTAAAACATGGTTTTTCATTTTTAAAAAATTAAAATAAAATATTACAAGACAGAAATATGAGGTGCCATTCCATACTAAATAAAATAAAAGTTTATTGTAATTTTGTAACGACTTTAGAATTTAGTGTTAGTAATTACGTTGAAAATTTTAAGAATCTAAATTTACTTTCATATATATATTTTAACAAATAATTTTATTTTGATATTTTAACAATTATAATTGCGAGATTTTTTTTTTTCGTTTTTGGATTCATCGGTTTCTCATTGAAGAATTTTTGAAAAAAAAAAATAAAAAAGTTTGTGAAAGCAGTGGCTGGAGTATTTGAAAAATTACAGATATTTTAATCAATCCTTTTAGAAACTCGGGAGGCAGTAAATGCAAAAAATCGGCGTGGCCAATGATATCTTCAGCAACTCAGTAGCTAAAACCCCTTCCTATACCTCCCAATTTTGGTTTCTCCCCCGACCTCTGAGTCCAGGCTTCGTCAATTTCTAGCAGTAAACGCTGAATATGGACTCCATCTTTCATCTCGACACTTTACTCCTGTTTGGCTCCACCTGCACCCCGCCCTCCTCCACCCGCCACCGACCTTGCCTCTTCCTTCTGTCCTTACCCGCGCGGAACACTCACGCTGCCTCCTCCACTCAATTTCGCTGCTTCCACCGCTCCGCTCGACTTCTCAGGCTCCGTGGACCGCCGATTGCTGCAACCAACACCCTCATGGTTAATTCTGTACCAGTATGTCATCTTATTCTATTCTTAACTTAAACTAGGTCCATTTCTTTGGTTTCTTTATCTGCGAACCAAGTCAAAAAGTTTATCCCTTTTTCTTTGCCTACTTTGAGTAATTGAGATAAAATTTACCATCTTTTCTTTTTAAAGACGTAAGGTGTAGTTATATTATAAGCCGTATAACTAAACCGATTAAGACTTGATTGTACAAATTCGTGCTCTTGGTTTCTGAGTATACACGTGAATTTCGTGCACGAGTTACTCGATTTACTTGTTACACAGTTAATTAGGAGCTTAAAATGTGAAACTCTGAACGAAGACTTAGCGAGCATTCTCTTATAAGTAAAAACAGTTGTGATGATTATAATACAGAGCTTTTAATTGAAAAATTAGTTATTGTTATTTCAGTGTTGTAATTTGTGAAACTAAGGTAGTTCTTGTAGAGGTGGAGAGAGATAGAGAGAGGGACGGAGGGAGAGACAGAAATTGGATGGAAGTTTGAATTGAACTCTGCAACTTATTCCACTACTCCCAGGGGTGATAACGTTGCTGAGGAAAAATATAGAGTGATTTATCACCTCCAATCTGAATAGGCAATCTTTGGAAACTATACTTAAGACTAGCCATTTTCACTGCTGCAGTTAATCGGCCCTAATTAGGTTCTTGCTCGATGCTTCAACATGAAGTGAAAGAGAACAAGGTCATTTTTTAATAAAATAAAACCTTCTCTCCTCGCCAAAATAAAAAAGAAACCTTTTTCTCTGGCATTTTCGTATAGAGAGAGGCTCTTCCTCCTGTGGTTAAGGAAGTCTCTTTAATTGAGCTTTTTGGTTTATCTGATGTTTTCACAGTAGTTCACTACAGTTACAATCTCAATTAATGATACGTATGTCTTCCATGTATTAACCAAATTTTGACATGGCATGCTTTTTTGACATTATATGCAGCCAAGAAACGGGGTTTACACTGTTGGTGAATTTATGACAAAGAAAGAGGATTTGCAAGTGGTAAAGCCCACAACATCGGTTGATGAAGGTGCATTATTTTATTCTGAATTTTATGTGAAATGTCTCGTGTCATGCCACATTTTTTTTTTGGGGTTTATAATTTAAATTGCTAATGTTTTTCTCGACTTGCAACAGCTCTTGAATCTCTTGTTGAACACAGAATAACTGGTTTTCCTGTGATAGATGATGACTGGAAATTAGTGAGTCATCCTTAACCATTTTCTTGGATAACTTTGAATTTACTTGTAAGATCTATGTCTCCACTATTAATAAAGAGAATCGTTTGGCAGTTTTTCATCTTTACTTTTTGTTTCTAAAATTTCATAAACACCCTTATCTTCATAAATTTGTGATAAGTCAATAAAAAAATATGAATATCCGCATAACAATAATTAACATATAATCCACTATCTTTAAAATTAATTATACTCTTATTTTCTCTCTTCACGCTCTATATTCTCATACTTTATTCCATTTCCCTTCTAATTATGCCACTATAAATCAATCCAACCAATGTTGAAACTGATACACGCAAGTTTGAATGTATTAATGATCACATATGCTTTGAATTTCTTCCAATCTAAGTTTTCATAGCCAAACTCGTATTTGACTGGTTCATCAAAGTATTGCAGAATTAATAATAATGGAAATGATTTCTGAAGGTTCTTGTTCTTTAATATCGTGCAGGTTGGTGTTATTTCAGATTATGACTTGTTAGCGTTGGACTCTATATCTGGTAAAGTTTACTTTCCACCTTATTCGAAATTTAAGTGTAATCCTTCAGAGGGACCTACAGCTCAAATATTGTGCAATGATCATTTCAGGTCATGGACGGACAGATAACAGCATGTTTCCAGAAGTTGACAGTACTTGGAAAGTATGTAGATATATCTCTCCTTCTGGTGGTTTATTCATCTTTAGTTCTATTTCTATGCAGCGGTTAGTCTTCCCAAAAATAAAATAAAATAAAAGGACAGTTTCTGATGAAGTGTTTCTAAAACTTATGTCTTCACCAAATTAGAAGATACGTTCCATTTCTTATTTTTTGGTATTCTGTTATTTTTGCTTGATGCTGGGAGAGGGTTCTCAACAGAGATGATATAATCTTGTTGGCAGTGATGGCTGAAACATGATTACTAATCCTATCCAAAATGGAGAGGTCATGTTGATCCAACTCAACTGATCTATCATAGATTATGTAGCAAGCTGCACCATGGAGAAAGTAAGGAACTTATAAAATTTCAACTGAAATTCTAGAGCCCTATTTTTTTTTTGGGTCTAAATAGACACACATTAATTGATAAAGCAGCTAGCAAAATTGATTAGAATGACTGTTCAGTCTGTGTGTTTCTCTCTTGAATCTAGTACTAAACATGATTTAGCAGAATTATATCTATTGAACAATTCTGATTGGAAAAAATATACTTAACATCTGCTCTCATTGAGCCAGGGCTAGTTGTCAGGATCCTTTATAAAATATCCTAAAGCCTGTACCAACCATATTTGCCTTAGCTAGCTCAACTCTTTTTGTATTTTTATGGTTCCTTCAGTTTGAATTAGATCATTAATTTGGTGCCATTCATCATGGTTAAATTTTCCTCACTTTGTTATATCTCCATCTTTTTTCTCCTTGTCTTGCATATGCTGTTTCAATGCGCTAGTACCTGTCATCACCTTCCTCTGTACCACCCGTGGAATTTGATAGGGATTTGGGGGACATCCATAGAAGTACATGTTTATGGACAAACGTTATATTTTGTCACCACTTTTGATTGAAGATCATATCATTTCATTTTTTTCCCTTTCTGTGTAATTTTTAGGGTGTTATGTAAAGGTCAAAATATTGAGTGCTTTAACCTTTGAATCTTTATTTTTGTTTGGAGATATGTGTTATTTTATATGACAATTGAGAATCTCCAAGCAAAAAATAGAGATCCAAAGGTGAAAACACTCAACCTCTCGAGAGTTTGAGCTTTCCATAGTAACATCCTAATTTTCAAGTGTTTAGTCACCCAATGAAAGTTTTAAATGCTTCCCTTTTAGGATCCCATAGAAGTTCATTATATTTTTTTTCATAGCCTCGGTATAGTTATATTTATAAAAATTTTTTTGGAGGTTTCAGCATTGAAATAATTTGAAAATATAGCAGAAAGCATTCCAGATTGGTGCTTACAATGTTGCAAGTTGTATTTGAGCGGTCTTCTGTCTGGAACGATTTCATCTCAGTTCCATGAAATATGGGTGGAAAAGGAAAAGGAAAATATTTGCAGGCTGCATTGCTTTGCGTCTGATAAAACTTCAAATTTTTAGTTTACTAGTTAGTTCAGGATTTGGATAACTAATAGAAGCTGGATTTTGTGAATATTATAATGGATTGCAGGCTCGATTTCGATAACATTACCAAAGGATTTTTAATTTTTAATTTTCTTTTGGCTTGCAGACTTTCAATGAGGTTCAGAAACTGCTAACTAAGACCAAGGGGAAGTTGATCGGTGAATTAATGACCACTGACCCTATGGTTGTTCGCGAAACTACCAATCTTGAGGATGCTGCTAGGTTCATTTATCTCTTTTCATTTGCCTCTAAGTTGAACTTCCTCTCTCCCTCTTCTCTTATCACCTAATTTTTCTTTTACTTTTTGAGCTGCCATAGAAAAAGATGACATTTTTTGAAGTATCATTAGGTTATTGCTGGAGACAAAATTTCGACGTCTTCCCGTTGTAGATGCTGAAGGAAAGCTGGTAAGAGTATCCTCCAATGCGTTATTTTTCTTTGTTTTTTTGTCTGCATGTTTCTTGGGGTTTCTAAAGCGCCTTTGTTAATGATGTGAAAGGTCGGGATTATCACCAGAGGAAATGTTGTAAGAGCTGCACTTCAAATTAAACGAGACAGCGAAAAGAAAGCATGATAGGATTTATAAGTCCATTATGGTTGGGGGTGGAGGGAGGAAATTCCCTTTTGGTGGTCGGAGAAAACCGCTTTTTGATTAGAATTAAAATTTTAATATATGCATGTATATTTATAGATCGTAGAATTAGATTTATTGTTTTGCTGTTACACGAATGTATGTCATTATCAAATTATTTGTTATTCTCATTATTAAATGGAAGATGACACTTCCCTCTCGAATGTTTGCCATGTAATTGAAATCTCAGACTCAATGGAGGTCTTTGCCATATAATGATTGTTGAAAATTATGTGTGAATCTGCATATTATATCATATTGTAAATCTTAGTGGGACTTTAATATCAACTTGCTATTGATCTTTGTCTCTCTATGGTTGAGCTGAAGTGCTGACAATAATGAGGCAAGAGCTCTTATTTGGCATGCTCTCTGCTCGAAGGAACAAACTCGATAGGTTTAAGATGTTTTGAACCCCTCCATTATATTTTTCTATTAGTTTTGTCTTCTACTCCGCATCGCTGCCTTTCTATAATCTCCCTGTTTTGGCTAATTCAGTTTTTAACCCCACGTCTCGGAGGAGGGAGGCTGACTTTTCCTAAATTAATCTCACGCTTACGTCTAACTCTATGCTATTCCCTAGCTACAACTTAATCAAATATTAATAATAATAATAATAAAATCTCTAATTCTCCGCTAATCATGGACTAAGAAGACTCAGGTCCAAGGGAACCAAATATGGAGTACAGCTCAGATCAGACTAAAATTAAAAAAAAAACCAGTGCAATTAGAAAGAAAATGTTAAGAGGACAAAACTAATTTAGCGGCCCCCATCAAAGGTCTTTATCAAGGATCGGCGGTGGGCACGCCGATACACCACCGATCCCTTCCCAACTCATAATCAGCAACAGTGCAGAACCAGAAAAATACCTAACTCTCAATCTTATCGCTTTTTTAGTAGTTATAACTTTAGTGGCTTCCATCCCTCACTCCTCATTACTCAACGTCCTTTGTCCAATCCTGTCCCCTCCCCCTTCCCCTTCCCCTTCCCCTTCCCTCCTTAAATTCTGTTTTTCATTTCTATTTTTCAAAAACATTTTAATGTTTCGCTCTAAATTCCCAACTTCTATCTCAAGATAGAGGCAGATTATTATTAATTTTATAAAAGCCAGAAGCAATTGAAAAAAAAAAAAAATTATCTACTTAACTAGTTCTCAAAATAATAATAATAAAAATAAAAAAGAGAGCCACTTAACTAGTTAATTTACATTTAACATTTTTTTTTACAACGACAAAATTTCATTCGTAAAATCTAAATTAGAAAAACTACCCTACGGAGGAAAAGGAAAAAGATACAGTACACTAATCCACACAGAAGGCCTCATCAACATCACTTCGCTTCAGCCGCCAGTTCAACGTCCATGGCGCATGTTAGTCACCATCCTCTCACAGCCGGGAAATATGAAAGCAACCGTTGGGGATGAGAAATGGAGAGGGACGCATCTTCTATGTCCTATCCCAGTTACAGTCCGGATTCTCGGGTTCGGGTATCTTGTTAAGGTCAACCCGTTCCACAAACTCTCCGGCGCCACGCGGCATGAGCTCCGGTGCCGCCGAAGCATGGTGATGATGGTGGAGAGCCGCCTGAAGAGCATCCACTCTGGCACCGACCTCCGTGGCTTTCTTCCTAATTGAAGCCGCCGACAAGTCGCCATCGCCACCCCCTTCTCCGGCCAGAAGCTCCGGGAAATTAAGCCGAGCCGATGGTCCCCTGAGATGAAAAACCGCCGTATCGTAAGCCCGAGCCGCCGCAACGGGCGTGGAATAGGAACCGAGCCAAATCCTAGAGCGCTTGTTGGGTTCCCTAATTTCAGCAACCCACTTACCCCACTTCCTCATCCTAATCCCCTTGTACCTTCTCTCGCCCTCTAGCCCTCTCTTCCTCGTGGACATCTCCCTTTCTCCTCCTCCTCCTCCTTCACCATCCATCTCTGCAAAAACAAGACCTATATTTTTTTTTGTTTATTAAATCAAAGAGAGAGAGAGTGAATCTTCATGAAAAATGAAAAATCTAACGAGTAGAAGAAGACGCAGCAGCTGAAGGGGATGATGCCTTTTGGAGAGACCCTCATGCGACTCGGCCAAGCCTTGTCATCTGGGTAGGCCTCCACGTTGGTTTCTTTGAACCCCATTTTGATTTATACAAACGGAAGTTACAAAAGATAATTACAAATTCACCGACAAAATACTTTTTTTTTTTTTTTTAAATTTTCTTCAAAATATAAAAAATGTTAAATGTTATTTGTTAATGGCAATCTAAATCATGAAGTTTATAGAAGTTAGAGGCTTTGCTTTCCTCTTTTCAACTTTAAAGAAAGTACGTTGCTTAGGGTTTCGTTGGCAAATAGTCAAAAGGGATTGGATTTTTCGGAAATTAAAACAGAAGGCAGTGTTCTACTTCTACATGAATAGTAGAATATGATGTTAATTTCGGCGGGGTGTTGCGTTGCATGTTGTCGTTTTTTACTGACAAATAAAATGAAATTGAAATTGTTAATTGTATCCTTTTTCATTAATATTTGATGATAATTGTGAGTGGTGAGGTGAGGTGAGGTGAGGGCAGAGGGGTAGGTCGGTGGTCGGTGGATAGATCCCATTAGGAATTGACTTTCCCTCCACGCAATAACGATAGGGATGGATGGGCAATTTTGTCCTTCTAAATACTCCCCAAATGTTAATTGTTTTTTTTTTAATTTTTTATTCTTTAAATTATTAACAAACCCTATTGAAACGCCCATTTCTTGTTCAATTAGCGACCAAGAGAACGCTTCTCTGTGTCTCTAAAACCCTAATGTTTCCTAGTAATTTCTTCCATCCACCCATTCCTAATCAAATATGGTATATTCTTTTCGATAAATAAATTAACTATAGTTTGGCACGCATAATTGAAGTTTTTTTTAAAGAATAATAACGTAAGTAATCTTTGATATGTGAATATTTTATTTTTTAAACATTTAACTATGTATATAAAAAATTTAAAATTTATATTAAATTGTATAAAAGGTATTAAGTTCTTTTATACAAACTTATAATTTTTTTTTTATGGATTCGTTAATAATCACCCTTGAGAATATAACCCTGCCAAGACCAACAGCGGAAATGTTTAACTTTTCTTCGTCTTTTTTCTTTCCTAGAGGTAAAATGTTAAGAAAAATTTAACTTTTTTGGGAAATTCGTTGTAACGCTTTATGGAAGCTCGGTGTACATCAGACGACATTATTATTTGGACAATAACACGACATTATTGAAATTGGGTAACATTAGTACGAAGGATGGAATGGGTAATTGGGTAAGCAAATAAAGGACATTGATGGTTACAAGAAAGACTCCATAAGAAGAGAAACTAAGGAAAGACGTGGCTAATGAAAATTTAGGGAAAAATAATTAGAGAGAATCTATAAAACCGTATTTGCCCCTATATTCCTTGAAGGAAAAGTCAATCACAACAATTGCAGGAACTGTTTTTTGAACTTCCTTCTCAAGCCACAGTTTTATATATAAACAAGTTCTCGTAATTGAAGGCTCGGTGTCGGACTAAGAATACAATGTAATCCAATTAGCTTATGACAAGATTATTAACGCGTATGTAGAAAATTTAGTAGCAGTAGTTATGATTTCTTGACTTACCGCGTGGATGAGAAGAAAGATAGAGATAAATATGCATGCACTTAAGATGGCACATGGACTATAACTATTATAACGTTAGTTAGGGAAAGGGACTAGGAAGTTGGAAGATAATGTAATTGTGTCAGCAGATGTTGGAACCCAGGTGCATGCATGATTGAATGAAAAGTCAAATGCAGTTGAAATTTTACAAACAAGTTAAAGGGCTATGTTGCGGTTGACTTTTGTTTCTAATTTGCAACTGTACAAATGTTATCTTGTAGTTACTTTGACTGTTCTTTTATGAAGTAGGTTTTGCTTTCCATTTGAAGCTGTAAAGTGGTGCACCCAGATTCTTACCGCACCCTTTTTCCTGCTTGCAATCACGTCTTGTGGTGAGACAACATTTCTGATGCAAAAGAGAAATAGTAACTAGTTTGATTTCTTTTTCTCTCTTTCTTCTGGATTTGACGAATCATTGAGAACAGGAAAACACAAAACAAACTGCCAAAGTTAAGAGACCTTTTTTTCTTCTTCGGCCACGAGAAAGGGAAAACACAAAGCCAAGCATTAATTTGCATTACTATAGTCCAAAAAACTGGCAATAGCGCGGGAGGAATTTTTAGTGATACCATCGCTCAAATCTCCAAACAAGTCATAACTGCACTTGAACTCACACGATATAGTGAATGTAAATTATGCAGATCTTTGTTAAGTATTAATTAATTAATGGATGGGGAACTCTTATCAAAAGAGTTTCGCTAATTATGCTCAAATAAATAAAATGATGACTGAACCCAGCGTCAACGCAAATGTAGGCAGCGAAACCCACTTAGCTCTCTGTATAAGCACTGAGGATCGATAACTATGCTCGGGGTCTTCATTTTTCTATATTTAAAATAATGATAAAAACTTAAATTTAACTTTTTATTTTATTTTAAAGATTAATCTTTTTCTCTAAAATATATCTATTATTAATTTTAAAGATTGTATGAATATAATCACAACAATTGATATATGTTTTCAAATTTAAATAATAAAATTGTATCATAGTATTAAACTTAAAGTTAATAATAAAAACTATCCTTTTTTATAAAAATCATTTTATTGATTATTAATTAAAATATTTTATACATTTTTAATGAACTAAGACCCATCCGTTTAACTCACCAACTCACCTTTAAGTGAGTCCAATTCTTAAAATCCCAACCTACTTAAAAATGAGCCAACTCAACTCACTTGAACACTCAATTCATGATGAACCAACTTAGGTGAGTCAAATTGGTTAACTTTGACATTTTTACATAAAACACTACTTCATTTGAAAAAAAAAAAAAGGAGCTAGTATTCCGGACGCAAGAAGGATATGTTGGGTCTTCCAGCTTTTGCTAATTTCGTTAAATGTAACAAACATTTTATCCACACAGAAATATAGCAACTAACATCAGGCACGGCAAATGTCTGCTATCCATAGCACCAACGAGTAACATTGGTTGAATTTCAAATTGTTAAATATCAACATTTTATCCAGACCTGAGACTACGCAGAAACAGTTGAGACTTAAAACCATGGAGTCTATATATTTTGGCAGCCAACAACAAATAAGAGTTTTAAGACAAATATAGATAGCAACCAACATCTACCATAGTACAAATAGTTCCTAAAGTGAGCTGATAGAGCACTAAACAAGAGGTGGGTATTGCTTTGCCTGCTGTCGGACCCTTCTCTTATACTCCTCAGTGTCCTGCATAAGATATTTCATAAAAAAAATGCCTTCGATAATCAGAAACAAAAATCCCTAGCCCCACCCTAAACTTTAAAAGGGGAGGAAAAGGTAGAATCTCTAATTAAATGAGCAGATGACCACTTTTCAGCAACTATTCCTAATGCACTCAATCACCAAACATTCAAGTAGGTGAGAGATCATATTAAAAAAACTTTAGGCAGGAGGGCTGCATATCTTAATCTAAACACTCTGAAAAGTGCGTTGCTGCTTCACCCCGCTTTGTCATGATTGATTGTCATATTAAAAAAACCTTAGGCAAGAGCGCTGCATATCTGGACATTTTGGAAAATATATTGCAGATTCACCCCACATTTCCTTGATTAATTAAACCATATTATATCAGCTGTTTTATATCATTTGTGATCTATTTTAAGGTGTCCAATGGAGAATGCAAGACTTTTCCTGGTTACATACCTGGATGAAGAGATGATAGCCTTCTGTCTGGGCAGGATCAGCAGGATTTGGCTGATCAAGTAAGTCTTGGATGCCTACAAGAATTTGCTTCACTGTTATGGCTGGTCTCCACCCCTACATGTAGCATATATTCTAATATTCTGTTCACTGAGAAGTATATAAATCACTCTATACTATATAAGCCAATTTCAAATAGCCCCACATTTATCAAGAGAGATGTACTTACACTGTCCTCATTGAGTATAGACAGGCAAACAGTTCCAGATGGGTAGACATTAGGGTGGAAGAAACCTTGTGGAAATTTACACTTTGGAGGCTTGCTAGGGTAGTCTTCACTGAAGTGCAGTGTAAGTGGGAAATAGCCACCCTCCCAATCGGTCTGCAGCAATTCAAAGTACACGGAGTAAGAAAACAAGAAATGCTTCATTTACAAAAAGCCATCATTCTAGATGTGCAAATGAAACATTGAAAAAGAGTAACTGCTGAGAACTTTCATGGCACTTCTTTTTCTTCATTTTTCCTTGGCCCCATGGTTGTACGAATCTCATTCTAACCTGACTGATCAATTGTAAGGATCCTGAGAATGTCCTACCTTAATGCATGGTTTAAAGAATTTAGCATGCATATCTTTCCAATGCAGGAAGACCAGAGCGTTCGCCCCTTTTTCTGGGGACTGAAGTGATTATTCATGGGTTGCCAAGCTCAGGCCAAGAACCAACCTCTGTAAATTATCGTGTAGTCAAATAGAATAGATTTATGATTAGATCAAGAAAAGAAGAACAAAGGGTTAAGATCTCTGAAGCTGGCGGAAGTGCTACAAGGCTCTGGAAGACAGGAGTGTCCACCTTATGTCCAACGACTGTCGTCTGCCTATATATTGTCCTCCTAATTGTCAGAATACAAAGGATTTTATTTGCCCGGGCATTTTAAAAGCTACTAAACATTGGCACACCTGTAAGAAATCTCCCCTAATGCCCAATTGTCTCGTTATCTCTTTTTTTCACATGATTTTGGGCATAAATACCAATTTGGACCCTAATATTAGGCAAACGCTACATAGCAACCAGAATAAGCTTTTGACATACCTACCAAACATAAATTTGATTATACAAACACAATAATTATCATTGATTACACTGAAGTCTACTCCATTTGTGGGAGGGTAGAAGAACAGTATATACCCTAGGATTGATAAGTGACAAGAATTTACATTCAGACGCAATCACATATGATCAAAGCCAAATGATCCAGTAAAAATGTATACTTGGAGGGATTTCATAACCATCAAAGAGAACGTGCATAACAGAAATGAAAAGTCGTTCAATGATAAATATGCAAGACAACGCACCCCAGCCTTGCCAGGAATAGTGCAATGCCACACCATCAAATTCACAGTGCCGTCTGGCAGAGTCTCCGGCTTCGCAACAAAACCCTAGATAACAGAAAAAAAGAATAACATCAATTGGAATTAATCAGCAGCAAATAGAACAATTGCCGCAAATTGCAGAATCAGCGTAGAAGAAAAAGGAACACGGAAATAACAAGGAATAGAGGGACAGTACGGACATGGGGATGGTTCTTACGCCATGCCTTTCGTTCCTCAGTAAGGCGTCCACGAGCAATGCCCGACATGTCTCCTTCCTCGTCTGTCCCTGAAACTTTCTCTCACTCGCTCTCGAGCAAGTCACGCACAATCTCCGGTACCTTTGTTTTCTTTATTTTAATAAAAGAAGCAGAGGGCGAAGGTTTTGGCACCGATAGCACTTGTTTTATGCAGTGCTTCCATGAACAACGGTCCTGATTTGATCAAGAGATATGTTTTGGGATTAAAAAACTGCCCCATCAAAGTCAACGTATTTCCTATTTTTCCATAACCTCGCGTGAGAATCACGCCTTCGTAGCTCAGACGCAATCACGTGACGCAAACACAATCTAAAATGGAATTAATCAAAGTCCCACGAGGAGGAAAAGAAATGGGCTTGCAGCTACAAGAAACGAAGCATGGTAAAACCCATGAACTTTTTTGTGCTTCCCGTGTGAGCAAGGCCTATTCAAGCTCAAGAAGGGAGATGTCTAGAACTCTTAAAATTAATTAATTTGTAAATTAACAAAGACCCCATGATATAGAAGCATAAGCATAACTAGGACTCAACTCTGCCATAATTAATTTGAACAAAGTACCTTTCAGAGAAGTTAACCTCGGCTTAATATACATATAGACTTAACACTTCTTATAAACAATTTATTCTTTTGAGACATGCGACAATGCTAGGCAAACTAAAATTGTGGATTAGACTAGTGCTTTAAGCTAATGGTATCACCGTCAAAGATAGAGAGACGTTATTGTTCATGATTAATCCCTACCGCACATGAAAAGTGATGGGAGTGATAGGGGGCTTGAAGATGGATTCAAAATGTAGTTAAGGGGGTCTGGTCGATCCGATCGTCAAACGACAGCTGCTGCCCGTTAATCACGTAATCTCATACTTCTGTCTAAATTTTTGTCTGCCAAGTCTTTACCAAAGCCCACTACCACAATCATCATGGCTTGATGGAGATTCCAATGAAAGCAAAATTATTTAAGCTCAAACACATTTATATACCATATATAAACTACGTTGAGTTTCAGAACTAATGACACTGCACTAGGCAGAAAGAGCGGTCAATAAAACTCTGATACCGGATGGACTTTCATGTATTGACTGTATTTGTCAAGATTCTCGCATAAATGATGGTATAAACTTGGTCTGCAGCATCACTCTCTTGATTGTATCCAATCATATCATACAAATTAGACGCACACTATGAAAATCCAGCAGATGCATTGTTTTGTATCGTTGCACTCTCCTTTATTTCCTGTATCAGCTTCAAGACTTGCCACATTGCTGGTCTCTGCTCAGGTGATGTCGCAGTGCAAATACTGGCAACCTCTGTGAGCATTCCTAGCTGGTTATCTTCGGTGCCATTATCATCCCTTATTGCTCTAACCCAATGTTGCAAATCCGTTGGCACGAGGAAAGGATGTTGAGAAGGATATTTACCTGTCAAAAGCTCCAGTAGAAGCACCCCAAAGGCATAGATATCACACTTAGAAGTGGCTGGGCCGCTAGAATTGCGAGTTTCAGGTGCTTTATAGGCTGCAGAATCAGGATCATCCCGTGATGAAATTGAAGAGTCTGCAAGGAGGGCCAAACTATAGTCTGTGACACAAGCTTCAAAGTCCACTCCAAGAAGGACATTAGAGGACTTCAGGTTTCCATGGATTAGTCTTGACGCTCGATGTATATAAGCAAGTCCATGAGCTACATCTTCAGCTATCTTTAAGCATGATGTCCAGTGGAGAGGCTTTGCCCTTGTTGATTTTGAACCTGCGTATGTATCAGATTTATCATTAGGAAATAATAATCAAATATCAAATACACAAACTTCCCTTTGCTCAACATGCTTAAATGGTCATATTGTTGGATTTTTATTTCATACAATTGCAGTATAATAGTTTTAGCAAAGAGTGAAAGTTTAGATTTTGTAATTAAAAATGACAAATAAATGGCCTGCTGCTATTATGTCAACTGGATGAAGCATAGTCAGCTTTAACGAAACATTCTGTCAAATATTTAACTAAGAGAGTCCAACCACAGTATCATACACGATCTTAAATAGTCCAACCCCGTGATTGTCGGCAAGGATATGTTAGTCCCCAGAACCACAGAAGCAGCCCCAAGCCAGAGGGCAGAGGGCAGAAATTTAAATTGAAAAAACAAAAATGGTAGGCATACCAATCTGAAAGATTAGATCACAAAACAGTCACAATAGCAGAATAACACCTCATTGATCAAACTCTAATTCCAGCCGCGGGCCCACAAGTAGCCAACTCCACCAAATGTGACAAGTCATGACCTCCTATCTAATATATATTTATATGTTTAAAATAAATAAATAAACTTGAGCCTTGGGCGTACCATGAATGAGGTTGAAGATGCTGCCGTTAGATTGATGTCCATAGATCACCAACCTTTCTCCCTCAGCCTGAAAATAAGCTCTAACTGGTACCAAATTTGGATGCCGAAGCTCACCCACCATTTCCATGTGCCGCTCGAACACTTGGCTACTTGTTATTGCAGTCTTACCTGCATCTAGTCTCTTTACCGTCAATATGAGCTGCCCATCCACCACTGCCTTGTACGTAGTCCCGATGGTACCCCTACCCATCAACTCTGCCGAGGCTCTCATTAACTGCTCCAGTGTATACAACTGTAACTCCCCACGACAAAACACCAAATTCCCACTCTTGTGAACTCGCTGGATTTCTTCAAATTTTTCCGCCGGAGGAACATTCATGGTTTCCAATGACGGCATTTTTGGGCTTTCTGGGTTTCTTGAATTGCTTTGTTTCCTAATTAATGCGATAACACACAAAATAGACGCAATGAGCATCGAGACCCCAATGGTGAACCCAAGAATGAGGCCTGTACTCTTATGCTTCTTATTAGTCGGTGAAGAAACGACTACGGTGCCCTGTGATTCTGCGCTTTGCCCCAGGGGTACCGAGGAGGCAGTGGCATTGGAGGAACCAAAGAGTAGAGATCGAGGATCACATGCTCTGTGGATGAGCTCCCCGCAGATACCCGGGTTATCCAAAAACGACTCCGCGTGGAAGCGAGCAAGGGTGGACGTCACGGGAATTGGCCCAGTGAGGTTGTTGCTTGATAAATTGAAGATTCGAAGTGAGGACTGGTTCAACGGCGGAATGGTTCCATTAAACCAGTTGGAATCAAGGTGGAGAGAAGTGAGATGATCCAAGCCAACTAACTCGGCCGGGATTACACCGGTGAGATTGTTATGGGAGAGGGAGAGAGTAAGAAGGCGATGAAGCAACAAAATGGAAGAAGGGAAAGAACCAGAGAAGTAATTGTAGTCAAGGAAGATAGACTTGAGGTTGAAGAGAGCAGAGAGATCGGGAATGGGACCAAAGAGGGAGTTATTGCGGAGACTGAGGACTCGGAGCTGGTCGAGACGATCGAGGGTGTTTGAAGCGAAGAGACCGCGAAGGCCAAAGTCCTGAAGGAAGAAGCGAACCACTCGGCCTTGGGCGCATTTGACGCCTTGCCATTGACAGTAATCGTAGCGCTCATGGAGAGCGTAGAGGAGCTTGTTGTCAAGGTCTGCTTTAGATTTGAAAGAGAGCAACGAAAGGGCATCGGAGGAGAGGGGTAATTTAGCGGAGGGCGTAGATTGATTGGAGACCTGGGCGATGACGGTAGTGGAGAGGGAGGAGGAAGAAAGAGCGAAGTAAAAGAAGGAGAGATACAAGAGTGTTTTGGTCATAGTGAATGGGATTAAGTGCGGGGTATGAGTTTGAAACTGGAATATAGAGGGTTATGTGTGATGATTCAATATCTGTTTCTGAAGTATACTCACTCTACCAGAACATAAAATCTTTTGCGGTGTAATTGCAACTGCAAAAGTCCGTGAGCTCTATGCACTACACTGCATATTATTTTCTCGTTTTTAACAAGTCAAGTGAGCTATAATTTAATTTCAATACACTCCCTCGTGTCTAATTATAGCACCACCAAAACAAGTATATCACATGAATTAAACTGCCGGCCAAAATATTTAAATAAATTTTTTTATGGACTACCACCACAATCCAAGACTATGATGGCTAGTTCTTAAAGCACGCAGATTTCTCAATTAATAATTGCGTACATGTGAGTTTCTGCATGCAACAGACTTGTAAACTTTAATTGCACGTTATTGTCCATGCAATAATTATGCGAGCTTATTACATTTCGACTTTAATTGCGGGCAGGCCGAGTCTTCAATTTCAATCCAGAGTCACAATTGGATATACTCATTGTGGTTCCTCCTCCAACCATCATGAACTCCACCTAGGAACATCTACATTATTGCGCCACCGCATTTACATCACGTCAAAAATGCTAACTGGTTTTATTAAACAAATATAAGAGAATAAAATCAGAATATATAAGACTGAAAAATGGTTCCTAATTATATATATCTGAAAACATTATTCAACAATCAATGTAAATAAATAAAAATATAGATCAAGCCGATGATAATCTGGAGGTGACCGTCTCTGCTCTCGCGATTTCCTCCTCAAATTCAGACAACAGCTGCTAGCCTATTGCTAGTCGCAGGGACAAGTTGACAATATGCTTTGCCGTGGCTCCCAAAGTGTCACCACTAGGAAAGAATATAATGATGCCCTCTGGATGTGTGCAAAAGTTGACTCCAGAAAGCATCTTTTTAGGAATACCAATTATCTGCCCTCCATCATTGGGCATGCTAATATAATATATGCCATTCTTTATCACATGGAAGACCCCCTAATCGTTTCGTCATCCAATCCTTTTCATTCAATCTCATATACTCCCAAGATATTCATGCGAAAAGTCTGCAGAAGAAAGAGACTATAGAACACTTGATCTTGATGTTGTTTGCCTCAGAACTGCAAAAGTCAATTCAACCAGAACACCCAACTCGCATAGACAGAATTGAGGAGCTAAAGGAGACAAGCCTTATTCCAGAAACTCATACTGACTTGCTGTTATATATGGAAGGAAGGGACGACAAAATATCTGAGGATATAATACCCAACCCAAATGCTCCCGGTTAAAACCTAATCGTCTCTGAAAACAACCTCAGGCAGAGCAGTATAACCGCCCCCTGATCCTCCCATGGCGACCAAATTTATTTATTTATTTTGCAGCCTTTTACTTCAAGCAGTAGTTCGGGATCATAGTGGTGGAGCTATAACAGGCTCCTATAAACATTTCCAAGAGGCTGCAGGCAGACGATCTGCGTTGAGAGAAGATTTATTACTAGGCCAAGCGCTGCAAACCAAGCCCCTAATACCATTGTTGAAGATAACAATCGACAACCTTGAAATCATCAAAGCTTGCTAGGGGAAAGACTGCCACTGCCACTGGACGCTATTAACATAGTCAAAGAAGACGTTAAGAAGCTGGTAGGACCGGGTGGCCAATTCAACATTTCATGGAAAAATCGAGTTTTCTTCATCTGCCTTCCTCCCCCCCCCCCCCCCCCCCCCCGGGTGACGGAAAGACAGGACAACGCTCCTGTTCAGGGGAGGTCTATTTTTTCGGCTCTTGCTGTCCCTTTTGTTTTTGCTGTGTTGCGAAATGTAATTCTTCGACCCCCCCCCCCCCCAAAAAAAAAAACACTCGAGAAGTGAGGAATAGTCATATCAAGTCATAAGTAGAAATCGTTGCTGAATTGAATACAAAGGAAGTACACGTTGATGTTTTTCTCCATCAACTCACCATTATACGAACTACCTGGTTGAAAATATGCTTCTACCTGAAGTCTTCTTAGTGTGTATATATATATATCCTCTTATATTTACATGAACGATAATCACGTGTATTTCAAAGGGGAGTTGTTGCTGGTACTTTGTCTCCTTCAGGGTAGCTACTTTTTGAAAAAAATGCCAATATGCTAGAGAGAGAGAGGAGGTTGCTTAGGAACTAAAGCTCAAATCAACAAGGAAAAGAGACTTCTGGCTTGTAATTAGTTATTGGGTTGCTGCAGCTATTGCCTCTACCACCCCTCCTATCTCAGGTCCAACCACTTCCGCACACCCCTCCTCCTGCTCTTCCTACCCCCATTCTCATTTTGGTTCAGCAATAAAGCATTCTTCATAAATTTAACGTTCTACATTAGGAGCTAACTGATGTAAAAACCAACCACATCAGATGGAGACAAGTAAAAACAAATTAAAGAAAACCATAATTACTATTTCTCTCTCTCAGTAACATTGTTTTCAATTCTAGAATCTTGAAGGAGAGTCATTGTAAGGTCACCCTCACTATTTTTCCCTTCACATTGCCTCAATTCTCTCTTTTGCTATTGCAATACTTCTTTAAATCAAACCCTTCTTTCCCAATTCTCTCACAGAGTTCAGAATCTCCTCCAATCCAGCTAGAAAGGAGAGAGATTTGATCCCCAGTTTTCACTTTCTACAAAATATGAAGAACACTAACAATAACACGAAACTCATCCTCCTTCACCCCTATATCCAAAAACAAGGAAGCTCAACTCGCCTGTGGCTTCTAGCTTTTATATCATTCTTCACCCTTGCCTTCCTTGCCACCCTTATTTACACTCGAGAATCTACTTCTGCGACTGCCGCCACAACATCTATCGTTGCCTCCTCCTCCTCTGTTTCTGGGTTCGGTAATGCCCCATTGCCGGTCACTGTAATCAACACTCTCCTCTATTATGCCTCAAAGTCCAATGACACATACCACATGCCTTACTCAGATCTCAAACCCATATCTGATGTGCTCCGAAAGTGCTCATCACCCTGTAATTTCCTTATCTTCGGTCTCACCCACGAGACCCTCCTCTGGAAAGCCCTAAATCAGAATGGCAGAACCGTGTTCATTGATGAAAACCGCTATTACGCTGCATACTTTGAAGAAAAACACCCTGAAATCGATGCCTATGATGTGCAGTATACCACCAAACAAAGTGAAATGAAGGAGCTCATTGCTTCAGCTAAACAGCAGGTAAGAAATGAGTGCAGGCCAGTGCAGAATCTACTATTTTCAGAATGCAAGCTAGGACTTAATGACCTTCCCAACCATGTGTATGAGGTGGACTGGGATGTCATATTGGTGGACGGGCCACGCGGGGACTGGCCGGACGCGCCGGGCCGGATGACGGCGATCTTCACAGCGGGCGTGCTGGCTAGAAGTAAGAAGGGTGGGAACCCAAAGACGCACGTGTTTGTGCATGACTTCTGTGGAGAGGTGGAAAAGGTTTGTGGGAATGAGTTTCTGTGCAGAGAGAACTTGGTGGAGGAAAGTGAGACTTTGGGGCATTATGTGTTGGAAAGGATGGATGAGAGTAGCGTTCAGTATTGTAAGAATCAATCATCATCTGCGGCTTCTTCAACTGCCATCTAGGTTACTATAAGCTACTCAAGATGCACAACAGGTTTATCTTGGTATTTATGATCAAATTGGTACATTTTGTTTACATCTTGGCTGGTGCTTGTAAAAAATAATTCTTTTCCCTTCCATTTCATTTTCTTGCTCTGGAAACTGTAATCTCTTCAATGAATTCAATCACTCAAATTTCAATAGAGTACTCGGTGCATTCACGGTTTGCATGTACTGCCAAAGAATAATTTGCAGTTGCAGTGTCTTCATTAGTACAATAAGCCATTTTATAATTCAGATGTTGAGGAGCACTAATTGGGAGGTTCGCTTCTCAACTTGAAGTAAAGGATTAGGTGCATTAGCTAAGCTTTTAAGTGTAAGGTACCTTGGATGGTAGTGGCTTCCGCAACTATGGCTTTGGTTAAATGAATTTAAAACCAATGCAAGAGCTTAGATTGCTTAGAAGTCAACTACATCCTTGTCTTGGCCCGTCACCCATTGCGATTGGGTAAGACACAAACAAAACAACGGACGGAGTAGCTGGAGCAACAGGTTGCTTGAAAGCTAATAATAGTATTAGCAACTGCTCTGCGATTGTGTTAGTCGCTTTCCCAAGCTTTGTCTTTTTGCTTCTTGTTTAGGCCTTAATTATAGGTCAGAGAGGACGAGGAGAAGCAGAATGGAATATTTGGCAAGGTTGATGGTAAACTATATAATAATAATGCCACAAATAGGAATGATAAAAAATAGGCAAAAATGCTGTGATTTTGTTCTTCTCAAATTTGTGCGTTGGTATTGTTTTTTATAACCTATTTTTTTTGCCACCTGAAAGTGAAAATTTAAAGTCACTTGGTTTGCTGACATGGATTTTATTTTTATTTTTACTATCACTAGCTCAGTACACTGACACAATCAGTTAAAAAAAAATTCCCTCTAGGCACATCATATCAATTAAATAGTGATTCGAGAAGTGTCATAAAAATATATAATATTTTGTCATCGGTTGTAAAATATACCTTCTACAATAACTACACAGGGCGCATCAAATTTGATGGGATGCAAATTGGCCAAATATATCAAAATTGATTGTTTAAAAAATGTATTAATAAGTCATAAATAAAAGGTAACAATAAACAAACTATGTTTCGGCATCTTTGTTATTCAAAATTGAGAACTGGCCCGTGGAATAGTATTCTGATATTCTCTTGTTTTGAGCTGAACACTGCCCATGAATGTTGGTTATTAGAGTCATTGAGTAAAATGTTTAGCAGTTCAGAGAGGAAAGTTGTTGTGTGCTCCTTTTTTATATCACTTTTTCAGTTATAATGCCAAAATTAGTTCTCCTTTAGCCAAGTCGGATCACCCAACAATGGCTGCGGACAGGGTATGCCTAAAGTTGTTAGAAAATTGTATCAGGTTTGTAAAGAAGCAATGTTCTACTAAGTGTTATCTTATACCATTTAATAATCATAAAAATCTCATATCCTTGAATTTCTAATTGTACCCAATTGTTCTTAATGCTATGCATCCAACGTTTGCCAAATCCAAATAAACAATAAACAAGTAAATAATAACGAATAAAACAACCATACAACAAGCATCCGAGTTATCTAAGTAAAACCCCGACTTGGCCAATCACATATATTTGTCAGCTCAGTGCAAAATCCAGTGTCTTGACACTATTATGTGTACAACAAAAATGAAGTCAATTACAACATGGTGGAAATATGCTAATTTGAACTAACCTGATTTTTAGTCCCCACTAAATTGTTTTAGAAAAACTATGCGTAACCAGGCTGATTCTGCCAGGCGGAACGAGTACCTCTCCATTAGGAAAGACTTCTTCCAGGATCTAATTTAACTTCGAGCCCCGCTGTTGGCCTCTTCGGCCGTATCAATATGTGTAACCGTCAGCAGCAAGTCCTACTTCTTTCTCTTTGATATAAAGTGGAATTCTTGTACCTGTATCCCTAAGTCGATCGACCATGTCATAAAGAAACTCAAAAGTCAGTCTAGATTGTTTGTTAAGATCATCTCTTATGTGAGGCTGAAGACTGAACCAGCCTCCCAACAATTTATGAACATGAGAGCGTATCATTCTCCAGGGCACGGGGTACTTTTCACAAAGCTTTAAGTACTCTACCAGCAAATCTGCCTGGTCCAGTTTCCTATCTACATTGACTACTTCATTCCTTGCCACCCATTCAGCAGTTCGAAATCCAGCAAATAGGGCTGGATTTTCAAGCAGAGTCTCAGCCGACATCACCCCTTCAACGCCTGTCTCTTCCAAGCAGTCTTGAACATCGTCCATGTGCCTTATGTTCCCATTGGCAAGGACTGGAATTTTGACTGCATTCTTTACAGCCCTGATAGCTTTCCAGTCAGCTCGGAATTTCTTCCCATCTTTCTCATCCCTTGTCCTGCCATGGACAGCTAAAAGAGAACAACCAGCCTCCTGTAGCATCCTAGCATAATTTAATGTATCCTCCAAATTTGGAAAGATCCTAATTTTGCATGAAACAGGAACTTGGAGCTTGAGAGCCAATTTTTCCACTAGAGATTTCACGAGAGGAAGGTTATCCATTAGGAAGGCACCATAGTATCCTCGTCTAGCAATGCGCTGCGGACACCTACAGAAGCGCATAAATCCAAGAAAATTCTCATTAGGAGTGTCAGAAAGCATACACCCATATTGACTACATTGAATATAAAGTGACTATTTTTTCTCAACCGTGTATCTGTCGCTCAGATTGTAGAAGGCTAATTCTTTGGACAAGTGATGAATACTTGTTACGAACCTCACACAGTTAAAATGTGCTTCATAAGGGCGAAAAGAGGAGAAGCGAGTAGGAAGGAGTCAAAAAGCCAAAGACTAAGTTCAAGCTGGTCCGGGCCAATTACTTATATTCAGTCCTATATACACTCCAACCAAGTTACACCCAAAAAATAGTTATCTGTCACCGTAAGTAGTACTTTCACTGGACGTTATGGCAGAAATAATAATCACAACAGCCATCGAACAGATTTTGAGTAAATATGACGTAAAATATTCATTACCCTAGATTGATATCAACGTAATCGCAGTAAGGTTCAACCTTCCTTGCAGCTTCGAATAATGTATCTGGATCATTGGCACAAAATTGGACAAACAATGGTCGATCCTCCTGCAGTTACTCCCCAAAGTTACAAATACAATATGCAAATATATTACGCAGTAGACGCATAAATTAAACAAGCCCCTTTAACTTCAAGTAAACAAGCATATGAACTTCAGAATACCTGGCAAGTGGTGAATTCTTCTTTCCTGTACTTTTCGGTCTCAGTAAAAATGCGAGAGTGCAGCATGGGAGTATATGCGGCCTGGGCACCGTACTTGCGGCAGAGCATTCGAAAGGGTAGCTCCGAATTATCCACCATCGGGGCGACTACGAATTTGGGTCGGCCCAACTTAATCCAATAAGCCCAGGCGCGTTCGACCCGAGACTCCCCAGTCAAGCACCGTGCCGGAGAAACCAAGCAAGATGGCGACATATCTGAAGTGCAAAGAGAACATTCTTGCTCTTGACGTGTTTCTTCTTGTTGCTGATCGGAGCAAAGGACATTGTTGGGTTCTTCGGGTGAATTTGAATTAAGAGAATTGGTTTGGATCTGAGATTGAGTTTTGGCGAGAGGGAAAGCCATGAGGGAATGGGTTACTGCGGAGAAATATCTATTGAAATTATAATAATGGTGAAGAGAGAAGAGGGAGAAGGTGAAGGGTTTGAATTTCATTAGCGAACGATGGGCTTAGCAAAGCAAGCCATCGCCGCCAACAAAGTTTCTTCCTCCGAAGGTCTCTTGCAGTTGAAGGCGTGTGGTCGATAAAGCAAAGATTTTGGAATCTTTCCTGCAATAAAACGACTTCGAGTATGGAATATTATACTTCAGTAAACGGCGTCCCGTTTTTGGCCTCATAAAATGGAGATAAAGGCGGATGGCTCAAACGTCAAGCATTTCCTCAACAGTGGAGAACCATTAAAAATGACGCAACATCAAGATTTTATTATTATTATTATTATTATTCTATTTAATTGATATAATATTAATTATTTAATAAAAACATTAAAATTCACATAATAAGTGAGATAAATAAGATAACATAAATATTTAAAATTCATCTAGTTCAAGTGTGAGGAGATTGGTCACATAAAGGCTTTCTAATAGGCGTAAATGTAACACGAGTTAAAGAAGTACACTTCAACCAACTTAAAGTCAAATTCAGTTATTTATATAATTAAGCATAATTATAAATAAATATTATATAATTAATGCATTAAAATAATATAATTAGTGTCATAAAAAAAGGAAATAAAAAGATCTCGCAAATACAAATATTCCATCATAATTAAAATTCAAAATAAATTAGCTTAATTAATAAAAGACGATGACATATTAACAAAGTATTCCATTATTAAGTATGAGAAAATAAATCTTTAAAAACACTACAAAATATTTTTTTTCAAGAAAATATCATACCTCGCTCAGATATCTAGATATTGTCTCTCAATTCTAAAGTAACTTTCACGTTTATTGTTTCTTTTAACACTAATTGGGGGGGGGGGGGGGAATAGAACCTATATCCCCCAGGCCACAACAGGAGATCATTAAAAAACTTGCCACAGATGATCAATAAATATTAATTACCGTAGGAATTTTGACCATTTATGAGTAAAAATTATAAAAATTGCTGGGATTCTTCTATTCCGTACATCGAAAACCTTCTCTGGCAACCAAATTTTTTATGAAAACCTTTTTTTACATTTGAGACCGAAGGTTAGTTGAACATCAATGGTGGAAATTGCGCATGTTCTTCTTGTGATCAGTTCTTCTAATAAAATAGGTTGTTATTAAGTTATTTGAATTCGTGGACTGATAGATCAAAACTAATTAATGTGCACATGCTTATTTAAATTAGGCTTAAGGAAAACACGCACATAACAATGACATTTTTTTGTTTGGCCACAAAAAATAAAGAAAACAATAACATTTTATGAGAGATTGAGGCTGCCACATGTGCGTGTGAATACTGAAATCGAACATCATATCTGCATAACAAAGTTGACGTTGAGGCAAAGGCAAGCAAGTGAAATAACAAATTTGCGAACAAGGTAGGACCCTTCCAGTGCTGGAACTTATCAATAACACACCCACCCCTTTTGACCTTTGCCATTGGTTTTCCCACAAGAAGAGCCTTTCAATACCATCCACCTCTCTGCATTGTACTCCCAAATTTAGCCAACCTTTTCCTACAAGCCAAACACTACAACCAAATTTGCTTTAAAAACTCTATCATCATTTTCCTAACCCATCACCCATCTTACTTCACCGATTTAGCCGTCCAAACTGGCATCTGCCACTCTCTCTACTTGTCAACCGTCCTAAACACGACATGTCCTTCCTCTTCTGTCCAATTCTTTGACTCCGTCCCTTTCGTTGCTTTTTCTTCTTTTTTACTCTTTCTTTAAAAAACTCTTGAGCGTTGAAATTGGGGACCCAGTAATTAGACGATAAAAGTTGAGAGACCAGAATACAAGATAAGCACCAAGGATAAAGCAACCAAATAGAAAAATATCAAACGGAATAAAACCCCACTTTCTTTCTTTGTTACAGATTCAAATCCGTTACCAAATCCACCATCTTCACGTTTTTTTTTTTCAATTTTAAATTATAATGGATTCAGTGTCTCAGTCTTCGAAAGGACGAGAATGATTAAAGGAATCCAAAACTGAACAGGGAAATGGAATAACCCCCCAATCTCCTTCGAGATTAAAGCTGCAGTTGTACAAATTATCAATTGCACTTTTAATGCGTTGAAAATTAAGCCTTCCAAGAGCTGGTTCTAGGAATCCTGGTGATGGAAATGAGATTAGCTAAGAGGATTCTAGGATGAGATTAGTAGCTTCGGCAGCTGAGAGGGAGTGGTTGTGCTCGCCTTCGTAGGTGACTACTACCATAGATGGTTCATCCAAAGCTCTCTCTACGTGTTTGCGCGCTGGACATCCTCTAACGCTGCTGCACTTGTAATAACCCCTGTTATTGTTCCACAAATAAATCAGTTAGACTTACTCCTTTGATTCGTATAAACTCAGGAGGACGAAGACATTGCTGGCTTTCTAAAATTAGCCCATCCCAAAATAAGAAAACTAATTAAAGTTCGTAAGGGTTCAATTCCAAATATGGGTTCGTTGGGGAATTTGAAATTAAAGGGTCAACGAACAAGCTAGCAGATTGATGAACTGGTTCTTACTTTAGGGGTAAATTCAAATCAGAGCTTATAGCTGAAATTATAAATTATTTACCTTGGATAAGGGGATCCTTTAATGGGTTTCTGTCCATACTTCCTCCAAGAATAATCATCAGGTGGAATATCAGCCATCTTCAAACTTACCGCTGGCACTCTCACAACCCTCTTCTCTCTCATTTTTCTGCTACGGCCGACCAATCGAAAAGAGAATATTTAAGAACAATAAATCTCCAGTATATTATCTATAACATGTCTAAGGGTGAAGAAACGATTTTAAATAAAGGCTCTTCATCTACCTCTTTTTTGAACAATGGCAGCGGCCAGATGAACTACCGCACTTGCCGGAACCTACGTTTTCAGAGCTGCACTTCCTCTTCAATGAAGATGTAGAAAGCGGAGGCTTTCCCGCTGATGACACCTGAGATTGATTCGTGATCTGAAAAGTTGTAGCAGGGGACGATGGCGATGGTTGTTTGCTATCTGTTTCGCCGGTTAGAGACGATATGAAAGAATTTGCAGCAGAGGAATACGAGAAATTAATGGTCTTGGATGAATCCTTCCTCTCAATCGCCCCATTTTTGGGGATCAAAGTGTGGTCGCTTTGAGTTTGGTGTTGATGAAAGGGTGGTGGGATCTGCTGTAACGGCGTTGCATAATAAACTTTGGGTTCAGAAGGTTGCATTTCTGGTTCTGGGTTTTGATTCAAAGGAGGGGGAGGCAAAGGGGCTCTTCTAAAGCGAGCATGGCCGGTTCTGGTTCGACCAAGAAGTGAAATTACCTTCTTGAACTTGGAAACAGCGGCATCGGCGACAGCTCTACAGTCCATCTCAATTTCCATGGAAGACTTTGAAGTTGAAGTGGAATGGAATTGTTGTTGACTCTGAGAAAGCAACCTGATGAGCTTCTCGACGCTCTCTAGCCCAGAGGCAGCTTCTTGAACAGCATTCTCTTCCACCTTGGCTGTGAAATTATCGTTCCTGTAACCCATCACGAGCTCCACGGCCATACTTGCAAGACCATCAAAAGGAGGAGGTGGAGAATGAAAAGAAGAGAGATAAAAAAGAGTGAGTTGATAAAGAGTGGCTACCCAGGTCAAATTGATGCCATCGGCTATAGAGAAAAAGCCTAGATTCCCCCTGTTACCGTCAAATGTAGGTGCTAATTTGGTCCCTGTGAACAGAAAAAGCACTTTTTTTTCTATTTAATTTCACTTTATTTTGAGGGTAATCTGATGCGAAGGCTGAAGCTAAGCAGGGGATATTGTTGACCTTTTCTGAGTTGTAGGACCCAGGAAGCTATAATTGTTTTTGAGGGAGTTGGACTAGGGGTATTAAAATTAGGTCAAACTTGTAGTTTAAGCCGTCAGATTAATAATCAAGGTTTGAAAAAGTTAAGAGGATCCGCTGGTTGCCAGCATATGCTAGAGTTGACTTGCTGCATATTTTCTCCGTGTTTTCTCACCCCCTCAAATTCGTCCATCTTCCAGATTTTCTTTTATATTCTAATTATACGCTCCTCCCAAAATTACCTTTACAAATCAATGCGTGTCTATACTAAATAGCACCCAAAAAAAAAAACTATAACCATATTTCAATTAAATATCTTGATATAATATTATAAAATAAATTTAAAATTTATATGTGATTTTATTTTAGTAATATGATTAAGCAAAAAAAAATTGTGAACAAATGAGATTTTTATTTTGAATGGAATAGAAATATAAAAAATAATGGCCATATAAAATGGGAGCCTGGCATTGACAAATTTAATTTGCAGAGTGATATATGGAAGGTGTTAGATAAATCAGTTCGTAAATAATTTTTTTAAATGTTGGTTTATGTAGAAGGAGACACTGTTAATCTGCAGTTGCCGTTGGAACCGATGTTTGAAAAACAAAAAAGACAAGGGTGGAAATCAGGGGCGTGGAGGGTAAGATAGGAATTGGATCCTCTGCTGTGGAGCAAACACAACACGGCGTGCTGTGCTCCAAAACGACGCCGTTTGGCGTCCGAGTGGCAGCCCGAAGCCAACGCGTCACGAGACGTGACAGCCAGCACGCCAGTCGACTGGTAAAAATACCAGTCGACTGTCGAGACCATCAATCGACTGGTCCAGCCGCTGATGGCCACTGGATCAGTTGAAAAAAAATTTCAGTCGACTGGAATTTATACCAGTCGACTGGTAATGCGCAGGGGACCCCTTTGTTGGGGATTTGTCAGTCGATTGGTTAAAGAACCAGTCGACTGAGGAGTCTAAGTCGCCAAATACCAGTCGACTGTTCCAGCAGCTGTTAGCTACTGGAATATGACCCAAATTTAACCAGTCGACTGACATGAAGAACAGTCGACTGTCGGGCCCCATCAGTCGACTGAATATATATACAGTCGACTGATGTGACTGGGAAAAACTGCCACATTTCCACGACAGTCGACTGCCATATACGACAGTCGACTGATTGGTCGATTAAACCCAGAATCCCCAAATTTTTTCCCCATTTCGTGAAATCCCGATACCCTTCTCTCAAAATTTCTCTCAATCTTAAACCCATTTTCGCCATTGAAAGCCAAATCTCACCGATTATTTCTCTCCAAACACTAACCCAACCAAAACCCCGAATTAAAACACGCATTTCCCCTCCAAATCACAACCAAAATCCATCCATCCAGCTGTTCGCGTAGGTTTCAGGGTTCTCCGAAACTTTCCCAAATAATTTCTGTCATTTGCTGCCATGGGTCCTAAAACTTCGTTCAAGAGACCGAGAGTAGGGGGAGGCTCTAGTTCATCTACTTCTATTCGGCCATTGCTCACTACATCAGAGCAAGAGAAGATGTATGAAAAGCATTTTATGAGGGGAATTAAAATTGTAAATATTTTAAATAATAGATTTAAGGTGAATTTGAGAATAAATAATAGAGATTTGAGAATAAATAATAGAGATTGGATTTTGATTTTAATTTTTTAAAATATTTTGGCTATTTTTTTAAAAATAAAAAGTCTACTAATTTTATGTAAATTTCGAAATAACAAGCCAGTCAACTGGTCCATCCATACAGTCGACTGGTATTTGGCGACTTAGACTCCTCAGTCGACTGGTTCTTTAACCAGTCGACTGACAAATCCCCAACAAAGGGGTCCTCTGCGCATTACCAGTCGACTGGTATAAATTCCAGTCGACTGGAATTTTTTTTCAACTGATCCAGTGGCCATCAGCGGCTGGACCAGTCGACTGATGGTCTCGACAGTCGACTGGTATTTTTACCAGTCGACTGGCGTGCTGGCTGCCATGTGGCTGCCACGTCTCGTGACGCGCTGGCTTCGGGCTGCCACTCGGACGCCAAACGGCGTCATTTTGGAGCACAGCACGCCGTGCTGTATTTGCTCCACAGCAGAGGATCCAATTCCGGTAAGATAAGGTTGCTTAACAAAAGTCAAGACACGGAGTGCACGACGTTTCCCTCAAACTTTGGCCGTCGTCCAACGCTCACCAGTCACCGCAACCCCATCAGCCATCCCATTCTAAGGGCCGGGTTCACATTTCTCCGCCTCTGTTCCTTACCAACAAAACCAATGAACCTTCATAAATTTTATGAGTGAGTGATAGTCTATATTTTTTTAATTCGTCACTGATGAGAATCAGATCATCTTTGAGGCAGAGGGATATCTTCCGAACAAAATCATATCAATATTATAAATTATAGTAACATTTTGGAATGCCTAAAATGATCGCGCCAAGCGGCCTTATAATTTAAGGAAAACGACACTTGAATATATAGCCAGTACAATTATTAAAATTATATCAATAATGGAATAATAAACAAGAAATATAATTTGGAGCTTGACTCCATTCAAACTTTCCAAAATTGACAATAATAAAAGTACCAAAATTGGGGCGTGAGAAACAATATATTTCGTAGGTTTCACGTTTGGAAAATTTCATTGTCTTAGCCAGTTGCTTTTGAATTGATGTTTTTTTTTTTGCAAATACAAATTAGCTTATAGTCAATTCGTCACCCACCTCAAACAAATGCTATATTCGCTTTCCTCTAATTATCTTTTGAATGCCTTAATTTCCAGCATTTTTGTAAAATGAGGCCATAGAGGGCCTTGTTGAGTAAAATGTAACTCAAATGTAAATTTATAGAGGGTGTGTTTGTGTAAGCGTTCAAAAACAACAAAATCACGTTTTTACTGAGATTTTGCTAGAAGCAACAAAATATTGCTTCTACAAATTGTCCCAAAATCACGTTTGTATTACCTCAAAAGTCAATCCAAACACACACAGGTAAGTTAGCAATTGACCGAATCAATTCTCACGGAGGGTGGCATGTAGTAATCAAGTGAGTCATTAAGAGTCTCTGCCTAATAATAAGGAAGACCCCTGATTCAATATGCACGTCCCCATCATAAGTTTGTCGGGTTTTTATATCTCAGAAGCTCTTCATTAACGGGTCACAATTTCTTTGCTTCTAAGTCTGTGCCGCTCTCATAAAAAACTCATTTTACTTTGTCTGGTTCAAATAATAATCCAGCGGGATTTGAAACAAAGTGTCAATAGACATGTAACTTAATTAGGAGTGAAAGGTAGGAAAAAAAAGAAGTTCAAGGTAAGTGGCAAAAATAATGAAGCAGGATTAAGTGTATATGGTGAAAACAGAGAGTTGGATTCATGGATTTTAACGCCTCCTCGAGTCTTGTACTTTAAATGTCCAAAATGTTCACATAGTAAAATCTTAAGAAAACACTTTTAATTATATTAAGTTAATACGAGAAGTGAATCTTTAAAATCATTCAAAAAATAACTTAATTTTAATTAATATATAAATTGACTCAAAAATATTTATGATGTGAAAAAAAGAGAGGATAGAGATTCCGATAGCTAGCCCCGTTACGAAGGATTTATACCGTCTTTAGGCGTTGAGTGCCGAAGCAATCCACCAACCCAATTATATATTTGTCGTCTTGTCTACCCGATGTGGCTGGCGTTGGTCCGTGAGTAGTATTCTTTTTGGTTTTTGTTTTTCTAATTTCCCACGGGAAAACCTCTGCTATTAGCAGTAAATAATTGAATGAACTATTAAAACTCGGTTGCTGGTTTTGCATGAATTGGCAAACCTGCCGTTATATGAAGAGATATCGCCATCAGAAATTGGCACAGTAAATGCACTGCATCTATTCGCTTAATTATAAACAAAGGATGGCATTTCTTTGTTTATGAATCACAATGTGGTTTGTAGATAATTAATCTTGGTGGTGATAAGAATTTAATAGATAAAATTAAAAATCCAAGAGAGATGGGTCAATGTAATAATATCATTCATAATTTATATTTAATAATTTAAGATTTTGAATTAAAATAATTATTAATATAGTATTTGTGTCTTTATAATTAAAAGATTTTAAAAAATAAAAATACATGTTAAATATTATAATAAAATTATTTATAAATTTTTACTTGATAATTTAAAATTTAAAATTAAAATAATTATTGACATTAACCATAAATTCACATATAATCCTTCCGGGTAAAAAATTATTGGCATGAATAATTATATTTCTTTCGGAGAGAACAATAGATATATTTAGAAAATAATTAATATATATAAGCGATTCTATCAAATTAACTACCGTTATATAACTCACACAAAATTTTACAGTTAATTTTTCTTTTTAATAGATAAAATCTCCCCTAAGTTTAGTTTATTGCATGGAGAGAAGTTTCAAGTTGTATTAATATATCAAGAAAAAGAAAAAGAAAAAAGAGAGAGGAAGTGTTCAATTTCAGTCATGGGAGGACTCAAGTTCTGGTCAAAAAAAGAAAGGGAAGAAAAGGATAAAAAGGTTCGCATGTTTGGTTGAAGAGAATATGAAAAAAGACGGACAGTTTCCATATTGTTTTTATGTCTTACTCTTACCTTTCGGTTTATAATAAATAGAAAAAGAAAATTGAATTAAGCGTAATTATTTATGTTTGCAAACTGCCTGGACCATCGGCAATATTCAGCACGGCGCTTTTACTCATGGCTCACTTGCCGAGAAAATGACAGAGATTCAGGGGACCAAGACGCCTAAGTTATGATAAACGCAGATAAATGACCACTAGGATATTGCCCCCGTTTTATTTACCCTTTACCCGTTGACCTCTGCCTACATTCAGTCCAAAATTCTATTTTGGGGGCGAGCTTACAAAGAGGCAAACTTTTCAAAAGGAAGTAGTTTGCTTCATAATTTATATTTAAATAAAATTTTAACATAATAAGTCGACCTCTTTATAATTAATTACCTCTTACATTTGTGAATTAACATTAATTGAGTAAAAATAGAAAATATGACCAAAATGCAAATCTTTCTACCCAATAGGTTTCCTCCACGTGTGGCCCAATTTCTTTCCCTGTCTTGGTGTAAGCGTGTCTGCCCTTGTTTTCAATTTTTCATCCCCTTGCCTTGAAGTTGTTAGAAGAAAAAAGAAGACAATAATAAGCAAACCGATTTATCCGTAAGCACAAAGAAATGTTGGAGGATTAAGCCTCACCACCTTCTCCATTCCCACCTTCCTCCTCCTCCTCCTCCTCCTCCCCCCCCCCCCCCCTCCTCTTTCACTACTATCACTACAAATCAAATCTCAACTTCAAAGCAACTCTAAGACCATAATATAATATAGCTCACACCTTTACACGCACCTCAATCACCGTCCGCCATTGTCTCTGCTTTCTCTCCTTTGACTCTGTGACTGGGAGGGACACGTACAGATTGAGTTACGGAAAGCTAATGAAGTTCTACATCAACCGCCGGAGCAACAGCTTACGAGGATCGCCGCCCTTGGATTCATCCGGGGATGGTTCCACCAAGTCGCCGGCCGCCATTTTCTGGCTCATCCTTCATGCCGTCTGCTGCCTCATCTGTCTCGTCCTTGGATTCCGTTTTTCTCGCCTTGTCTTCTTCTTTCTCTTTTCTACTTCATCTACCAACCTTTATACGGTTCCATCCCGCACTGCCAGTCAAATCACTGGACCCCTGGATGTTCATACCTCTCTTACTTCGAATTCCGTAACGAATATTGAAAATCCAGCTAATAGAACCCCTTCTGCGAGCTCGAACAGCAGGGTGGTCGTTGGGCGGCATGGGATCCGAATCCGACCGTGGCCACATCCGAATCCGGTGGAGGTCATGAAGGCTCACCAGATAATTGAGAGAGTTCAGGGGGAGCAGAGGCTTCAGTTTGGGGTCAAGAACCCTAGGACGGTGATTGTTGTGACACCAACCTATGTGCGGACGTTTCAAGCCCTTCATTTGACCGGCGTTATGCACTCGCTAATGCTGGTGCCATACGATCTGGTGTGGATTGTGGTGGAGGCCGGAGGAGTCACCAATGAGACCGCTTCAATTATCGCCAAGTCAGGGCTTAGAATCATCCACGTTGGGTTCAATCAGCGGATGCCTGATTCATGGGAGAGAAGGCATAAATTGGAGGCTCGGATGCGGCTTCATGCTTTGAGGTAAAGTTTTAGTTCTTTGCTTGTTCAACTACTGCCTTCAGTTCCTCGAGTTTCGTAATTAAAGAAACTGTAGGTATCGATCGATAGGGTACTATTTTTTTTTTCACTAATTAGTGCATAAGAAATAACAACCCTAGTTAAAAACGCAACCGAGTAATTTTGGACACTTCATTAGACAAAACTTATCATTATACTTAATAGAATACAATAGATGATAAATCTTTTTCTATTTTATCTTCTCGGCTCTTTTCTCGGCCGCACTCTTACATGACCTGAAGATTTAGCTTTGTTTATAAATTTTAAGATTTGATTGAGATTTGTTATGTGGTGGAAACAGAATTGTGAGAAAAGAGAAGCTGGATGGAGTTGTGATGTTTGCTGATGATAGTAATATGCATAGCATGGAGCTATTTGATGAAATCCATAGTGTTAAATGGGTCGGTGCTGTTTCGATTGGAATACTTGTTCATTCAGCTGATATAGATAAATCCTCCTCCATGCTTCAGACACAGCGTGAGGAGGAAGCCCCACCAATGCCTGTGCAGGGTCCTGCTTGTAATTCCACTGATAGATTGGTTGGGTGGCATACCTTCAATTCATTGCGATATGCAGGAAGAAGTGCAGTTTACATTGATGACTATGCCCCTGTGCTGCCCAGAAAGCTTGAGTGGTCTGGGTTTGTGTTGAATTCCAGGTTGCTTTGGAAGGATGCTGATGATAAGCCAGAGTGGGTCAAGGATCTTGATGCATTAGATGGGGTTGATGAGGACATAGAGAGCCCCTTGTCTTTGCTCAAGGACACCTCGGTGGTGGAACCACTCGGGAGCTGTGGACGTCAAGTTTTGCTTTGGTGGCTGCGTGTTGAAGCTCGAACAGACAGTAAATTCCCCCCTGGGTGAGTCCTCTCTCTCTCTCTTTCCAATATATTGCTTAACCCTATTTTACTATAATTAAGTTATCCCTAAGAGCATATTACTGGATAAGTATAAAAGAAGTGCTTATGTAAAGAGTGCTTCATTGTTTTATAATCCTGTTGGTGGTATTACAACTATTGAATTATACCCCTAGTGGTTTTGTAATATGCTTGATATTGAGAAGAAAGGGGTCTGATTTGATGAAGTTTGAGACTGACTGATGCTATCAGTACTTTTTTCAATTCTTTGAACATCTCTACCCATAACCTAATGACCTTTCTAAGTTTTAGGAATTTTCATTTTTGACGTTGTCTTTTGTCAAACTGTTGTCTGACTTTTCTGTAATAGATAAGCAACACAACATTATGCAGGAAGAGTAGATTATACAATCCACCACACCCCCCCCCCTCCAAAAGGGGCAAAAAACAAAGGGATCATGATTTACCATTCTAGAACTTTTTAAGGTAGAAATCTCAATTCTAAATTGAGATTCTTCACTTGATTGAGCCATCTGCAGCTCTGTATTTATTTTCATGACGGGTACTTGGATTGCAAGTAAGTAGATGAGAGGTAGAAGCCAAAGAGCCAATGCCTGAAAATTGGATTTTTATTTTTTATGATTTAAATTATATGCAAGGTTTAAACATGTTTGGTCTGCGTTAAACCAGAAAGATACCAAGCAATTGGCATTTTTGTGGTTAATGTAAACCTGTATTCATGCTATCAACATGATTATCCTATTAGAAACATCTGCATTACTTGCTTGGGCCATTGTGCATCATGCAGTATAGGCTCTCATTTGTTGGATAATCAAATAGTTTTCCAGCTTAATTATTTCTTTGGAAGCACTAAACCACTAAGCAATATGATCTAGGTCCGGCTGGGGCTGCTGGGTCAAGCAGAGCCTAGCTGAGGAAGGGAACTGCTGACTAATTGGGGGAAAATTGTTATAGACATCAGATGTTATACTTTTTAACCATCTAGTGACTCTAGCTTTTTAGATATACTAGAAAACAGCCATATTTAGAGGGGGAAACTGAAAGGCTTAAATGTGCACAAAGCATGTTCACAAAATGTACTCGAGAAGTCTGAAGATCAGCAAGAAAATCCAAGCACAAGACCATCCAAAGCAGGGGCTATTGAGTTGAGAATAATACATGTCGGAAATGTCTCACTGAGAGAAAACAAACAGCTCATGCTAAACAAGGCTTATGCTCAAACTTGTTGGGATTTGAGCTAACTTTCAATTTTTTGTTATGTTTGGTCATGCATCTTTTCCCCTTTATGACATGTCAAGTAGGCAGCCGCAACAAAATTAGGAAGATGCTGAAGTGAACTTTAAGGGTGGGGGAAGCAATGTTGGGGCCCTACTTCTACCATTTGCACAATCCCAGAAATTTTGCTTGTTAGGACATACCATTCTATCAAACAGACAAGTTAATTGGCTTTCAGAAATGTATATGATCCTCTCTAAGTGCATATCTTTTTGTTCCTCCATGTTTCCTTTATTTTTCATTAAGTCAACTTATGCTGTTTGCAAAGGCTCTGGCTTCTGAAGTTTCTACCTGCACTTTCCCTCAGGAACTGTAGTCATTTGTGAAATGCATGGTGTTACCTTTTTCACCACAAATATTTTCTCTGAAAAAAATTGGAATTTTCTTCATCAAAGATACTGAACTTCATTTTGTCCCTGAAGCATCATATTTCGGGGCTCATATCGGTCAGATTCTTGTGCTTGTAAATTGTAATGTATCATCAGATAGCTATTATCTCAGAGCTTTGGGCATAGTAGGTCTTCACGTGTTTTCTGTGGATATTCCTGATTATTTGAGTTGATGCAACTTCATACAGATGGATAATTGACCCTCCTTTGGACATCACCGTTACATCAAAACGCACTCCATGGCCAGATACTCCTCCTGAACTCCCATCCAACGAAAAAGTGCTAATTAGCAGCCAAGACCAGACAACCAAGCATTCTACAAAAGCTCGAACATCCAGATCCAGGCGCAGTCGAAGTAAGAGAAAACATAACAACAAAGTGATAGGTGTCCAAGTGTCTACACATTCTGAACAAAACTGAGATGTTAATAAGAGCATCTCTGGAGCTCACTGCCTTGTGGATATGAGACTGCTGCCCTTCAGCTACAACAATTTGGCTTTGACCAAATGCAAATTTTGATGGTCTTACCGAATATATAATTGGGGTAACTTCTATGGTGGACCAGCTTATGTGAATTCTAGTCTGATTTGACCTAAATTTTTTTTCAAATTTGAATTTGTTTTTTCTTTCTCTCATAGTTTTGTTGGGTGATATATAATTCCGTTCACATGAAAGGTAATGTCAACTGGGGTCTGCAGTGATTGCTGGCTTGCAGGAAGCTTGTATTCAATTTTCTTTGATGTTATACATATTCTTCTCCATAGAATTATACAATTATTTTTGCCCGTTGGCATCACTGTCCTTGTGATCTGAGTCAAAGCAATTCATGAAACAGGAATACGCTTATATAAAATCTTTGTTCTCAACTTGTAAATACTAACGTACTTCGACACGGAGCAACTGCATGCAGAGTTCATTAATTATGCGACCAACTTATGCATTGTATCATTTTCGTTCAAATTTACTGCCGACTTTCCTCTCAAAAAACTTAAAAATCCTCACTGGTTCACATTTTTATAATACTAAAAAAAAAAGAAGAACCAAAAACTGGGTAGAGGTGTAGGAAAGTGTCATCTTGTAGAATGTCTTTACCCTTTCAAGATGAGGGGTATTTCTCTTGGGAGCCATGGCTCTGAGTAACTTCTCTAAGGCTTAGGAGTAGTTGTATGGCATAATTGCCGGTTGTTGCCATCAGAAGCAATCAGAATCCACCGACCCTTCATCTGCCACTTAAGGTTATCAAAAGAGCTATGGATGCCCATTGCAGATTCCTCAGGTATCGCAGTATCATTTGTCCCCATCAAAATTCACTTAAACTTTAAACGGGTAGAATATTATTTCCATATAATTTATTATGCTTTTGTAATGTTAACATTCAATTCCATATAAAAAAAAATTGGAACTCTTATACAGGTGGCACCGAAAACCCTCCCTATTTTAATGTATTACATAAAAAAAAAGGACGTTTGTTATATGGGAAGATTTTTTATTTTTAAAAATCATTTTTAAAAAAATATATTTTTTAAAAATGATAATTATTAAGAATATATAAAATATATTTGATTGACTTTAAATATTTATCTAAAAAAATTTTATTATTATATTTAGTTATAATAAATTTTTTAAAAAAATTATAGTACTTTTTTTAAAATATCTTTAGTTATATTAAGGTGAGAGAAAAAAAGTGAATGTAGAAATAATAATAAAAAAAAAAAGATTATAAAAAAGATAATAAGAAAGAGATAGAAAAAATATGAAAAAAATAAATAAAAAAAAATAAAAAAGATAAGTAAAAAATAAAAGAGAAAATAACGAAAAAATATTATTATTTTTTTATATTTTAAAAAATTTATTCTTTATATAAAAAATTTAGATTCTCTTTTCTTTTACATAAAAATTTTTTTAGTAGAAATTTAAAAAAAAAATTATTTTCAGAAATTTATATTTTTTGAAAATTTAATTTTTTAAGAATTTTTTTAAAAAAATTCCTACCAAAGCAATTAATGTACGGAAAGTAAAAGTAAAAGTAAAAGTGTCACTTTATTAGGCTCCTTGAATCTCCGCGAGTTAGCAGTTATGACAGAGTTCCAGAAATCCTGACCTCGAAGAAATCTGTGAAGCTGTTTCCACATCATCCAAGTGGCAATATCTGATTGGCTTTCTGAAAAACTTGGTTCCACAACTCCACTTTCACAACCAAGTCATCGGCTGCGTTCCAAACTACTACTGCCCCTACGTTCACCTCTACAATTCTAATATCGGCCCACCAGTCCACATGTTGTGGCAGTTCTGAATAGGAAACCATTTTTTCTCCTATATATATATAACTCAAACTATCCTCTGCTACTTGTCCAAAAAAAAAAAAAAACTGTCCTCTGCTTTTCTTCATTAACCACCTTTTCTCGGTACCAGTTTCTTCAAGCTTTCACTAATATCCTTCTCCATGGCTGCAATGGCTGTGTTCACCTTCCTCTTCCATTCATTCACTTTATCAATGGCTCTGGACATGTCCATCATCAGCTACAACGAAACAAATTGGAGAGGGGAGACGGAGGTCATGAATATGTACGAGAAGTGGGTAGTGAAGCACCAAAACGCATATAATGGGTTGGGAGAGGAAGATCAGAGGTCTCAAAACCGCGCTTACAAACTTGGGTTGAATAGGTTTGCAGATTTAACCAACGAGGAATACCGTGCCCTGTATTTGGGCACCACAACTGATGCCAGGCGCGGAGTCATGGAAGCCAAGAAGAGCACCCCTCATTGCTACCATTTTAACGCCGCTGATAAGTCCCCCCCCCCCCCCGCCCCCTTCCATGTGGATTGGAACTTGCGTGAAATCCAGTCAAAGATCAGGGAACTTGCGGTAAGTTTTTTAATTTTTTGTTTTTCTTTTCCACTTCATTTTTCGTCCTTGAAGATTGCCTAAATTTTCTTTCAGAGTGTAACACGAGCTAATTAGAATACACAAACAAGGATTGGTACACTATTTTTATATGCGGAAAAATAATCAAAATCCTATTTATACAAATTCAGTATTTTTATTTATGAAATTAATGCCCATATTTAGTTTTGGTTGAAGGTTTATTTAACGAGATTAAAGATCATAATATTTAATAAATAAGTATTATAAATTTTTTTAATAAGTTAAAAAAAGAAGATAAAAATTATAACTTTTAAAATATAAATAAAATTTAAATTATAAGACAATATATATATTTTAATTATTATTAATTAATATTATAAAAAATATAATTAATTTTATTTAAATATAATTAATTTTAAATAAAAAAATTTAAAAAAAGTAATACACCTATTAATTTTTTTTTTAAATTATAATTTTTAATTTTAATATTTTTTTAAAATTTAAAATATTATAAATTTAAAAAATATATATAAATCTTTTAATTATTATTAGTATTGAATTTTTTTTTTTTTTTTAAATTTAGAAGGGAGGAAGAGAGACATCCCCGACCTGCGCGCTGGTCCTGACAGAACAGAGCTCTGCAGCGCTAGGGTTCTCTGGAGCAGATAGATTACGAATCGCTTTTTGGGAAGCTATTGTTCTCCGTGGATTCTTGTCAGAGTCACGTGAAAATGTGTCTACCAAAAAAGTGCATTAATTAAAGATCAAGCCGAACTGATTCATGGGTTTGAAGATAGGCCAAAATATCTGGGCCCGGATCCAGAGAAGCCTATTAATAATATTTTATAAAAAGCAGACCTTATTAGGGACACTCTGAGTTTTGATTCTTTGATGGCATAGCTGGTCAAGAAGATAAAATCCGAGAATTATTCTATAAAATTGAATCCAAGTGACACAGTTGAAACTTGAGAGCAATAATTTCCCTAGTTGAGAGATGCTTCTTAAGCCGGTCATCTCTTGAATTGAAAGTTAAAACCTTCATCATTATATTTATGATTCTGATAATCTTTCAGTATTCACCATATATTCACTTTTTTTTTTCTCTGCCATATAGAGAAGGAACTTCATCAGTTTTCTATAATAGTTGGTTTATTTGTCTTTGGACAATTGATGAAAACATGCTTGATCTGATTTTACCTGTTACTTAGTACCTCTTAGGAATATCTAATCTTAGACACCTCTCTACGAAGACAGTGATATTGTTTAACATGCATATCAAGAATTATATATAATAAACTTGTGATTTGATTCAGGGGGTGATTACTGGTGAGTAAACTACGCTGTGGTTGTTGTGGGATATGGACCGAAAATGGCGTGGATTCTTGGTTCGTGAGGAACTCATGGGGCACTGGCTGGGGTGAGGGTGGTTACATCAAGATAGAAAGTAATGTACAAAACACCTACACTGGGAAATGTGAAATCACAATGGAGTGCTTATATCCAGCTAAGAACGCCCAGAACTCTGCAAATCCTATCTCACATCAGCAGTGCTTGACCCGCTTTCGGCATCCCTTTGGGACTGGGAAGAGGAACTTCAAGAAACTGATATTTCTGTTACCTCATGCTTACTGAGCTATTCTTTAAGTTTAGTAGTTTACCAAAGGACAATCTAGCTAGTTGTCCTTATTTATGTGATGATTACTATACATAGATTTTCCACACTTAAAACCTGCACCGGGAAATCAGTGTAGTTGTTGACAATCTCCAAGTTATTTCCTTTGAATGTTTGTGCCTAATTTTTTAGTGAGTTCCACGCGTTAGTTATATATATGTATGTATATACACATATTGGCATTTGGCATAGAGTAATAAAAATAAGATTCTAGTTCCACCAATATAAGAAGCAGGCTCTGAATATGCCTGACTGGAAATTTTACCTTCATGCTTATTTGAACCTTTCTAGTGCGTTTACTTGGTTTATCCTAGTATGGATTGGGTTTAGTAATTAGTCTCATAATGCAACTTGTTCAAATTTACCTTCTCTGGAAATTGGCATCATCTTCACTACTCATGGATTCAGTACGGCGGAAATTTTCAGTAATATAAATTAATAGTTGCTGTCAAAGTTTGATGCTTTTTCATACAGTAAGGTACCGGGAGACGTTGGCACATGCTTTGTTACACACGATGCTAATGAGCAAAGCAAATGCACCCAGGACTTTCGTGTAAATCAAATGGGCTTCAGGATTGTATATTAGTTGGCAATTGTATTTTTTTGACCAGAGGCTTATTTTATGAAAAAAGTAGAAGAGAGAGAGAATCTGAAAAGAACTTTTAAGGATAGGGTCATATTCAGTTAGTTTTTGCTAATTAGCAGCAATGATATTATTCAACATTGGCGTGAATATAGATATTCTAACTTCTGTTAATTTGATGGGTCTGGGCTGCTGCTTCCCTCCGTGCCCATTAATGATTTTCATTTGTCATATGTCTGAGCATCCTATAGAAATTCAAGAACTTGATCTGATCAAAGAAACCCATCTGAAGTTGAAAGCTGAGGTTGTCTGCTCATCCTAACACCGAATAACTTTGCTTTTATTTAGGATTACGAATGTTCAAATTTGTCTGTAGCTGTAAAGAGTTGGACTTGGGGCCCCTCCTTGTTAGGTGCAATTAAAGCAGAGACTACGCTGCCGTCAAAAGTTACACATCTTTTAAGAGATTGAAGATTTGATTCAAAATTCACAAGCTATACGGGATGACAATCAAACATGCGTAGAAAATCGGAAACTAGTACGTAATTGTTGTGTTTGAAGTTATTTTAAACGTAGAAGACAAGCTGAAAATCTTAAATAATATGATAGGCAAGGCTTAATTTCTTTCACGTTTCTCCCACCTTGCGTGTGCCTCTCCTCACTTCCTTCATAAACCCTACTCTATTCATTATTTAACGCATGTGCAAGATAATCATTTTTCAGGTTACTCAATATTCAAATAAAAAAAAGGAACTATTTCCTGAGCTTCTTCCTATCACAAATATACGAGGAGAGAGAGTAATTAAAACTTCATTGTAATCAAGCAGTAAAGTTAATGAGGAGAAAGCGTCATTTCATACAATCAACAAGGCGAAAAATGAAAAGATAAAAATAATCCTAAAAATATGAGTAAAAGTTAAAGGAGGCGTATTGGTCCTAAGCATGGACGCCCTTTGTCCTCCCACAGTTTGTAAAACTCCGATCCCGCTCAAGCTTTTTCTTTTTCTCTTTTTTTGTTCTGAAGTATACAAAGAATAAGGCTTGGAATATAACGATACACCTAAAAGTTGTCCAGAAATTGCTATTTGGTTCAAAGGGGTCCCATTCCCACATGTGTTGTTAGATTTGTTCAAGTCAAGCAAAATATTAAAAGTCCGTTATGTATATCTAATTTAATTAAAAAAAATTATTTGTTTAAATAAATAAGTGACAAATTTTTAATATTTTGTTTATATAAAATTGAGTTAATATTTGATATATTGTAGATAAATACTTTTTTATCCATCAACAATATCTAAATTGTATCACGTGTTAAAAATAATTTTAAAAAATATTACTTTTAATATGTGTCACAATTTAGACATAGATAAAAAATTGTCCACGAACCAAATCATTTTTCTATAAAATTTAGTCGCTCAACTAATTAGTAACGTAATGTTAAACTGCAATGTCTTCATTTTTGTTGTCAGAATTGGCTTTCCTGAGGTATAAACTCTTTCAGTTCAATTTGTATATGCTTAGACGGCATCCTTCAGGCCATTGACTAAAACCAAAGTAACATTCTGCTAAAGAAATGGTAGCTGTATTCAGCAAAGAGCTCTTAAGCTGGTGCCTTATCACCCTTAAACTCAAAGAAACCTTAGGATCCGGAATCCCATCGTCTCCTAATTCGGGTATCCGATCAGTAGAGTTTCCAGAGCAGCCTCTTCATCAGCGGCAGAATCTTCAGCGCGAACCTTCAGAATCATTGCAGATTATCATCAATGACGACGGTGAACATTTTCAAGAGGAAGCCAATTCGCCAGATTCTGAATGGATAATCTCCATCAGGGGAAAACTCGATCAGGCCCGTCAAGATGATGCAGCAAGCTCTTGGGCTAAGATATCGATCTACCGAATCCCTCACTACCTTCGAGATGGAGGCGGCGATGACAAAGCTTTTGTACCCCAGATTGTCTCCTTGGGTCCTTACCACCATGGCAAAAGGCGGCTTCGCCAGATGGACCGCCACAAATGGCGTTCCTTTCACCACGTCCTAAAGCGTACCAATCATGACATTAAGCTTTACATTGATTCAATGAAAGAGATAGAAGAAAGAGCTCGGTGCTGTTATGAAGGACCAATCAGTTTAAGCAGCAATGAATTCGTGGAAATGCTGGTTCTTGATGGTTGCTTTGTGCTCGAGCTATTCAGGGCAGCTACAGAGGGGTTCGAAAAACTTGGGTATTCCAGGAATGATCCTGTTTTTGCGATGCGTGGGTCAATGCATTCCATTCAGAGAGATATGATAATGCTGGAGAACCAGCTTCCCCTGTTCGTACTGGATCGTCTTCTAGGTCTTCAACTGGGTAACCCAGACCAGAAAGGGCCCGTTGCAACGCTAGCACGCCGTTTCTTCGACCCATTAATGCCAACAGATGAGCCTCTAACCAAAAGTGACAGAAACAAATTGGAATCATCGTTTCGAAGCACCGTCACCTTTGACCCTTTGTGCGATCGAGGTGGTCTTCACTGTCTGGAAGTGTTCCGGAGAAGCCTCTTGCGTACAGGGCCTCAACCAGCTCCCAGAGATCGGATCAAAAGCAGGTCTCATGCGCATAGAGTTGCTGACAAACGACGCCAACAACTGATCCATTGTGTCACAGAGCTAAAAGAGGCTGGAATCAAATTCAAGAAAAGGAAGACTGATCGGTTCTGGGATATAAAATTCAAGAATGGCATTCTGCGGATGCCACGGCTCTTGATCCACGATGGTACAAAGTCTCTGTTCCTGAACCTGATTGCCTTTGAGCAATGTCATCTTGATTGCAGAAATTATATTACATCTTATGTGATCTTCCTGGACAATCTGATTAACTCTCCAGCGGACGTGGGGTACCTTCATGACTGTGGAATTATTGAGCACTGGCTTAGAAGTGATAATGAAGTTGCAGACTTTTTTAATCGCTTGTGCCAAGAGGTTGTATCTGACATTAATAACAGTTACCTTTCCCCATTGTCAGAGGATGTGAATCGGTATTACAACCATAGATGGAATGCTTGGCGTGCAAGCTTAAGACATAATTACTTCAGTAATCCTTGGACCATTATATCTTTGGTTGCTGCTATCGTTTTGTTGCTATTGACTTTTGCACAAACCTACTACACTATATATGCATATTACAGACCTGTCGGCTAAGTCAATGCATTGTCTATTCTTGTCGTTCTTTTAGCCCAATTTACCCAAGTAAGAATTTGATGTTTGTGTAAACGTAGACAAATCCTAGAAGGCCGGGATCTCGTTGTTCAATGTTTTTCCCAATGTAGGATATATCGAGGGGGTCAATTATAATTGTTTTAAATAAATAAATATATAAATCTCTATATGAATTATTTTTAGGGGTTGGATTTACATATTAAACCTGCAAGGATTGTCCTTCTAACAGCAGCTTGAAGGAACGTCTCCAAAAGATGGCGAGCCAATGTCTCAAAGATAACAACCACACAATTTACAATAGTTTTTCCATGCACCATAGTCTCGATGCTTGATCTTAGTTATGCTAATTTTAAACATTTCATTAATTTTGAGAAAAGAGGCTCATCAGTATATTACAACTGTGTCCTAAAACCAGCGGTATAGTTTCAAGCGCAAATGGTTGGTTCCCCAACAAATCCACCTGTAAAAGACGGGCCCCTAACCATCGGGCAGGACCATACAGATTGTTTCATCAAATTTAGAGGAACTTACTTCCCATTTGCTTTTAAAATAGAAATAGTATAAGAAATGTTACGGTAAATTTAATTTACGAAAGCAATTTTTGTTTTTATTTTTTGAAAATAATTTTTTATTTTTATATTCTTAAAAAAACGTTTGATTTGTATTTTAATTTTGATTATTTTTTAATTATATAATTATATTTTTATTATTTTATAATTATATAAACAATAAAACATTTTATATATAATTTAAAATAATTATAAAAATGTGACTTTTACAATGCATTATAAAATTAAAAATTTTAAAATTATTTTTTAAAAATAAAAATAATAAATAATAAATAAATTTTTTTATATTTTTTTAATTTTTAATAAAAATAAAAAACAGTCAAATTAAACAATCTCTTGAAATTTTGAGAATGTATAGGGAGAAATATGAAATTTCACAGCTAAAATCTAGAAAATGAGTTCTTGGAAAGTTTTAATCACATTGATTGAAAAATAATTTCACTGCAATATACCTATCCCCTCCCTGTAAATATTTGCTGCGTAGGAGCAGGTTGTCGTGACATCTCTCGCGCTCTATCTTTTTCATTTTATTTATTATTTTTTAAAAAAAAAACATTTTCTTTTATTAAGAGAAATTTTGTCTCTCCCTTTAAAAAATATTAAAAATTCGTAATTTTTATATTTTTTTCTTTAAATCTAAACATTAAATTCAAATTTACAATTTTAAACTTAAATTTTAATAAAAAAAATCATATTTACAATAATATACTTACAATAAATAAAATTATATTAAAAAAATAATATTAAAAAATATACTACTCTCCAATAATATTTTTTTGTATATTATAATAATTATATTTTTATATAATAAAAAATAATATTTAATATATTATAATTTAAAATATATATTATCTCTGTATTTTTTAATCATAATATAAAATTTTTTATATCTTTTATTTTTAAAAATTATAAAATTTATTTATCCTATCATTATTTTCTATTTACTCTTTATATAGAAATAGTAATATTTCATTTATATAAAAAAAAATTCAGTATAACCCCATTGCAGATTATGACTAGAATTCCTTCTACACAGGCTTTGTAAAATTTCATGTTATTTGAATAAGAATTCAGCAATAGTATATAGAAAAGAGAAATTAAAAAAAAAAAAAAAAAAGCTAGGGGTCAATGTAAAGAAAGCGCACTCAGCAATCCTTTTATCTCCCTCAGCTAAATCTTTCACTAGGAGGTAGAAACATCCAAGACGTCCAACCAGTGCTCAACTGAAAAAATGGCATCCAAATATGTCCAAACTAGTCCTCAAGACAATCTGCTCCAGGCATAACATACTCAGATTGCTCCGGTTGTTAAAAGATACTCCATATGAAATCAAGCGACTTGAGGGTCTGTGACTTGAATGAAGCAAATAAAGTTCAATCAACCTCGAAGTTTCAGTCCCTCAGAAGGCTCGTGCTCTCTCCTGGTGCTCGCTTTCCATCATAGCGCTAAATTTAATATTTAAAAAAAAAAAAACTTAATCATTAACATAAAAGATCTGATGATGTAATACTGCTCAGCAATTCCAAATGAACACAAACATCTGACAAGCTTTTTATTTTTAACAAAAACAAAAAGGATTTGAAATTACCTGTTTACCAAATGTGAATGGCACATATTTGTATTTGATCATGTGAGATATCTGTCTCCTCATAGTAAGCGAGAATAGGACTACCCAGTAGAAAAGGAGTATTGGCCAAAACACTGGTACATCAAATGCACTAAAGAAAGTCATCACAAACGCAATGCAAAATGCCTTTGTGATTGAGTACCTGCCACAGAAGAAAATTAAACGACTTCAGCACAAGCAAGCATCTGAATGTCAAAATGATTCATAGCGGTAAAACCATGGAAGATATAAGTGCCTTTTAAAGTAAACGAGGATCTTAGAGCATGCAAACCACAGAAAAACAACATCCAAATAATAGAACCTTGATGGATTTCGAAAATGACACTAGCAACCCTAAAATAAAATTTCCACAAGAGGACACCATTAAACACTGCTATGTTGATCTCCTCCACATATTTTGTTGATATAAAAAATATACACATCTTCTCTTACGTAAGATCTAATACATGATACAGCTCACTCAGGCTTTACAGATGAAGCACATTGATCCATCCAATTGCTTCCCCGCACCAAGCATCCTTCCGTCTAGAACTCATCACAAACTGTATATTAATATCAGCCATGCCTCACCCCTTAAATGTCTCAATTCTCAATTTGAACAACCCCACTTACATTTCCAAATGAAGTGCAGACACACTCTATTCGGACGAAGTGAATATATTGTGCAAGACCCAAACCAAGATTGTTTATACATCTACCAAGCACACAACAATGTTGCATAATTACTTCATGACAGTATCAGGCTGTGAATCATTCCATGTAAAAATTCAGAAACCCTAAAATGATAATCACGAAAGTCAAATAACAAACGCAAAACCGCCAGGGAGAAAAAAAAGGAACTAAAACGTACCAGAACTTGAACTCCGGCAACCGGCGAACAAAAGGACGGAATTCATCGGACCCCCTGGTGGGCAGGGCGGGACCATCAGAGAGTTCCTGGATCTCGGGGTCCACCTGAGGGGAGAGAAATCCGATGAGAAGGTTGAGGATGTAAATGCCTAGACCATATGAGACGATGTAGAACCCCTGGACGAAGTAGACGCGGACGATATAGATGAAGGCAACGACTGAGCAGGCGATCCAACGTTGGAGGATGTGCGGTGTCGTTTTGTCGAGGAGATACTGATACTGCCGGGCCACGGCGAATTTCCATCGCGATATGGCGGCTGTCGGAGAGATATCGTCGGCAGCAACGCCGGCGCCGGCTGCTCCTGCGTCCATTGAGGCCTAGTAGCTATTTTAAATTGATGTGCGCTTCTTTCTCTGTTTTCTCCCTCGGCCCCTGCCTTAGAAATGAATGTTAGAAATTGGGGATGATGCCCCAATGCACAGAACAGACGGCATTTGTCAAGGGCGCCTTTGTTTCCGGGTCGATCTTGGGCCGGTTCGGATTGTTTTTAATGGAAGGCCTGATCGGACTTGGTTAATGTAGTTTCATATTCCACCTATGGGTCTCGTAAGGCCCACGGACTGTTGTAAACCAAAAAACTTTATCATGATACCGAAAATTACATGAAGCATTTGGAATTAACTGAGATACAACCGAATATATTACGTGGATAATCTTTCAGAGAAATAATAAAACTAATATACCTTTTTTTATATAAAAAAATTGTTGTAAACTCTTATGACAAAATTAAGGGATATTGAAATTACATTAAATTTAACACGAGAGATATATGTAATTTGGAAAAAATAAAATATAAAGAGCAGTTTTCGTAAATTGTTATATTGGAAACTCGAAATTTAATATAGAGGAGGAGGCATTTGTAATTTTCTTAGAAAAAGTATATATATTTATGTTCACGCTTTTTAGTTTCTTGCAATTTTAAACTAGTTAAAATATGTGGGCAACGTTTTTTTTTTTAAAGAAAAACTCAAAATAGTAATATTATGGAAATAAATAAATATGTGGGCAACGTAAAAAAATAAAAATAAATAAATAAACTCAAGATAGTAATATTATGGAAATAACGGCGTGTTTGTTTGTATAGGAGCTATAATCCATCACTTTAACTTGCCATCCGGGTCCGGGCGACAGCCGGAAACAGAAACGGAAACAAACCAGTTTTGCGCTGCTTAACGGGGTGCATCATAAAATCCCCACATTCTCCCTTCAGATTTCAGAGTTGAATTGTTTCGACGTGCTTTCATCTCAATCCCAGCCTCCAAACCTTATGCTTTGCGTTCATCTCCCCATTTCGTGCAACAGACATCGAATCCTGCGTCTTCACCTGTAATGGATCCATTCATCCTGCATTCCATAAATATACTTGTGTATTTTTCATTGCCTTATTTACACGTTTTATGTGTAATGCGAATGTGCTTGTGCGTTTATATCTTGTGGTGCGAGCGTGTTCATATTGCAATTTCATGTTTTTGCCAGATTCAACTCACTCTCTGATTCCGTATCATTCAATCCTCTCCTTCCAGATCTCTCTTTCTATATAGGAGACTCTGACATAGCAGCCTCTTTGAAGCAGTTTCATTTGTGCCTGAAGCGAGTTGACTTATAACTGGGTATGAAATTAACTAGCTTGTTAAGTAAATGTCTTAATGACAGTCAGGATCCCTATATGCAGTTTGTGAAGAAATTTTATTTGAAAATGGAGTTGTGCAGGTTTGATGATGGTTGATCGCAAATTGGTGTTGCATTTGTGAATTTGCAGTCGTTGCCCCTAGTTTCTATCCCTATAGGTATTATGGTTGCATTCATCTAGTAATTTTACCATCACTGATCTAATTATGTCCAGCTTCTTTTATAATATTTGGTTAGTTAATTTGTCCTAAATTGCTTACACTGCTAGTCATTCGTGTTCAATGGTCGCAACTCTAGCTTAGACTGGTTTTCTGACCTCCATAGGGTGACTCATGGAACCAGCAACTGCTCACTCATCATCTCAACCTACCTATTCAGCTTCTAGTACTGAACATCATCCCCCCAGTGTCTCTGGACAAAATGACAATGCGCGTGACTCAGCACCCTCGTTATCTGCTTCTGACAAATCATCCTGGGTGAGGAATCTGAAGTTTTCAAAGTCCCTTGGAGCAGAAGGAGAGGACTCGCAGGCTGGAGATATTGGGATGTCAACTTTCTCTCGCCTGACTAGTGGCCTTGGATTGCGAATGCTCTCAGTGCCTTCTGTACCAAATGAGACTGCTCCAGTCAATTCAGGAGCTGAGAAAACTAGTTTAATTGATTCATTCACCAAAGGGTTAGTTGATTCATCTAAGAGTGCAGTAAAGGCTATGCAGGTCAAGGCACGTCATATTGTCTCTCAAAACAAACGTAGATACCAGGTCAGTTGTCAATGAAACTTTAAGACCTGATTCAGTTATACCTATATTATTGCCATGGGTTGAATATCTGATTATTAATAAGATCTCCAAGTCTCCTGTCTGGGTTATATGGCTGCATAGTTTTCTTTTATCACTTCTCCCTCTAGAAAAGAGTCGAACTTGGAATATGAATCAAATCCTCTGATTTACTTATTTTCTATTAAATTCCATATACTTTGCATCATAAGTATGACATTATCTGTCTTGGGCACTTGGCAGCTACTTCAATTAAAGATTAATCATATTGTGTCCTGGACTACTTAAAACAGTTGTGCTATACAATGTTGATTTTCCTATAATAGAGTTGAGCTGTCCTCTCTTATTCTTAAGAAGACAGAATATGTTGATTTTTCCATTATGTTAAAAGCGCCATGGCAGAGATGGTCACTCTTTGAGTTTATATATTGAAAAATCAGAGAGTCATATCTTGCTTAGGTACTAAATAAATTCCTTCTACATTTCTGTGTATTTGATACACTCTAGGATACCAACTAACAGCATTATATCAAATCTATTGAATTCTGTTCTAAATGAAATATCCTTACAATTGTAATGAATTGATTTCATTTATTTCATTTCTCATTTGATGACTAGTGTCACACTGAGACCTAGATTTTGAGGAAAACTGACTCAAATCTTCTATATTGTTTTATCTGAGAACGTATCTTACTCTTATTAACAGGATGAAGGATTTGATTTGGATATGGCATACATTACTGAAAATATAATCGCTATGGGATTTCCAGCTGGTGATCTTAGCTCTGGAATTTTCGGATATTTTGAGGTATATCTATGCATAGTCTTGCATCTGATATTCAGTTCACTAGGTTCAGTTGTCATTTAATGTATTTGAAAGGAAAACTCTGGTACAGGGGTTCTATCGCAATCACATGGAAGAAGTGATCAAATTTTTCGAGACTCATCATGAGGTAACATAATATCTACTTCAACTGTGGGATCCTAATGTTTGCTAATTTTGTCCAGGGAAAAAATAGATTAAAGGAATTTTATTAAGATTTACAAATTGCATAAATATTGTCATGAACTAAAGAAAATGGAATTTGGAGGTCATTTGGTGTGGAAAATCGTTTTATAAATCATTACCTAGGAAAATATTGATTATTTTCAAGGAACTTTAAGACATTTTCATAAAATCTTTCAATTTTAAAATTTCAGGAAGGAAGTAATTTATTATTAATTGTAGAGGAGGAGATTGTTCCATGTCACATTGCAATTATCAGTCACTCCAACTTTCAGTTTTTGCAATCTAATATGTTGAACTAGATTTGCAAATGGCTACTTCAACTTGTAAAGTCTTCCAAAGGTTATTCCATGCAGTTGAAACTTTGCGATACTTTGCTATTGACAAGTTTAGCCTAAATTGATTTCATGCTACTGTTCTTAACGAACTTATTTGAAATGTCAAGTGATAGAAATTAACAAAGCTTTACGAAGACTTGGGGCCTTAGATTCAACTTTTGGCTGGGGTTATATCCTGCTACATAGTATTAATATTGTCCAGTCTTCTATGTAAACACTCTTTCACATTTTGGTTCACTCAACTGCCTAAGTTTGTTCTATCTATTATCTGTTGTCAATTGTAGTCTCTGAAAAAAAAAACTTTGCATGCAGGGAAAGTACAAGGTATACAATCTTTGTTCAGAGAGGTTGTATGATGCATCGCTATTCCAGGGGAAGGTGTGGTTTCCATCTTTATCTTCATTTTAGCACTTTAATTGATATCCTGGTCTACTGCATACAGCATATGTTCTTTTTTGTACTCAATATCAAGTTGATTGTTGATCTGATTAAGTATTAGGTCAAATTAAGCGCCAGCATCTGCTGTTCACTCTTGTATTTTTACTTGGTTTAGCTGTCTATGCATCTGTCCAAAAAAAAAGCTGTCTGTCGGTCACTGTTGGTCTAAAAGAACTTATTTGAAAGGCAGAGAAATAATACTTAAGAGGGATTTCTTTTCCTTACATTATCCCACTATAAAGATAACATATTCCAAATTTGATGGTACAGGACATTTCCAGGTTTCAGTCATGAAATTAATATCTTACTCAGTGGACCACTCTTTGTGAACTATATATTTAATTAAGAATAATTATGCTTATCAGAGTGATAGACTTTGTCTAAGCATCCTATTTTTTCTCTCCAGTATGTTTGCGAACAAATATATGCCTTTGAAAACATTCTGTGAGTGTGGAGCAGAGAAGACTTTTGTACATCTGATTGAGCCATTAATTGTTCCTATCAAATTATTGCTATATGATCCATGTTTGCTCTATTAACCTCTTGACATTTTTTTCAGGCTGCAAGTTTTCCATTTGATGATCATAATTGCCCTCCTATTCAACTTATAGCATCATTTTGTCAAAGTGCATATTCCTGGTTGAAGCGGGATATTCAAAATGTGGTAGTTGTTCATTGTAAAGCTGGTATGGGGAGGACAGGACTGATGATTTGCTGCCTGCTTTTGTTTCTTAAGGCAAGTCTTGATATCAGCCTCAATAGACTATGGAGTCTTAATATTGGGTACATCTTTTTGTTTCTATGTTTTTCAATTTTTAAATTGTCAATAACTTCAACTATCATTTTGCAGTTCTTCCCAACTGCTGAGGAAGCCATTGATTGCTTTAACCAGAAAAGATGCATTGATGGGAAGGCTCTAGTTCTGCCGAGCCAGATTGTCAGTTATTTGTGAAGTTTGTCATTCTGTTTCAGATGTTATCAAGTAGAGATTTTCTTCTAAAATCAATTTTTTCTGTGGTTTTTCTAGAGGTATGTCAAATACTTTGAACGGACTTTAACATACTTCAAGGGAGAAGTTCAGCCTGGACGAAGGTAAGATGTACTTTTGTCATGATGTACTAGAATGAAAGAAGGTTCTTACTTCAGAATTTTACAGGTGCATGCTAAGAGGTTTTCGGCTTCACAAATGCCCTTATTGGATTAGGCCATCCATTACAATTTCTGATCATAATGGTAAGCAGCTATATTCATTGCATCCTCTTCGTGTAGTTATTTGTCATATTCTGAAGCTATAATGAGAGATCATTCCATGGACAGCTCTATTCAGAAAGTGACTTGTATTGATCAAGTGACATATATGTTTTTTAACGCATGATTTGTCTGCCGGACCAATGAAACAATAATTCAAAGTTTAGCATGGAAACAAAAGAGCAATCTATGATGGTATTGTTCTGAAAATAAATGTATGCTTCTCCTAAGATTGTGCTTGATAAAGTTGTAAATGGAAGAATGATCTGAAAATGAGATGAAAGCTAAAGAAAAATCCTAAATATATACACTTTATATTCTCATTTTCATCTGTATCATGTTTAACTTAATATTTTTTAACAAATATTTATTTGGGAGTCTGCTTCAGATATCCTATATCCATTTTATTCTCAAAGGACAAGTTTGACAGATTGCAATGGATTTTATATTCTGCTTTAATTTAATTCAATGTGCGCTTGGAATATTCACTTTGATACTATTATGTGCTTAATGATGTGTTAGTAACTCTCAGAGTTCAAAAGTTTTGTGTCTATGTTGATAAATTGTTATGTTGTTCTTTTTTGGACTTTTTAAGATTGAATATGCGGTAACTTAGTCCTTTTTAAGTTGCGTACTTTTTTCAATATGGAATTGTCTGGATCTTTCCTGATTGAATCTATTATCAAGGTAATTAGTATGCATATCTACCTCTGCTAGACTCTACTTTGTGCTCTTCCTGATCAAATGCCATTTGTCAAGTTGCTCTTATAACCCTAACATTTTAAGTTAGAGGGACTGATGTCTTCATTAATCCTCAGGAATTCTTTTCACCACAAGAAAGCATCCAAAAACAAAGGATCTAATGGTAAACATAGGTTACTTTAGATGCCTGCTTTTGATCAGATCTGTTTCTTTTCCCAATACCTCAAGGGTAGTGCAAGCATTTGATTACTGAATTAATCTCTTAAACTCATTTGTAGCCTGAAGATTTTTGGATCAGTGCACCAAAGAAAGGAATTCTAGTCTTTGCATTACCAGGGGAGCCTGGTCTGACAGAGTTGGTTGGGGACTTCAAAATTTATTTTCATGATCGACAAGGAGATTTCTACTGGTTTGTATAGTTCCCCTACTTCTTTTTGGCCCCCTTTTTCTTTAGTTTTTGCCTCTCTGAATTACTTGTGAATGAGAACTCAGATTCATCAGAACTGTTTTATTGTACTTTTCCAATTATAACCATTTTATTCAATTAAACTTCTTTGTTTATTGGTGCGCATACGTCGCTTTCTTCTTAAGCTACTTCTTGTGGATCATTACTTTGATATCTATTTCTTAATATATTCGAGATTTTCTCCCCTCAAAGCTGCGCAAGCAGTGAACTTTGTTATTTTACACAGAATAGCAGTTTTTTTAATATATCACTTTTTATGGCAGTTGGTTGAATACAACAATGACAGAAAACCGAAAAATTTTAGATGCCTCGGATCTCGATGGTTTTGACAAGGTATAACATAATTTACTTGCAAAGTCATGTTTTTATGCTGTTAGTAGCCCTTACCATTTTTGCCCCATTTTACGTCTATCGGCTATTTTTCTGCTTGGTAATCATTTAATTCTTATAACGAGCTGTTGCTGTGCGGTTCAGAGAAAAATCCCGGCTCCAGGATTCCAGGTCGAAGTAGTGATGGTAGACTATAACGGTACCGTACCTGCGAGGACAAAAGCCAATCCCGCCAACAAAGGATCTGTTCGGAGGACAGGCAATGTCCCAGCCTCAGATCCAAGGCTTGCATCTAATTCAAGTCAGAGTAAGGTCCCCAAAAATGGAGATGACGATGTATTCTCGGATAGTGAGGGAGAGGAAACCCAGGATTCAGAGAGCAGGAAAGCTAAAGCTGCATCTAAATCCAGATTTGTGGAACGTCATCAAGTATCTGATGCCCCTGCAGACCATATTGGGGTCTTAACACGGGGAACAAATCAGCTGTCACTCCAGCATGAGGAATATACACACAATATATCAACTACTGGTAAATTTCAGAAAACTCCTTCAGGGCCCAATACCCCTAAAATGGAGTTAGCCCGGGATAGTGATATCAGGGCCATAGCAGCCGATGCTTCAGTTTTTTCTTTTGGAGATGAAGATTTTGAAAGTGATTGAGGGGATCCGGAATTAATTCTTCAATATTACACAAGAACTCGTATATAACCCTTTCAAAACAGATCTTACTTGGTGGAAGGCATTGGGCATTATAATATTCATCGCATTTCCCTGTAATTGTTGTCTATTGATTTTTGCTGTACTCATAACTTAAGAAACGTGTATGTTTCAGGTTGGTCACATCTTACATATTTTTTATTTTATTAGTGGTCAAAGTTACACGTTTCTTACAAGTTGCCATATGTGCTAAGATTTACCATCGTCAAGGTCCTCAAGGATATTCCATCATCCATTGGATGAGTAGAAGTTGCAAAGTATTATAGCGAAATAAAAATGAAGGAATGATATGACAAGTTTAATGGAATATTGAAACTACTGGGAGGAACAAAAATAATAGTGGACGATTATACATCTATCTTATCTTGAAAACTTTAGACGGAATGAATATAAAAGATATAAATATATCATATTAATCATGAATAATCATATAAATATATTAAGTACAATATTCTTTTTAAAAATTTTATGTTCATTTATGATTTATTTTATTTTATTTATCCTTTATAAATTAAGTCTACTTTGAAAAAACTTGTATCTTAGATATGCCCACACGTTTTTGGCTAGCATATTTGAAGTTTTTTTTTATCCCTAATTTATCTTGGCTACACTATTAACTTCGGCTGACTCCATGGACAATGCATTATGCATTTCAAGCAATAAACAATAACATAATGCCACGCAACAGAATCGCAACCTAATAAACACAGCATTAATGTTAGGGTGTCACCGCATGAAAAATAACATTACATCATTCCAATTGATACAAAATTCAGTCAGAACATATAAAATTTTTTGGAACCCCCCCTCCCCCCCTTGATATATATAAGTTCAGAGCCTCTTCCAAACAGGCTGAAGCAATTGCTATACCTCTACAGGACTCAACTGAGAAGGAGCATGCATTTGAATTAATATCATTCCAAGGTAAGAGCTATTTCATTTTCTTTGATCCCTTTTTGAATGAGGATACCATTTTATTCAACATGTTGATTTCGTAATCTTTTTGTTTCAACTGTTTCCTCAGTGATTCAATCTCCAAATCATTTTGTTTCAGTCGTTGATTTAATGCTTCGATCTCATTCAAGTGAAGGTCACACCTATTTGACCCAGTCAAGTCATAATCTTCTATTTTCGGATCCATCTTTGCTTTCTTGGAAACAACAACTGTCTCGTCCACTTGTAACGCTCTCTTAGATGGAATGAGATCATGGGGGCCATCAGGTGCCATTTTCCGAATGTATAGACTGTAAGTCATACCTGAACTGAGCTGAAATGTGACAAGCTTCTGCGGACGTCCATATGAATCCTAACATAAAGTAATAGATATTACTCGTCCGAGGTTGGTCAAAAGTAGACGCGCGGCAATAGCAAAAGTGCTTTCATATGCTTCAATGACACGCAAATAGTAAAAGTTCAATTTACTAAACCAGAGTTGCCATACAAATATCTTCATTTTGATGACCAAGCTTTAAAAGATTAAAAAAACAAAAATCTCAATAGGTCTTGGGAAGTTAAAAAAACGCAGATGTCCAGCCTTAAACATTCTATTGAAACAAAAGGTGTTAGATATCATAATAAAATTAATGACCTTTCACTCAACTGTTTAAACTTTTAAGTTAACTAGTTCTTATTATAGTATCAAAACAAAACTTCTATAAATAAGTAATCAAGAGCTCGATCCCTGTTAACTTCTATTTTTCTAATTAAAAATTAAGTTTCAGCACAAGATTTGGTCGACTTGTGCTTTCTCCACAGTCTGAAAGGCCTTTCAAGTGATGGAACATGTTAAAAATTATAATAAAATTATTTAAATCCTTTCACTCAATAGCTTAAACTTTTTAGTTAAAATAATTTTAAAAAAATAGATTCATAGATAATGATACATAATGCACACCACAATTGAGCATTTCCTTCCCTCAACAAGAAGCATATTTTAGTGAATAAAACTTAGATATGTACCTCTTCTTGGCTGCCTTGGACATTTTCATAGGCATCATGTGCCTCTTGTGGATTCTTAAAGATGGCCAAGGCGGAATATTTTTCTCCTCGAGCTTTCTTAGAAGACTGCAGCAAATTTTACAACACATAAGAACTCAAAAGGTGGGGAAAAAAAATAAGAATTACCACTTGAATTGCAGCTCCCAGATTGACCACATGCTGGGGTGGGGTAGTTCTTTGATTAGTTCCTTTTTACATAAACATGACAAATTTCATCATTTTGCATTGTTACTGAACACACAAAGAGCAGATCATAAAAATGTCATTTAACTTTTACAATAGTTTGTAAAGTGACAAGAATTTTCTCCAGGAAACAGCGGGGTTACAAGGACCTAGTAAGGAGCCATACAGGGCATCACTTATCATGGATCAAGAATTCAGTGGCAGAATGCTAAGAGTACCATATGATGAATTCAAAATGTCCTCAAATTCAAGACATTAACATTATTCCAATAATTATTAGTAAAGACCCTTCATTAATAAGCAGAATTATTTCCAGGACATACTATACCTTCAGTTCTATTGTGAAGTCTCCAGGAACAACTTTATGTAACACTTCACTATTAACACTGGTTGGTATCCTGTGTAGAAGAAGCTTTGCCATCTCACTTTCAAGAACCTAAAAACAGAGAACCATAATGGTAATAACCACAAGTTACCAACAACCATGAGACCAGTATGGCAGTGATGATGTACACAGACTTACTTGCTCTTGAAACAAGGGAATTGCATTATCAACGCCATGTTCTATCTTAGCAAGAACAAGTTTCATTGCTGCACATGCATCATCTAGACAATTATGTGGAGCACCCTCTTTCCGAACTTCATGACCTAACACAGCCTGTCACAACAGTTGACAACTTACTATGAATCTAACACCATCCATGATTGTTGGTAATTTTCAAAGCATTGACAAGCATGAACAAGAGACTCAAAAACCACACATGTTCCATGGGGATTTCCTCCAAAGATGGACTAACCATCTAGTCATAAAACTGCTTCATAAACTAGACAGCATGAAATTTATTATCTTCTTCTTGGCAGCTAAATATATCTGCTACTTGCCTTACATAAACTATTCAAAGAAGGTCGCCTGTGAATAGGTCCATCCAAGCATTGGAAGATATATGAAGTGTCAACCACTCTAACATGATCTAGCTTCAGCACTGCAACCAAAAGCAATTAGCAAATAAAATAGAACCAAGAAGAATTTCAACAGAAGTAATCCCCTTCATATAAAGAAAAAACTAAAAGTAGGTTCAAGGACACAGCCTAAAATATTATGACACTTACCATGTAGGTCATTATGTAAACTGTGCCCCACTAATATTGTTCCATTTGATAACAGCTTCTTCATGGATTTCTATGAAAGAGAAACATATAACTTAATTAAGCACTTGAAAGGATGATACTGAAATTCCAGCAAGTGAACCACGTAATACCTGTATATCAGCCAATGAGCAAGTAACACCCTCTAGATCTCTAGAAGAAACACCAGTAATCTCTGTTCTGTAGTCTGCAATTGCTTTGCTGGGGTTTACAAGTTCATTTAGTTTGACCTGAAACGCCAACTCCTAAATTATTTAATTGTTCTGCTTGCTAAGCCCCAAAAATGATATTTTAATTCAAAGATAATAATGTGGAGCCTCAAACAAGCACAAAAGATGTGTATCACAGTTCCCTGAGGGACGAGTTACTCAGTAAAAGGAAGAACAAACTAAAGTACCTCTAAATTGCGGTCAACCACACAGACTTTCACTACTGCATCAGTCCCATCTTCACACAGAACCATTTCACAATCAACAGCAACCATCTCAGTAGATCTCATCTCCTTGGTTTTTTTCTTGAGGTTTATAATCAACCAACCCTTCATTTTAATACCAAAAGGCAAGACAGATAATAGCTTTAGTAATTTCCTTGTTAGAATAAGAATTCACAGAAGAAATAGTTTATGAACTGATGCAAATCAGTTAGCACATCAACGTAAAGATACTGTAAATCTTAACCTACTGTCATATAAAGGTCGAGGACAGTAACACAGTATATAGCAAGATAAAATCTAATTCATCCCCTAAACACATACTAAACTCAGTAGTGGCAGCAAACCTCATCAAGTTCTGTAAATGAATAGTCCAGTGGATACAATGGGTGTTGCAGAGTTATTTGGACAAGCCTCTGTGCTGCCAACATCAGAAGGTTAAGAGAATTATAGTAGAATCATCAAGATATGAAGAAGGCATCAATCAAGTTAACACCACTAAAACTGTATAGCAGCCAAATCATCCACATAACACACATTCAAAGAATGGCAACAATCAATACAAACATGTATATTCCAGTGTCATTTACTGAAGGCAGTAAACAGAAAAAAGTATAAAGAATAAATAGATTTATAACTGCTTAAACTGCAAAATTATATCAATACTTTTGCTGAATCTTAGAGAGTTTGCATTATAGTTACAGTGTCTTGTACTTTAGATATTACAACAAGGTTTAATTGCAGCAATAACAAATTTTTAACTTGTGAACCAACATTAATCATCAAGTACAGGAACATTGGTAGCAATACATTCTTGAGGGGATAAAAAAGTAAAAGTTAGCCTGATTTCTGACAGAATCACTACAAAAACATACCTGCTCAGGGGATCCATGAGATTTGTCTTTTAATTGCTCCAATATGTCTTGATTTGAATGGCGTTGCATGATGTTAGCAAAAAACTGAGTGCACGGGGGAAATTGGGTGAAATTTGTATAATATCAACCAAACCCCCACTACAAAAAATGGGTAAAGAAAAGAGATAGTTATATAGGGCAATGTTCTTTACCTTCAAATCATCATCATTTGAAAATGTCTTCAGAAATGCAGATAATACCTCATGGGACCTTTTTGCTGGATCACTCAAACTAGCCCCAAATTTTTTATCATAACTGTTTAAGAAATCTTTCCAGTCTCCCAGTGTACCCTTCATTCCTCTTTTTTGTGACAATTTTACAATATCAACCAGCACCTAGCAACATGGAAGAATTAATTATTGGGATAGTAATAAAAAAGGACCTCTCTAAGCTATTTACTTATAAGAATCAAATAACCACACAATAATATTTTTTTTAATGATTTCCCCTTAATTATTTTGCCCGAAAGAATAAAAACTAAAAAAACTAAGATGTAGCAATATCTGATCCTGACACAATGTCAATGTCTAGAATCTCAAATAGCAGATGTATACATCTAAAAGGCCCAAAATGCATCAAAATCGATCTATATAACTGACTAGAAGTGTGATCATCATTACACCCAAACAAATCAAGAAGTCAGCAAACAAATAAATATAAATTTGTTCTCCATCAATTAATTAGTTTAGTTCATGGAAATGAAATATCTATCTTCATTGGTGGGTAGATATTAACCTGAAGGTATTCAATTTAAGAGAAATATATACTATTAAATTCTTCTAAGCATTTGTTGCAGCGTGGTGATCATGGTCACGCAATTGATGTTGTGTAGAAAAAATTGAAGTTAAAAATTCTTAACAATGCACTTTCATCTTCACCTAAGATTCAGCACCTAAAACATTCAAATGAATACACATCACAAAAACCAACCTATATGGAAAAGGTTTCGTATATCTTTTATACAGGAAAAAAACTATTATTAAAATTGTTTATAATTTACAATTCTAGAGGCATCAATGATTAGTAAAAGATATAAATTTGATTTCAAAATGAAAATACAGCACTGGACCTTGCAATAGTCTTACTTGCAATTTCAATAGAAAATATTAATTACTAGCCATTCAAAATCTAAAATATACGAGGGCGTAATACAATGCAGCACAAATCACCTGTAGTTAACTTGGTATGAATTTGATTCATGGTCAAAAAATGTAACTGTTCGTTTCAAGGACGTGGGCATAAAAAAGGCCGGCCAATGTTACGAGAGCATGTTTGGATGGTTGAAAGAATACATACACGAACCCGAGTTTTAGAACCTTATATTCATAACAAATCCTTCTCAGGAATCAAAATCAGGAGGGATTGCAGAGTTAAAGTCATCATTGTTTGCCTTTAAACGGAAGAAATTAGAAAATATAATACTAATGCTTCATAATAATTTCTAACATACTGTGTTTTCTCAGGAACCAAGCTCCCAAGCGATTAAAAAAAGAAAAAAGAAAAGAAAGGCAAAATATTGACGAAGCTTACAAGCTAAGCGGCAAGTGAATAAGTAAGACTTTATGAAAGAAGTAGCGGAAGGGAAAGGAGAAAGAAGCTTACCTTTTTCTCTGTACAGTCTATTTTCTCGTCCATGACGGGTTCTTCTAAGTTGCAAGACCAAATAGAGGGCGGAATCAGAAAGGAGCAATTCTGCGCTTGAATGCTGCTAATTCGCTCCTTGCGAAACACCGAACTCACTCAGCGGCCATATTTAATATATATAGTAAATGTAACTCTAGGTTTTCAGGGGCAGTTCGAGGAATTTCCAGGCCTTGCATTATCATCACTATTAACTAATCAAAATAAATAAATAAATTACTTGACAGAATTCAAAAGGACAGATAAATAAAATGAAATTTTTCTTCAATAAAATTGATAGGCCCTTTTTCGTTGCATGCATGCATAATCTCGAAAAATCGTTTTTCAATTTCAAGGTTATATTTAATAAAATTAATTTATATACTAATTTAAAATTTATAAATTAATTTAAAATTTATAAACTATGCGATACTTTAAATAATATATAACTTATAAATTTTTAATTAATTTAAATTATTTAAATAAATTTATTTATCAATCATCTCTAATTTAATTAAATAAATTTATAAATTAATTAAATATATTATAAATTAATTTATTTATTTTGTCAAATATATTCAAAAATTTGGTAATAATATTTTTTAGTAAGAATTATTATATAAGTTGAGAGAACAAATGATTAGTATATCCTAAGTTTATTAAAATTTATTGCTAACAAACACAAAACAGTCATTGTTTAGAGGATGTGATTAAGCAATTGAAACTCCGCATCAATTTAGCACCATAATTACTTTAAAAATAAGATGACTGCCTTCGAAAGAATACCCAAGCTCATAGTTTTCTTTTTATTTTATGATTAGGTTATGCGTAAATAATCGGTGTGCCATCTCAATTAATTAATTTTTTTGATTAAAATAATTATATTAAAGGAAATATTTAATATTATACATATGATCTTATGATACATTTTTAAAATTTGACAGCATTGATATTAATTTTTTTTTTTTTTGGGAAGTGCTTCTTTTAGAGTAAAATTTTTCATTTCTATGATAAAATATTTTAAAGATATGTAATTCATCTCTACATATTTTTAACAATACAATTAGATTTAAGAAAATAAAAAAAAGGACTTGTAAATGATCCGACATTTAGAGAAAGTTGGGGTGTGGTTTCTTCTTATATATATTTTACTCAACACTTTGTTTTATGAAAATAAAATGTACCTTTCTTTGAAAATTTTAATTATCATCTTTATTATATGACCAATGAACTATTTTTAAAAATTATTTTTGATATACTGAGAGTTTCTTTTTCTATTACTATTTCAATGAAATAAATTTATCTTTCATACAAAAAAAGAGTCACAAAACTAATCAAAATTTTGTCATCTTGTAGTCAGTAAATTTTATTTTAAGAAGACACTAGACAAGTTTTTCCCTTTTTATTATTTTAATTAATTTATATAGATATATATTATATAATTTATGAAAAAAATTGTATAGATTTAATTTATTAATAATTAGTAAAAAATTTATTTGTGTATAATTTTTTCGTGGAACTAACTTGTGAAATTGTACGTGTAAGTATTTTTTATTAGTTTAATTTAGTCAACATTAAATTATACAAAGTTTATAATAAATTCTCATTTCAAGGTTTTGAGACCCAATGTATATCCATGATACGTTAAAAAGGTGAATTGGGAAGAGACAAAAGGCGAGATGTGTATGACAATTTTGCCAACAAAATATATTAAGTTTACACAATAATTTTTTTGACAAAAAGAGCAAATCAAGAAAGAATATGAATGCTACACGAGTATTCTCAATGAAATGCCAGCGATTTTATTAAATATCTGGAAAAAAAATACAGAGATTGCAACCCAACAAATAGAACTGTTTCTGCATTATCATCAGTATCTGAATTTACTTCAAAATTAACACTGCATACAATGATTTTTGTAGATACTGTAGACACTGCTAGAAACAAACATTGTTTTGAGGTTGCTTCGGGTTGAAGCACACGGTTTTGCTACCCTTTTGGTATAGGATTGGCAGACCTGATTCTGAACTTGGAATTGATGATTTCAATATTATTTGCTATGTAAATGTCCGAGAGGCTATAAAGATATTTAGTCACTTAGCAGACTAAGCTTGGGATCTTTATCTGATCCTTAATAAGCTAATTAATGATGGTATTTCCATGTTCTTCCAGGGGAAAAAGCTCCCTTGATCACATTGGCCATGTACACGCTTCAAAATGCAAATATATTCAAATTACTTTACCAGAAATCATTATGCAAGCATAGAAATTTGTAAAAACATGCAGTTGATAATGAAATGATCCTGCTAAAACAAGCCTCTGTGCATCTTCCACACTAAGGAGTCAAGCAAAACCTGATATTAACATTAAAACAACAAATCTTAAAAACCATTCAGTGAAGGTAATTAGCAAATTTAATGAAGTTACAGAAGCAATACTGCTATTAGCAATTCACAGCAAAAATAAAATTCCGCGAGCAACAATGAATAAACAGGCAATTGAACACACTAACTCATCTCACACGTTGTGGACATGGCGAGAATTCACTTCGGCATTCTTACGAAGATCATGAAAAGCTGCTAGTGGAGATACTATCACTGTGTGACCACCTTCTGAAGGCGCAAGGCACTAAATTTCTACCAGCCAAGAATCCAAACTTCGTTCTGAACATTGTGGAACGGTTGTTAGTACTGCTTGATGGAGCGTCAGCAACGGGTACTTGGCTGACAATTGGTGTAAATGCTATTGTACTGTCCGGAGCTCCACCATCACTACCATTGCCATCCAAAGCTTCAACCTCACTATCATCAAAACTAAGCGCCAAGGAACCCCTCCGTTCACGCAGCCACTCTACAACTTCACCAGTAACTTTTCTGCACTTTTTTACCTTAATTTTGACCAATTTTGGACAACCTGATGCAAGAGCTTCGATCCCAGCATTAGATATAGGACATCCTTTAATACATAGCTTCTTGAGTGCTACACACTTGACAGCAATGCATTCAATCTCCGTATCACCAATGGTGCCAATCCCACAAAGAGCCAACCTTTCCAAACTTCTGCAGTTAGAAGCCAAGGCCGTTAAGCTCAAAGAGGTGGGATAAATACCAATCAATACAAGTTCTTGTAAATTAGGGCATTGTGTCGCCACGGCAATTAAACCATCATCACCAATTCTATTAGTCCTCCAACCATCAATGTGAAGCTTTCTCAATAGCTTGCATCGCCCAGCGACACAAGAAAGCCCCACATTTGAACAATCTGTAGTTTTAACAATGTGCAAAGTCTCCAAGCCCAAACAATTGGATACACCTGAAAGACCCGCGTCGCTAACTTGAATCTTCTCCAGGTGAATTTCGATTAAACCAGCGTTCAAGTTTCCGATCGCCTCCAGAGTTTTATCCCAATCGCCCAAACAACGAATTAGTTTCAAAGTTCGAAGATTTTTTGAACCAATTATGAGTGGTGAGAAGCACTGGCCATTAACAAGCTCCCTCAGGCAAATAGATTTCAATGACGAAGCCGCAGCACCAGTACCAATCACCTCCGTGCTGTCGAGGTTTCCTCGGAGCCGCTTAACAGAAAGCTCCTCCAGGGTCGTGCAATGATCGATGACCGCGTTCAAGCCCTTAACGCCGAACAAACACGACCCACACGAGAACTTCTTTAAAGCCTTGCAGTTCTTAGCAAGACCGGCCATTCCAACTTCGGTGATATCACGGCAACCACGGAGCTTGAGGCGCGTTAGGTTCTTACATCGAAGCGAGATCAGTATCAAGACGTCATCGCTAATGCTGGTGGACCTGCGGTCGCATCGCAGAGCAAGCTTCGTGACAGAGTCGAATCGATTAAATAGGTTAGGAACAAAATCCAGCAATTCCACTTGAGCATTGAGAGAAAGTCGATGACGGCTTTGACCATCAACGCGCAGCCACCGTTGGCACACAAGGGAGCATCGTTTCCGATCGACGGAGCTGAGCAATTGAAAAACACTAGCCAAGCAATCGTCAGGGAGATCGGCGGTGTAGTCACGACCCACGGTTGAGTTTTCGATAAAATCAGCATCTCTATTAGACTCCAGGGGGACACCGGCCACCCAGTAAGGATAAATGAAACGACTACTATGAGAAATTTCGAGGTCCGGCGAAGGGCCGGCGGTGGAGGGGGACTGTCCCATTAGAGAAAGAAGGTGAGGTATCCAAAGCAAGAAAAACGGGCATGTTATAGACGCACTTAAACCCGTCTAATGGTGAAGGTGCGTGCGTGGCCTCGTCGCAATCACCTAGGCTGAGATTACCGTATGGGTTCACGCACCATGGTAGGGTACGCGTTAGTGGGCTTGCGTGTGATCTTGGGCGTCAGATTCACGGGCACCGTTCAAAATCCAGGGTCTAAAGTTTGAACCCATCTAATCCAATTCAACGACCGATTGGTGACTTGATATATAATAGTGTACATCTTATTTTTTAATTTAAATTAATTATATATATTAAATATTTTCAAATGTATAAACTAAAAAATAATGAGAATTTACAATAATTACTTATTAATTTTTTTATAGACTAACTATTATTTTTCATTTAATTATTTATTTTTTGAATAATTATCAATTATTTATTCTTTTATTTTTTAAAATGTACATATAAAAAATTATATATTGGTATAGATGTTTGTAAGGAACCATCTTTTAAGGAAATTTTAAATGAATTTAGCGTGGAGCACGTGTGTTTGTTAAAGACCTTGGAGTGTGTTGTTCCGAGAACCAGGGGTGAAATGGCAAAGAAAGGGGGGGGGGGGCATCTTTTGACTAGGACTTGGTCCCTATTGTACTTTTAATATTGCCCTGGTTTTGCTTTTCTTCCTTTTATTTTTCAAATGCTTAGAATTGTTCTCTATTTTATGACAATGTTGCTCTCATTAACCCTTAGATCTAGAAGATTTCACAAAACCCCAAGTAGAAGTCAATATTAATGAGACGGAAGGCAAAGTTGAGTGATTTTACAGAATAATCCCAAAAATGGAATCAATCAATTTAGTTTTGGAAAGCCAGTCCAAAAAAAGAGCAAAGGGGAGATAAAAAGCTCAAAAGTGCCCAATATTTCCAAATTCCATGAGACTCGTGATTCGGTCAATTTCACTTTGTTGAAGCACATGGTCCTCCTGATCTCTCTAGCTGCTACAGACAGATTTGTTGTGTCTAGTCTTCGCGTCTAATGGAATTAAACTCACGAATTCGCTGCCTAGCTGGAGTCTGGAGGAGGAACGATCGAGATTGAATCCTCTCGTTATGCCACACAGTGAAATCATAAATTGCACTCTGATTTTGCCCTCTTATTCCATCACAGTAATTTCCTTTTTATCACCACAAACTCTACTTTGCGAGTATTTTTTTTTTATCACAGACTTTAAATTATTAAATCTTATTTGTATATGAGAATTTGTTTATTTATTACAGGCATTTCAATTCTCTCAACACAACTTTTTGATATTATATTACTCATCCAAGCCAATAAATTCGATTTTTTTTTTTTGGACAAGTCCAATAAATCGGAATGGGTTAGAATCTGGGTCTCCAAAAGTAATGTCAGTTGTGTTCTTTTTTTTTTTTGGGCCTTTAGCTGTTTGCTTCAACGACATTATTCATCTAAAAGTAAAGCACATACTGTCTTTTTTTGTTTTTGTTTTTTGGGTTGTCTTAAACTATATTATTTTTCAAGATGAAAATATAATTCGTTAGTATGTGTTTTTTTTTTTTGGGTAATATTAGTATGTGTTCTTCTCCGTGCTCAAGGAGGGCCCCACTTTTTTTTTGTTTTTTGGAGACATTCCCAAGCATTAGTTGGCAGACCAAAAGTTTCAATATTGGGGCGAAGGAAACGGATCCTCTGTTGTGGGACACAGCATAGCACCCTACAGCAGAAAGAGACTAGACGATTGGTCTTTGGATTAGTCGCCTGGTCTAAGTAGGAGAGGGGCACAGCACCGCGTGCTGTGCCCCTCCCCCACTGTAGAGAATCCGGATCCTGGGGCGAAGGAGAAGGACAGTTCTACAGAATAATTATAAGTTTTGAGGAAGAAATGTCTGCAGAGTGGTTGGGAATTTCTCACCAGAGGGGTAGTATGAAAAATGTGATCATAGTAGCAAAGCTTTGGCAAGCTAGATTGATCAGTATCATTTCTTTTGGTCTGCCACAATATGTATTTATGTGTAATGAATGGAAGATTTGTACTCAATCTGTAACTCACTGTTATGTTAAATAAAGAAAAAAAGAAGAAGCTGAGATTGATAATAAATTAATAACCTAAAAAAGAAAAAGAGAGTGATTATAAACAATGTGTTCTAAATCTAAATTGGCTACCTTTGAAATGAAGTAGTTATATGTTGTTAAGGCAGGACTTGTACGTACCTATTTCAACAACTTATGTAAACCAAATTGGCTATGTTACGTTGTTCCGCTACCATAGGCTTGGCCTGACAAAGAATCCTTCTAGAGGGTACTCATTATCAAAGAGTTTGGGATGAAGTCTCGTCGAAATTTGAGGTATGACTAAGAAGTCGGTTTGAAAGAGGTAAGCTTTAGCCAATGGCATACCATATTAATCCACCTCAAATTCAATGGTTTACCATTAAGGGTGGCTAATATATTTCTCCCGAGATCCAATTCTCAAGTCTTAATTTGGTGGAAAAACAGGACATTAATTGCCTGTAAATTGACGACTAGAACCAGCGCCTGAAGAGTAATCATGATGGGCTTGATATATGGAAGCTGCAGCTGCGACCCGTGAGGTTGAAAGTTGAAGCATTAATGGAGTGTGGTTGCCCCCACTTACAAATGAACCCAATAATTGGCCAAAGCTTGAGATTGGGTAGTCAAAGTCATGCATGGCCCCTGGTCAATTTGGGAAGTTACGTAAATGCATTTTTTCCCCTCTGCTTTTTTGCCCTTTCCCTCAAGTCAAAGCTATGATTGAGTATCACTTTCTTTGTAATGGGTTCCAATTAATGTTGTAGCTTAGGTGGATGGCAAAAGCATGGATTCGTCGGGGTAATTCTGTTCAGCAGTTTTCCTCCTTCATGTTCTTTAGTTAGTGCAATATCTACAATCAGCTTTCGTAGCACAACGATTGAATCTTGTATCTTTTATTATTTTTATTTTGAAAAAAATTCTCAATTTGGTTTGTTGTTTTTCAGGTTGGAGATCATTCCAGTTTTGGGTCTATTGGAAATTAAATCTTGTATCGTTGACACTGGTTCCAACTTATCATCAATTTTTTATTTTTTATTTTTTAAAAAATGATAAAGGGAAGATAATAGGTAAAGGGAAACAATTCGATACAAAATTTTAATTTAAAAAATAAAAATAAATCAAATGGAAAATTTTTTTAAAAAAAAATTGAGCGAAAAAAGAATAATCGGTGAGAGGAAAAGGGGATGAAAGTACGACAATTGCGTGTGGTCGGCTGCTGTGACCCATGATTCATGAATAAGAAAATGGAAATACCATTATGAAAAAGAATATTGAAAAAGACAGTATATATGATATAGCTGTTTCACGAGCTGCTGAATCAGACGCTCTAGGACTGTGCTGCACCATAAGGAGTGTGTGTGAATCAGCTATGGCATAACCACATAATTTCTTAAATTCCTTGAAATATTGTCTTCGGGAAAGGCATTTTCCCATAGTACTTATTCGTCGTTCCTTCTGTTCAGTTTACCATTTGGCGAAACGTTATATTGGGCATGCTTCTTTTAACCTTTATTCCATAATGTCTCGCATAAACATTTTCTTTTGCCTATTTCTTCAGGAGTCACACGGGTACTGGTCCACGAAAGCAAGTTGTATGCCATAATCAGCAGTGGGGGAAAGAGAGCAAAGGGCATCACAAGGTCAATTTTATATGCTAATTGCTATAGTGATTGGAATTAATTGAGCGACTTGAATTGACACTAAAATGGCGCAACAATTAATATATAGATTACTTCATTTCTAATTAGATTTATGCAAACGCAAGCATTTATTCTTTGTTTCATGCATGTGCTTGTTTATAGCTCAGGCCTTTTGACAGTGTTTTATTAAAGTGATCACATTTTTTTTTTAAAACTTAACACTGTTCACAATAAAAAGCTTATCATATCACAGAACCTATTCTCTCTTCTTTATTGTCAAAGTCGGGTTTTGGTGGAAGACACTGCTCTCTCTTTCTGTCTGCACCTCGCAGCTTGGGCCGTGAAAGTGCAGAAAGAAAAGAAGAGAAAGCAGGTACCAGAAATAGAGGAGCCTCAGATTTGAAAAGCAAAGGTGGATGAAAAAAAAATCTACACAGATCCGTTGAGGCGAAGAAAGAAATACAAATTTCATCTCTCTTTGCTGGCAATTCAGATCCTTTATCGTGCAACACAATCAAAGAGTTAGAAAGAAGAGGGGAAGATTATACAAATAGGGGTCCTTGTCTGCTTATTTTTTATTAATGCTTTTGGAAATAGCTAGCGAGCGTATTAAATTTTGGTGTGAGTAAATGTTAGAAAGACATTGGAAATGAGAAGAAGGCGTAGCAGTACTGGCAGCCGTGTATATACATGTGATCGTTCCTTCTTGCAAGGAAATGATAATGTAATAATAAACACAAATAATTATATAATCTTTTCCTCCTTCAATATAACGCTAATATTCTGTGATAGTGGCAGGGATAAGGAATCACTGACGCTCCTATGGATGAACAAAGTGACCGTGTGGGGCCCTTATTTATTCTTTAATGTTAGGCATGCATGTGGACTAATACACATATTATGAGTACGTAGTGACTAATACACATGGGACACAAGCAGTACTTGATCTACGTAAAACCACAAATGATGTGCCACGATGCTAGTGTTATATTTTAAGCAATATATGGAATAATAATATTGCCCCCATCCCCATCCACAAGGATGCTTTGGTTCCTACTTGGTTTTTGAAAATGAGTTTACACGGAGGGAGAGGGAGAGCAGAAGGCAGTGAGGAAACTGGAAAGCAGCAAGAAACAACAAATGTACTTATAATCTGAGACAATCGTGGCTTGGCATTCCTGTATTCAATGATAACAAACTTCATAATTTTGGAGATAATTTGCATCTACCGATAATAAACATGGATACCTATCACCTTAAAGGAACACCGTACCCAGTAGAATAGCAGCAGTCGTGGGTGACCAAATTTAATGGACGTGTACTTACGTAGTTGGTGGCATTTAGGAGGTACCAGCTTCTGTATTAATGCTTCCAATTCTTTCTTTAAAAATTATAACGCAGAGACTTGTAAGTATAATAAGCATAGGCAAGGCACGAATGCAGAGGAATGGAAGACATCAAAACAAGACGTACGGCGTATGTTCCTCGCAGACAAGACGGCATCAATTATGAAAGAGAGAGAGAGAGAGAGAGAGAGAGAGAGAGAAGCATGTAGGTTTTGCTTGTTTAGGGCTGTGTGGTTTCGATGCAGGGCCTTTGCTTTTTTGTTTTTTCACGTTTCCAGTACTACTGAGTGCCTCTAATATGACCGGTCCCTTTTGCACCTGTCCACCATTACCAAATGGACAAAGCCAATTTCTTTTCTCCTTCTCGTGCTACTTCTTTTCACATTCCTCATCAGTTTTGTCATTTTGTACGCAAAATGATGAAGGGGAGGAGGGTTCTCAAATTATATATTTGTTTCGGGGGTTCAAAATTGTAATTGGCGATAGTGTTTAAGGAAACGAAGACAATCACCGTTTCCACCTCAGTGTCATTCATTGCTTATAACCTAAAGCTGTTGTTTCACCATCAATGATTTTGCTGTCTCTTTTGTGCAATGATGAATCTTAAAAGGTTGGGTCTTATTCTTAAACAAATGCCTTTAACTGTATTTTTACTTCTGTTCTCAAAGAATGTCACAATTTAATTTATGAATTTTATTTTTAAAATTTTAATAATTAAATTAAAATAACTTTTTTAAAAAACTTATTATCTATTATACTATTAATCTATCACATATACATGATATATACTATTAAATTAATCGTTAATATTTTTTTTAAATGATTAAATATAATATATATTTTTGATACATTAACTATAAAATAGACAATAAATTTAACAGATAAAATATTTTATTTAATTTATTAAAATTTTAAAAAATTAATATATTTATTAAAAATTGTAAAAAATTAAATTAACAGTGAGGTAATCAAACTAGTTACAAATGTGATTTAAATAAAATTCGACTATTTTATTAAAATAAATAACTGCGGTCTTTGTGCGAACTATTAATTTCACAGTTGAAATTGATGAAAAACTTCACGGATCAAACAATTGTTGGGTTTATTATATGGCAGTGACAATTCCATAACTTAATGAAGTTAATCTGCTCACAAAGTGATCCTTTGATTGAAAGCTACTTAGATCCCTCACTTTCAACCAATTCCCGATTAGAGATGCTTCCATCCGAAAGTATTACCAAGCAATGCAACTTTCTCGGCTCAAAAGGATTTTCACTGTTAAAAGTAAATTCTTTTTTCTTTTCTAGTGTTAATATATTAATAGTATTTTATTTTATTTTTAAATCCTCGCCGGTATTAGATTCTACGGAGTTCAAACAAATTAAATTAAGATTGGGGTCGGGGATCCTAATTTTTCAGTTCAAAATGTACCGAAGACAGCATTTCAAAGTGGTACGCAATCCGGTTCACTATCTTTTTTATTTTCTAAAATGTAGTAATAGGAATCAGGTTGACCAGATCCTGCGTTTTATTGGTCCACGTTTGGCGGGTGTCAGGAAAAACAATGATCCCGCGTGTGACAATATCAGTTATAAAATAACATCATATTAATAGCCAAAAAACAATCATATTGGAAAAACATCGCCGTGTTGCGCGTCGCACATTTTTTACACTCCGAACATGACCCTCCCCGCTCGACACGGTCAACGCTTTTACGATTCCCCATTACACTACCCCAACGACTTTCACGAGAGCGTGCAAACCACGTCCAGGCCACCACCTCAGCTTCCGGCCGCTTCATTGTCCGAGGAACACAGAGCTTGAACGGAACGTATACCCAACTTCCATCAATACCTTAGAAATGGGAGCGTGTACAACAAATTCTTCGAGAGTGAATGGACACACCGCGACAATAATCCAATAAACGCAGGCCATGATACGCTTTCGTAACTCATCCGCTACCAGATGCCCGATACGTCGAGTTCCGGTACGTGCCGCTGTTATCATTTATTTTTTCTCCTTCATAAATTATTTAAGGAAGCACAAGAATTTTTGTGATATTACTGTGTTATAATTACGGGAGCTATTTTCGTCGGGAACTTGGTCAGTGTGCCGTTACAATCCAATTTCCCGCGCGCCAAGCAGCCCGAAATAACCTTTTTAACATATAATACATGGAAAATGTTAGAAAAGAGCTGAGAGAACAGAGAGGAAAAGAAAAAGATAAAAGGAAAACGAGGAAAAAAAGGACAGGCGTGAAGGGCTTCTTAGATAAAACCCTTTGTTTGCTTATCGCATTTGGCTCTCCTTCTCTCTGTCTGTGTCTCTGTAGACTAGGAAGAGAAACACATGTTTAGAATGAAAATGGCTCCGTTTACTCTCTTCCGGGTATGAATGAAGAAGTATTTCTTTCTCATCTTCTTTGAAGAAGATGGCTCTCGGAGAGGAAAATCAAGATGTACAAAACGCTCCGTTGTTCCTTGATGCGCTTCTCTGTGAGGAAGATAGTGTTGAGAATGAGTTTACAGAGGATGTTACCGAGGGAGAGAGTTATAACTATGATTCAACTGTGAGAAAGCCATCGTCTTTGCCTTCGATTTTGTTGGACAATGACCTGTTTTGGGAAGACGATGAGCTCGTCTCCCTAATCTCAAAAGAGGGAGGGACCCATTTCTGTCTTAGTAATCTAATAACCGATGGGCCTCTTGAGGAAGCTCGCGAAGAGGCTGTGCGCTGGGTTTTTAAAGTTTGTGCCCACTATGGTTTCTCTGCTTTGACCACTGTTCTTGCTGTGAACTACTTTGATCGATTCATCGCAAGCCTAAAATTTCAAAGGGATAAGCCTTGGATGACACAGCTCGCTGCAGTTGCCTGTTTATCTCTGGCTGCCAAAATGGAGGAGACCCAAGTGCCACTTCTTTTAGACCTGCAAGTATGTATAACATTGATACGAATTCTAGGTGTTTGTTGATATGGCATATTATTTGTTTCTTAAACATGGGATTTTGTGTTTAAATCAGGTGGAGGAATCAAAATACGTCTTCGAAGCAAAAACTATACAAAGAATGGAGCTTCTAGTGTTGTCAACTCTTAAATGGAGGATGAATCCGGTGACCCCAATTTCCTTCTTTGAACACATTGTCAAAAGGCTCGGCTTAAAGAGCCGCTTGCATTGGGAGTTCCTATGGCGTTGCGAGCGTGTTCTTCTCTTAGTCATCGCCGGTAAGCGATGCGGCAACGTTTCCTAGGAATGCTTATAAATAAGACATTCATATCAAACCAAAATTCCAAGCATAAAATAAATATCTGAGTAATCCTTCCAAGATCACTAACGTATCCAATGTCGTAATTGGTTCCAGATTCAAGGGTTATGAGTTATCTTCCTTCTACAATAGCTGCTGCCACAATTATCCACGTTATTAGAGAGATTGAACCATTTAAAGCAGTGGAATACAGAAACCAGCTTCTGGGTTTACTCAAAATCAGTGAGGTTTGATTTTCTAGTCTCTTTGGTTCTTTCTACATGACTTATATTTCATTATTTACAATTCTGTTACAGATTTGATGAGTCGTTGGACAATTTTATGGTGATCTTACAGGAACAAGTGAACCAGTGCTACAAACTCATACTAAAACTACTTTGCTGCAATGGAGACATTCAAACTCTTCACCGAAAACGCAAACGCCTATCTGAACCGAGTAGCCCTGATGGTGTCATCGATGCATCCTTCAGCTGTGATAGCTCAAATGACTCGTGGACCGTAGCATCTGTGTCACTTTCAGTGAACCCAATGTTTAAGAGGAGCCGATCTCAGGACCAGCCGATGCACCTGCCTTCTCTAAATCGCGTGTCTATTAATGTTCTTAATGCCCCTCGTTAATTATTTATCTTAGCATCTACTTCAAACCCATAATCTGGCAGTTACGTTATTGAAATGCAGCTTTATTATGTTCTTAGTTCTATACATTTCTGGCCAGACATTTAAAAATGAATGAAGCAGAGACTGAGACATCACTTCTCCGTTTTGTCGTTGGAGTTTAGGCTGGAACAGGGATCTGACACTAGGAGTAGAAAGATGAGTTGTAATTCTACCCGTGAGTTATCTTTCCAGTGCAATTCTACACGTGATATTTGTCAATAAGCACAAACAAGAGATTTCCTCTGTTTCCCTCTTCCTTTGTTTATCATTGTCAATTTCTCCCGTTTGTGCGGAACAGCAGCTGCACATGGAGATTACTGAGAGGCAAACCAAAATAAGTGGCATGCCTTTAGTGTTACAGTAGATAAATAAATGAATTTCTTGTTTAAGGTCAAACCAAACCCAGTAATGGATTATCTTGGTTTTCCCTCCAGGAGACACTCATAGTTTCTTCCATCAATGCAGTTATTTCTGTCTGTTACTTTACCTAAATCCTCTTCCTTACAGGGTGAGAGACAAATCAGCTCCTATGGGAATAGATTAACAACAAATCAAATTCACAAAAGTATTTATAATTCTAGTCACTGCGGCCTATTTATGTCTGGTGGGTGTATCTGGACCATGTCCTTTGACGTCTGAGTTGGATATACAGATCTCTTAAGCTATACTCGAGAATTAAAAATCTTGATTGTAACTTCTGGGTCAATTAGATTTTAACAACACCAACCATCAGTTGGGCAACAGGTATAAGGTGAATAGTCTATAAGATGCATCTGGATTGGTTGCTATTTTGTTGTTAAAACTCAGTTCAGTTGTTTGCCAATTGCTGAGTAAAAGTTGCAATTTGAAAGTGTATGGATCTTTCAGTAGTTCTATATCTTAACAGAAGATATAGAAGCATATTACGTGTTAAAGTTCTTAGCAAAAGGGAACTAAGACGACTGTCTTGTACCAGTTAAATCGTTTTTGTGGACTCACCAAAGAGTAAGGACCACCCTCTGTCGGGAGGGTGTGGAGGGGTCGCCGGTGGACGATTTTTTAAAATGATTGTTCCTCCTGTCCTGTCCTGTGGTCCATTTTCGTTTTGAGTTTGAGTTGGCTGTGGTTCGCTCTATGTTGCAGTTGCATAATGTCCTTGCTTGTTATGATGGTTTGCAAGAGTCCACGGCGTGAGGCCGTGAGCGAAGGAGATTTTCAAAGTGACAGCTATGCTCCTGCCAAACAATAATTCTAGATGATATAATGAGTCTGCCTCACGCAGTCAAATTTGGTACTTACTTTGCAGTCTTCTCTAAAACGTTGGACAAGTACTAAGAAAACTTGTCTTGGTCATTTGGTTATATAATTCTTTGGCTCACACTGTTCATAATTTGGCAATCGAGCCATTTTCACTGGTTTGTCTTATGGAAATTTCTGTCATAAAAAATAAAAATAAGATATAAATCATGAAGGTAAGACCGTGGGCAGCCGAAATATTTGATTGTGCCATTCAACCAAGAGATAGGAGATGTGCATGTGCTTCAAAGCCCATGAGTAGCTAAGCATGTTCCACATTCACGTACTATTATATTATGTGCCTTCTGATTTGGTGGAAAATGCTAAATTCATAAAAGCCAATTTCATTTATACATTCATATGCTTCAAAGCCCATGAGTAGCTAAGCATGTTCCACATTCACGTACTATTATATTATATGCCTTCTGATTTGGTGGAAAATGCTAAATTCATAAAAGCCAATTTCATTTATACATTCATACACTACCCACTTTAGAAGGCCCTGCCTTCTCAAGACATTGTAACTGGCATGCACGAACTTGCGTGACTATTAGGCCTGCGGCTTTGGGAAACAGGACCAAATTACAATCGTTGGTAGTGGCCTAAGACATTGTCGCCTTCTTTGTTTTATAGTAAGCCAAAAAAGAATTTGCTGTCAATATTCGTTCAAATATATACGGTGGTCGGTTGAAGCGGGAAGAGTTGAATAAATATATTATCTGATATAGTCGCAAATCAAGCTGTCTTTAGCTCTTCTTTGTGTTGTGACTATGAGCTCAATGGATAGGGAAGTCTTTCAGCACGAACAACGTTAACTGCTATAAGCTTGTTATTCAGTGGACTATCCAAACCCAAATGGTCAGGACGGGACCATGTGACCCCAATGCAAACCAAAAACTGTATGATGTGATAACAGCGATTTTGAGGCAAAGTGTCAAAAAGTGTAGTGTGATTCTGGAATGGTGTGAAGTGTGAACTGAAAGGTAGAAGCTCAGAAAGTAGAAGCAGCAGGAAATTTCGCAATGAAGGCTAAATAAGCGAAAAAAAAAGGCTGTCTTTTCAACACATGCACCCAGCTCCTGTGAGAAGACGGAAGCTTCCTTCGAGTGAGGTTCAGTCCCTGTATGATGCAACTCGTAAAGGGCTCTGCTCCTCTCTTTTTTTTTTGGTACAGGAAGTAGCCCATGGGCTAGCAGAACACCAAGCGTGGGGTCAGTCCACCCCACATATCCTTGAGAAGGAAGTTCCCTACACCTGCAGGTGGTCTTTTCAGAATATAGAGCCTAATACTCCTCTTGTGCGCTTCAGATGCAAGCCAGTTAGTCGCTTCGTTCCCTTCTCTATATGAGTGTACAATGCAAACTTGCCAATCCCCCTCCATGATCTTCTTGATATGGAAGATGATTCCAGCTCTTGGGTGACAACTCTCATATGCTCCGTTGCATAGATTAACCGCTGCCTTTGAGTCCGATTCGATGATTACTTCCCTGAAGTTCCTGTTCCAGGTCATCGTGAGTGCGGTGTAGATTCCCCATAACTCTGCGCAAATGATACTGCAAAAGCCCAACCTCCTGGTAAAACCAACTATCCAATCTCCCACTGTGTTTCTCAACACTCCCCCACACCCAGCGAATCCAGAATTTGATACCGAACCATCCACATTGAATTTAACCTGTTCTCGCCCGGGTGGGTACCAGGAAATTTCAAGTAACTCTTCTTCTGCCATGAATTGCCTCCGTTGATTTCATCCAGCTAATACATTCTTGAGTTCTTGCTATGCAAGAGAAGAATAAATCGTTGGATTGATTCACAGAAGGCTGAAAGGTTACTTCACATCTTCGAGTCCACACACACCAAGCAAACATGCCAAAAAGGATACCCCAATCCAATTCCGCTACCTCAGCGATTCTCAACTTCCAAGTAAGGTTGTTTTGGATCCAATCTATCAAATTCCATGAAAAGAAACTCTCCTAATGTCTCGGGTGTAGAAGCCTCATCCAGAGGTTTCTTGTCTTCACACAATCTCTCAGACAGTGGAGGACCAATTCCTGGTCCCTTCTGCATATATTGCAGACCCCTGATGTATCAAGGTGTCATTCCACTCGAGTCTTGTTGGTGAGGATACTGTTTCTGCTAACTAGCCATAGGAAAGTTCTGATTTTCTGAGGTCCAGCCCACTTCCAAATTTTTTTCCACAACCTTGTCTCATTTTGTTCCCAATTTATTTTGCTTGCATAGGCTGATCTCACTGTGAATCTTCCATCCTGGTCATGTTTCCACCTGACTTGATCATCTCCCCTCTCCTCATCTGATGGCATTATCACTGCAAGGGCATCAAGTACTCTTCCAGGTAGTAAGTCTGTAATGACATTCTAGTCCCACTGCCCTGATGAGGTAGTCATCTCAGCCATAGAAGATTGCCTCAAGTCTTCCTAGATAGTTCCAATTGCAAAATTTGCAAGGGGTCCCAACTCTGGGATCCAGTTATCCATCCAGAAATTGGTTCTTCTTCCATCTCCCACATTCTAAGTAACCCCTTCCTCCACCTCTTTCAAGACCTTCACCACTCCTCTCCACAGATTGGATGAGTCTCCTTTTCTGTCATGTAGCCTAGAAATAAAATCCTCACTGCATTTATACTTAGACTTTAAGACTTTGACCCAGAGTTCATTAGGGTTTTTGATCTTCCCCCATGCTATCTTCATGAGAAAAAATTCATTCATTTCCCTTAGTTTTCTGAGTCCTAAACCTCCCATGCTTCTTAGCAGACAAACAGTCTCCCAATTAACTAGGTGGATCTTCCTGGAGCCTCCTCTTTCCCCCCATATAAATCTTCTGCTCTCTTTCTCCAATTCCTCACATAAGCCATAAGGTAGCAAAGCTGTTTGCATCGAGTAGTATGGAGGATTGTTTGCACACTACTGGTTAGAGTTATCCTACCCGCCAGTGATAAGGTTTTTACTTTCCATCCACTCAGTCGTGACTTCACTTTTTCAGTTATATGCTTGTATGTACTTTTGCTTATTCTCTTATGGATAAGAGGCATCCCGAGGTGGAATCCTAGATCACTTGTGACCTGGAACCCCATTACCTGACCATACTATTCAGCCCGTGTGGGGCTAACATTGGTGGAGAACAAACATTTATATTTTCTATCACTGACCAGTTGCCCTAAACTATGACAAAAGGTGGCTAATACTATTCTAATCAAATCACATTGGCCCAATTTGGCTTCTGCAAACAGCACTAAGTCATCTTCAAAGAATAAGTGTGAAAGTAAATGCCCTTGTCTGCATAACTTGATTGGTTTCCATAATTTATTCCTTGCTGCCCATTCTATGCAGTGGGTAAGCCTCTCAATGCACATAACAAAGAGGTATGGTGATAGAGGGTCCCTTGCCTTACTTCTCTAGACATCTCAAAGGGCTCTGTTAGCTCACCATTCCATAGCGCACACATGGATGCAGTGGAAACACAGCACATTATAATTCTCTTGAACTGTTCATTCAGACCCACTTCATTAAGAGTATCTTCAAGGAATTCCCATCTGATTCTGTCATATGCTTTTTCTAAGTCTATCTTGATTGCCATCATCCCTTTCTTTCCTTTTTTCCTCCTCATAGAATGCATCACTTCTTGAGCCACAATTATGTTGTCAGAGATATGTCTCCCTAAAATAAAGCTACTCTGACACGGACCCACCAATTAGGACATGAGTGGTTTTAGCCTGTTGGCTATGATTTTTGTTAGTATCTTTAAGATGACATTACATAATGCAATGGGTCTAAACTCCTTCATGTGCTCAGGACTATCCACTTTTGGAATAAGGGCAAGTAGGGATTGGTTTATGTCTTTTACCAACCCAGGGTTCTCATAGATCTCCATAAACATTCTACATATGGACGGACCTACAACTTCCCATTGGCTTTGGATAAAAACAACATGCAACTCATCTGGCCCTGGGGCTTTAAAAGGCCCTAAACTAAAGGCAACACCCTTGATTTCATCTTCAGAAAAAGGCCTTTGAAGGTCAATCAACACCTCTTCTTTGATGTTGGGAAAGCAACCTGTAAGGGGAAGGGGCTGGTAGGGGTTGTTTTCCTGTGAGAATAGGTCTTTAAAGTAGCTTCTGGCCATCCTTTTAAGGTTCTGTTAATTTTCCTCCCAGGACCCATCCTCTTTTTTCAACATAACAATTCTATTTTTCCTTCTTCTTGCAACTGTGGATGCATGAAAAAACTTAGTATTTCTGTCCCCCAGCTTCAGCCAATTGCATCTTGACTTTTTGTACCAAATAGCTTCCTCCCTCAACAATATATTCTCATATTCTTGCCATAGCTGATGCCTGAGATCAGTTAAGGAATTTTTTGGCTTGTGTTGCAGCGCCTTATAAATGCCATTGATTCTTCTGATAAGCTCTCTCTTTTTCTTGAATACATTTCCAAACACATTGTGGTTCCAACAAGTAACAACCTCTTTGAACCTGGTTTTTGCTCCCTTCCAGTTTTGTTCCTCCTGCCAGGCTTTTTTGACCACTTCTTGGAAAGAGTTATCTGCCAGCCATGCAACTTGGAATCTAAAGACCATTGACTCAGGGAAAAAAATCTGCCACTGAGTGTTTCCTAAAGCATGATCAATCATTTCCCTCACATTTCCTCTCTCCCATGTAAACTTGGGGCCTTTGAATCCCAAATATACTAGGCAATTATCCCCAATAAAGTTCTGAAAATCTCTCATCGAGGTCCAATTTAAATATTTGCTACCCTCTTTTTCCTCCATGCATTTATATGCATTAAAATCCCCCATAAGCAGCCAAAGGATATGTTGGTTTGTATTGAGCTTTGTCAGTTCATGCCACAAAATTTTTTCTACCCATCTAGTTGGGGCTACCATAAATCGCTGTTGCCAGACACTTTCTTCTGTCAGTCTTGAACCTGATCTCCATGTGAATGAATTGCTTTTGCTTGCACATGACTTTCACATCCAGATCATTGAGGTTCCAAATGATCCAGATACCTCCCGAGAAACCTCCAGCTTCTACTATTTCACTTCCTAACCAACCCATCTTCTGAATTGCAGCTTCTGCTTTCATTCCACTAATTCTTATTTCAAACAGAGCTATCAAGCTCAGCTAATTAATGCGCATAGTGTCTTGAATGAGGAAAGGAAAAATTCTAGACCTTGCTTCTCGGCAATTCTAAGCCATAAAATTCATAAAAATACTTGATAATAAGGTAGACCTCCATTACATTATAGCATTAGGCTGTTCATCCTCGTATCATCTCTGCTTCCCAGCCCTGGTCTCGCCTCATCTTGGCCAACCTCCCTTTGTTCATCCGATATGACTGAATGGTCTTCCTTGTCCATTGGTTCTGTTTTGTCCTGTTTTGAAGCATTTCCTTTATCCTCACTGACCATTGTTTCTTTCGGGCTGCTGGTTGAACTAGAGGATTCCCCCAGTCTGATAGAGTACGGGTTATTTGGGATTATGGTGGTCTAGGGTGGGTTTGGATTTCCAGGCGAGCCATATGGACTGGGCTCTTTCTCAGCCATCTTCATGTTGTTGGGGACATCTGCTAAGGCCTCCCTATATACAAACCCTCTCCCCTGGTCCAGTCTCGTAATGACTCCACTGGGCTTTTTAGCCTGTGTCTTGAAGCCTCCCGTAATGGGCTTTAGGAAGCTGTATCTTGTCTGGGCTCCGTGTTTCAATCCTTTGTTTCCCCTAGGGCCCACGCCCATATTCTCTTTACCCGAAGCTAATACACCCTTACCTTTATTTTGCAACTTTCTGGATATTTCCATTTTGTCTCTTCCTTTCCGGATGTCTGTCTCGTTGACTTCTGCTTCAGATAGCGCTTGCCCTTCTTGTGTCTCCATCACATCCTCCCTTATGCACTCCAGAATGCTAAATCGGGTAGTTCCTGTGCCCTCTTTCTGGTTGGCAGAGAATAGGTGAGCTCTATTTCCAGCTTTCATGACATTTTTCTGAACCTATCTGCTGTCTGTTTCCTGAGATTTGACAGCCTTTCTCCTTTCAGCTTTACGGACCAACATCCAAGGCCCAAAGTCCCCGTCTCCGGCGTTTTGTGGTGACCATGCGATGTTTTCCGGTGGTTCACATGTCCATTCCTCCCTAGTCTTAGCCTCTTGTACAACGCTCGAAGGGCTTCCTCCTTCTTTGGGTAAGTGGCTTTGATTTCTCTGGATTTCCTGTGGACATTGCTCCTTCCTGTGGCCGTATTTCCCACAGCCGAAACATACAAAATGGAGTCCTTCATATTCAACATTGAAGACCCTCTTCCTCAATTTAAACCTTGCAACCAATTTTTTTCGCAGGTCTATTTCCACACATATTCTTGCAAATTTCCCTCTTTCAACTCCCAGTTCTTCACCAGCATCTGAGTTTAGCTTCCTGAGAGTATGATTGTCAATCTTTAACATTTTTCCTATTTTGTCACCTAATCTCCATAGAAAATGGGTGTTATAGTATTCAATAGGAAGCCAAGGCACCCTTATCCAAACTGCCACCTTTTTGAACTTATCCTCAAGGGGTCTGAATTCTGGTCGCCATCTCTGGACTACTAAGTAGTGGTCTGCAATCATTCATGGTCCTTCATGCAAAGCAAACTTGTAATCCTTCAGATTGTTGAATTTGACCAGGTAAAAATCATTGCCAATGTCAATTATGTTTAAGCTGCCAGATGGGTACCACATACGGTTCAGTCTTTCTTTAATGTATCTGTAGCTTATCTTCTTCCCCATTAGCTTAATGATAAGGGAGTTCCTCCAACTTCTATAGTAGCTTCTTCTTTCCTCTGTTGGGATGTCGATAGTGGGGTATTGTTCATCGTCCTGCATCTCTTCATCTCGATATGAGCCTCTAACTTTTCCAGGGTCCTGGGTTGTGTGTGTTTCCTGGCACTATTTATTCTTTCCATGCCTGCTTATGACTACAGGTACCCTTCCTTTAGGATCTCCCATAACAACTTCCTCCCTTGCGTCTTCTGGTACTTCCAGCATTATGTTTGTTGGTGTCGTTGATGCAGCAACCTCCCCCATAACTTCATCTAGCTTATTTTCCTCCTCCACATTAGCTTTGATTTTTTTGTTACTTCTCTGCAAAATATCCTCTTCCTCTTTAGATAAAGCTAGCTCAATCTTTCCAGCAGAAATCTCAGAGCTGTTGGTCGCCATGGAGGGCCCTAAGGCAGGGAGGTGGAACCAGCGCCGCACAGAAACCCTAGCCGCATAGGTCCAACCAACTAGTTATGCATAAGGGCTCTGCTCCTCTCAGTGTAGTATCGCTTGCCTCTTTCTCCTCCATCCCCTTCTTTCAGAACTTGAGGGGTCTATATCTCTAGTTTACCACTCTCAGATCAAATTTAGCCGTGTATTTGGGAGTGTATAACATAATAATAATATAGTAGTTCTATAGAGAATTCAATTTTGGACTTTTCAATCTTAGATATATTTCAAAAGTTGTATATAAAAAATTAATTAGTTATATTAAAAATTAAAATAAATAAATAAATATTTTCACATGTATCAATACAAATGTTTAGCTTCTTGAAAATTTGAACTCCCCCATATAATCAATATGAGAAACAAATATTTGTTTGATTTCTTTTATATATATGAAATGTAATAAATTCCAGCATAAAAGCTATACTTTGAAATCTGCGGCTCATTTGGTTTCGTCACATTAATGTGGGAAAACTTCTCAAATGAATTGAGATGGGGCATTTACAAACAGTCAAACAGCACTTATGACGACGAAGCTGCATAAGATTTTGGTGGAATCATGAGCAACCTAAAAACTGAAACTACTTCTCATATTCCACAATGATGCTAATTATTCCCAATTCAAATTTATTTTATAACCAGTAAATTCACTATTTTTAAAATTTATAAAAATTACATTTATATTTTTAATTTTAATTTTTTAATGATTTGTATTATGTTAAATGAAGCTATTTATAACTAGTTATAAGTTGTTAGAAAAAAAAAGGTTATATAAAGTATAAATTTTATTGACAATTTTGTAATAGTAAAAGAAATTTTGTATAAATTAAATTTAGAGTAAGAGTGTGATTTTTAAAAATTTTTTTAAAAAAAAGTAAATATAATTTATTCCTTCAATTAATTGATGACTTGTGATATCTATACAATCAAACCGATGATCGAAGACATCATTAACACTATGTTTGTCCATATTTTTGTGTTCATAGGACAGGTAGCCATAGCAATAGAAGAAAATCATATGACATTCCGAAATGTTATATTCTAGAAATAGCATCCTTGGCGGACTGTACGGTAGAGGCCACGGCGGCGGCGGCACCAGCAAGAACACCACCGCTGGTGGTGGAACCCTCTGACGGATGGAGCTGATGAGTCACCTCCACGTTTCTCTCTTCTTGGCCTTGCCTTCCTGATGATCAATATTCCACTGTATTCGCCCTTCTTTCCATGGCACCTCGTGCATTCACAGTCTCGTTCTGTCACAAGTATTACGACAAATTTTTTCGCCATGAATACTAATAATAAAAGAAAAACAGAGACATGGAAATTGGGTAGAGTTATATACCTTCATAGCTTTAGAGTTCACGTTAACCTGGTAATTAATCTACCTAATTGTTCCCTTGAGACTATTTGGATTTGATTTCAGACGTCTTTGGAAGCTCTTTATTACTAGGTCTAAAAATGACGAGTAAATTGGCGGAGGAGCATGGCCCTTGTGAAAGATCCGAGTTCTTTGCCATTTACTTGAATTCCACTCGTTAAAAATATTATTTTACTTCCATTCATTTATTAAGTGTTGTTTCAACGTTTGAAGAATTAAAAGAAAAGAAAAAGAAGCTGTGATCTTGAACTCAGAACTGATATATTGTTATCTTCTATGATATTGTGTCTTTCGAGTGAATTCTTTTAGTCACTACTTCAAAACATGTTACTTTTAGAATACCAAAATCAAACCAAATGTTATTTATTATCGGAATTCTATTTGGAACAGTTATGGCTTAATTTGAAGAAAATACTGCAACTTTTTTTTTAATAAATCATATAATAAATGTTGGTTCCCATTTAATCAATTACACTCCCATGAGAAAGAGTGTACAGTTAATGCTAAAACGGATGCATACACAGGATTATGAGAGGACGACATTGTTGAGACACCTACAAATTCTTAAAGCAAGATATCTTGATCACTAACGTTTATCTGGTACACATATCATATTCATAACAGAATAGACTCTGGAACAAGCTAATCAGATATGATACGGAGACTAACATGTTGAGCAGAATGTTCGGAGAGAAAATATTTTTGCAGGTTGAAAATGAAGATACGACATGAATATTAGCAAGTCATAAGGGGTGACCCGCTACAGTGAACATCGGAAATATCAGAAAGCCTTTGCCTCGGAGACAATGTTGTGATACCAGCGGCATCCAAGTCAAGATTCACAATATTCTTTCTCTTGTGAGTTTCGGAACTGGTTTTCTCCTCCGAAACCTCAGCGATGGGGCTTAATCGTTCTGCTTCCTGCTGGTGAACGGAAATCATGGCTTGAGCCTCAGCCACAACTGTTGCTTCATCATCTGTAGCATATAATATCTTCTGTATTGCTGCAACAACCTGAAACATGATTGAATGACAGTCACCAATGATCACTAAAAGTTGTTGGATAGTTGGTTTCATTGGTCAAAATGGAAAGCTTTAGAACACAGTACCGGTAAGTGTTCTATCTCTGGAGTCTGGCAGAGTATCTCAATATCCCTCAGTTTTGCAAAGTAGAAATCCCGTTCCTTCTCAAGGCTATCAATGGATAATTTCAACTCCGTGATCTGCATTGAGCTCGGCATAAGACCAAGATACAATATTTCTTTTAAAAGTCTACACTTGGAAAAAAAAAAAAAAAAAAAGGTACCCGTTCATCATATGCAGGGCCGCCGCTAGACGAAGGACCCGCTGCCTTCGCTGCTTGATTTGCAGCGTTTGCAGAAGATACATCAGTTCTTCGAGCATTATGGGAAGACTGAGACTTCGGCGCAGTAGAACCCTTAGTTGAGGATTGGGATTGTGCAGATTTCTTGTTCGCATCTCTTCCTCCCTTGCGCAACTCTCTCCTTTCAAGAGGATTGTAACTAACCGTAAAATGAAAAGAGCCCATTAAACCGAACCCTCACCAATCACCATTGATGATCAAGCACATAACCTATTTGGAGCACTGATTAAAGCATATCTAATAATTAAAACACTAAAAGGAGAACATGACTTTACAGTGAGTTGTGCATACTGGTAAAAAGAATTTTGAGAACAAATTTGAGTTCTGATCATGCCCGCTATGCATGGTAGAATTAGAAATTTCATTCTTACAACATAATTCAATCTTAGAATTATTATACATTGACAACAAGTGGAGAAGGGGGGGGGGGAACAAAAGGAATATAGAAAGGCCAATAAAACATAAAAAAGAAAGTGGGGATTAAATTACTCGTGCAGAGCCCTTGTATTGACAGAATCGCAGTATTTTTTCATCCATTGCATGAACTCCAGATTATCCAGTGGTCTTCCCTTCACGAGCTTGCTGACCTCAATGTACTGCACACCCCCGGCCCGGGAAAACAAAATCACAGAACAGGTTCAGCAACCAGATCAATGTTATAGGCCATTTCACATTTCCGATGACAAAATTATAAAATGAAACTTAAGCAGATCAAGTTCATCTCACATTAATGTAACACAGACATGAATTGACGAATATGAAAAACAAGAAATAAAAGTGAAAAGTACGTGAAAAAAATGATTAACCTTGGTGATTTTGAGTTTGTTAAAGACATCTTGAAGGACTTTGTAGTTCTGAATCATCTCGTACTCGTTCTTGGCCTGGAAATTGACCTTGTGCATCGGCACGATGCCAGGATGAACAGCATCCATAAGTTGGCAATGTACCGCACCGGCACAAGCCTGGAATTCGATTATTCAAGCAAATCAATTACGAGTAAAACCATGCGTCTCCTTTTGCTAAATACGTTAATAAAAAACACATAAAAGGGAAAGAGTGAAAAAGAAATGGTAATTGTTGAGACTTAGGACCATTACTACCTCTTCGACTTTGGAGAGATTAAATTGGAGTGTGGAATTGATCCAAGCCAGAATCTCAGATCTACCAACGAAGTAAGCCGAATCCATGATGCCGATGTTCGCAGCCATTGCTGGTTTCTGTTTCACTCGGGTTTTCTTTGTCTTGGCTGTTATAGCTCTTACGTTTTTCAGAGAAAGTCTAATCTCTCTAACGGCTCTCTGCGACTGAAGGAGACAATTAAAATTTAAATCGAGAGAGGAGCGGGCAGTTTTCCCATTTAAAAATTCATGTCGGAACGTTCGGTGAACCCCAATTGAGACGTACTTGGGCCGATTCCATGAGTGGGCTTCCCTGACTAAGTACAGAATATCCTTGGGCCTTGTGCATTTGTTAGGTAACGTCCAATACTGAGCTTTTTGTTTTGGAATTTTCAGCGCAAAAAAAAAAAATCATTTATGAATGTATATTCATTTCTTTTAATCCCAAAAAAAAAATGAAGTATATTTCAGTTTTACTAGTACTCTCTGTATTTGGATCAGTGGAAGCGGATCGGGAACATTGAAGTGGACCTTTCATATTTTTGCAATTTCAAAATATGAATTCGTGTCAAACAAGCTGATATAGTCAATGAACCTCACACTATTACAGCGCACACCATTGAATCCGAACTCAAAAACCTATTCGTCAGTCATAAGTATTAAGTACACCTTTCTACAAAAGCAGTGTTACAAGCTCACATGAATTTAATAATTTGCGGATGAAGATGAGGTTGGGATTTTATCAAGAACTTGTAGCACTTCTTTCATTGCTGGCCTTTTCTGTGGGACCATGCACGCGCAACTATACCCTAACTTGAAGCAACTCAACAACACCTCTTCTTTACCCTCCATGTCAGCACGTATTGCCACGTCAGCCATTCTCAACGCCCGGTTCTTATCCTCAATCAATATCCCACCTCCTTCACCCACCTCATCCAAAACCACGATCTTCCCCGTCAGTAGCTCGAGAAATATGACCCCAAACGAGTACACATCCCACTTTGGGTGGGGCTTTAGGTTTCTGAGTGACTCCGGTGCATGGTAAGGAGAAACACCCCCAATCGAGCTTGGGCTTGGGCTTGGGCTAGGCCCAAAAGTGATCTCCTGGAAGCTATCACGCGAAGCAGTGGATCTCTTGCTCCCGAAAATTCGGGCCGATCCTCCTGCTTTATTACTTGTGTCTCCCGTTACAATTCTCTCGAGCCCAAAGTCTCCAATCTTAGGCTCCATCTCGTTCCCCAAGAGAATGTTGCTAGGCTTCAAATTTCCATGCACGTGCTTCTTGTCGTGGAGGTAAGCCAGCCCACGTGCCACCCCTCTTGCTATCTTGAGCCTGATTTCCCACGGTAAATGGCAAGGCGAAGAACCCACTTTCCCTGACATTCCAAGCAAACATACAGAAATCAGCAAAGTCGGAGAGTCCTATTTCTTTTTCTTTTTTTGGTTCACTTCAGAAGAAAACGACAACGGAAAGAAGACAAATGGGAATAATATAAATATATGTGGTGTTTGCGTTATAATGGGCACGCGTCTCGCTTTTAGAAAGCCATGGAAAACACTGTAGTTATGACGCTACGTCGTCTCAACATGGTTGACTATGAATGCATTAAAGAAAGGGATTCAGTTGCACCTACTCCACCGTCAACGTCATATCCTCCATCTTCAGCTCATTTTAGTGAATCCCTACGTGGCATGCTAACGTGCACAATAACTGCGTGCGTGTACGAGTGTATGGAACGCAGAGGTGAAAGAACTTACTGTATCGAACGTTGGCAAGGCTGGCATTTGGAACGAACTCATAGATTATGAGCTTCTCGTCATTTCCCCAGTAGAAGCCACGAATGCGAACCAGATTGGGATGCACCAATTTTGCTATGACCCGAACTTGGTTCTCAAACTCCTTAAACCGTTCCACACCACTCTCGCCAATTCTGCGAACCGCCAGCGCTCTGCCATCTTCAAGCACAGCCTTGTACATTATGCTGGAACCAGTGGCGCCCAGTATGTATGCTGAGGCCTTTAGGAGTGTTTCCAGCTCCAGCTCTTTTTCCCCATCAACAGTTACCAGCGTACCTGTTTTGTTCTGGAATTGTTCTTGTTGCCCCTGATTTTCATGACCATTATGAGCTTCTACTTCACTATCAGAAGAGCTTGTGGACCCTGACAAATCCTCCTCTTCAGCTCTTTTGCGCAAGCACGACCACCTTGTGAACCCCCTTGACGGAGAGGATGATGATGACCAATCACTCTTTGCCGCAGTAGCTTCCTTCTTCAGTGCATTCTCCACGTTCCTCTTTCTCTTCAACTTGTACACATGCAAGAAAATCAAAGCTAATATTCCGATGCCTATAATATCTCCTACTACAATTCCTATTATTGTTCCTCGTCTAAGCCCATTCTTATTTTGCTGCGCAGACCCAGTTGGCGATCCTGCTGAACTGGCGGTGGCAGGGGGAGAGTCAAGTGTCTTTGGAATTGCTGCGAATGCAGGAGGAGATGTGGGAGCAGAGACGTTTGGTGAAGACGATGGTGAAGAAGGAATAGGACAGGGATTCTTGGTTTGTTCACCGCACAGATCAGGATTCCCATAAAATGACTTCCATTCTTGATTCATGAAAACGATGGAATCTGGAATTTCGCCGTTGAGATTGTTGAAGGAGAGGTCAACGGTAGCGTTACTTGGAATTTCCTCTGCAAACTCTGGAGGAATTTTCCCTGAAAACCTGTTATAGGAGATGTTCAAATATTGCAAAGTAGCACCCCCAAAATCTGAAGGCAGAGATCCATTCAACAAATTCGAAGATACATCGAAAACTTGTAACGTTTGAAACCCGCTAGGAAGACCACCAGACAAGTAATTATTCTTCAAAGACGCAGAGGTTAGGCTTTGCATATTGGTCATATTGGTGGGAACATTTCCTGCCAAGGCATTGTCAGAAAGATTAAGAAACTGAAGATTTCTAAGCTGTACTATGGAATCCGGAACCTCCCCGGAGATCAAATTATTAGACAAATTAAGGGACCGAAGCTCAGAAGCCTGGAAAAATGAAGAAGGAAGAGACCCATTGAGAGAATTGTTTGAAAGGTCGAGAATTTGGAGGTGCCCAATCAAACCAAGATCAGCAGGAATAGAACCCAGAAGCTGAGAATTTGGGAGAGCTAAGCCAACTACTCGATCCTGAGCATTTGTTGCATCTGATATGGTTGCACATGTAACTCCATTCCATGAACATGGCGTCTGGTCGCTGTACTTCCAGCTTTCAAGCAAGCACAGAGGGTCGCTCAGAACAGAGTGCTTGAAAGAAAGCAACAGAACTCCATCTCTGTTTAGACCAAAACATGGAATAACAAGAAGAGAAAGTGTAAAAATTCTCCACCATAAATGGAGAGCAACACTCGGGTAGCTCATGGTTTTACAGAGCGATCCCACATTTCTCCAGAGAAAAACGGAGAGAGAAAGAGGAGGGAGGAAGGGAGGTTAGCTGGGATTTATGACGGGACAGAAGGCATGTGGATGGAATATAATTAAAAAAATAATGAAGGACAAAGTCGGAGGATAAAAAAAACAGCTCACCAAAACCAAACCTCTTGCCAAATATGCTGTGTGTGCAGGTGCAGATCTACGCTGCTACAAATTATGGGTGAGCTCGAAATAGTTAATTGCTCTCGCACTTGCTTTCTTCTCTCTTTTCCTGGTACTCTACTCGTAAAGTGACGCGAGGGTAGCATCTTTGCCACTACTAGACATGCAGGAGGAGTTGGAAGATATGCATATTATTTCTTGGATTATCATTATTCTATCCCTGCCAATGCCGGTTACTTATGAAGAATTGGACACTCTCTTGTTTGCAAATGGTACGAATTTCTCGTGCTTGTGGTTGTCATTTGTTTTCTTCTCACTTTCTCTTAATAAAATATTTTTCATTAAGTAAAATCTACAGATCTTCCCAATCAACGATTGGATATTCTGTTGTTAAGAAAATTGTTGAAATAAAAGGGCAGAGATTAAAGATTAAAGAAGACGAGGAAAAAAAAAAAAGAGTATTGCATTAAACGCATTAGTAGTGACATTATCGAGGAGGGTCCCAAAAGGGGATACTCTCTCATCACAGCGTCATTATTGGGTTAATGGAACAAAAATATGGTCTTCGTTATTCAATGTCCAGCATTTCCAATTTGACTTGGCGGTCACAATGAAATATGAATTAGGGACCAACCCACATTGAATTTTCTTACCGCGATCAGATATGGCCCCATTTCACCAGCAATGGCAGACAATGAATACATGGTACTATATCCATAACGCCGATCTGTGTTTATAAATCAGTGAGGCAACCATATTGTTTTTTCTTATTATTATCCAAGAATTATTATACTTTGCTGGGATGAAGATTGCACAAAAACAAATTTTATAGTACTACTGTTCTGAGCAAAAAAAATGTCCTCTTTTTGACGGTGGACAAAACCAAGTGGATCACCATTTGTTCGTTTATGCCTTTTATGAAACACAGGTAGATGCTGTAGATTTGCCATTAGATTATTGTTGGCAAAGGTGGCACCAAGCCGAATTTTGGGTAAAACACTTCTTGGTCCTCCTCACAACAGATCAGCTGTGTTTCAGAATCAAGGGGTGAAGCATTTGGAGTTCAGATCACACATGGGAATGCATCAGTACTTGCATTATCATCTTCTTTATTAGCTAGTTCCTTCTTTTTTAAATATTTGGTGGCAGCTTTTCTGAATTCATATTTAAAATAAACAGATAGTTGAGAAAAGTAGGTTATTAGCCTTTTTAAAATTGAATAAACCCGAGATTCAAAACCGGAGGTGCCTGCTTTGGTTGGTGGATCATTCACTTGGCAAACATGATCTAGCTTAAACTTTATCGAAGCTTAACTTTTTGGCTCAATTAGTAATAAAAGCTGGCTTTCATTATTGTTCATTAAAGATCTATCCTTTTCTTCTCTGCTAGAGGGAAAAGGATTAAAAAGCCACTTAAAGCAAATGCATCCTCCTCTTTAATATATTCTCTTTCTATCAGAAAAGATGATGAGAGCTAGTAGAAATGAGAAGCTGGGGCCATGCTGTTCGATATAGATAATTTAAAAAGCAGCTTCAAGAATGGTCAAAATATGAACATCGACAGATTCACCAAACCAATGGTCAGTAAAACTTTTACCCATACTCTTCTGAACCTGTGAAACTTACAATGGCAAAAGCACAAACCAACCCGTAAAAAACAACAATTAAATATTTTTTCGGATAAAATATATAAATCAAATGATATTATAAAAATTTATTATAAATAAAATTAATTATTAATATTTTTTAATAATTTTACGTATTATTTTTTAAATTATTTTTATATTTAATTTATAAATTTTTCACGAATTTTATTCACGTATAGTCAAACTACTTTAAATAAAATTTAATCATCTTCTTATGATAAATGTTATCTAATATTTTTTTTAATATATTTATTTTTAATAATATATTTTATAGTGTATTTACATGTTTAATATAATACTTTTATTTCTATTATTTTAAGTTTATTTTTATATTATTTTTTAATCATCTAACATTCAATATTATTTAATATTATAACTCTTATAATTATACGATAAATTTTTTTTAATTTTAAATAATATTATTTTATCATAAATAATATTTAATTATTTTTATTTCATCTTAAATCTTATTATAAACTTAGAGAGTTTGGTGCCTTCAAATATAATGGTTGCACCACGAACTTGCCCAATTTCATATAGTGAGACTGAGGCCTCATCTTATGATTTCTTTAAATCATCTCAAACTTCGTGAAAAGATTCCACCACTGTGCCTTCAAGTTGGTGTACAATGATTAAGGGCTTAAAAGAAATTTGAACATTCATTGAGCCAATAATACTCCAATGCGCCTAACTGCTAACCTTTTATTTTTGCCTTTTACTTTGTTGAACAGAAACTAACTGTAGCTTTGAAGGCAGAAGAGCTTTTTCCTTGCTTCCCCCCAACGAACGGATCATGTTTCTCCCTTCCTTCTTGGGTAAGTTAACCCATGCATGTTAATTTGACATTCTGTTCAGTTCACGAACACACAGAGAGAGAGGGATGAACTGTTGTGGGTGCTTGAGGAGAATAGTTTAACATGATCATAGCCAAAACAAGGAATTTCAATGAAGGGAGGTGAAGAACTCGTCAACAAAGGCAAAAGATCAGTTGAGGGGAAGAAATGATGAGGTAGTTTGGTTAGTTGAACTTGGGACTGTGTCTAAAGTCCAACAAATACTTAAACAATGTGGGTGGGTTTGCTCCTAAACACCACGCTCTCTCCTTCCCTCCCTCCCATATTGCAATCAATAATCATGCATGCATGCATGCATCATCTTGTTCATGGGGGCATTCTTAGTCGAGTCAATAATTAATACTAGGAATCATTTAATTTGTTCCACTTCCACGTTATAGCGAATAAAGTGATCTCTGGGTGTGATTATGAGTAACATTATAGTTGATCTTAGAGGGAATGGCCTAAATGAATGGTGATAATTTATAGTAATAACCATTAGGTCCTGAAATTTCCGACACGAGCGCTTACATAAGAAGCCAAAATAGTATACTCTTACTTGTGTTCCTCAGATTTCGCACTATTTGCCCTCCTCCGGCTTGCAATTTTTTTTATAACTTTTTTCTTAAATTTTTATCACGCATGAATATCTTTTCTTAAATTGAATTTTGAAGGGAGAATTTTAGGATATATAAGATTGCATAATAAAAGAAATTATAAAATATATGATCTATCAAAAATAAATTGGCCAACTTAATCTAGATACGTAAATTGTAAACATTTTGAGTGAAAATTATTTTTAAGATTTATATTTATATATCTATTTATAATTAATTTAATATATTCATCTTCATTAAATTATTTTTAGTTAAGAATTTATCTTGTAGATAATAATCGGTCACGCCATTAATTAAATAGATCCAATAATTCTACAAGGCTAGGCTAAATGAACAACAGTAACAGTAGCCCAGGAGGAGTATCATATTGAAAATTCTGACTTGGTTGGGCCAAGGTTGTGATATTCTTTTGCGAAAATAGTTGGCTTGGGTCAAAACTCAAAACAGAAAATGTAATTATCCGCTGCTACATCTGCAAAGAAAGGCCCACCCCGCCGGTTCCTAGAAGTTTCCCGGCCCCAGTTAAAGGCCTACTTCATTTGTTCATTCACCAACGAAAAGAGAAGCAATTGCACCAAAACGTTAACAACCTTTCCGAAATTTACAACGATGGTGTTTTGGCTCCCTCTCTACTTATAAATTTATAATAAGTATGTGCAATAATAGTATGCTATCTTTTGGCGAGCGATAGAGGTAGGCAATAATGAAGGTTGAATACGACGGCGTTGGGCAGTTATGATGGGTAAATTAGTGGGGAATGAACTGTCAAGTAAAATGATATCTTGCTTTCCTTGGCAACAATCCGAGTGTTTTTTTGTAAGATGATGGGTGGCAGCTTAAAGGGCTCAATCATTCGCTCCAAAATTAAACTTGGCAGCCATTTTGACCCACTCTATGTGCTTGCCGTTGTTAGTTAGGACCCTCTGAAAACGACACTCCCATCCCACTACGCACCGCTTCATCTCCTCAATTATTTCTTTTCGTCTCTACCTTCTTTAGCTCTCTTGTTTTATCCCTTGTGAAATAAATCAATAACGAACTAAAATGTGAATAACACAACTTCACTACTTTTAAATAGAGCCCGACCTATGGTTATGATGGTTGAGGTAAATTTTTTATTTTAGTTATGAAAGCATCTCTTGGGTTGGATTGGGTTGGTTGGGTTGGGTTCCAGAGAATCAGCCTTGTGCTGTTCCATCATGTTTGATGTTGAAAGGCTTGCAAGCTTTCAATATTCTTTGTAAGTACGCAAGAAGAAATTTTCACTTTTCTCCACTTTTCCAATCAACTTGCCATTTCCTCTCATTATTTCCCCTCCTTTTTCGGCTCATGCTTCCTACAGTACTTCCATATACATAAACTGGACCAAATTGTCGCAACCATTGTTTTCTTTTCTTTTCTTTTCTTTTCAACCAACATTATTCATGATATATACGGCCTACTTCATACGTCCATTAACTATAAAATTCTTTATTTACTAGAATTAGCTGACATGAGTGACTCTACCTGGTATTTTTCTCCTTAAAAGAGTCGCAAACTTCAAATTTCTTTTGCTTATTTAATCATGGTTTTTCAGCACTTCAAAACAAAAACACTTTTGATCATCATTTAAAATCAAACAGAGATAGATGCATTGTCTTAGTGTTAGTCGTCCATCCTCTGGATTTATTTGTGCATCTCTCTGTTTCTTCGTTTGGCTTACAATTACCTCAAACCATCTCCTCCTCCTCCCTCACCCACTTCCAAAAAACAATGATTTAATTATAGCTTTACAGGGGTTTGCTTTACTTCGTCTTGAGTTAAACTGGGTGAAGGCTTTGAATTTGTTTTAACCATATTTACTCTTCTGTGTCTGGTATTATGAGTCATGATTTAAAAGAGGCTAGGGTGGTGATGTTGGTTGGATAGTTATCTATTGCTGCTCAGCCTTCATCCCAATATCAGGTCATTTTGGACTAATTCTTCGCAATTATCAATCTAAAACCCCAAAAGGATGACGTTTTTACCTTCTTCTTTTTTTGTGGTGGGGGGGGGGGGGTGGTTGTGGGATAGAAAATGACAACGTCTGTGTAAGAGGTAGGCAAACAGAAACAAATTAAAACCAAAAAGAAATAGAAGAGACAAGAAGAAGCAGCGGCAGCTTAACAGTTAGTAGTCATTATCAATAATAAGAAGAGAACCACAAACTAAAAAAGAAGACCCAATAATTGGTAATTACGGGGTCCCAGTCCCAGGCGCCACAAAGAAACAAGAAAGAGCCATCCTAACTAGTAGGCCTCTTAAATTAGACACCTTTTTTTGGTCCTCCAAAAACAACAAAGCGGCAACTCTAGGGAGGTAGGAAGAACCTAAACTTTATCGTCCCTTTCACATTTGGGCTGGCTACGACTACCAATGCCCCGCACCACTAGACCTACCCTCCAATAAGTGAAGGTTGAAAATTGAAACCATTTTTTCTCCTCAATTAGGCAACTATTGGATTTGGGCGGCTGACTGGAACCCAAAATCAAAAAGCAAATTTGGTTTTAATTAATCAGAATTTTGAATTTATAACTATATGTATTGATGAGTTTTAAGAGAGGCAGTAGTAGTTTAGGTCCAAATCATTTTGGCAAACAACAATAAGAGTTTGGATAGGATTTGTTTCCAAAAGATTACCCATGGTAATCATAATATTGAAACTTGAATCTTAACTAGAGACTGTTGGTGGTTTATGTTGACAATTTAAGATAAAAACCGGATAATGACCCAACCAATTAGGCTCCCAGAATTAAAAAGGACAGTGACCCTTCACCAACCCCATAACATAAGACGGAAACATTGGGCTCCACTCCTTTGACAAAAAACTCGTATCAAATATCAATGGAGGAGTCTCATGTCTTTGTGAATTTAAGATTTATGGGATGTTTTAACTTCAATTCTGCATATTTTCTTTGTTCATTTCTGTTTCTCAACTGCCAAGAGAGATGGCTTTTAATGCATGTATATACTTTATAAACCAAAATTTGGGTCTATTAATTATTGTTTGGTATCTTCTTCTTCTTTTTTTGGGGGGTGAGGGGAACGTGCGTTTACAAGCACAGTTAGCTCCACATCCACTAACTTCTCTGACGTATCCAAAATGATGATATGCTTCATTTTAATACGCACCGTTTTAATCAGTTCCATTTTTCGTTTCCATAGCGGTCCTTCTTCTTTAAGCAATGATTAGATACATTGGGTTTTTATCTCCTGCCACTATAAAGTATCGTTGTATTCATACCAATGCCACTGCCCCTTCCCCATAATAAGCAAGTTCAAGTTAAAATTAGAGATCATATACTGTGTCCGATCCAGGCGTAAAAATGGAAAGTAATATTCATATGAGCTGGAACCTGGGTAAGTAGTTGCGAGGTGGACGCCATCTGTTCCCACGTCCTTCCTTCATTTTCACTTTTGAATTACAAAGAACCCTATTTTTAAAAAAATATATCTCTTCAGTTTGTTCGGTTACACTTTTATTATACTAAAACACTGTCCCATCTCACCCAACCTCTTTATTAATGTTTAAACCTTCTCTTATTCGAATCAGTAAAGTCAATGCATCCTTTACTCAATATCATCACCGTACGCCCTTATACAATGCACATCCCCTTTCTCTTTCCTCCTGGGATTTCTCATCAATTTGTGTTCGCTATCTTTTATGAAAATAAAGATGGCCCTAAAGCTTGATCTATGAGTAACCAAGTTGCTCAAGTAACTCCGGTTCAAGCCTTAATCACTTTTTGCCCATCAATCTTATTCTTATTTTTTATTTATTACTACATAATTTTGAGAGAAAAAGAGGCGAGATTCCAACACAACAATTCTAGTATTCCATTTGATTTTTTTTGATTTGGTTAACCACTAATTATAAGAGCGTTATGTGGTTGAGTAAGAAGATCGAGGGAGGAAGGGACGGGAAATGGAGGCCTTAAAATCCCTTAAGCAGGAAGCAGGAGGAAAAGCGACGTCGTAAATGGAAGAAGCAAAAGCGAATGACGACAAGGAGAGCGCAACAAACGGTGCGCGGCGGGAATCGTGGGATACGAAGGTATCACTTTACGAATCCCCGGGCAAAGCTGCAAAACAAATTTTATTATTAATTTTAGAAAAACGGAACAAAAGTACAGTACTGGCCTTCGCAATGCGGAATAGCTGGCAAGCCCGAACCATGACGTGCCCTCCCCAACGCTTATCTCTTTCGGAGGTTCTACACCGCACACCAACAGTATTCATCACTTCAATATATTTTAAAAGATGCAGATATCATATTTAATTAATTTTGTGTTCATAAACTAAATTACAATTTTAATTTAAATATGGAATCAAGATCTATATTTTTTTAAATATAAATAACTATGAAACACGTACCCTCAAGTCATCCTATTCAAAAAGTATCAATTATTTAGTTTAGTTGATAAACTCTTTCCTAATGTGATTAACCATTTTGATTATGAATTTCTTCTTTTGGTAGTGCGAGAAAGAAAAATATCCCTTCCTGTGGATAAATAATTAATATAACGAATTTCTGCAAATTTAGTGATTATTATTGAATGACAGTCAGTCTCTAACATATTTATCGTTCATTTCCACAATCTTGTTTACTTGCCTAAGCAGCGAGCCAGGGCTGTAAAAATAAAGAAAAAATACGTAAATTTTGTCGGACGCACTTGAAGCATCGAAGGGCGTTTCAGACATTAGAATTCGAAACTCGACGACAACTAAGTGTAACCTTGGCTCTAAATTTTGTGTAGACGACAAAACATAAATTAAAAGACCAAAAAGCAAAGGACGACGATGATGGAGAGTGGCCGGTGCTTCGAGTTCAGACTTGAGATTACCTGTGGCTGTGGGAATGGGATAACACTGTAGGATATGACGACAAATACCAGTGGTGGGGTCCGGTTCAATAGCGAATGACGTGGAGATAAATGGGACCGGGATGCGGACCGCCCCTGGTGTCTGAGGTCGAACTATCAAATCGGGTGCCTACGTGGCACGGGTGAGGAAGCAGCACGAGCTATCATAACAACTGTCGTCCTTGTCAGTTATGGATGCACCGTCGTTTTTCACGTGCCTTTAATATTTCGGGATAAAGACGACGTCCGAGATCATGGAGCGAACCATTTTAATTTGTTCCCTTCACTTTACAGCTTGTTTCATAGCCTTTACGGTGCACATTGTTCTTACCTTTTTTTCTTCATTCCAAGCATTAAATAAAGCAACTAGTATAAAAGAATAGTTAACTTTTTTTACTGGTTTATTTTTAATATGAAATTATTTTTTATAATTTTTTAACGATGAAAATTCAGAATTTTTTATTATGTTCCTTTAATTAATTTTTTTACGATTCGTGGTTATGCTCCTGTGCCCATCTGTTTATCTTTAAATAGAAAATTCCATAATCGAAAGATGTATAACTATTGGAGATTTATATAAGTTGATATATGCATTCATTCTCTTAGAATTATTACCTTTTTTTTTGTATATATACTTTTATGTTTTTTGCCATTTACCTTATTAAAATTCTATTATCTTAAATCCAGCTTTCATGAGTACTGTCGGAGGGAGAGAAAACATCACCACGAATTAATATTTTAGTTTGAAAATAATTAAATTTATTATATATTAATTATTTTTAATTTTTAAAACATTAGATTTATTGCATATAAAATTGTAAAAACTTAATAAAAATTAACATATAAATGTAATTTTTTTATGAAATAATTTAGACATTAAAAAACGTTAAGAATGAAACTTAAGTAAATTAATAATTTACTAAAAAATAATAAACTTAAACCGTGGCTTAGGATGACGGTGGCGATCTAGGGAATTGACAAAAAGTGAAAGGACGATGGGACATAATTGAAGAAACAAGGAGGATAAATGTACAGTACAGGAGTGACGGACAGAGGGACGGAGGAATTGACGATAGAAAAATGTATGTGGGTGAGGGACGAAGGAGTTCACCTTTTCCGTACCCCTTTGATCCGGTTTTACAGACTTTTTTGTTTTGGCGCAAACATAAAAAAAAAAAAAAGGACAGAACTCACGTCAACGGTGTTGGTCTTCTCACTTTAAAAAATACAGGAAGGATAGTTTGGTAATTTAGGGCGGTTGGTTGGCTTGCATTGCCGCTTCTGGGGGAGCAAGTGCCGCGTGTGTGTCCTTTGGCACGTGTCTGAGCAGTTAAAAAAATAAAAATAAAAGAAACACAAAAAGGATTCTTTTTTTTTTTTTGGGGGGAGGGGGTGTAGCGTGTTTAATTAGTAATTACAGATGTGAGCTGTCCCCATCAAGGGTTACAATGCTGAGAAAGTATAATCCTCCGTTTCTTCCATTCCGCTAATAATACACGAGGGATGTAACGGTGAAGAGATGTAATAATAAACAATTAGCCGATTTGAGTATTAGAGATAAAGTATTTTATATTTTGGTTGGGCAGTGCTAATGAGAGAGAGAGAGAGAGCAGGGTTTCATGAGTTGAGCATAAAAGGAGGACGGATTTTGGCATATCTTTGGTGAATGTTGTTTGCAGCATCAAACTAATATTTAATGCACTCAATTGGTTTTATTCTGTGATGCTCTGCTGCGTACATCCCCCCCTAAAAAAAGAATAAGCCCCTTCCGTCTTCATTTGCAATCTGCAACCTGTCAGAACATCTCTCTAGTATCACCGACTCTGTGAAGTCGAGACACAAACTTAGGAAGAGGGAAAGGTTTGCGTGAGCAAAGCAGGGGAGGTTTATATGAGGTAGCAGGTACGACGTACCGGTAACAGAAACGGATACGGATATTTGTAAGCATATCTTTCCCACTCCACGACCTTCTCTCTCTCTCTCTCTTTTCCCAATGCTTTTCTTCAAATCCATCTCCCTAATCCCCCACTTCCAACATTAAATAATAATTAAAAATGAATACATACGTGGGATTCAGGACAATTTTTATAAAACAAAGGAAAGGTCGAGAGGAGAGGTTTGAACAAGTAGATGAAGGAAGCAGCGAGGAAATGTGGTATTGGGAAGTGTGCTATAACCGGCAGCTGTGGGTGGTGGTGGCAGGTATACAGCCTGGACTGACAAGAAAGCAGTAATAATTCGTCCTCTGATTCGGCGACCGATCTTGTCGTTTTCCGCCACCTCAGCCTACCATGTGGACCCCGCTTTCAATTTGCCATCTAAAGGACGAAACTTCAAAATCCCACACCCAATATGCTATACAGCCTGGACTCCTCAGTCAAACTCTTTACCCAACCGTTATCATCCTTATCTCTATCTTCTCTTTTTCAATCACTATTTTAACGTCTAATTTCTGTTTCTCTACATTAACTTCCCGAACTCTTCCTTTCACCCAGGCATCCCCTACTCTCTCCCAAAACGCGTGTATGATACCTACTTTCCTTTCCTTCTTTATGCACTTGCACTTTCTGAAATCTGATTTTGGCCCCACCCCCCTCCCTCCTCCTCTCTCAAACAACAAATTTTATTCTCACTTCTTTTTTTACTCCTACAATTATTATTAGTTTGTTTTAAAATAATAAATCATGTTAAATATAAAAAATAATACTACTCAGATATAAAATAGAGGTAACACTGAAAAAAATTAAAAACTATAATTAAGTGCATGTTTAGTTTGGCGGTAGATCGAAAAAAAAAGTCCGTTTACTACTGGTATAACTATAATTTTTGCAGAAGCAACACTTTATAATTTCTACAAAAATTACGTTTGGGTAAAATTACGTTGTGCAAAAGCAAAATTAAACACACCCTAAATGTGTTGACAATAAATTCTTGTTTATTTATACATCTTTTTATAAAATTTATGTTATTATGAATAAATAAATAAAAAAGAGAGAAGGGAGAACAAAGAAGATGACTTGTGTAGATCAAAGAAGCTAAAAAGCGACGCGTGTGTATTAACAGCTGTATCCCAAATCTTAATCCGACCGCTTTCCAGGAAGAAGCGGTACCGAATGCACAAATTTTACAGTCACAACTCAAATACATAACCTGCTCAACCGGTGTCTTCTTCCTCTATTTTTCTCACATATAAGCAACCCGAAGCCAAGCACCCTGAAGTCTGTGCTATCTGCCAATATAACCAACAAAAAAATCTCCGACGAATCTAAATCAAAAACCTTTCCCCTTCGTCTTCTCCCTTACTCTCTCACAACCTTTCTCCAACACGTTCCTTTCGGTTTTCTTATGCTCTTTGATTTCTGAAGGAGATGAACATGGTTATCAGAAAAGATGTGGATCGGATCAAGGGTCCATGGAGCCCCGAAGAGGACGAGGCTTTACAGAAGCTGGTAGAGAAACATGGTCCCAGGAATTGGTCCCTGATTAGCAAGTCCATTCCCGGTCGCTCCGGTAAGTCTTGCAGGCTCCGTTGGTGTAATCAGCTCTCTCCTCAGGTTGAGCATCGAGCCTTCACACCTGAAGAGGATGAGGCTATTATCAGGGCTCATGCTCGCTTCGGCAATAAGTGGGCCACAATAGCCCGGCTACTCTCTGGGAGAACCGATAACGCCATCAAGAACCACTGGAACTCCACCTTGAAACGCAAGTGTGCTTCGATGATGATCGACGAAGCCGGCGCTGCTGCCTTTGATGGAAGTTTCAGCCCCCGGCCGTTCAAGCGGTCGGCGAGTGCCGGCGCCGCTATCCCAGTATCCACTGGGCTTTATATGAACTCACCGACCCCGGGTAGCCCGTCCGGATCCGATGTCAGTGATTCCAGTGCACCCGTTGCATCTTCTTCCCATATTTACCGACCTGTGCCAAGAACAGGCGCAGTTCTACCTCTCGTAGAAACGACGTCATCATCCAATGACCCTCCAACTTCGTTATCCCTATCTCTTCCTGGCGTAGACTCTTCCGAAGTCTCGGATCCTCCTACGGGGTCAACTCATGCGGCTACACTGTTGAACACTATTCCTTTGTTACCAGTAATGGCTTCGGCGCCGGCACAGACCTCTTCCCCAGCGCCACCTCTAGCTCCGGCAGCTGTTGCGATGTCGGTGCAGCAGCAGGTTCATTCCTGTTGGGTTGATCAGAGCGCTGATGGTGGTTCGACGTCGGCAAATCAGAAGGGGTTTGTGCCATTCAATTTTAGTGGAGAGTTGCTAGCTGTGATGCAGGAAATGATTAGGAAGGAGGTGAGAAGTTATATGGTGGATTTGGAGCAGCAGAATGCCATGTGTTTTCAGGCAGCTGATGGATTCAGGAACGCCTCAGTGAAGCGTATTGGGATTAGCAGGATCGATTCGTAAATATCAGAGTAGGGATGAGGAAATGGGATTGGGGATTCTTGAAAAAAAAAAAAAAACTTTCTTTTTTTTTGTTTTTAGGCAAATAATTTTGGTTAATGTACAGAGACGGAACTCGTGCGCGAGATAGTTGAGTGGTAAGGAAGAGAAATGAAATGTATTTCATTCCTTCGGTGCCGATGAAACGATGGAGATGGGATGTGGTTGAAGCAAGGAATTTTCGAGTGGGAAATTTGAAATTTCGTCGACTTCTTCGGTCTCTTTGTTCTGTTCTTCAGGTGTAGTGGGGGGAAAAAAAGAAAGACAAGTAGGTTAAAAAATATCCTCAGAATCTCGATACAAGTTATAATCTATTATCGTATTTGCCCAAGATGATATTTCAATTTTTATTTTTGTTCAAATCTAAAATGTAGGCAATTAGCCCATTCAATATTACTGGACTCTTCAACTGATAAATCTGAACAAACCGCTACGGAGAAAGTATTAAAAGATTACCCTGGGAACAATGTGGACATTATAAGCATGTCATCTCTGCTGACGGGTTGATTAATAATTAGCCTGAAAGGACAGTGACATAGAAGACGAGGATTCTTATGCAAGGTTGATTATAATTACCCAAAAGTCTGTTACAAACAATTCAAGAAAACGGGAGAATGGATTATTCTTATCTTAGGTTTTGATTAATAATTGGCCCAAAAGTTAGTTATATATAACAATTTAAGATAAGAGAACAGGAGGAACATTCTTCTATGATAAATTGGGTTTTCCTGTAATGAACAAGAAAGTATAGCTGTAGTTAATTTCTAGTTAGTTTGCACTTGTTTTTTAATGCCTTCAAATAGTTACATTAAAAATTCATGTTAGTTTAAAATTATTATTATGTTAATTTGATACCCCAAATTGAGAAAATTGCTCTCCGCAGCAAAATAAATTATCATTTTGTTGCCAAGACTAATTATTTGAAGGCCAATTTTTAAAACAAAGGAGTGCATGTCAAAACAGGTATTAAACTAAAATAGCACGTCCCAGTTGACGCCTAATAATACAATCTCAATGACGTTTATATAGAAAACGTAAAACATTTACCATGATTGATTAATTGTTGAATACGAAACGCGAATTGTCACGATAGTAGCTTTGACTCTTTCTAGGTACATAGATTATAGGATTGAGGAAGCATTACGAGTCACCTGTTTTTTGGGTCAAACAGCTTAGAAGACGAGAGGCAGATACCTATTCTTGTCTGTCAAAACTCGTTTGAAACAACTAATGATTGAATTATTTGTCTAATGTATGCAAAGAGTCGTTCCCAATCTCAATACCTCTGCAGTCACTATTACTGCCCATTACAAACACCAAAGCTAATGAGGTCAGAATATGCATGCAATTGGGCTATCAAACGAGTTTCAATTGTATTACGGCTTTGCTAAATACTGTGTCAAATCTGAAAAAAAAAAAGTACAAGAAAGATGAATTGGTTACTATGGTTACAACAACAAATGGGTAAGTTGTCCTGGAATTTTCGGGGGAATGATATCTTCAATTTGCAATTTCATGAAGATAAATAGAACAGGGAGCAAACCAAAGATTCAGCGTTGCTTCTCATTCATCTTTGCTCTTGCTTCTTCCGTCAGCAATGTTGGCGTTATCATATGCCAAAAGAAAGAAGGTACTCTGATTTTTCTGCAAAAACCTGCAACGAAATTATCAAAACAACAGCAACAAAACCATGTACCAAAAGATACCAGTTAAATTAGACCTAAGCTAAGTTAATTAACTTGAAAAAAATCCATATTCATTCTACAATCAATTGATTGTATCTAAAGGTATATTAATAGCTCTGATACATATCATTATGCACCACATTCTTGTAGCATAGAAAAGCTTACAACTTTTGTACTCTAGATAGATCTGAATTTGCCGTATGTTTGTCAGACGTTTTTTTCCCCCACAAAATGCAAAATAGTAATGGATCATGATGCAACAATTGATACATTAGTAAAATTCTTCTATCCTTTCAAAGGAAAACAAAACCTGAACTAAATAGTTCCCTGAGACTAAGAAAACTACTAAAGAGCCTACTAAATAGATGCTCAAAAATTAGCAGAAAACTAACTCAAAAGGGTAGCACAATCATGACCTTGAAAGCACACTAGTTTTTTATGAGTTTTATTACACTCAGACACGCGTACATGGATGATTCTTTTCAATCATTCTTTAAGCTGAAAGCCAATGAGTAGCATATACCAGAACACTGTAAAAACAGGGAACTCTCAGTACTAATTCAAAACAGTATTTAAAATCTAAAAACAATGAGGGTCTTAATTTTTACTTGAGAAAGTCGAGTAATTTCTGCTGCAAGCGATTCAATGTTTCCTCTTCAATGTTCACATATGCCAAAAGCTCAGGTAACTTAACTGCAAGCCACATAATTGAAAATTAATTTGCAGAATTCCTGAAACTTTCTTTAGATATGTGCAGACCATGGATCATGACAATTCAAATGCAACATGACCCTTAATGGCAATATACCAATGTTTACAACATTGCTAGAAATGAGAATATAAATAACAAATCCACGTGGTTGGAACCTCAAATTCATATTCTTGGAACTAGTCAGGGTCTTAGGGACCATAAAATACTGAGATGTCAAATAACAATATACTTTCATCATATATAAAGGCAGAAAAGCATTCTTGTAATACTACAAACACACCCCCCCCCCCCAAAAAAAGCAACTGGGCATGCGCACCTCCTTTCCTGCATATATTTAAAAGTTGCAAAAAATTATGAACATACCAAAAAGGCGTAATAAATGTTCGGCTCCATATATAGTTGATGGAGAAACGTTATCCACAACCATCTCATTGTATTGCTTGCGCTCCCTTTTGTATAAAAGCATCACAGGCAATGCTTTATCAAAATAACACCTGATTCCTTTCAAAATTTCTCCTATAGAATCAGCTACCCTGTATCAGAGAAACACATTATGCATGCCTTGATCACAAGTACAAATAGTGTCTCCAAAACCCACATCTGTTACAAATTAACTGAAGGAGAAGAACAAATAACAAAGATAGGTAGCTAAATAAGTAAAAAGAGAAAAGATATAAATTTAATTATCAACGATTTCAAGGTAAATCTTACATGTCATCCTTCTTTGAACTGTACTCAAGGTACTTTGTCAAAATTTCATGTATAGTTGGCGAACGTGGAAGTTTTACAAGCTGTATGAACAAATATCAACAGATTTAACATATGATGGGGTTGTTTCATGCTTTAATATAGGTTAACAGTTCTTTTTACTTTTTTTTTTTTGGAGAAAAAAGAATATAAAAAAATTCACTAGATAAGGTAGCAGTCAAAGCTGAATATTAAAAATAAAAAATTAGAGTTTAGTTCTTGGAGGTTCCAACAATCCTTACATAATACGTTTTGAATCTACCTAAACTGAAGTACAATTTAAGAATCTGAAATGGCAACAACTAGAATAGTCTCCACATACCTTATCCTGCTGAGAAACAAAGTCCCAATCATCAACAAGTTGTTTCTTTAATGTTGCTGGAATTTGAATCTTGACAAGCTTTTCAACAGAGACACTGTCCTTCTAACAATTAGAAAACCACTTAACTTAAAAAATTTCAATTAATAAGATGTTTACAAAACTAAAGAGGTACCAATCAAAATATTAAAAAAAAAGGCAGATATGTTGCATTTTAGAAGAATGACCATGAAAATTTAAAACCAAATTTCTTCACTGCGTGGGTGTACATCAGTTTGGATTGGTTGTCTTTTGAGGACCAACTAAACTGAACCGATTACAAAGGGAGAAAAAAAAAATTAGACCTATCGGTTTGGTTGAAGTTAAGTGAACTGAATCAAACTAAACCTATTGAATGCTTTGGTTTGATCCATTTGGTTTTTGGGTTTTTTTCCTCTCCTTTTTGGTTTTCTTGGCACTAAATCCACTTTTTTTGGGTTGAAATGAACCAAATCCATTTTATTGGACTTTTCCCACACTAATAAATTCACTCTACATGTTTAAAATTACTACTAATATTACAGAGAAAGAAATTTAACCTAATACAATCTATAGGTCCATCTATATTAGCACCTCGAAATCTTATTAAAAGCTCAAGAGTGCATACAAGTAAATCTTATAATCTGTAATAAATCAACAAACACTAGAAAACAATGTAACAATAAAACATGAATTAATTGCTTTCCATTCATTCAATAATGACACCACATTTCACATTCATAATTATTTGGGCAAAATACATTTTGCCACCTTGATGTATTAGTGTAATTGTAATTTCTCTCCTTTTCTTTTAATTGCTGCAATGTGCCCCCTAGTTGTTTGTTTTTATTGCAATTTCCACCCTACCATCTATATTTAATGTTAAAATTAACTTTCGAAGGTTTAAAATGACCAAACTACCCTTGATTTGTTTAAAAATATATTTATTATTAATTTTTTATGCCAGAACCCATTCCCCAATCTTTGTCACTCCCCCCAGGCAAAAAAAAAAGAGCCCCTCATCTTCAATGAGCGAGCACTCGCAAGGTGGTAGATTGTGGTGCGGTTTGGATATAGAGCACATTTAGAAGAAGCATGTGTGCCCTCTATCAAAAGACATGATTGGCAACATAAAATGTTGACAGGAAAAGAAAGGAAGAAAAGATAATAAAACAGAGTGAGGAGGTAAGAGTATGCTGAAGCCTTCCTTCCCATTGGGGTCATGTTGAATAATCGCTTCCCGACAAATTATAAGCACCAATCCACGCTAGAGGAATAATGAAAGCTGACAAATAGAGTAGAAACCACAAAACCCTTTTTCCACTTTCCTTCCATAAAATAAATCTACAACAGAGTCTACCAACTATTTTAAAAAGGCTTCCCTTCTGCCTCAAGGCACAACCAAAAATGGCCAACCTCTTCACCTCATTTTTGTTGGGCCTAAGCATAATATCCACTGTCTACAATGTGATACTTATAACACATGCAACGGCCATTGGAAGAGCAACCCAGTTCGAAGATGGGCTCTATATTTTTTACGGGAGGTGCTGGGGAAGAAAAAGACAGGGGAAATGGGTTTTGGTATTAAAAGAAAATAATAATAGACTTTTTTCAGGGATAGTTTGGTCATTTCACAATTTTATAAGTTAGTTTTAACAATAAAAATAGGCGGTAGAGGAGAAATTGCAATAAAAAAAACAACAGGGGGCACATTGCTGCCATTAAAAGAAAAAGAGGAAGTTGCAATTGCACCAATACATCAAGGTGACAAAATACATTTTGCCCTAATTATTTTATTTGCAACTCATAACCACTTAAATTACTTTTAGTTTCAATGCATAAAGTTTATATAACAAACACTTATTGCAAAAGATAGTTTAGATAATTCATCTATTTTAAAGGCACCACATAAGAAATATAATATATATATATATATATATATATATATATATATATATATATAATACTTATATAATATTCTAGCAGTTGATACGGTTCAGTTTAGCTATGATTTTTTTCTAAGGGACAATTGAATTGAACCAATCAGTTCTTAGTTAAAAAAATCGATCTAAACTGCTCATTTTTAGTTTTTTTTTTTCAATTTTGATTGGTTCGGTCAATTTTGTACACTGCTATTCACTTCAAGTAAATTTATAGTCATTCATTTAAAACACCTGCAATTTATCTTAATGTTTTCCTGTTCACCAAATGGGATATAAGATTTAAAACAAAACAAAAAAGGAAAGAAGACAAGAAAATGGGCCAGATGAAGAGAAATCCACAGGACCTAATAAACCTTCCAAAATGCTAGAATAAAATAATATGCCAGAAGTACAATTAATCCATAATACAAACCAGACCTCAACTGCTGAATCATTCTTTGGCTTCTTCCCTTTCGGCACTGTACCAAGTTTGACATATTAGACTTGCTATTAGAGACAAGCTGTAGAGTATGACTAGAAGATATTAGGAATTCAATAAATTAGGAACAACAATGTGTTCAAAGTTCAGACAACTAAATTTTGAGAGGACTAACTTGTTAACTGCCGAATTTGAAACCACAAGATCTACAATTTTATAACAAGGATTAAGGAAAACAAAAAGTAGTACCATGTATTAGATGAACTCAATTAAAGTTTCTAATTACAAGTTCCTTTTAGCATAGTGGATATCGACTAGTGTAGGATTTCAATAACTAGAAAGAATATCAGAATAGGATGTGCATCTCTGGCTTCTATTGGAGAACCAAATAAACCATGTACTGCAACCACAGCTATAACAGAATCATGTCACACAAAAAGATGCAAATTTTTTTTTAGGGAGGGGGGGGGGTGCGCAGGAGCAATTCAACCACATTCAAAGGCTTTCTTTAGATAGCGAATTTCTTTTGCTAAACAAGCTGCCATGTTTAAGCCGTCTTAGTTATGTGGAATATCAAAATCCAAAAAAGAGTAAAAGCCAAAAAATCTTGATGCCTCTTTTGCAAAAAAGAACACTTGAAATTCACTGCTTGAAACAATGATTATTTATGGAATCCAATATTTAACATCTTTAACAGTACACACAGTAGAATTCGGCCAGAGTGATGATAAAGGATCCAAGAAAAAAAAAAGATTTGCAGAAAATTGAAACATGAAATTTAATAAATACCAATATTCTTGGTGTCCTCTATCTCCACTTTTACATCTACAAAATCCAAAACAAAGGTAAAATTATCAAGCACACAAAAATAAGAAGTATTATAAATATAATCTATGAAATAGTTCAGAAAAAAGAACAGAATGAGGATTTGATGCTTGTTCACTTATACATGCATACTGTCAAGTAATTGAACAATAACAAGTTTGAAAAGCATATTCTTAAAACTTTAATGTGTGTGTGTGGAAGGACCCAGGATTACTTTTAAGCAGAAGTATAACTCCCTCACATTACATTTGCCCCAAAGTGACTCTGAAGGGGAAACATACTTTTGAGTTTTAGGAAAACATGGTATAATTGTTTATACTAGCATTTTACTTCCAAGCACCTTAATGGTAATGTTATTAATCCATTTTCTCATAATTGTACTTTCATGTATTTTGAACAGTTCATATATCCCTCTCTTTCCCATAAAAAAAAACCAGTAACCCTTCAGAGAACTTCATTATGCTCCTGAGGTCAACGCCTCCAATACAGCTAATTCATTTCCTTGCACTCGTTAGAAAATTAAAACTAAAGGCAACTCCTTACCCCCTTCTCCTTGCCTCTCCAAACTCCCAAAAAGCTGCAAGAGGCTGTCACATAGTAATTCAATACACTGCCCATTTAAAAAGAGTATCACTTACCAATTAAACTTTTGGCCTTCGATTGAGTTGAACGCCCTGACTTAACATTCTTGTCTACACCTTGTTTTTTGTCAAGAGCCTGCTGTTTCGTGACATTCTCTTCAGTGTGTTTCATTAAGTGCTCCTCACCTACCCATTCGTCCCAACTGTTGGAAAGATATCGAACCCATGATAATGGTTACATGTTGCCTTTTAAAAGGTCATAGTTCTCAATGATAGCAAACACTTAGGGTACAATACATAATCATGAGGATTCTCTCTAATGTCCAAATACCATAGATGAATCAATAAAAAGGCTGGTCAATATAAACATAATATTACAAAAGCTAGATAGTTGTTTACACATGAATTCAATGGCCAATTAACAAGTTAGGTTGCCTTTAAAAAAATTTCAAATATTAACTCCGTTTCTTGCTAAATGCTACTGCTGTTTACCATTTTTAGTTCACAAGGTATACAAAAACACCTATATTAATTCAGAACACATATTGCAAACTAAAATATTTGGGCCTCAACACTAAAGTACTGCAATTTGTACCTCTTATGATTTGAACTCTGAACTTGAAATGAAATCAACAAAAGATAAGACACTCACTTTTTATTCCACCCCTGCAAAATAGGAAGCAGTAAAGCAACCAAAAGTCAACGGAAAAATCAAGAATCACTTAAAATTTCCTCATATAAAGCTATTCAAGCAAGCTTTCAAACCTCTCAAGCTAAAATTTTAAAAGCTTAACCTAAGGGTCAACCCTGACAAGAGTTAATCTATGCAATCGAGTTGAGCGCCGAAATCAAGATCTATCAGGAAAAAAATAATGATTGAACTTACGAGGTAATGAACAAAGTATCTCCATTCATTCTTTCTGATCTCGGCTTTTTGTACCTGAAACAACAAAGTACATAAATACATTGCCTATGGTATAAATTAGTAAAAAGCTTCACATTATATGTATATAAAATAAGAAATAAATTGCAAGAACCCTCAATATACCATCATCAGCATCTCGTGGCAAACCCCATTCTCTCATGACGGGGAAAAGCAGAAAATGGTTATAGTGTTGTCAGGACATATATTAGACCAAGAAATAACAAAAAGAACAAGCAGATCAGAATAATAGATATTTATAAATTGCAAGGGAAGAAATTGATGCCTTTGCTTCGTAAATGCGAGGACCATGATAGGCAAGCACTTTTTCGCCCTCGGAGTACATGCTAGAGTTGGACGGGGGAGCGTCGCCGCCGGAGGTGTCGCCGTCGGTTGCCGAGTCATCCTTCGACGAGTTTTCCATATTCGAGTTGGAGCGAGCAAAGAGACGAAGTGGCGACTGACGTTCTTTATCCAACGAGCAGCGAGTGAACAACAGTCCGTCTACCTGACTACCTGACGGGTGTTTTCAGATTAAACAGTGGATTTTCAGTTGAGGACCCCATTGGCTTTGTTTTTTTTGTTTTTAAATTTTTTTAAAAATTGATCACATTATCAAATTGGTTTTTCACATTTGGGCTTAGCCTACATAAGCCCGACTAGAATTGGGGCCATACCCGACTGGAACAATTTTAGTTTACCCATGCAAGATTCTAATTTTTAAAAATATTTTCATTTTTAGTTTATTATCTTTTTTAATAAATTAAAAAGGAAACATCCAGCGTGGTTCAAAGGAGGGAGGAATTGGGTTAGATATAAACGGGACCACATGGCCGGCGATTGTGCTCTTCTCTGTGTTTCTGGTCCAAGCAAAGCCTGACTAGACTATCTCTGGTACCCTGCTATCATTTTCAATTTAAGGTACCTAACCAATTATTCTTTCTTTTCTTTTTGTATTTATACATTTTTTGTCTAATTCATTTAGCACGCAGTGTACCTTTATTATTCTCATTAAAAAAAATAAAACTAACCATATAATTTTAAAAAAAAAATTCCTCATGGTGGATGTGACAAACTTACACGCAATGAAAATACAAAAGCTAGGTGGACTATCGTAGCTCTTTAGTCTTTACAAAATATATGCATGTCTGTCCGTGGAATTTAACTCTAAAGTTTGGTGGTCTTCCCCTGTTGTCTCAAGTAGAAAAAACGAGCTTGGCAAATGAGGGCAGACGCTTCAAAGGTCGCTTATGTCACAGGCCAGACAAAAACACGTTTGAGTTCAAGTAAAATTAATGTGGGAGTGGTGTCCTACGACTTTCCGACCACGAACCACCAATTTTCCAGTCCAACCATGCACTTGTTATTCCATTAATGACCAGAAATATTTTCAAGGCACGTGACCCACATAGGCATAGTAGAATGGCATGTTATATTTTCCGTTTTCGTTTCTAATCTCTTTATTTTTATATATATAAATGATTTTGCAGCGTCACACGAAACATCATTGGTTATAATTAATTAGAAACTGAAATAAGTTATGTTTAAATTGATTTGTTTGTTTTCTATATTTATTATTATTAAAAATAAAAATATCATTAAATATGTGTTTGTTAGAGTTTATAAGACATTATTTTTTAAAACAAAATGAAAACATAAAATGTCTAAAATATATTTTCGGTGTTTCAAAAAATAATCAAAGGCATTTTTATAATTTTAAAGATAGTCTGTCATAATTATTAAATAAAATCAAAATAATCTCATAATAATAGCAAATCAAACTCGAAAATCTAGCTAGTAATATTTATACCTAATTATATTGATTTGATTTGATTTGAAAATAAATATCAACAGATTTCTAACCTCAGAAACATATTTTTTAAATAATAAAAATTAAAAATGTTTTCCAAACCAAAACCAAGCACACCCTTTCCTCCAATATTCTACAACCTTAAAGCATCGGCAAAACCCACATTTTCGACAACAACAAAAATGCTAAATTTATGAAAGAGAGACAGAGAAAAAAGAATGTAAACTGAAATTCTACCAAATCCTATGCGGCTGGTAACTTGGTGTCCCATTAATCTTCAGTTTGCTGATGTGGCCTCACTGCTGATTTGAATACAGAAACAACGAATTGCTAAACTGTTGGTATATATTCTAAAGTGACATGCATGCTTTGGACCATTAAATTAGCAGTTGAATCGCAAACAACTCATGGGAGAAACTCGCTTGAAATATTAAGGAAATAGTACAAAATAGAAGGACTTTAAAGAGATACAAGGTCATGTTATTGGAAAAATGTAATGAATGAACCTCAACTTCTAGATTTCGTGAAAAAACCTACAAATGAATAACCGACATATATTTTATATTAAATCACACAAATGCTTAAGAGCTATTAGATTATTATTATTTTAATTTTAATATGATCTCACACTCTTTAGATATATAACATGAAAACATATATTTTATATTAAATCATGTGTTTTCATGTATGCCCCTTAATTTATCTATTTTGACAAAATAACTTTGTATATAGTTTTACATTTATATTTGTGCAATTGATCTTCTCGTACAATTATATTAACGCATAAATTAAAGAGCAAGATATTTTACGTTAGTGTACCAACATTTGATTCATACCAATAATATTATTTTAATTATTGTGTCAACCCGCAGATGCATGCCTACATTTGTATAATTTTTGTATTATTTCGAAGGCCTACATTTTGATTTACATTAAAATACTGACATATTAGTTGGAGATAATAGCACTCAACATTAACTTTTTGGTTCATCTTTAAGAAATTGAAATCTTTATTTTAATCTCACCCTTTCTTATATGTTTAAGCTGTGCTTTAATTAATGGCCTGTATTATTAACAATGTCTTTTGCCCAAACAGATACATTTTAGTTAGTCGAGCACGTGCTTCTATGCTTGAAATTGCTATATTACGCTACTCTAATCGATAGGCTAAGATAATAAGATTATCAACTCAATCTTAGCAAGTCATAAAAGAAAAAAAAAAGTCCAAGACGTCTCTACGTACCCCTTTGACTTTAGTTTTTGCTCTTCTGTCATTAAAAAGTTCATAAATGTTTAAACTCTGAAGCAATAAAAGCTTAGCTGCCTCTCGTGTGTAATCTAACGTACTATTCTTATAATCTCTCAAATGTATTATTTTTTTAAAATAAAATAAAATTATATAGTTAATCAATTCACCCAGTCCATTGTTTCTTTGTAAGTATTTATAACCGTGTTATATATAATTTGAAACATTGGCAATAATCCAATCTCGTATAAATATAGAAAAATCGTTAAAAAGAAAAACTTGTCCCTTCATATTTCTTCGAAGAACGGTTTGAGTGAAATGAATATTCTTCTGAAATAAAATAAAAAAAAGGTTTGACTGCACATGCATATCTTGGAAATATAATCAACGAATTACAAACAAATTGACTATAGTAATTCATTTTAAGCTCAAGAGTCAACTAACACTATTTGGTTTAAACAAAGAGTATATTTTATTAATTGTAAACATAATATAAGGATTTAAATTTTGCACGTCTCAACTTTCTACGACCAATAGAGATCTGTCACTAACAATCCACACCCAAAATGTAAAAATAAAAAACAAAAAATTGTAGATAAAAAGGAATGAAGGAATATTTAATCTCCTCTTTGCTTCAGATATAGGTTGGGAAAGAGGCGCGTGGGTGGTCTTACTGATGGGTGCCACTAAGGAGGTAGTTAGTGTCCTTGGCCCGGGCTTGGACCAGAGTCCTTCATCCCTCCAAGGGTATCACTGTTTGTAAATTCGTGTCCCTCCCCAGGGCCGCTTGGACCAGAGTCCTTCATCCCTCCAAGGGTATCACTGTTTGTGAATTCGTGTCCCACCCCAGGGCCGCTTGGACCAGAGTCCTTGATCCCTCCAAGGGTATTTCTGTTTGTGAATTCGTGTCCCTCCCCTGAGCCGCTTGGACCCGAGATCTTGATCCCTCCAAGGGTATCACTGTTTGTGAATTCGTGTCCCTCCCCAGAGCCGCTTGGACCTGAGTTCTTGATCCCTCCAACGGTTTCACTGTTGGTGAACTTGTGTCCCTCTCCAGAGCCGCTTGGACCTGAGCTCTTAATTCCTCCGAAGGATAACCAATCAAACAAGTCCACGTTCCCTCCGGTTGCTGTGTTTCCTGTCTCAATGATACTAAACGGACGGCCTTCTGAGACCACGAAAACAGAGCTCGCCAGCATGAACAGAGCAAACAAGCCCTGACTTTTGAGGACGGTGCTTCCCATTCTTTCAAGTTATAGACAAAGGAAAAAGGCAATGAGCACAAAAGTTGAGATTTTTTGCTTTCTAGAGAGAGAGAGAGAGAGAGAGAGAGAGAGAGAGAAGGTGTGTGATAATACTTGTGCAGCATGAAGGGATTCGGGGGCCCCTTTATATAGCGCGAGAAGGAAGGGGACGGTGGAATCGAGTTTCTTGACTTCAATGCAATTTTTCTACTGTATTTGCACATTCAAATGTGGAAGAGAGAGTTGAAATTTTTGTCAAGTGTTCAAACCTACTTCTCGTGGAGGAAACAACATAGGAGGTTCTGAAAATAAATTTGTATATTAGGGTGAAAACTGAGTGCAACTGAGTATTCAATGGAAAAAAGAAGAGAGAAAGAAAATAGAAGGGTTACGTGTCCAAGTTGTTTAAGTTGGAAAAATTAGGTTTGCCCTGGTGGCCACGCCAGTCCGAGAGCCATCGGAAAGTTTATGTGCGCTGCCTGAAGTTGAATTCCAAATACCAAATGGTCTAACAAATGTAAGTGCATACATCAACTCCTTTTCTGGAGCTGCATTGCATGCCATGACCAGTCAAACACTCCGGATATGCAGTGCGCGCTGGGGCCCAACATTCCCATTGTTAATTAATACGTTAAATTTTCCAATTAAAGGGTATATACAATTATACAGAATCGTTTGGTATTCATATTGATACATTAAATTTTCCACTTTTTTTGAATATTCAAATATAATACGTTATATATGAAAAAACATATAAATATCTAACATCTCTATTTTGATATAATATAATAAAAAATTTGACATCCTCTATATTTTGCATTAAATATACTTATCTCTTTTTATATTAAAAAATATACATATATTTTTTTATATTTTTGTATAAAATACGCTTATTTTTTCTTTATTTTTAAAAATATACACATATTTTTTTTGCGTTTTATATTAAATATATTTATTTTTCCTCCATTACTTTAGAAATTTACACACACCTCTATTGTACTTTGCATTAATTACACTTACTCTTTCTAATTTTAAAAATAATCATAAACCTCAATTTCTTTCAATATGATACTTAATATACCCATTATTTAAAACATTACATGTCATCTCAATCATAGGCGAAATGGTTGTCTAGTCGAACGAAATGGAATTGAGCCGCAAATTTAAGACTTGATTTGAATTTAAGCTTTTTAGCTTAGACTCGCTTGAATTCAGCCCAATTACAGATGCATTACGAAAGTCACGGAGGGGCCGATGGCTGCCGAGATTAAGAAGAGGGCTATGAAAATGAAAGAGGCAGCGAGAAAAGAGCTACAGGAAGGTGGTTATTTCTTATAAGTTATTTAAATAAATTATAAAATAATTTATTAAACTTGTCAAACATATTTTAAACATTTAAATTAAAATAAAAAAATGCGTGTAAACACATTGTCTGTAGAGGATGAGGAATTTAAATTGTCAGAAAAGAAAAGTAATTCATGCGCTTATTACTAATTTATTGTCTTTGGTTATTATGGCTGTAATTATAATTTGAAAAAAACTACTGGGTGTTTTCAAATTTTTTGAATATTCAAATATGAGATATTAGAATATAAAAACTAAATATATAATATATTTTTATATAAAATTTATAAATGACATAATTAAGTAATTCATAAATATTAATAAAATATTTTATTCAAAAATACGATATAGTCCTTCTCCTGGGAAGCTATAGAATGCTGATCACAAGAAGATGAAATTCTATGCTCGATAAATATTGAAAATATCGGTACGGTAATTAATTTTATATTTATATATCAATATATAATGAACATATTTTATTTATCTACTCACGGCGATATCTAAAGATTTTAGAAAATAAATGAATATGGTAACATACATGCAAAATTAAAAGCCTATAAATGTTTGCATATAATATAGTTTGATAAAACAGAAGTTTTGGATCTTCTGTTTGTGCATATTGTGCATAGAACATACACATATTGTTGATCATTAATTATTGTTATAATTTTTCTAATTGCTCATTTAATCGCAATTATTTGTATTTTTTATTTTTTTTGTGAGCCGTGGACTTTTTGGGCGCTTCAATGAAGAAAGATGCTGAGGGAGGCTTCCTGTTTCTCAATCTTCTCCCTACTGTGCTCCTGTCCGTGTTCCTTTATAATTTCAATATGGTATATAATATTTGCACTTTTACTCGAGAAAAGTTTAAATACTTAACTTTCATATAATGAATATAATATGGATTTTTATTTATTACGTGTTCAAGTACCTTTAATTAGACTTAGAAAAATTAATGCTGGGTACGAAATTTGTTTAGTCTATTAAAATGAAAATGGAAGTAAGTTTCTATATATGTAGTTCCTTAAAAAAATACAATGTGACTAAATTATATCAATCAATTTATCTATTAATTTATATTGCGAGAAGTCTAGAAATTAAGATTCAATTATAGATTCACGTGATCATATAAATTTATTATCTTAACTATTTTACTTTATTTTTTAACTTAACAGAATGAAATCTTATTTTCGAAAGAGCACTGGTTTGTGATAAGCGCGTGTTGCCATAAAAAGCCCTGTTTCATGCAGAGTTATAAAAACATATCTGCTATCATTAATATATAAATCCGTTTCAATAGGGTGTTCACGGAAATAATCTATTACATTTATGTTTTTATTACACGTAAGGGATATATATATATGCACATACTATAGTCGTGCTAGCTAACCCTCATACACCACCATTTGCCTTCTCTTACCCAGCAACAATGCCAGCAGAAGAAAAAGTAAATGTTCTAATGCTATCAATGGCCTTCCAAGGCCACATGAACCCCATGCTCAAGTTGGCCAAGCTCCTTACTTCAAAAGGTATTCATGTCACTCTCGCTACCACTGAAGTGGCCCGCCACCGCTTGCTCAAGTACAATGCCTCCATTAACTCAAACCCAAATTCCCACAATCCTCATGAAATCCAACTCGAGTTCTTCTCTGATGGTCTTAGCCTTGACTTTGATCGCGAGAACGACTCTGGGACTTTTTTCAATTCTCTCCAAACACAAGGTTCCAAAAATTTCTCAAGTCTTTTAACCAGCCTCGCCCAGAACTATTCTTGTATGATTATCAATCCATTTATGCCCTGGGCTATCGAAATAGCTCACGAGCACGGCATCCCTTGTGCAATGCTTTGGATCCAAGCTTGTGCTGTGTTTTCCATTTACTATCGCTACTATAAGAATATGGATTCTTTTCCAAATTTGGAAGACCCCAATGAAACTGTGCAGTTGCCTGGACTGCCAACGTTACAGGTTAGAGACCTTCCTTCTTTTATGCTTCCTTCTAGCCCGCCTTACGTCAAGAAATTGCTTGTGGATGTTTTTCAATCTTTAGACAAGGTGAAATGGGTTTTAGGATCTTCATTTTATGAGATTGAGGAAGAGATGATGTCCATGGCTTCGCTAAACCCCATTTGCTGTATTGGACCACTGGTGTCGCCATTTTTGTTGGGACAAAAGGAAACCGATGCTCTTAGTGTGGATATGTGGAATGTTGAAGAGTCCTGCATGGGATGGCTTGACAAAAAACGATTTTCCTCAGTAATCTATGTCGCATTTGGTGGCGTTCTAGTGTTATCGCAAAAGCAAATGGATAATGTAGCCACGGCTTTGAAGAATAGCAAAAAAGCATTTCTTTGGGTGGTCAAGCCACCTGAGAAAGGCTCGGAGGAAGCTGGTGCTGAATTGCCTTCAGGGTTTTTGGAAGAAACCGAAGGAAGGGGCATGGTGGTCACATGGTGCCCACAAGAGAAGGTGCTAATGCACCCTGCGGTGGCTTGCTTTATGACTCATTGTGGATGGAACTCGACCATAGAGACAGTGGTTGCTGGTGTGCCTATTATTGCTTATCCAAAATGGTCGGATCAGCCAACAAATGCCAAGCTTTTAACAGATGTTTTTAGAAATGGTGTGAGAATAAATTATGGGGAAGATGGGGTTGCTAGCGCAGAAGAGGTGGAGAGATGCATCTGGGAAGTCACAGAGGGGCCAAAGACTGCAGAGATGAAGAAGAAGGCAATGAAAATGAAAGAGGCAGCAAGAAAAGCGTCAGAGAAAGGCGGGTCTTCTGATAAGAATATCAGCCAGTTTATTAGTGAATTAATCGTTAGGAATCCAAGGAGAGCTTAAACATTTTTTGTTGTTGGTAGAAATGGCTTAAACAATTAAATTTATAATACCAAATGCGTTTTACAATATGCGTTTATACTTTACACACATTGTCTTTAGAGGAATTCAAGTTGATCCATATTGTCTTTTGTTGTGGCCGTTAATTATAATTTGGAAAAACGACAGGGTCTTTTTGCATTCTGAGGTTTGGCCATATATATGCAGGTAAAATAAGACTGTTCCTTGTGATTATGTTGCTCGTATCTTTTGAATTCTATCGTGCACATTTAGGTAAGTTTTGGGACATGAATATCATATATAAAAATTTTGAGTATAAGATTAATTAAAAAATTGATTTTTCTATATTATTAAGATTACATATAACACATAAAATTTAAAATTTTTATATTTACTATACAAGAAAATCTTTAAAAAAACTTAAAAAATTTTAAAAATTAAAATTTCTTTATACCAGAAAGAAAAATATAATAATTACTCAAATAGTTTTAAGACATACAATTTATCTTTAAATTATAAAAAATGATATCGTGAATTTTTCCAATTTCATTAATCACCCAAAAAAAAATTATTTTTTAGGATTTTAAAAATGATTTCTTAAAATAATAGTATGATGCGTGAAATATGGATAAAATAATAACTAAGATATATAGCTTAGGATATGGATCCTCTGTTGCGCCTTTGGCGCAGCAGAGAATACTGCGCGGCCAAAACGCGGCTATTTAGCCGCCTTTTGATTTTTTTTTCTTCTTTTTTTTTTAATTTATTTTAATAACAGTATATTTATTTTAATTAAATTAAATTATCAAAATTTTTTAAAATTTAAAATTAAAAGAACCAATTTTTATTTTTATATTTGAAAAATATGTGTTTTAATTTAATTGTTTTAAATTTTAATTTTTTAAATATTTTAGTTAAAATGATAATGATTTTTTTTTGTTTTACAGTAAATACTTCTTTTGATTTCTTAAAGATTTTAATTTAATTTTTAAAATTTTACTTTTATCAATTTAATTTTTTAAATTTATTTTATTAATAAATATTTAATATATTTTTTATCTGTTATAACTACATAATTTAGAGATATAGTTTAATTAAATAATTATTTTAATTAGTATAAATGTAGTTTAATTTAATTTTAATTATTTATTTAAATTGAAATAAATTTATTGTTATTAAAATAAATTAAAAATAATGACAAACAACTTGTGTTTAATACATTTTTTCATCTATTATAATTAAGAATTTATATAATTAAAATAAAAATATAATTTAGATAAATTGTTTTAAACAAATTTATTAAATTTTTATTGATAAAATTAAAATTAAAATATTTTTAAAGAAAAATAATTTTTTAAATAATTTATTAAAATAAATTTAAAAATAATTTTTTAAATAAATAAATAATTTTAATGATTTAATTAAAATAAATAAATAAATCAAAATGCGGCAAAAATCGCGTTTTGGACGCACAGCATCCCCTGCTGCGCCAAAGGCGCAGCAGAGGATCCATATCTTATAGCTTAATTACTTTTTCTTAAATGATAATTGAACCAATCCTTGTTAGGAAAATTTAACAATACTTGAATCTATTGATGAAGATAAAAAAAATTATCTTACAAAGGTTGACCACTTTTTTAATCTAATATGAAAGAATAAGATAAAATCACACCTAATGTATCACGTCAGACTTCTATACATAAAGTGGCTTATAAACTCATAAATTAATTATTTAACATATAATTTAATTGAGTCATTTATTAAATAGCGAAAATTTTTATGAGCCCACAAAATACTCCAACTATTTATATATCATTACATAATAGAAAGATATTAAGCAAGTATCTTTGTGCCTACTATATCTATCAACTCATTTTCCTAAGGTAATTTTTTTTTTGTTCTAACATCACTCTTGAAATCATGGCTTACGTATGAGATGTAGCAAGCACTATTATTGTCTGATTTGGTTCCAGGCTTGCGCTATTTACTCCATTTAATATCACTACGCGAACAAAATAAATCATTTTCCTAGTTTGGAGAACCCAGATGAGATTGTAGATTTGCCAGGACTATCAATTTTAGAGGTCAGAGATCTTCCAAGTGTTATACTTCCCCCGTGCTCTCATGACTACAAGGAATTGCTCTGGGATTTTGTTCAAATCTTGGATAAACTAAAATGAGTTTGAGTATACGAATTTGAGGAAGAGATAGTGAAGTCCATGGCTTCGCTGACCCATATTCTCTCCATGGGACGACTTGTGTCGCCTTTTCTGTTGGGAGAAAATGAAAGAAATACACTTGGCAGTTTGAATTTGTGGAACGCTGAGGATTCTTGCTAAGAGTGGCTCGACAATAAGCTACCTTCCTCGGTTATCAACGTGGCATTTGGTAGCCTAATGTTATTGTCACAGAAGCAGATGGATAACGTAGCTATGGCTTTACAAAATGGCAACAAATAATTTCTCTGGGTAAATAGGCCAGTTAAGGAAAAAGGAGGTGAATTGACATCTGGGTCTTAGGAAGAAACAAAGGGGAGGGCACTAGTGGTGCGTTGGGGGCCTCGATTAAGAGAAAGTGCTAAGGCACCCCGCGGTGGCTTGCTTTGTGAGCCAATGTGGGTGGAACTCGACACCGGAAGCAGTGGCTGTGGGTGTGCCTGTAATTGGTGATCCGTCTGAGCAGCCAACACATGGTAAGATTGTAGCAGATATTTTTAAGAAATTAAACCACGGCCAAATGGGCTCTAAGAAGAGATGAGAAACAGCTGCGGTTTCCATTTTTGACAGTTGGGTCATTTCATTGTAATGGAGCCCAAGAAGTAATCAAAGTCCAGAATCCCTCGAAGCTTATGAGTGACGGCACTGAACGGTAAAAGAATAAGATGATTGGTTGGTTGGAAGGAATCGTGAATCGTGAAAAATAGCCACTCCTCAACACTCGAATACATCCCTAACTCGTGATTCCTGAATGCTTGTCTTTTGTGAATCTTATTTCAATCCCCGATCTAACTCACTCACTTCATTCATCACCCACAATCCACACACCATTACTCTCACTCGTCCAACCAATAACACACGTGTTATCTCGCTCACTTCATTCTCACACGTGCTATCGAGGTGGATGTTTAAAAATTATTTTATTAGTGGATTCAAAAAAACCAAACCATATATTGAATAAAATGACTCTTTTTTTTCTTTTGCTTTCATTGTATTTTTTTTATTTCCTTAAACAAATTCAAATTACAAGAGATAATTAAATTTCTCTAGCAGCGAGAAACAATAAATATTAAATAAGAAAAACCAACATCAAAACCAAAGCAAGTGTGAAACGAGAAGTAACATTGTTTTTTCCTAATGTTTACGGGTTGAAAAAGGTAAAATGAAACCCTTTCCTACCGTTGTGTTTAATTAAAGACAATAAATCATAAAATTATTATTTAGTATATCGATAATTGATATTTTTTTATTTATTAATAGTATTTAAATTATAATACGTGATAAAAATAATTTTAATAAATATTATTTTTATTACGTATCGTAATCTGAATAGATAACAAATTATCCTTAATAGACTAAATATTTTTTTTAAAACATATTCCATCCACTCCTTTTTAGTCAAAGTAGCCGAGATTCTAAAGACCGCTTGATGGGAAACCACCCGTTGATGATTCTAATTATCTTGAGCTTGGATGCACCATCAATCTTGAAAACTGAAAAAGGAATAAGGGTACATACACCTACACCTTCCATTTCCCTCCAATAATTTCTCGACACTCGCGAACTCTTGGTCTTCATGGTTGCGAACAAAGCCCTAAACGAGGCAAATTATTCATTTATTCAGTAGAGAATCTTGCAATCCTGCAATTTGTGAGGATGTGATGCCAAGTCCAAACACTCCGCTGGCCAGTCACCTTAGCATGTTGATTCTATTCCTCCACTTTTTGCATCTGCTGCTCACTTTCCACCCTATATATATGCACCCCTGCCTTGGAAACGCTAGGATCCTCTGAATTTCCCAAGTCAGCAACCATATTCTAAAGTCAAATTTTGTACAGTCTCAAATGAAGAGGGTGTAACTGGGTGGCGATGACTGCGCTTGATTATTACCATTTACAAAGTTTCAGTCAACTAATCCCATTAGGAGGTCCCACCCTTTAAAATCCCTTCACCGTCCATTTCCCCTTCCGACCTCCTCCTCTATATATATATATATATATATAACGCCCCTTGGCTTACTCGCTGGACATGCCATACCAATCTTTTCGGCTCCACTTCCCCATTCTTTCTTTGGTCGTAAGCATTTCAACAAACCCAAAAGGGTTTGGAAGAGAAACACTTCTGCCGGTGCCAACTCGAGAATGAGACTATCTGTTTTACTTCTAATGGTTCTCACGGTGCTTCTGGTGACAAGGCCAGGGCTTGCAAATAGTAGAGTCCTTCCATCACCTGTGAAGGCGGAGAAGGCCAATCATGAACCTATCCAAGAGCTGAAATTTCTGAATAAGTCTTTAATGACGAAAGAGAGGGCCAACCTTGAAGACAATATGAGAGGCCGGGTTTTGATTGGGAACCGAGTCTACCCGTTGTCCTCAGGGCCTAGCAGAAAAGGTCCTGGTCACTAGCCATGTTTCGGTTAATGACTCTGCCCTGCCCCTGTCTTTTTTTTTTTTTTTCAATTGGGGAATATCACACAATTTGATTCACAATAGATCAGCTTTGTACATCAACTATGGATAGTGTATTTTTGTCTATAAGATATATAGGTTTTTTAACTTCCTAGCAGATCAGTTATGTTCAGAAATTCGAAATTTGCAAATTTTAAAACAGTCGGTAAGTTTAGAAATTTATGGACAATTACAGGCTCAGTGCCAGTGCAGGCACTGGTAGCACATAAATTGTAACTAGAATATGATTTTAAGTACCGATGTTGTCCTTGAAATCAGGGGCGGAGAATAGTGGCCCTCCAAAATGTTTTAAATTTTTTTAATAATAATAAAAAATTTTAAAAAATATTTAAAAAATTTTAGTTAACTCTCTTAAAAATATTTAATTAATATTTTTTTTAATCCCCTAATAAAAACTGTCTCACTCCGCCGCTGACACTTTTGACGGGCTCTGATTTGACATTTTTAAATACGAGATAGTATATGCGACTAAAGCAATGTAACTTATTAGAATTATTTAAATGATTTCATATTGTCATATAATTAATTTTTTATTTTAAATAATTTTATATTATTTTAAATAATTCTATATTTTAATAGTATAATTCTTAAAAATTTATTAAATAAATTTTATAAATTATCTTATATCTTTATATTTTATTTATATTTTAATTTAAAATATAATTAATTTATATTTTAATTTAAAATATAATTAATTTATATTTTAATTTTAAAATAAAAAATACATAAAAAAATTTAAATATTATTTTTAATAATAATATTTTAATATAAAATTTTAAGTAAAATTAAAATTTTAATATAAATTTTAAAATAATAAATATATAAATAAAATTTTTAAAATAATATAAATTTATTTTTAATAATATTAAATAAAAATAATAAAAATATATAATAAAATATTATTATTTTTATTTAAATACTGTTACTTGTAAAAGTAACAGTGCTTAAATTTTTTTTATTTTTTGTGCCACCGTGGAGTCCACGGTGACTCACGCTTTAAGCAACCTAATGGGGGTTAAGAAACCTCCATTGGAGTTGCTCTAAACAAAAATGAAATGAAGCTTTCGTAGGCCTTAGGCCATCTCCAACGGTGGCTCTTAAAAGCTATTTTCATCATAAGAAACGCATCTTAATTTTGGACTTCATTAGAGTTCTCTACCTGCCACCTGCTAGTAAGAACCGTTGCTTCTACAAACAATGATTCCTTAATCCAAAAATGATTAAAAAAATTGAGCAACGGTTTCAGATATAAATCACAACCAACCAACAATTTTTTCTTCACAATCAAAAATACAGCCAACTCCAAAAAATAAATCATCAACAATCAAATAAAAATTTTAGAGAATCGCAGAAAAACAATCAGATAACCGAGAGGAATAAGATAACCAAATCATCAACGCTTCCTAGCAAAAAACGCGAACCGGAGTGAGGCCCCATCTTCCTGGCAGAAACACGTGAACCAGAGGAAGAAGATTGGTGCTCCCAAGACCAAATAACCAAGATAGAAGCGGAGTTGTTCCCAAGATCAAATAACCCAGAAATCTTCGGTGAAAGAGGAGAAATCTTCGACCAGAGGGCATGGAGAAAGAAGAAAAGAAAAGAGAAGAAAGAAACAGGGAGTGAAGAAGAATACGGAGATAGGGGAGTGCCGAGACTTTTCGTGGAAGATGATAATCGAATAGAGGATGTGCTCGATGAGGGAAGAAGCTTTTTGTGGATCTGATGATCGAAGAGAAACGCTTGGGATTTTTGGCCAAGGGGAGAGCCAAACCGAAGAGAGGAGTAGGGGTGTACATAGGTGCGGTTCAGTTCGGTTTTGGGGCTCAACCAAACCGAACCGAACCAAAAAAAAAATTACAAAAAGTGGACATAATTGGTTCGGTTTGGTTCGGTTTTTCGATTTTTTTTTTGGCAAATTTTTTTTATTTTTTTAACCTATTTGAATTTTTTTGGGCCCATTTTTTTAAATTTTTGTATCAATTTTAAATTTTTTTTTTTGGGCCCAAATAGAGATGGCTAAGTCTAAAAAAAATATGTAAAATATTTTTAAAATATAATAAAAATTAAATTAAATTATATAAAATTAATATATTTAAAGTAAATCGGTTCGGTTCGGTTTTTCAAAAAAAATAAAAATCGAACAAAACTGATTTTAATCGGTTTGGTTTGGTTTTTAATTGGTTCGATTCAATTTTTCAGTCCGATTCGGTTTTTGTACACCCCTAGAGAGGAGACGAGAAGGCGTGGGATCTAAGAGAGGAGAAGCTTCCAAAATTGGTTTTGAAAGAGAGGAGAAGGCGTGGGAGTTTCGGCAATACGTGAAAATGAAAAAGAAAAGAAAAGGCGTGGGATTTTCAGGCAATGAAAAAGCTTTTCAATTTATTAATTGCAATGAAAAAGAAAAGAAAACTTCTTATTAGGCGTGAGAATATCAAGCACAAAATGGCTTTAGAAGGAATCAATTACGAATATTACCGTTGGAAATTTCTACCGTTGAGAATGCCATTGAAATCATGCCGTTAGAAAGTATCAAACTTTTTCTATAAATTGTGCTCCATTTTGAGGATTTTCACACTCAAATTCTTAATTTTCTTCATCTTTTTCTTCAATTCACAAGTTTATTTATTTTGTCAAATGAATCGCAATCAATATAATTTGAATTCTTTCTTTCATTTTATGCAAAATTATCAACCTCCCACTAGCGAAAATTTTCAAATTCCTCCATTTTTTTCAAATCCACAAAGTCATTCAAATACTAAAAATTTTCAATTTCCTATGTTTTCATTCTAACCAACCAATCCCGCCATATTTTTTAGGCATCCAATAGATACCAGTGTTACAGATATGCTTCGATTCTAACTAACCAATCCCGCCATATTTTATAAGCCTCCTCTAATAGGTACTAGCGGTACAGAATTCACTGATCAAGAACCTGAAACACCAATTGGATCAATGTCCGAGTCTCAAGTTCCACAATTTTTCACCCAAGTTAGTTTGAAAAATATTGTGCTCGATGAGAGGGGAGGAAATAAAGTTAGAAAAAATCTCGAGTCAAGTTCACAGCAAAAGAAGATGTACTTCTTATTCAAGCGTGGCTCAACATTTCAAAAGATGCAGTTGTTGGTGTTGACAAAAAAATAGATAGTTTTTTTGTCAAGAATAAAAGATAATTATAACAACTATCGTGGTCGATTATGAGAGAATCCGTTCAACTAAAACCTCGATGGCATCGATTGAATTAGGGGTGTGCATAACCCGCTCACCCGTTTAAAACCGTTCAAACCCGACGAAAAATAATCATTTCGGGTGAGTTAAATCGGGTTGATGGATTTAATCGGGTGAAATTTTGTAAAAAAATTGGATTTATCGATTCGGGTCGGGTTTAGATGTTTGGACCCGCTGCAATCCGACCCGACCGATGGAATAGGTTAAATTTATGTTTTTTGCAAAATTATATAGGTGTTGCGTTGGCTGAGTGGTGTAAACTTAATAATTATTCCATAAAGTCATGGGTTCGAATCCAGCCTCTCTCATTCTTTTTACCAAAAATTTTTTAAAAATCGAAACGACGTTGTTTCGTCTAGTATATATAAAGTCATTCACCCATTGAAACCCTAGGGGCCTTCCATCTTCTGCAGTTCTGGTCTCCTTCGCAATCCTCACCTGGTTGCCTCCTCTATGCCATCGACTCATTGCAAACCCATGGATCAAGTCGCAAAACCTTGGCTTCTCTTTTCATCTCTGACCTCGCGTCTTGAATCTTTATTGCAAGCCTCAAGCCTCCGCCTCTCTCTCTCATGCCTTTCGTCATCGCCTAACCGTCTCTTCTCCTCGGCATCTCTGAAGAAACCATCTTTATCCCGCGATGGATAGGGCTAGCTTCTACCTTCTGGTAAGCCATGGCTGAGACTCACTGAATCTGATCTACCGCTTTGCTTATTTTGGTTAGATCTCTATTTTTATACAATGTATTGGATTTATATTACCCTAAAGGTTGGATTTTGATTATGGATTATTGTTAAATGTTAATATCTCATTGTTCATCTGGTGAGTGTTGAATATTTGGGAATTGATTTCAGTATTTCACCTCCATTTTTTCTTATCCGGTTTCCTCTTTCTTTTTTGTGCAAAATGTGTATCACTTTGGTTTTGTTTTCTTCTCAGGTGACCCGCCATAACCCGTCTAAACATAAAAAACCCGACTAAACCCGATTTCTTTGGATTACCTGAGATTATGGTCGGTTTCGGATGAAGATTTTGGAATCCGAACATTGTTCGGTCGGGTTGAATTTTTACCTCAACCCGACCGAACCCGACCCGTGCACACCCCTAGATTGAATAGTGCAGTTTAAAAGTTCGTCGGGTGCTATAAACAAGTTGTTCATAGGAAAAAAAGTGGAAGCTCAAAGAATGACATCATGGCTGAGGCATATGCTATTTTTCATCAAGATGAGGATGAACAATTTAAATTTAAACATGCGTGGCGACTACTAAAAGATGAACCTAAATGGACAGCAGAATTAAGTGAAAGTTCTTCAAAAAGAACAAAAATTTATGTTTCTAGCACATACTCATCATCTTCTAACCCGGAGACTCCATTTGAATGCACATACGATCCAATCTCACCTATTATAGTTCGACCTATGGGAAAAAAGGCAGCAAAAAGGAAGGGTAAAGAGAAATCAACTGAGATTTCTTCTGACAATGTCGAATTTACTGTAATACAAGAGGCATATAGTCACAGAATGACTGTCATGGAAAAATTCACACAAATTAAAGAGAAAGAAAACAAACTAAAAGAGTGAAAAAAAAGTTAAAAGAGAAAGAATTGAAGTTGAAGGAGTTTAAGATCTTTCAAAAGCTCCTATTCAAAGATATATCTGAGATGACAGAGATATAATGACAAGATCACGAAATATTATGTAACATTATGAGAGAAAAGCATGAAATCAATTAAGATAATGTTATGTATTTTTTTTTAATTATATCATGTTATGTATTTTTCATCATTTGTAATTAGTGTTATCAATTTAAACAAATATGTAACATCATTTATGTATTTTTAATATATTTCGGACATGAGAATAATTAAGATTAAATTTTCTTTTAATTATATCATGTTATGTATTTTTTATTATTTTTAATTATTGTTATAAATAATATTACTTAAAATAAATTTGTATTATTTTTAATGTATTTATTATTTTAAAATTAAAATACAAATAAATTAATATTTTAAATTAAATTAAAAATAAATATGAATAAAATATTAAGATGTAGAGTAACATGTAGAATCTATTTAAAAAATTTTGATGAATTTATCATTAAAGTGTAAAATTTCTTAAAATATCATAAAGTTGCTTAAAAATAAATGTTAATATGGCACTGGCTTAAATAACTTTGATGAGTTCACCGTTGGTGATGCTCTCAGTGGAGCTTTAGTACGTACATGGCAGCATGCAACCGAGAAAGTTCTTTTATGTTATATTGCATTGTTCCATGCTAGCTCGCGTTCCCAAGTCAAAGAAAGGTCTTGAAATATAAGCTTGAGAGAGGAATGAAAACTAGAAAGTTTCCGAACACTCTTTCTATTACAACAATAAAAGCTTTCTTGCGCAGCTCACAAATCATAATAGAGACATGATCTCCACAAGACAACATTTCAGAACTTATAGTAACAACGTTCATACACGGGTATAATTGGCTCTAAGCTTTTTGGGTAATTAAATTAAAAGAAGGAAATTTCCTAGGGTGTCTAGTGTGATGTTACCCAAATTGGGATGTTTATGTGCTCTGTTTTTACATTCCAGAAATCTAATACGCGAAACTCAATATCATAGCTCCCATAGCTTCAGTATGTGGCATTAAAATTAATGAGTTTGACCCATAGTAGTTTTTTTACCACATGTGTAATCCCTTTTCGATAACTAGTTAGTATTGGTAGCTACTGTGCGTCACAATATCGTATGAGTATCGGTAATCTTACAGTAGTTGTGTCCATAACTTAATGCAACTTTTGAATGAGAATAAATTGGCTATCACAATTTTTTTTTTTTGGAGGGGGGGGGGGTGGGGGTGGAGAAAGAAAAACTGATGAAACAAACCCAGTTTAGTTAGGCAAGCTAAAGAAGCTGCAGCTAACGACCTTGACGGGCACCATCAATTTCCAACTACGAGAAAACGTATTCCACTGCAATATCAGATAATGTCCTTCAACATTGGCATGTCATCCGTTTCGCCAAGTGTGGCCAGTGGAGTAAGACGCGGCACATTGGCTAGTTGAAGTGATGCTGAAGCACCACTTGAGCTGTCCTCCTGCGGCCCTCTCTGTTTTGCACCTCGCTGAAGCTGGAGCGCATACTCCAAGTCCCACAATATATCACCCATGGTTGGCCTGCCAGAACCATCATCTTGTAAACATTTTTCTGCCGTCTCAATAAATTTTCTGAGTGAGTTTGGGTTTATTTGCCCCTTGACCGAAGGATCTATTATCTCTTCCAGTATCCCTTTGTTCTTGCAAAAAATTCCCCATTCAGCCAAGTTTATTTGCTCCCTTGCAAGCATCGGGTCAACGGCTGGTCTCGCACATAACACTTCGAGAAGAACCACCCCAAATGAGTAAACATCAGATTTTTCTGTTAACTGTTGCGACCTAAAATACTCGGGATCAAGGTACCCAAAAGTGCCTTTAACACCTGTGCTGACGTATGATTGCTGATCGAGAGGACCCGTTCTTGAAAGGCCGAAGTCACCAACTTTAGCAACATAGTTTTCATCAAGCAATATATTTGTGGTCTTTACATCACGGTGAATGATTCTCCCAGCTACTCCTTTATGAAGGTAATTCAGACCTCTGGCTGCCTCAATGCATATTTCAAGCCTCTGCTTCCAGGACAAGCTTGGAAAATTTGAATTGTACAAATGATCTCTCAATGTCCCTTTTTCCATGTATTCATAAACCAGTATCATCTCAGACCTTTCGTCACAATACCCAATTAAGGAAACAAGATGACGATGGAGAATTTTGGACAAGATCATGATCTCGGTTTGAAATTCTGGAAGACCTTGTCCTGACCCTGGCTCACTTCTTTTCACAGCCACTGTCATGCCATTCTTGAGAACTCCCTTGTAGACGTTGCCAAAGCCACCCTTCCCAATTATCCATTTTAAATCAAAATTGTTGGTGGCAGATTGAATTTCGTGGAAAGAGAATTTCAGTCCGAGATTCAACTTCGGGACAGAGGAGCCTTGGGTGCTTCCCCATCGGCTGTGGGAACTCCCGCCTCCTTTAACAGGCAGTGGCGGCCAATTGAGAGTTTCAACAGGTTTGGGTTTCCTGAATTTCAGAAGCAAAAAGAACCCAACTGCTAAAATGCCAATCAAGGCCAAGGCTCCAAAAGCTGACCCTAGCTCTAGACGAAGATGATTCTCCTCCTTGAATTCGTTGATCAGAGGTGGACTTGTTGAGTTAATGATCTCCATCAGTTCCAGGCCATTAAGGAAAGCACATTCTATTGGAGAATCTTTGTCAGGGCCAGCGCGGATACTCATAGTTCCAGAGTCATCAGAATCAACTACAAAATCGTAATAAAAAGGAACACGAGTCTGGCCAAAGTTCTCGGCCCCGACCAGCAATTTGAAGTTATTGTAGATATACAGATTAAAGGATAAAGGACCAACGTTTCCACTAATGATGTTACAGAAGTGAGTCCGAACGAGATAAATAGTATTCCTTTTCACATCAAGTACCCAGGTCATGTTGAATGAACCGGTATACATCGCTCTGGCAGTTTGGTAGACAAGATCTGGGGCAATAAACTTGGTGGCTGCCTTACCAACAAAGTCACTATCTTCTCCCTCGTAATTAAGCGGATCGGAGGAGAAGAGTTTGTCTCCGTTTGCGGCGTAATGATCATCTGCTTGCCAGTCTCTCCACAAATTATCACGGTATATTGCAGGGCCACCAACATTAAGCCTATGACTCGTCTGTAACACCCTAGAGAGCATGCCTTTGTAATCACTTGTATTTCCTTTGCTACTAACATGATGAACTGCATCTCCGGAAAAATTATCCGGGAGTCGGAAGAGTTCTATGGCATTTACAAATGCAAAAGATGATTCCAGAGGTACAAAAGCGATTTGGAAGCTACTGCTATTGATGTTTAGAAAAAACTCCTTTACTGAAGGAGAGTTACTATAATTTTGGGCACTGAAATTACGCAACAACCAAGACCCAGGAACCGAAACATTGAACCGAGCCGTAGAAAGATTTCTTGGAGAGGAGAAAGCAAAGAAATGGAGGCGTAGCATATGATAACCACGATCGTCGATACTGAACTCGTATGGAGATGGGTGTTGGAAAATTCTTGCGGTTTGATAGAGAGGAGATGTGACCGATAACTTATTATTTTCCTCCTCAGTGTTGCTGTGCTTTGGTAAGGAGATGGAAAGGGAAGATTTTGAATCCCCAACGAACACCCGGGCATTGTCCCTGATGTTGCTATCCGACCCACAATTGATGAAATACTTGTCTGGGACGGTGTAGGCCACTGAGAAGAAGTGAAACGATGAGAAGTGAAGAAGGAAAAGAAGAAACGGAGACACATGAATTTTGTGGTTTTGAAGAGTTTCCATGAACATCAAACATTGATGCATCATGCAATCCGTACACTTTTGAGCCTGATTATTGCATCTCTGAAAATTGTAAGATGGAAATCGCATAAAAGGAAGACTTGGGGGGAATAGGTTCAGTGGTCAGCTGCAAATGGAGTCCAAATATCTTACAAAGGTGTGGAAATTGGGACGCGGTCCCAAAGCACGAGAATTGATTGGGCACAAGTTAAGATCCCTTGGAAGAGAACAGTTATTTTCAATAATGTCACTGCCAGATTGACAAAACGACAAATCGAAGAAAACTTTCTACATTAGAAATATTCATCATATTCTATTATTAATTGCATTCACTTATAATGTTCTTAATTTTTATCCACACAGCCGCCCAATGGTTGCATTACTAAATTAAGGTAAACGTAAATCACAATAATCCAATTACTCAAAAAGAGAGAAAGAGAGAAAAAAAAAAAAGAAAAAAGAAAAAAAGGGCAAATGATACTCGGTTCTTTTTGTCTGGAACCTGGTCTACACGTCGGTTTCAGGGCCTAGCAGAGAAGGTTCAACGCTAGCAACGTTTAGCCTTTTAGCTTCGTTTTCGTTTTCATATTCCCACACTATAAATTATTATTATTATTATTGTATATCAAAGATGGGCTATCTCATTCATTTTGATTCATAAATAGCAGCAGGTGTGTGCATTAAACTAAGGAAGGTTTTGTTTTTGCTTAGTGCATAGTGAGACGTTGAGCTTTTAGCAGAGCTGCCATGTTAAAAGCTTCAAAAAATTATGTAAGTTCCTGGTATCTGCAGATCGTATAACTGTTCTGAGATAGAAAACTGATGAACAATTACAGGATCTGCACTGTTTCTACATAACAAGAAGGCCATCTCAAATGCTGAAGTTGTAATTACAACAGAGAAGCTAAGCAACCTTATATATCCACGTATCAAGTGTGGAAATTCATTTTGTGAAATGGAAAAAAAAAAAAAAAGTAGCATTAAGAGTTAAAAAAAATGTAAAAGAAAAAGGGGGGTTGTTGTAGTGGAGCCGCCTTTGGTTTGCAGGCTTTTTTTCTTTTCTGACTGTCGGTCTGCAGGTCAATACACACGACCTTGATAATGGCTCCCATTCCTGGGTCAAAGAACGACCCAAAGTCCATCCCTGTTCCTCCCATGAAGGGTAAGTATTTGTATGGTCTTCGGTAAAAAAATTGAAATATTGTTATTTGTGATAAAAAAATATATTAAATAATAATATTTTAATTTTTTATCAATAAAAATTAAAATTTACTAATAGTGTATTAAATACTAACTCTTCCCACAAAATATGAAAACGACCCCAACCATTGACTCATCTAACGTGTGATTCCCCGGGGAAAAACACAATTTCCATGGCTAATATCCTTTTCAGAATGGAAAATTGCAACACTTGGTGTTTGTTTACCAAAACTTTGAATATGTAGCTGTAGTGAGGTCCAGCCACAGGTTTGTAGAAAGTTATCTAGTAAGTCATTGTATATAATATACGTATAATGGTGCGCACACATGGATCTCCACTTTCATAAACTGGGAGTACGGTATTATCCAACGCAAAATTTCGGAGGAGTGGTCCTCCATCCATTACCAAAACTAGCTGCTCTAAAAGGTATATACCATTAAATAAAAGGATACATAAATTTAGGGAATACAAGAAATCTTAATAAAATATTATAGGTAAACCTGGACAATAAACTTGCATTCTTAAAAAAAAAATAAACAATACACTTTCTAAACATAATATTTAATCCATATCACAATAAATTTAACAATATTCGCAATATAACAACTTCAAAAAAAATTAAAATTAAAACGCTTGAAAAATATTTTTAAGAGAGTCAATAGATCTTTTAATATTCTTTGAGAGTTATGTTTCCTTAACAGATTTTTTAAAAATTTATTAAAATTATAGTTACAAATCTAAAAAATAAATTATAAATATTAAAAAATATTTATTAGTAGCTCAACCTAACATATACTTCAAAAGTTGGCTGTTTCAAAACTTTAGAGGCTAATTCCGAATGTCACATTCTTTTTTTTTTAAGTCAAAAATCATATTCATATATAATAAAATATATATCAAATATTACGGTCATTAAATACAAAACAAAGTAAGAATAAATAAGTCACATAAATTTTAAATATATAAAAAAAACTAAGTATTATAAATAAAAAAAATAAAAAATAATACATCTCTCAAATTTTAATATACTAAATATTATATTTTAATATTCAGATACACAATTAATGTAATATAAAAAAATAAATATATTTTTAAAGAGACAACACATTTTTTAATATTTTTTAAATTTATTATACTAAATCATAAATTTGATATTATAGATCTAAATTTTTTTAATTATATTTAAACTCAAAGTAATAGATTTGAGTTCCATGCTGTAAATCTTGACAAAATAAATACATAACTTTAAAGTTTTGAAATTTTCATTACAAAAAAAGAGAAAATCTTTTTTAACAAAAGTGAAAAATTCTCTTAAAGAGAAAAAAAAAATCTTTTATATAAAAAAACAATGAAGAAAAGAAGAAAAATGAGAAAGAGAGAGCTGGCAATCTGTCTACTTGTTTTTTTATAAATAAAATATTATTATTTATACATAAAAATATGCATTAAGATCAATAAAAAAAATAAAAAAAATTATGATAAACAAAAGAGAGAGGAGGAAGGGACTAGAGCGCAGCAGCAGTTTGCAAGGAGGGGGCTTGGGCTTTTTCTGAACAAGTGGCATTGAAAGTTAAGAATTTTGGGCGAACATGATCAGCTAAGGCACCCACAAACTTCAATTTACAAAGCCCATAATGGAAGGTCCACTATAGAGCTCACTTCAAGCTTGCCAAACAATGTCCAAATAAAAGTCTCATCTAATCTAGCCTTGCGAAGCCCTAACAGAGCGCCGTGAGAGGAAGAAAGCCGCAGACCCTGGGGAGGAAGCTTCCTCCCCCCTCCCTCTTTTCCTTCTTTCATTATCTTTTTGTTTTCTTCCAGTAAGAAAGTTTTCTTCTTCCATTTGAGAAGTTTCTCTCTATCATTAGGGAAGTTTTTTTCTTTCTTTTAAGAGAGGTGTTGGAGGTTCAAGATTCTGCATTTCGTTATCCAAATATGCAACTTTGATGTTTGAGTAACAATAAATTTATGTGGAGGAAAAAATTGAAGAGATCTAACATTTAGAAAAGGTTGGGAGGTGTGTTGCCTCTCCTAGAAGTATCTTCTTTTCTTTTTATTTGTTAGATGTTGTATTGTTATATATTTAGAATTTTGAAATATAAGTTTGGGTAATCTAGTGAATATGAGGTGTGTTGTCTTTACATTTTTTGGTTTGTAAGATCTGTTATTTTGTATTCTGTATTGTCAGAAACTGCAGGATTAAATTGTTCGACTTAGTTTACCTGCCTTTGTCTTTTGTAATTTGACTTTATGACTGATGTAATCAATAGTGCTTTTCTATTTGTCAACAAAAAAAAAACAATGTCCAAATAAAAGAAGCTTATTCAATTTTTTGAATGATCAGTCCAAACAAAAAAAATTATTCATTTTGAATGATGTTGATCGTTTCCTCCTTCTATGTTAATTATTGTAACAGGTCTTGGTGTCGTCGAAGTCGAATCGGAGTGAGAGATCTCAAGTCTACCAGGAGACCATGCGTATTGGACTCGTATTTGGTGTTTCTAGCTTTCAGGTTTGGTTGGTGGGAGTTTTGGCTTTTGAATATGTCTACTATTATGAAAAAAACTATGAATAAAGAAAACCCCTCATCTCTGCGTTGTTCTCATCCATTGTCACTATCTCTTTGATCATTATTGTAGTAAATTAAACAATATTACCAATAATCCAATACGCATGCGATGACTAATAATATAACTGGAATCGCCGAGAAAAAACTTCCGCTAGATTCTTCCTAGACGATTGAAAATTGGAAGAACTTGTTGATGACTTAATGTTCTTGGCATGTATTATAATTTTTTTTCAGTGGTTGAAATTTTTTTAAATAAATTGAAATTTATTTAACAATAACAATAATTATATCTTTTTTCATTAAGTGAAGTCACCTACATGAATCAAACGACATCACAGTAACCTATCATGAATAAAATTAATAGATAAGTTATTAATTATTAAATCATTCTTAATAATTTTACCTATTATTTTCTTTGACTTCCCTCTACCTCTAACTATCGGGTTATTCTCCATCTGATTTATTCTTCTCATTAGAATTTCTGCAAGTCTTCTTCATACATGACCAAATCACTTTAAGTGAGATTTTATTATATTCTCTATAATAGGTGCTACCCCAATCTTTTTTTTAATGCACTAATTTATAATCATATCTCTTCTGATATGCTCACACATCTAGCGCAATATTCTCATTTTTATAACATTGAATTTATTTTTATGCTGTCTTTTGATCGGTTAACATTCAGTACTATACAATATAGTATGTCTTATAGTTATACGGTAGAATTTTTCTTTAACTTTGAGCGGTACTTTCTAATCACAAATAACTCAAGATATTATGTATAATGAATTCAAAATATTTAAAACTTGTAACTTGTTTTAATATATGGTCTCCAAATTTTACATCTAAATTTGTATTTATTTGTCTTTTATTAAAAATACATTTCATATATTATATTTTATTTATATTGATACAAAAATCATGCGTTTTTAAAACTTGTCTCCGTAACTCTAACTTCATATTTATTTTCTCTTTTGATTCACTAATTAAAACTATATCATCTGAAAAAATCATACATTGAAACCCCAACTCTTGTATATGTTCAGTAACTGCGTTTAAAATTAAGTTAAAAAGATACGGATTTAGGGAAGACCTTTAATGTAGTTCAATAATTGTGAGAAAATTATTTGTGTCCCTATTTTGTATTCTCACGCAAGTCGTGATTCTATCGTATATGTCTTTAATTGCTCGAATATACACGATACCTATTACTTTCTTCTCTAAAGTCTTCCATAAAACTTCTCTTAACACTATGTCATATGTTTTTTTTATATCAATAAAAATCATATGTAAACTGTTTTGTTTTCTTTTATACCTTTCTATCAATCTCTGCAGTAAATAAATTGTTTCCGTAATTGATCTTCTTGGCATCAAATAAAATTGGTTCTTTATTACTCGAATCTCTTGTCTTAATCTTTACTCAATGATCTTCTCCCATAACTTCGTAGTGTAGCTCATAAGTTTAATTCCTTGACATTAGAATAATTTTGTATGTCTCCCTTATTTTTATAAATATAAATTAAAGTACTTTTTCTCCATTCATCTGGTATTTTTTTTAAAATTGTATTATCATATTAAATAACTAAGTAAGTCAACTTATACCTTTCCTTCCTAAATTTTTTCACATCTTAATAGGTATATTATCGAGTTATACTATTTTTTCATTTCATTAAATTTAATAAAGATAACCATATAAATTTATTGAATGAATACACAATTTAATTCTCGAGTTTATTTATATTGAATGAATACACAATTTTATTTTTGAGTTTACTAGATCCTTACAATTTAATTTTTGAATTTAAATTATTATACAATTTAATTTTTGAATTTATTAAATATCAATTAGTCATTCTGTTTTCTTCATATTAATCATTTGCTAACGTGGCATGTTAAGTATTTATATAACACGTTAAATGCCAATTAATCATACCATATCAGATAGGGGTGTTCATTGGTCGGTTCGATTCAGTTTTTGGGGTTCAATCAAACCGAACCGACCCAAATTTTTTTACTAATATATAGACTTATTCAGTTCGATTTTTCTCTGAAAAATCGAACCAAACCGAACCTTTAAAAGCAGTTCGGTTTGGTTTTGTTTTTCGGTTTTTTATAATTTTTTTTGGGCTATTTTTATTTTTATTTTTATTTTTTAACCCATTTAAATTTTTTGTGGGCCTATTTTTTAATTTTTGTATCCATTTTGTTATTTTTGAACCTATTTTGAATTTTTTTGAGCTTATTTTAAAAAAATTTAAAAAAAATCTTGTAAAATATTTCTAAAATATAATAAAAAATAAATTTAATATGTTTAAAAAAATTTGATTGGTTCAGTTGGTTCGGTTTTCAAAAATAAAAACCCAAATAAAAAAAAAATCATTGGTTTTGTTCTGTTTTAAGGCGGATCGGTTTAGTTCGGTCGATCTGGATCAGTCTGGTTCGATTTTGTTCACCCCTAATATCAGAGTTGAATCAGTTCAAGAAAAATAATAAACATATAATTTAATATATGAATTTACTAGGTCTCTATAATTTAATTTATAAATTTATTAGGTCATATAATTTAATTCCTAAATTCAAGTCATTGCATAATTTAATTTTTAAATTTACTAAACGTCAAATAATTTAATCATTTTATTATTTCTATTTTAACTATTTACTGATGTGACCTGTTAAAATAAAGTTGTTCCTTCGACGTCATATAATATTGTTTGTTTTAAATTGCTGAACTAGCTATTGGATTCGTTTTACATGTATTTAAAACCATGGAAACATTCAAAGAAATACGAGATCATTATAAATGTATTTATGATTTAATACAAAATTTCGTCATTCAATCAACTATTTTGCATCAGATTGATAATATATTCTACAAGTTAAAGCACATTTTTTTAGTCCCCAAAAGAAAAAAATGATATATATTAAGGAAAAAGATCTATAAAAAAATAAATATCTTATTAAAATACACAACAACATTCAACACACAATCATGAGGGTAATTAATATATATCAACAGCAAAATATTTAAATTAGAGCACAAATTATAAGAACTAACACAATATTGAAAATCATGATTATTAATATAATTGATTTCAAAATAACTTTTTTGATTTTTAGTTATAAAAAACTTACTAAAATAATGATTAAAATTATCAATTCTAACAATTTTGCTATAATGCATAACAAACCAAAAATATTGTCAAACATTTACTGTGTAATATCTTAAATTAGATTTTGCTAGTAATTATAGTCCATATTATCAAAATTCAATAAATAACCAATTATCGTTGTATTTTTTAATGAATGGATGGGATAAGAACTTTTTTTTAATAATCGTATTTTTTTATGCATAAGGTTAAAGCATCAAATATAAAAATTCGTGGTGTCTTAGAAACCAAGTTTCAACTATGGTCTTTTGATGATGTTACTTGCGATAAAAAATAATTTCATAATGTTGGAGTATTTGGTAGCATTGTCAATAGAAACTAGAAAAAATGGATTTTTGAAAAAAAGAAAAATTTTGTAAAAGGAGAAAAATATAGTGCAAAATAAAATATTTTGAATGTTTCTTTTAAATTGAGTTAGTGTTAATAGAACATAATTAGTTGTCATTTAACGCATTATATAAACACTTAATAAGATATATCAATAAATAATTAGTATAGAGATAATACATTAATTAAGATGTTTAACGTGTGATAAATTTGATAATTAAATTGTGCGCTCATTTAAATTTAAGAATTAAATTATAGAAATTTAATAAATTAAAAGATTAAATTGTGTGTTTACCTTTTTTTTTAAATTGAGTCAATATTAATATGATATAATTAATTAATATTTAATATTTTATATAAATACTTAACGGATGATATCAGTACTTAACGATTTATATCAACAATTAGTTAATATAAAAATAATAAAATAATTTAATTATTTGACGTTTGATACTTAAATTCATGAATTAAATTATATGATATAATAAATTTAATGATTAAATCATATATTTATTTTAATTTATTTAATAAATGAACATTTGAACAGCTTACATAAGATTTTATGTTTAATTTTTTTATCGTTATATTTATGGTATACTGAGCTTAAAATTTATTGGGTCAATCCATAATTAAGATTTGTTGGCAAGAATAATTTTTATTGGTTAGATTTCTTCATCACAAGTTTCACTTAATAATATACTAGACTACAAAATAAAAATAAAAACAAAAACATGGAGATCTGACAGTAAAAAAGAATAACACTCTGCCTGATTTCTCTGTATAATCATCCTTAGAGTGGCAAAAGCTTTGACTAATACAATTTTTTTTAAAATAACATAAAAAATTAAGTACAAAGTTGATTATTAGCAACAACAAATTAAATTTTGATAAAGCAAAAACATTGTAATAACAAATTGTTTTGGCCAATAACATTATTGTAATGAAAATTAAATATTATTAGATTATCTAATAAAAAATTTATATATGATCAAATTACGTTATTAAATTTTTAAATATTTTATATTTGATTAAAATGTTTGTAAAAAACACTTCATTTTTTTTCACACTTGAATTTTTTTCATTCTTTTTTTTTTTTATCGACAGAGGTCTAATAACTAATAATATAACAATACAAGCTACTAAAAACAAAAATAGAGAGACATAAAAATTCAACAAAAGACATTCAAATTTATCTTTCAAAAATATCAATTTATAAAATAAGTATTAGGATTAAAAATACTAAAAGTAATGCATTGTTAAAATATTAATATATCAAAATACAATTTAAATATCAAAAAAATTAATTTATAAAATAAATTTTTTTTTTTCATTATCAGGAATCCAAAATTGAAGGCATTACTGTATTTTAGCTTTTTTCCCCACTTTAAGCGAAGGCCTTTTGATTCTTTCCCAGCACACAGGCCCGTATTATCGTTAAACATCGTCACTAACGAACCTTTTTTTTTTTTTTTTGCCCAAACATCACTAACGTATCTAGCCCCGCGAACCTGACAGGACAGCTGCCGCTGAACACGTCAACTTGCATCACTGGGCTTCGCCGGCTTCGCCACATTTATCCCCACACGGTGATCTTGCTTCCGTGTTAACAAAGGCGGTTTCTCTTTGACCACTCCCGATTCTACTTCTCCTTCGCGACCTGAGGCTGAGAGCGCTTGTTTTACTTGGGTACGATGGTCTTTTCTCGGATATCAAGAAATCTCAGAGGTAGCTTGAATGGATGTCGCTGGTTTCTCTCCGGTCGAGACCAGAATCACCATTTTCTTTTCTCGAATAATTATCAGTCACCTGGAGGTTCTACTGACAAGGTAATGTCTCTTCCAAGCTTTCGATTTAGTACACTTGTATTTGAGCTGCCCACCTATTCTGCAAGGTTATGGAATCCCGATTAGTTGCCATCAGATCCAAAGCCCCGAAGTTAGTTTCTTTTGATTATACTCCTCTGCTCCCAATGATTTGAGCAATGTGTCGTGTGGGATCATTGCTTTCTAATTTCTGTCAGTTGATTTGATTCCCTGAAGGACGACACATTATAGTATAGTGCCCAACCAAATTTCTGTAGTCTTAATCTTAATTCGCGGTTTTGGGTTCTCGGTTACTTGCGTTGTTTCCTGTCTTTTATGAAAGTTTCCCAGTTTCGATCAATAATGAACACTTATTAATAGGTTATCGTTGTTGCTGCTATACTTTGGAATTTGTATGAACCTGCAGTGCCGAATCATGAATACTGGCATAGTACTAAATGAAACAGGGCTCAGTGGTTCAGTAATCAGTAGAGGGTTAGACAAGGACATCTTTCTTGTGCTTCTCTTAATTGTGAAGTCAGGGAAGACAATCATGATGAAAACAATAACTAATAATAATACACTTGTCATGATTCTGGTGATTTGCAGGTTTTGAGAAGTTTAATTTTTTCAAAGGGTCTGCCAACATTGCATAGTACTAGGCATAAAATCCATCATCAGAGCAGCTCCATAGTTGAGGTTAGTTTTTATATTATTTTCTCTTATTCTTATTTATTCTGGTTGGAATCACTTTTTAAGGGATGATTTTATTGCTGGATGTTTTGAGTGATATCATATAATAATTATTAATTCATTTTTATTATGTTTAAACTCCTATGGCTGTAGAACAAAATGTAATCTCATTTTTACTGATAATGTATTGATTTCAAAAGTACAAAATTTCACTCCAATATTCTGCCATCTTAGTGTATTTGTGTGTGCTTATACTTGATTAAAAGAAAAAGATTAAACTCGTTTATTTTATTTTTTAAAAAGATATTCATGAACTGTTCTCAGGAGTGGTTCGCAGACCATGCAAACCTCTTACTCCTAATGTTTGTGTTATGTGTTTTTCTTATTCCAAGAGTAGTAGCCATTGACTTTTACACTAGCTAGCTAGATAATCGTGGTGTAGACTCTTTGGCATTTTGGGAAATGTTGAACCTGTTCAAGCACTTTGGAGTGCTTTAGCAGTGAGCAATGCATGCTTTTACTTTAATAATTTTGGTGGGAGAGAAATGCTAGAATTTCAAGTAACCTTATTTGTTGTTGCCTCTTTTATGGGATCAAGTGGTCTTCTGAGCCTTTATCTGCGGCTAAGCTAATAGATATTTTGAAGGGGTTTGCTTTTTGGACACGCAGAGAAACTGGTGAGCATTGTATACTTAATGGGTTTTTCTTGTTTGCGCTGGTTCTTTAGTGTGTGTGCACGCCCTTTTTTTTGGGGGGCTTCTTTTATGAGTACATCTTATCTTCTGTTGTTGTATTCATTCTTTCTCTTTTCTAATAAGATTTATTCTTTCATATAGTAATATAAACAGTTTTCTTGAGCGAAGCAACTTGAACTGTTTTTGACTAGTGCAAACAGATTTATTCAAAATAAATATTTCAATAGTTTACTAGGATGATTCTAAATCTATTTTGTACATTCCTGTATTGAGATTCATATATTGTTTTCAGGATCAACTTGACCCATTTTCTCTAGTTGCCGATGAACTATCACTTGTTGCTAACAGGTTGCGAGCTATGGTAGTTGCTGAGGTATCTGAATGTTCCTTGACTGTTCTTTCTTCCTAATACATGAATGCTTGGAAGCAATAGCAGAGTCCAATTCATTTGCTGTTTAGAAGTCAGATCTAATTAACTGTGAAACGTGGGTATCATTTGACAGGTTCCTAAGCTTGCTTCAGCTGCTGAATACTTCTTCAAATTCGGGGTTGAAGGAAAAAGATTTCGTCCCACAGTAAGAATATTCTTTATTATAAGCAGATCTTGTTATTGCAATCGTTCACAGAAAGTTTTACTTTGGTATGGGTTGATATCTGCATATTGCAATCGTTCACAGATCTTGTTTGGAAAGTTGTGAATTTTTTGACCATTTAACCAGATTTCTAGTTATTCTTTAAAATAACTAACTCCAATTAGGGTAAAACATTTACTCATACAGAGTTATAGACACATTAGCAAGCTTCGCTGGCTCTGTCATATCACTTGCTCATTTGATTTTCATACAATCTGTAAAATATGATTGGGCACATAAAATCAGGTGGGTACATCTTAAAAATAAAAATGAAAGGTAATCCTAGTAGTTGGGACACATAAAATCTGGCTTATCTTTTGCTCATCCTAATTTTTATAGGACCTGTCCAGGATACATTCCTAGCACACTATTAGATGTATCTATTTACTACAAAGTACAAATTACATCACTATGTCAAATCGTTGCTGTCGTTTGCATATTATAATTTCCAAACAACAACAACTAAGCCTTTTCCCACTAAGTGGAGTCGGCTACATGGATCAAACGGCGCCATAGTAGCCTATCATGGATGAGATCAATAGATAAGTTATTAACTATTAAATTATTTTTAATAGTTTCACTTATTGTTTTCTTTAGCCTCCTTCTACCTCTAATTATTGGACTATTCTCCATCCGATCAACTCTTCTCACTAGGGCTTCTGCAGGTCTTCTCCACACATGGCCAAACCACCTTAAGCGAGTTTCAACCATCTTCTCCACAATAAGTGCTATCCCAACTTTCTCTCTAATGCACTCATTTCTAATTATATCTCTTCTGGTGTGTCCACACATCCATCGCAACATTCTCATTTCTGCAACGTTGAGTTTATCGTCATGTTGTCTTTTAACCGCCCAACATTCCGTACCATACAATATAGCAGGTCTTATAGCCGTACGGTAGAATTTTCCTTTAACTTTGAGCGGCACTTTTTTATCACAAATGACACTCGAAGCTTTCCTCCATTTCATCCATCCAGTTTGAATCCTGTGGTTTACGTCCTCCTTTACTTCACCGTCATTTTGTATAATGGACCCAAGATATTTAAAACTTGTAACTTGTTTTAATATATAGTCTCCAAGTTTCACGTCGACATTCGTATTTGTTCGTCTCTTACTAAAACTACATTCCATATATTCTGTTTTATTTCTACTTATCCGGAAACCGTGTGTTTCTAAAACTAGTCTCCATGACTCTAACTTCATATTTATTTCCTCTTTCGATTCACCAATTAAGACTATATTATCTGCAAAAATCATGCATTGAGGCCCCAACTCTTGTACATGTTCAGTAACTGCGTCCAAAATCAAGTTAAAAAGATACGGACTCAGAGAAGACCCTTGATGTAGTCCAATAGTTGTGGGAAAATCCCTTGTATCCCCATTTTGTGTTCTCACGCAAGTCGTTATCCCGTCGTACATGTCTTTGATTGCTCGAATGTACGCAATACGTACTCCTTTCTTTTCTAAAGCCTTCCATAGGATCTCTCTTAACACTCTGTCATATGCCTTTTCCAGATCAATAAAAACCATGTGCAAATCTTTCCGTCTGCTTTGATACCTTTCCATCAATCTCCGTAATAAATAAATTGCTTCAATAGTTGACCTTCCTGGCATAAATCCAAACTAGTTCTCTGTAACTTGAGTCTCTTGTCTTAATCTTTGCTCAATGATCTTCTCCCATAACTTCATAGTGTGACTCATGAGTTTAATCCCCCGATAGTTGGAACAATTCTGTATGTCTCCTTTATTTTTATATATAGGAATTAAAGTACTTCTCCTCCATTTATCCGGCATTTTCTTAGATTTCATTATCACATTAAACAACTTAGTGAGCCAACTTATACCCTTCCTTCCTAAACTTTTCCACACCTCAATAGGTATATTATCAGGTCCTACTGCTTTGCCATTTTCCATTCTCTTCAGAGCTTTCTCTACTTCAAACTCTTGGATTCTACGATAAAAAGTATAATTACGGTCTTCTTCTGCAGTATGAAGTCTGTCAGAGTTGTAGGTCAACTCATGCCCTTCGTTAAAAAGTCCTTGAAAGTAACTCCTCCATCGTGCTTGGATATCATGCTCCCTTACCAAAACATTACCCTCTTCATCTTTAATACATTTCACTTGATTTAGGTCCCTTGTCTTTCTTTTCCTACCCTTCGCAAGCTTGTAAATTTTTTTTTCTCCCTCCTTAGTTCCTAAAGATTGATATAATCCCTCAAAAGCTCTAGTTCTTGCTTCACTCACAGCCTTCTTAGCGTCTTTCTTAGCCGCTTTATATTTATCCCAAATTGCCTTATCTTTACATAAGTGCCACTCCTTATAACACTCTCTTTTAAACTTAATCCTATCTTGCACTTCCGCATCCCACCACCAAGATTCTTTACCCTTAGGTCCAACGCCTCTTGATTCTCCAAGTGTCTCTCTTGCTATATTCCTAATCCCTTTGGCCATCTCGTCCCACATATCATTAGCATTTCCTTGGACCTCCCAAAACCTTTCTTCCTCTACTCTTCTTTGAAAATTCCTTTGTTGCTCATTCTTCAAAGACCACCACCTAATTCTAGGAATTGTTTTCTTACTCTTTCTTTCTACTCTTCTCATAACTCGTACGTCCAAAACTAAAACTCTGTGTTGGGTAGCCAAGCTCTCACCGGGTATGACTTTACAATTTGTGCAGAACTTTCTATCTGATTTCTTTACCAAGAAAAAAATCTATTTGAGTACTTGCTCCTCCACTCTTGTATGTGATGAGATGTTCAATCCGCTTTCTAAAGCAAGTATTTGCTATGATAAAATTATAGGCTAAGGAAAAATCCAAGATAGTTTTACCCTCTTCGTTCGCATCTCCTAATCCAAAACCTCCATGTATACCCTCGTATCCTTTCGATTCCCTCCCTACATGACCATTCAAATCCCCTCCTAGGAAAATCTTCTCTCCCAAAGGTATTTCTTGAATCAAACTTTTTAGATCCTCCCAAAAAGTTCTCTTATGATGCTCCTCTAATCCAACTTGGGGTGCATATACACTAAACACATTAAAGTGTCTCGCTCAACCACAATTTTTAAAGCTATAATCCTATCTCCTAATCTTTTCACATCTACGACATTGTTTCTCCACTCCTTATCAACTATTATACCTACACCATTACTAGTTCTCGTCTTGCCGGTGTACCAAAGCTTAAAACCTGAAGAATCTAATTCTTTTGCCTTTTCTCCTACCCATTTAGTTTCTTGCAGACACATGATATTGATCCTTCTCCTAATCATGGTATCAACTATTTCCATTAATTTTCCTGTGAGTGTGCCTACATTCCAAGTTCCAAAACGGATCCTACCCTCATGAACTAACTTCTTTGCCCACACCCGTTCATTAAAGTGTGGGACCCTTGCCTATTTTTCACTGCATCCGGGCGCCGATGCAGCGGCCCTTGCTCTTTTGACACTGCACGCGAGCCATACAGCGCGTTGCTTCCGGGCAACGACCTAGCTTTAACACTATTGCTTCGTTTGTCCATGTTCATACAGTTACGACAAAGTTTTACGTTGGCTGTCGCACGCCTAACACAACTCTCCTCTTTTATCCGGGCTAGGGACCGGCTATACGAATATAGGCAGGGAGAATATAGCTGCTATTACTTTGAAGGGAACTATAAATGAATTGGTGGCCTCCAAACGTGAATAAGTAGCTCATAATATATAGGCACCATGCAAAAGGTGGCTTGTTTGGAGGTGAATCAACAAGCACCCGTGTCTGACTGGCAGTAGCATGTGCCAAACAATAATTTTTCTTTTAAAACAAAGATTGTGTGTGTCTTGTGCATCCACCTTTTTATATCTGCCATGTTTTCCTGCACCTGAAACATATGTTAAGTATCCTTTTTTTTTCTAGTTTCTTTAGCAAATATTTGAGATATAGAACACCCACCAACTTTCTAAAACATAGAATATTTGAGCTATAAAATGTGCACAAAGTTGTTGTTGTTGTTACTTTTTTATTTTTGCTTTTCAGAATACCTTTATGTGCTCCTTTCTCATTTAGTTTTTCTTTATTGGTTATTATTAATTCTTCCCTATATGGTGCCAATCAACTTTTATATCTTACACTCCAAGTCTATCTATTTGTGTGAGAGTGTAGATATTTTATTAAAACTTGTATAGTTTATACTTTATAAGTCTACTCGTATATACTACTCATGATTTTTCCTTGCATAATCATTTCATAACAGGATATGTGTTAATGGATGCATGTTCATGCAGGTTTTATTGTTAATGTCAACAGCATTAAATCTACCAATATCCAAATCACTTCCTCCTAATGAGCTGGGAGTTACTTTGACTGCAGAACTACGATCAAGACAGCAAAGCGTGGCTGGAATAACAGAGATGATCCATGTCAGTGCTTCAAAATTCTTCCCTTATTACGCAAATAATGCTTGCATGGCACTGCTGATAATATCATCTTAAGAAGAATGCACTGCATATAAGATAGTTCTTGGCACTCCTTTAGGTTGTAGCTTCTGTTTGTACTTTGTGATTGATGATATCACAGCAAGTATTTCCATGCTATAAAGTGCTGAGTCAAATGTGTGGAAACTGGAAAGAGATTTGGACAATATTGATCTACAGTTTACTAATTCATGTATTTGCTACCATCTACTGTATCTTTTGTTATATAGATTGCTTTTTCTTATTCTTTTTAGGCTTTGTTTAAAATGACCCATAGAGGTTTCTGTTTTCTTGTTTACCTTTTAATCTGTAGGATATTTCAATTGATTGTATTGTACTGGTTCCTTTCTATCTCTGCCTGCTTGCTTGTACCCATGATCCATCATTATTCAACCTCAGACTTGCTTGGCACTCAATTTATTAATCTCTGACCTTGAGGCTCGAGTCTTAATTGCATAATGAACTTCCTTGGGAATACTGAAATTGAAACTTACTGAGTTAATTAACTATTGATTAGAGTCTGAAGAAATCATTTGTACTTGTTGTGACTTTCTCAAAATCTCTGGTTAAATTTCAGTTTTGAAAGATGATTTAAAGAAGCAAGCTTGAGTTGCCTGACTGATTAATGAGATAGAACATACTAAAGCAGAGACTGATCTATAGACATTTTATTACCCCAGGTTGATGATGTTATTAGCTTCCAAATTAGATTAATTGGCTTAATTCTGTCATTGATCCTTGTAGAGAAAGTTATTCGTGATTTGGTTTGGTATGTGAGAAAAATTATTGAAAAGTAACTGTGATAGCAGGTGATTGCGTATGAGAAAACAATTCATGAATGAAACTGTGAACATTATATGCTTGAGATAGTTTCAATTTTGAAGTTCCTTATCTAGTTGTGCATTTTTCTTAGGGAGAAGTTCAATTTAAGATGTCTTGGCAGAAATATTTTAGGAACAATTAACTAAAGAAGTGTTAACTAAGTTAGTATATGGATACTTCATTAATAAACACTCATTGTTAACCAACTGTCTGGTAAATTGTTCCTGAATTGGGAATATTTTGTCGAGAATTCTAGATTTGTAATTTTCTCTTTATCTTATCCTTGAAAAATTCTGTAAAGGTACCATCAAGTGGATGTTGAAATTTTGTGCTTGATATGAATAGCTGCCTTGTGCCCCTAATGGTAACAAGCAGAAGTTCAAATTTCATGCGTTTGAACTTGGCAACAATACAACTATGAAACAGCTTTTCCTTAAATTGTTTTAGGAGAGTCACTGGAGATATGTTCATTGCTTTTCCTATATTCCCTTTGGACTTCAGAAACTTGGCATTCAGGTAGTATGGGCTTTGTATGACCCATTCATATTAGTTGACCATCTCCTTTCTTATCTTTTATTTTTTTGTTTTAGATGTTGTACATGCATTGCTAATTTTATACTCTTCTTCAGCTAAATAACTTAACAAGATATCAAAAATTATCATTTTATAGGCTTTTGTTGGTATTAGAATAGCTGCCTGTCCCTCTCCTCCAAAAGAATTGCTGGTTGTTTAAGTCAATGCCTGATAGGAAAGCCCCCATGGCACTACCCCCTTTTTTCTGTGTTGTGCATGCATTCATCTTTTCATTTTGATGATTGGCCCCCTCCCAAGAAAAAAGAAACTCCATCATTACTATTACAAACTAATGTCCTAATTTTGTCACAGGTAGCTAGCCTTCTTCATGACGATGTTTTGGATGATGCAGATACAAGACGTGGTATTGGTTCATTAAATTTAGTAATGGGCAATAAGGTATATTTATGTGTGTACTTTTGCCTGCATATCATTTGCTTTGTTCATAAGTGGTCCTTGATATTTTCTACATGTAACTTGTTATGAGGCAGTTGTTTGTCTATGTTCCTGGTTACTTTTGATGCAGTTGGCAGTGCTAGCTGGAGATTTTTTGCTTTCTCGGGCATGTGTTGCTTTGGCTTCTTTGAGAAACACAGAGGTAGTCAAGTATTTTATGTATGTAAAGATGTATCCCATTCACGCTGGACATGCTAGCATCAAGAAAGCATAAGCTTAAAGATAAAATCATCTCGATATTTTGGTCTAGTTTTGATTTTGGGGCCACTTGTATTATTCCATAACCTTACTTGATCATAATTACTTAGGGTTATTGGCTATAGTAAATTGTTAGTTTATTTCAATGTAATATTTTCAGTCCTAGGGGTGCTTAGGTAATTTTTGCAGTGATATAGTTTACTTTTAGGAAGACCAGGCATTGGATTGTAAGGATTTGGGTTTATGTTATTTAGGTGCTTTAGAACCTTACTTTGGTGTTTAGGATTTAGGTGTTTCCTATCAAGTTTTGAAGGTCTATTAAACACTTGTAATATTTTCTTTTGATAGAATGATGAGATTTATTAAGGCAGCAAATTGCTCTCTTCTTGGTTGTGTGATGCAAGAAAACCCTAGGTGTAATTACTAGGTTTCTTTTCTTCTTCTCATCTTCTAACATATTTCTTTAATTATACCCAGATCATATTTCTTAGGCAGACATCATTAAAAGTTCATCCCCATCAAAACCCTAGTTGATTCTGCCTTCAATTTGCCCGTGAAAGTTGAAATCATCAAACCAAAAATCCTAATTTTGTGGTTACTGGTCGTGGCACTCAAACAGCCACCGCTTTGAACCTTCAAACCCATCCCATGGCTTCAAAATCACCCTTACCTCCTGGCACCCAGTGAACCTTCAATCCACCTATTTTCTACACTTGATTCTCCCTAGAAACCCCAATTTTTAGTCCAAGAACCCTAACCCCCTTGCTGTCCTGCATCACCTAGTTTCATTGATGATGCACATAATTATGTAACTATCTGCTTAAAATTTTTGATCTGCCCAAGGCCTGTGTACCTGTAGGTTGTATCTTTAATGGCAACGGCTGTAGAGCATCTTGTAACAGGGGAGACCATGCAAATGACTACTTCATCTGATCAACGGTGTAGGTATGCTTCTATATCCCATTTCTGTCACATGCATCTACCTTTTCTGTGGATAGTTCTATATACTAAAGAAGTTAACCTTAATTTTGCATGATTTGTATCAATTCTTATGATTTATTTATATAATTTCCAGTTGATTCCGTCAATATATAATTATTAAGTTAATGTTCTAATGGATTTTGAAAGTTTAGGGTATCTTTGCGCAAACACAGAAGTATAGATCCATCTTAAGAATACAATGAACCTGTAGAGAAATAGAGGGCACATTATTATTGTTTCCCCTTTAACAGTTTTTTATATTTACAGCATGGAATATTACATGCAAAAGACATACTACAAGACTGCATCATTAATTTCAAATAGTTGCAAGGCAATTGCTCTGCTTGCAGGGCAAACAGCAGAGGTTGCAATGTTGGCTTTTGAGTATGGGAAAAATCTGGTTTGTATATTCTTAGTTCTGCACTGTAATAATGATCTTACCTTTTTATTGTAAAAAGTAACTGGGAGATTTTTCGCTGAGAGAACAAATGAAACTAAGTGTGTAAGATATGTCCTCCATTGTATCTGGCAGGATTTTAATTTTGAATTCTGTCTATCTCTGACAGTGTGATACATTATGTCTATATGTTCTAGATGATGTAAACGCTGTCCTCTATTTTGCAGGGATTGGCATATCAATTGATAGATGATGTGCTTGATTTCACAGGCACATCAGCTTCTCTTGGAAAGGGCTCTTTATCAGACATTCGCCATGTAATTTCATAAATTTGTTCTGATTCAAAATTTCATTTGGTCCTGATTTTGACATTTTAATTATAATTTAAAATAGTTTGACGGAAACCTATTAATCCTTGTAGTCAGCCTGGTCAGATATGATATTCCTCTGTTGAAAAAATTATGATTCTTCCTTTGTTAAGTTGTGCTGCATGAATGTGATGCTTGCCCATGTTGGTATGTTGCATATGTTCTTTTTGATGAAAACAATCTATAATCGGGTGTGAATGAAATAACAATATTTACTTTACCATTAGACGTTGCTGAAAGACTTCCAAATTGCATTTACTTATGGTTGTGAAAATACTTTGTAGGAGTTTCTTTGAAATTACTCGCTTGGATCAAACGTTATCGTTCTCTAAGAACATCAGTTTTGGAGTGATCTGCTCTCCTGATTTCCTACTCTAAACTTACATCGGAATTGCTAATTTGAAAAGGCAGATGATTGAGGATTATATGAACAGTAGAGGGAAGGGAGCATATATTTTGGGGTAGAGGAAAAGGAGGAAAATTTAAGAGAGGGAGAACAGAACAACTCAAAGTTCTAATTGAAAACAAAGGCTGAGGACTCAAAATATATCCTTTTTGTGGTCAAAGTCAATTAAGAAAATTTACTTTGGTTTTCATATACATTTTTCTTTGCTTTTATTTTTATTTAAAGATCAGACTTTAAGCAATTTTACTGCTTAGTTTTGTTCTCTGCCTTACTTTTAACTTGTGATTGGTGGTTTTTTGTTGTCTCATACTTTCATCTTCTAACAGCTCACTGTGTTTTTGGTTACATCTAAGTTGTCTAGCTTCTGTAATGTAATTTCTGCCTTTCATGACTGTGTTTATTGGAGGCTTTGTGTTGTTATGTTTTTTTATATGTGACGTTATGAATTTTGTTTATAGACATTCACCTTCCTGTCGATTTCACTGTTGGCCCCAAAAATTATTGCAGGGAATTGTAACAGCTCCAATATTCTTTGCGATGGAGGAGTTCCCTCAGTTGCGGGCAGTTGTTGACAAGGGCTTTGACAAGCCTGCAAATGTTGATCTTGTGAGTTTGTGACATGCTTGCATTCTATGTATTTAGTTTAAATCCCATTAAACAAAAGTAGACAATTTGGGATCTTAGGCTTTGGTGAATCTGTCTGGTAAGGGTGGCAATTAGTTTTGGTTATTCATCCATCTTTTTCCTCTTACCCAACCTACTAACTTCAAGATTTTTTGTTTAGTAGATCACTGATATGGTATTAGGGCCTCTTATAAAGTGGTTCAGAACATTCTTCCTGTTTTTCCATTTATTACTAAATTCTTGGCACAAGATAGTAGCGCAGCTGCTGGTATCCTTGCTTTAGGTCCAGCATGCTTACATGAGATTGCACTTTGTCAGATATAATACAGGGTATCTTTGGTCCTTAACTAATAGTTTAGCCTTTTTAGTGTGGTAGATCTTTCACATGGCTGATATTGGATTTTAAGCTTTTCCAAATTGTTAAATAATCATCGTGAATACTGCACTTTCATGTTTTAAAAGGGCAGGATAGCAAGCTGCAACAGATAATTTAGATCTTCTAGTGTTTCTTGTATTGAGCACATTGTTTATTTGCTTGGCTGCTTGAAGAAAACTTCCAAGTTTCACCAACCAAATCAAATCATAATGAATTTGGACGTGTTGCTTGAACTACCCAACTTTGTGGTGGGACAATCAAATTGGTGTAACATAATCTTGTTGCAGTTGAGTTGATACTCGGTTTTATGCTTATTTCATTCATTTGTTGAATTTATTATATTGAATTTTAATTTGTACTATAGACCTTTCTAAGTTGAGGAATGCGAATATTAGGACCTTTATTCTTTGGCATGACATGATTATGGGTGGTATTTTGCCTTAAGATCAGTTCCCATGATTAAACATACACTTACACAACACGCACATATACAAGCTTCTTAGACTGGTTTATTAATGTATGTATCTGTATACTTGGAACTGTAGGCTCTGGAGTATCTTGGAAAGAGCCGAGGTATACAGAGGACTAGGGAGCTAGCCCTGAAACATGCTAACCTTGCAGCAGCAGCAATTGATTCTCTGCCTGATAGTGATGACGAGGAAGTAAGAAAATCAAGGAGAGCATTGATAGATCTAACTCACAGAGTCATTACAAGAACCAAATGAGCAGGAAGGCTATCATAGTTAAATGAACGAATAATAATCGTTCCGCTGACATTCTTCAATTTTTCTGTCATTGTTGCTCCAAGGTGAGGGGGAATCCGCTGTTTATAGGATTAATTTCCCTATCCATTTTCCTCAATTATTTTGGATTAATTCTTTCTCCTTTCCCCATTGTCTTTCCCTCTATCTCTGGCTCTGTTCATTTGATACTCTCGGTAAGAACTTCTGGTGCCTCGTTATTTTTTTCTTTCTCATCATTACCCGCACGCAAGAAAAGGAACAACGAAACTATTCTACTGCCATTCATCCAATTTTCTATATTTCTTTCCTACAAGGCGAGGGCAAATCCCCTGTTTCTAAGATGAATTTGCTTGTTCCTTTTCGTTCCCTTGAGTATTTCAGATTAATTCCTTCTCCTTCCCACTTTTGTCTCTTCATCAAACTCTATCGGCGTATGTAAATTAAACAAACTTCATAGAAATGTTGTCATGGAAAATAATTCAGCATGAAGGTGTAGCTTGAGTTTTGTAGTTTTTTTTTTTTTTTTTAATCGTGTATCTTCATGCTTCCTTAAGGCTGCAAACTGCAAGGCATTGGATGAGATGTTCCTTTCGTTGAAACGTGGATGGATCCGTAAAGTAAATAAGATGGAAACCAATGTTGAGCAGAATTATCCGTTTAGAACTTCACAAAGGCAATAGAAAAGTAACACACAAACATCTCATCAATAAATTGAATTATTGAAGTCAATTTTTTTTCATCCATGTATTTGTAATTCCCGAATATTTCGTGCTTGAGTCAGAAGTTTATCATTATCTTAAATCATTTTTTCTTATAAGAGTTGTTAGCATTTTATTTTTTCAAATATTATTATCAGCTGCTTGTTAATTGAATGTTACCGCCTACGTAATTTCTGTAAACAAGATTCTCAATAATTTTTTTAATTAAAAAGTAAAGTATGAAAATCGATTCAGTAGTATTCAATTCTCTGGTTTATCAAATGATCTTTGAATTCTACAAAAATATAGCCATCTTATAATAAAAATAGTAAATGTTACTTTATGTAAATTTATGAAATTATTCCATAACGTATACAATCATAGAAAATAACAACTTTCATTAATTTAGTTCTATATTTTCCATTTTATAATACTATTTTTAGTTTCTGATTGGATTTAAGATGAGCCGTTTTGAGATAGACTTTAATCTAAGATGTTGATCTTTCAGAATTTAAGTAAATTTTTCTGTACTTAAAGAAATACCAGAAACGTAATTTTAAAATAAAAGAATTCAATTAGTTAATTAGATTTATCATTTATCTCAAACAAATATTTACTTATTTTAGAAGGAACAATGGTTATCGTAATCGTTAGAGTCAGGGCCGTCTCTTAAAACAAATCCCCGCAGAAACGGAAACCTCAAAACGGGAAGGTAGTAAGTGGTGATAAAGGGGGAACGGAACCCAACCTGCCCCCGTGACAGGTGCTCTGACCCAAAGTAGCTCTGGCAGTTTCTAAAATCCCTGTTTTGGCTAACCAGTAACGACGGTTCGCACGGCTCCGCTTCCTCCTCCGCAAATCAAAAGCTGCCCCTGCCTGTTGCCTCTTGCTCTCCCACTTGAGCAGCTGAGACGCATGGTTGCTTAAACCTCCATTAAAGCCGCTTGCTCGGAGAATATGGCCTCCATCACCTCCGTCGAGCTCAATTACCTGGTCTTTCGGTACCTTCATGAATCAGGTTTTTAAAATCTTCTGTCCTCTCTTTTTTCTTTGTTCTTTCTTTAGAATTCTTTTATATACTTGTCTTTTTTGCTAGTTCTTTTCTTTCTTTTGCGGTCCATAAGATGTTAGGGGTCTAGGGTTTGGACGCATTAAGTTTTGGATTGTCGAGGCTTTCAAGCTGGTTTGAGCGTTTAAGTTTTATTACAACCAGATTCGGGTTAGTCTCGTTCTGGGAAACTATACATTTTGGAACTTAATGTGTATTGAGTTCTCATGTGTTGAGATTCTGTTTATGAATTTGTGCTTCAAAGAAAGGGACATAAGAGGAAGAGAAGAAATTCTGGGATATTGCTGTTTTTATCTAGTAAGCCACCTAATCACCATAATAAACCGAGATGTCTGCTGAATATGTATCTAAGTGTCCAAACCAGTAGAGAAATTAGCATGCATCATTTCTCAACCTTCTCATCGTCCATGTATTCTATTACTTACATCATTGATATTTTTTTTCGAAAAGTGGTTGCATATTTCGAGATATGTTGTGTGTTAGCATTGTTGTAGTTAATGTTACCGATTGAGATGATGAGGGTTATTATTATTTTACGTACTTTGGAGATGTTTATGATAGATCAAAATTATGCATATGAAGAGCTTACTAGTTCCTATTCCCTTTGAGGAGGTCACTTATTAAATGATAAAGATATATGCAAAAGGCTGGTAGAGATATTAACTGAAGGCTACTAGACAAAGCTTTGGCCCTTGGAATTGCCATGGTAGGCTGAATTGAATCACCGAGGCAATTCAAGAATTGAATATCAGTTAGTTTCAAGAATAAAAATATTTTGAACCTATAATATCTTTACTTAAAACCATATAATATGTTATGTAAAATTTATTAGAAGAATTTTCTCTTTGCCATGATTGCTTATAATTTATACATTCTTATATACATAAGATATGAATGCTAACACCAATTTAACATTTAAAAAATTGGATACATGGAATGATTTTGTAAAGATAACTATAAAGAACAATCCATTGGTGTAATAGTCTTAGAGTACTGATATTGACTAAGGCATCCGTTCAAGTGAGAACAGTTTCTTGAATTTTTTTAGAACATCCGTATTTTCTACAATTAGCCAAAAAAGGTGTTTCTTTTTATATTTATGAAATGACCATTTACCATGTATCTAAATTGGTTTACTGGCTACTTATTTTGCATTGCAATTGCAGGTTTCACACATTCTGCTTTTGCTTTTGGATATGAGGCTGGTATAAACAAATGCCCCATAGATGGAAATTTGGTGCCGCCAGGTGCTCTTATTACATTTGTTCAGAAGGGACTACAATACTTGGAAATGGAAGCAAACTTGAGTAATGTTAGCATTCTTCATTTATTCATTTTTAATAAAAGGGAGATGCATTCTTTAGTTTTTTGCTTTCTAGTTTTGACTTTTCACTATCAGTATAAGGTTAATCTATTTGATTAGACATTTTTTAAGTTTTCATACCCTAGGTTTCATGTTGATCAGTGTTTGTTTTAAGCCTGCCAGTGTGACGCAGACCTTGATGAAGATTTCTCGTTCTTACAACCTTTGGATCTTATCACAAAAGATGTTCATGAACTTAGGCAAATGATAAATGAAAGAAGGAAAAAATTGCAGAAGGATAGAAATAAGGACTCTGAGAAGGAAAATGAAGGTGAACATGGGCGAGTGAGAGAAAAGGAAAGACATGAAAGGGAGAAAGTATGTGAAAAGGATAGAGAGAAGGTAGAAAATGACAAAGAACGAGAACAGCAGCATGAAAATCAGTCTGACAGAGAAATGGTTACAGATCAAGAAGATAAGGTTACTGTCAAGCATGAAGAGAATGGAGCTTTTGGAGGTAATCAGCTGTTTGATGGAATTAATTTTCAATGTCGTAGATCAAATGTGTTTTATGTTGCATGTTTAGCATTTTGCATGAAATTGCTGCAATCACTAATTGCAGTTGCAAGTGCTTACACCCTGAGATGCCCTCCCCCACCTCCTCTGTGTTTGTGAGAGAATATGTGTGTGTGCAAACATATGGGATTATATTTCAATTGATTTCCATCCTTCAAAGATGGGTGAAAAAAAGTTCATTTGTTTAAACAGGACCAGAACCAATGGACATCTCTACAACATCAACATCTCAGCCATGTGAAATCCCAGGTTCAGATGTGATTATTTTGGAGGGGCATACTTCAGAGGTTAAGTATATCTTCAATGCTTCTTTTCTTTGTAAACTTTTAGGATTTGCTTCTATCCGTTGTTTCTCCTGTGAAATTCTATTAATAGTCCGTTTACCATCCATTTAGGTTTGTGCTTGTGCTTGGAGTCCTACAGGGTCTCTTCTTGCATCAGGGTAGGTACCTCCATCATGAATAATATATTTTTGCATACAGTGTGCAAGGGATCTCTCTCCTTCTAGTCTCTTTCTGATCATTCGACCCCATCTGAAAACACCCGTAGATACCAACACAGGCTTGAACTTTCTGTTCCTCTCTCTCCTACTCACCATTATTGGTTGGATGGGTTATATATAGTCTGTAATAGATATGATCAAGGAACTGATTAACCTGTAACTCGTATTTGAGTATCTCTGTAATATAGATGATGTGAATTATTCTGGCTCATTAAAGTTACAGAAATTTTGAATAGATGGAGGAACATGGGGTGTTTGTTTATATGTGTTTGAATGGTTTGCTTTACTGAATTTCTATTTTCTATTGATGTTCTTTTCTATTTGCAAACAAGTTTTTTTTTTGTTTCTTAAAACTATTCTGAATTTTTTTTCTCCTAACCTTTTTTTTTCTTTCCCCTTGTACTTAAAAACAGTTTTATAGAACAAAAATCTAGAATAGAATCAAACAGGCCTTGTATTTGTAAGTAATAAAGTTCAGGAGAGGCATGTGAAGGTTAGGTGGACATGATAATTATCTTTATGATGATCAAGTCTGATTCTGCATCTCGTAGCTATCTATTTTTAAATTTATGTGGAGGCTTTGTTTTATTCCATGCTAAGCTTTTTCTTTTATCTTTTTCCTATTTTTTTTCTGTGCTCATACCTGTGATTTTGAAATGCTTTTCTAAAGAACATACTGGAAGCACAGCAGTAAATCATGGGAAAGTAATTTGGCATGACAAACTTTCTTCTCCATAAACTGACTAATCTCCTTTGACTCTGAAATCAGTTTTCAAAGAATACTTTTAGTATATTCTTTAACAGTTTTGTAAATTTGAAAACAGAATTTAGATGACAAAGTTGGAAACAGAAACCAGATAAACAGCTGTTCATAATATTCTTGCACTTTACTATCATCATTTCAACTTTTAGGTCTGGGGATTCAACAGCTCGCATTTGGACAATAGCAGAAGGCAGAAGTAAATCTGATTTGCAGAATGGCCCTTTGAATGTATTGGTGTTGAAGCATGTTAGAGGTAGAACAAATGAAAAGAGTAAAGATGTTACTACACTCGATTGGAATGTGAGTTTTATTATTGCATTTTATGATTTAAATCCAAGATAACTACTACTGTTTGCATGTTTGAATCAAGAGCTGTTATTTGATTCACCATTATAAATTTTGTGATGTTCCTTCTTTCCTGCTCCATTAAGTTTTCTGTAGTGGCTAAAGGGATTTTTTAAAAACTTATTTCCTAATCTTCTTCCTTTCCAGCTTTTTCTTGAAACAATTAATTATCTTGTTCTGTCAGATGCTAGTTGTATGCTTGTACTTGAAACTAGTTATGTGTTACTGTATGGGTGCCTATTCTATCTGAAAGATCTTTATAAACCTATATTGTCACCTTTGCATTTTATCATTGGACCATATATTTTTTCTTCTCGTGTGAACTTTCTTACTTAATTTTCTGTACCTTTTTTTTTAAATATGTTCATTTTAGGCATTATTTTGTGGAAGTAGGATATTTAATTTCAAGATTATTGCTTGTAATTCCTTATACCTTATGGAGAGCTTGACTCTTGCTGGCTGAGGTGCAGGGGGAGGGGACACTACTTGCAACTGGTTCATATGATGGGCAAGCAAGAATTTGGGCCACGAATGGTAAGGCATCTGTAGTTGTCTCCTGCAATCATATCTCTGAGAATTTATAGCGATGAGATGGAAAGAGGTCAAACTCAAATTGCCATGTTTTTACTTTTTGTTGTGCATATTTTTGTTTGCAATTATCTTATTTGAGTGGAAGAGAAATTTTTTGGCCATCCGGAAGTCCAGGGCAGTTTGCAATACCCAAGGAGGTGAACATTTTCTTTGACTTCTCCAAAAGTGTCTCTACTCCTTCAACCTTGATATGAAAGGAAGAATTAATTATTATCTTTGTGACCAGAGCTACTTAATTTTCTATCTTGTCTTTTTTCACTCTGCTAGCGCTGTTTTGCTCTGTATGTTGCTAAATGTGTTACTGAAAGTCACAGCTGGTGCTTGAGAGATTGCTGTTACTACAAGTTTAGGTTACGGTCTCCTAGATTCAACCCAACTCCAACCTATTTACTACTGCCATCCCCCACCCCCTCCTTTAGTCATTTGCATTCAAATGTATCTTCTTTTAATATATATTATTGGAAGAATGGGGATAACAATTTTCCTAATTTCAATTTCAGTGACTCTGAAGTCATGATTAAATAGGCCTTTTAGTAACCTATTTCTTGTATTTTCTTTTATTATTTTGGAATTGCTATTTATAGTATCAGTATGGGTATTTAGGTTTCACAGAAAATGACAATGAGAAATCCTGCCTCTAAAGGCCAGAAGGTCAGGATGATATAGTATATTAACTGTTAAACAATAGGTGGAATACAATGAAATGGGATTAAATCAGCATAGCAATGACAATCCCATTATGCAGAAATAACGGAAAAGAAAATGGCCTAAAATAGCAGAAACTTTAGTTCAGCATCACGAAACCTCCAATATTCTTCCTGCCTTCCCCCCTCCTCCAGCTGATACTAATACCCGTCTACTAACTGAATCCCCACTTTAGCCTCCATACGTCACACCTTTTTCATGTTGTAACTAACTCTATTTTCTCATGTGCTTTCTTTCTCTCATACAACCGTAGAGGTTTGCCATCATTCTGTGTGTTCCCATGTGCTGTCACACTCGGGCAGATATTGCCATTTTACCAGCAGATCTATTTTGCCGTTAGGGTGAGTTCTGATTTGTTTGATGGCCTTGGGTTGGACCAGTAGTTCCATTTCATCATATAATAGTGCAGGTAAGGGTTGGACTGCTGTAGCTGGGTGAAGAGCTCTCTTTAGCTGGGATGCATAAAATATCGGATGGATTTTTATTGTCTCAGGGAGCTCCAATTTATAGGCTACAGGCCTTACTTTTGCCAATACTTGATAAGGTCCATAGAATTGAGGTGCTAATTTTTCATTCACTGTCTTTGCTAAGGATCTCATCCTATATGTTTGGAGTTAAAGATATGCCCACTTCCCTATCTCAAAAGAATGATTACATATCTTTTTATTTGCAGCAGTCTTCATCACATTATGTGTTTTCACTAAATGGCCCTTAAGTTCCTCCAAAATGAGGTTCCTTACCCTTAGTTGGTCATTTACTTCTACTACCACATAACTCTCATCAGTAAACCATAATATAGTGGGAGAGTCCCTGCCATAGAGTGCTTTGAAATGAGCCATTCCAATGGACCGATTGAACAAGGAATTGAACCAAAATTCTGCCCATGCAACCCATTTGGTCCATTGCTTTGGTTTATCTCCAGCAAAGCATTGAAGGTCTGTTTCCAAAGTTCGGTTGACCTCTTCAGTTTGCCTTATCCATTTGAGGGTGATAACCCAAGCTCAATAAAATTTTTGTACCTGCCATTCTGAATAATTCTCTCCAGAACTGACTAATGAATATGCGGTCCCTATCTAATACAATAGATTTAGGAACCCCATGTAATTGGATAACTTCCCTGGTGAATAATTCAGCTACCTCTTTGGCAGTGTAGGGGTGTGACAGCTATAAGAAATGAGCATATTTTGTCAACCTATCAACATCCACCATTATAGTATCATGCCCGTGGGATTTAGGTAAGCCAATGGTAAAATCCATGCTAGTATCTTCTCATAGTTGTTGAGGGATGGGCAAGGGCTGCAGTAAGCCCGCTGGGCTGTTGGCCAAGTACTTTGTTTCTGTTGCAAATATTTCACGCAGCCACAAACTTCTGTATTTCTCCATTCACGCCCTCCCAAAAGTACACAACTGCTAGCCTTTTATACATTCTGAAGTTTTCTGAGTGTCCCCCCTTGGGTGTGGCGTGGAATTCTTGTAATAATAATGGAATGTGGACTGGATCTCTAGGAATCACCAACCTGCCTTTGAAGAACAATTGCCCAGTCTGTAAACTGTAGCCAGTAGGTGGTTTCTGCCCAGAAACAATTTGCTATATAATTTTGGTAATGTGGTCATCTTGCTGCACCTTTTGGATCCATTTGTCATATTCTTTTGTTTGCCATACCGAAAGGGCACAAAAAGACACTTACATTCCACTATGAGAAAAGGCATCTGCTGCCCTATTTTCCCTTCTGGGTTTATAGTGGATCTCAAAGTCAAATCCTATCAACTTAGCCACCCGTTTCTGCTGGTCTATTCCCATTTCTGTACGTTTTCTTTTAAAATAATGTGGCCAAAATACTCAAGCAACAAGCATTTTTTTTAGTTGTTTACTAAGCCCTGCTACTGTAAGATTTCCAGTGTACTTGTTAAATGAGACAAATGTGTGGGGAAATTTGAACTATACACTAGTGTATCATCAAAGGATACTAATATAAACTTTTGTAAATGCTCCCTAAGATCTCATTCATGAAGGATTGAAACATTATGGGGCATTTGTAAGTCGAAGTGGCATGACCAGAAATTCATAATGGCCCTTGTGAGTTCTGAAGTCTATTTTGTATTCATCCCCCAATTTCATACGAATTTTATGATATCCAGATTTCAAGTTCAGCTTAGAGAATATTGTAAATCCCCCTAATTCATCCAGTAACTCATCTAGAGCAAGGATTGGGAATTTGTTCTGGACAGTGGCTTTGTTGAGAGCCCAATAGTCGACATAAAACCGCCAACTCCCATCCTTCTTCTTTACCAACAATACCAGGCTGGAAAAGGAATTGCTACTGGGTTTAATAATCCTTGCTATTAGCATTTTGTGCACCAATTGTTCAATATCATTCTCTTGGGAGTGGGGGTATCTATATGATATGATATTAGGTGAGCACCCCTCTTTAAGTATAATGGCATGATCATGGACCTGAAACAGAGGCAGTCTTGAAGGTTGTACAATTAATGTTTCAAATTCATGGAGTAAATCTTCAATTTCGGCATATTGTCCCTATTCTTCTTGTGCAGACAATTGCCTAAATTCCACTATGTAGCTTTCTTGAGTCCCCGGGAGTGATTTTATCATTGTTTTTAAGGATACCAGTGTCTTAGAGAGTGTGGGATCCCCTTTCATACAGACCTGATTTTGACCATTTATGAACTTTATGGTCAATTCGCTCCAACGAGCACAAACTTCCCCAAAAGATTCTAACCAGGTAACAGCTATGACCACGTCTGCACTCCCTAGCTTGAAAGGGAAGAAAGACTGGGCTACTTGAACTCCCTATAAATCCAAAATTACTCCGAAATAAATTTCTCGCTCAAGAACCTTGTAACCATTGCCCACTGTTGACCCCATAAGCATTGTATCGTTGGCGTCTTTCAGAGGAGCATATAGTAGTTCAAACTGCTCCCGGTACTTTGTGATTGGCGCCTCATGCGAGTGAGCCATCAACATTTTATGCGCATCTCCGTTTTGCGAAGGTTGGAACCTCTTGAGTAGCTCGTGCTTGAATTCCACCCAACTCCTCATCGGAGCGATGGTCTCTAGCCATTGCTATGGCTTTCATCTTCTCATTCTCCATAACTCCATTCAATGCGAATTAAAGATCCTCCCCGCCAATAGGATCTTCCTCGATAAATATTGGTAGCTCTAAACTTCAAAAACATGTTACTTCTTTCCCTTGGGCACCCCCACTTCCTCCTACTTCCAACAAACCACAAGAGTCATTTGGCCCTTCTTTTGATTTCCCTCTTGAGTTTCTCTCATGCACTTTAGTTGTTTGGTTTTGCAACACAACTAGTGAATCTCTTCTTTCATGAATTCCCTTATGCCTCCCATCTCCCTCTCCAAGGTGTAAATTCGACCCTCTATCCAGGTGTTAACCATTACTGAGTACCTAACCTGATACTAGAAATGATGGGAATTCTGGTATTTAGGTTTCACAAAAAATGACAATGAGAAATCCTGCCTCTAAAGCCAAAAGATCGGGATGATATAGTACTATTAACTGGTAAATACTAGGTGGAATACAATGAAATGGGGTTAAATCAGCATAGCAATGACAATCCCATTATGCATAAATAACAGAAAAGAAAATGGCCTAAAACAGCAGAACCTTTAGTGACCCAAGTCTGGCATTCAGCAGCTAGCAACTCCTCACCAAACCTCCAGTATTCTTCCTGCTCTACCCCTCTACTAATTGAATCCTCGCTCTAGCCTCCATACGTCACCCCTTTTTCATGACGTAACTAACTATTTTTTCTAGCGCTTTCTTCCTCTCATACACCCTTGATGTTTGGTTTCTGTTAACTTGGGCTCCTCTCCCTTATCCCTCGTTGAATAGTATTTGATAACTGGGGCCTATATCCATCACATTATCACCCTCTAGTCTAGGTAGACATGGTGTTGTTCAGCATTTATGGCAAGCAAGCCTATCAAGGGAAAGTAAGGGAACCGGAAAGGATAGTTGCATGTAAGCTGGACATGTGTGTGTGTGTGTGTGTGTGTGCTGTTATCCCATATAGTCCAGGTGTTGATTATTGTCTAGTGGCTATGAGGGTGAATCCAGGGAAAGTAAGGGGACAGGAAGGGATTCTCAAGTGTATTTTAATTTGAGAAGAGGAAGGGAGATGGAGAAATCTTTCTCCCCTCCATTCATCCCTAAAGAGTAAAATTTGTTTTTCTCCAAATTATAAGGGAAGCAAAGGAAAATTTAAAAATAATCAATTGGAGATATCACTTAGCAATAGTTTTCAGCTGGTTGATAATATAATGATTTCCAAACTAATCGGTTTTGGTGATAAAGAATATTATACTTCTGTTAAGTAGGAAATTTTTGCCTGCATATGCACCTTTTCTGTGTGTTAAGAGTAGCCTCAATGGTGATATTTAGTGTCTGATGTCTGTCAAAATCTGTTTTGATGGTATGATGATGTCTTGGACCAGGTGAACTGAGGAGTACATTAAGCAAACATAAGGGACCCATATTTTCTCTTAAGTGGAACAAGAAAGGCGATTATCTTCTTACTGGAAGCTGTGATAAAACTGCAATTGTATGGGATGTGAAGGCTGAGGAATGGAAACAACAGTTTGAATTTCATTCAGGTGCAAATTTAAAACATGTTAAATCAACCATGTTTATGAATGATTGTTTATTTTGTGCTTGATATGTTGTGTAGGTCCAACACTTGATGTTGACTGGCGCAACAATGTGTCATTTGCAACAAGCTCCACTGACAACATGATATATGTTTGCAAGATTGGTGAAAACCGTCCTATAAAAACTTTTGCTGGGCACCAGGTTTGTGTAACTGACCTCATCTATGGTATTACACCAAACTGTTAAATTATACCTTCTTGGGAAGGAGAAGGGTTCATCTCCTACTTGAACCTGTTCTTGATAAAATGTTAAAATGGCTGGCAAGGTTAACTAGATGGGTTGGTGAGCTGCTGCTTTCAAGATGGGTCCTGGCTTCCTGTAGTGTCCCTACTATTTTAGGAGTATTTTTATGGAAATGACCCCCACTATTGGAATTACTTGGGTAGCAAAGTCAGTTAGTAACTTGGGTTTATTGATTACAATCCCTTTTAACTAGTGGATAGGCCTTGCATTTTTTCTATTTGTTGCCCTAGTTGGCTGAGGTTGAAAAATCTGAAATCTGAAATGTTTGACTGCTGAGTCTGCAGAAAGCAATATGTTGAGCTATTTCATTGAGGTACAATATAGTGTTTGTATAAGATTTTCCTGTCTGATAATGACGTTTCTGCAACTTCAGGGTGAAGTTAATTGTGTCAAATGGGATCCAACAGGTACATTGCTGGCCTCCTGTTCTGACGATATTACTGCAAAGGTAATTTTTAGCCCCTTTATCATTTTATTAACTGATCTAATCTACCATTTCATGAGTCTGCTTTTAGCTTCCACTGGCTTTTACAATCAAAATTTTCATTTAAATATTTATTTTTTAGAAGAGAAATATGTCATTTTGCAGTAGTATCTGTTAAATTTACTCTATGTAAGTTTTCTATTCATCTTGTTGAATCCAATCCATGATCATTATGTAGATATGGAGTATGAGGCAGGACAAGTATCTTTATGATTTAAGGGAGCATTCCAAGGTACCCTGACCTTCTTTTTTGTTACCATTGAAGATCTTGCACTTTTGTGTGTTGTTTAATAAATTAAATAATTGTTTTATAGGAGATATATACAATCAGATGGAGCCCCACTGGTCCTGGTACAAATAACCCTAACCAAAAATTGGTGTTGGCTAGGTAAGTTTGTTGCTCGGTGAGGTTAGGTGTCATTGGTCTTAGTTTACTTAGATGTTTTTATTGCCTGCAATTTAGAATTTCTTTGTAGTTGATAAGTGACCACTGCATTTCTAAGTGAGCACAGTGCTATAGAATGATGTACTGCCTGTGGCATGTTAATGATTCTAATTAATTATAATTGCATGCACAGCAGTTCTTATGTTGTTGAACACTTGAACTTCTTAATTGGCTGCTTACAGCATGTTAATCTTTTAAAATTAAAAGCCATCACTGTATATTTTAGTGCAGTGGAGTTTCAATAAAATTGCTGCTGTTTAGTTATTCTTTTAATAAAAATATTGTCATCTTCCAGTTTAATTATGCTTAACAGTGCCTGCATTTTTTTTTTGTAGTTTCATGTTAAATACTATGTAGTCATCTTTTTGTGCAGTGCGTCATTTGACTCAACTGTGAAGCTGTGGGATGTGGAACTTGGGAAACTTATCTACAGCTTGAATGGACACAGGTGCTGTCTTTTGTTGTATGATCTTCAATGCGATGAACGTGGATGGATGGTTGAATTATTTCTTTCTAATATTCTTAATGTAGATCTTTATATGTCTTTCTGCTGATCATAAGTTCCTAACTTATAGATTATCCGGTAATATATACCTATGGAAAACGGATTGACTGGAAATGGATACAATATTCCAGGCGTAGTAAATAGAGAGTGATACTAATAGGTTTTTTTGTTTGTTTTGAAGGAATTCCTTCGATTCTCACGTACTTGTTTGGTTCGACAGGGATCCTGTGTATTCTGTTGCATTCAGTCCTAATGGTGAGTATTTAGCCAGTGGGTCGCTTGACAAGTGCATGCACATATGGTCATTGAAGGACGGCAAGATTGTCAAAACATACGCTGGCAATGGAGGCATTTTTGAGGTCTGCTGGAATAAGGAGGGGGACAAGATCGCTGCCTGTTTTGCTAATAATACAGTTTGTGTTTTGGATTTCAGAATGTAGGATCCTGAGAAGCGCCAAATTATCCGTAGTCCTCTCAGTTAGCTATTGGCTAGTAAATTAAATTCTTTCTTTTCCCCTCTTTAGGTGAGATTGGTGGTAGTGTTTTATGTGGGTATTTGTTCTAAATCAATAGTGAAGTAGCTTTGCATGAGTACATTTTTAATAAAAATGTACAGCATTTGTCGGACAAGATTCTGAACATCCTTTGACCTCTTTAGTATATATTTACTTTTTTTTTTTTGTATAAAAAAAATTTCGACTGATCATATTGACAGGAGAGGGAGTGGAGAATTGAATTTTCATGGGTCCAGATTTGTCGACATTTATGATCAGGAAGTGTCATTTGGGCTACAGTTGTTGGACTTCAGTATACATGTTTTCCTTACATTTTTGATGCAAATTATTCTCTCCTTTCATCCTTTCAACGAACTTATTTATGGGCCATTTTTTTTTATGTTGGTCATCACAAATATCTTTATAAAATAAGATATGTTATATGATAATTTAAATTCAATTAATAAATTTGATAGCGTTAAAGTTTAAGAAAAGATTGTATATTTTAAAAAAAAAATTGAACTTGATTAAAATAAATAGAACATACAAAAGAATGTGTATATAAAAACTGAAAAATCATCAATCAAATTTAAGGAGGGATATTCGATTAAAATTTAAATAATTTATAACATATTGTTATATTAATTATTAAGATCTATTTTTATCTTCTTTTTCTTTCTGTTTATGCCATAGTCCAGTCTATCGTATGGCCCACTTTTAATTTTTTGGGTACAAAGAGGGTTTTAAAAGCCCAAGAAACCAAACTCTTAGGTACAAAAGCCCCTTCCTATGCACTTGTCCCAAAAAATGAAAATGTGGTCCCTATGTACCTTAGAACACTGCGCTATCTGATTTTTGTAATTATTCTTTTTTCTTTTATTTATTTTCAAAGGCTATGGGACAATTGGGGTGCTTACAGTCGCTGATGCCGTTGCACAGCGCTGTTGCCACCGCTCGTCTTGCTTCCCACATTTATGTTGAATCTCGCGCTTGCTGCGAGTAATCTCAGGATACGTCTTTCTTCGTACTTTTATTTGCCATTGGAGATGCTCTTAGATCGCTTTACTTGCTTTATTGGGATACAATGGCATATGTTGAACTATTGTTTATTGCAAATTTAACCAATGGTGCTATTGTTTATGCTGGGTCTTTCTGATTAAGATCACTTTGCCAAAAGTGGCCCTTGATTTGCTCCTTATGGCATAACTTCTATACTGAGAGCTCAAGTTTCAAAGTGCATTGGTTGTTTACTTTGCATATTATGTAACCCCAATAATCAGTTCAGTTCTCCATTAGGTATTTTACGGATCTTTGCTCCTGGTTATGTCAGTGTCTGCCTCTTAATGTGTATAGTTTCTTTAATTTTTTACACTTTACATCAAGGTAACTGTTAAAATGTCGTAACTTAGTAACATATCATTAGAAATCAGCATCTGTTTGTTCAAATGCCTTTAATCCTAACTCCAATTGAACTTCAATTCTGAGCATATTTATTCTGACAGGTGATTTATAGGATTGATTTGCAAAATCCTCCGGCCAACTGAATTTTAGCCTTTGTGTGTAGCAGGCGCCATTTGCTTACATTGTATGGCTGGAAATAAATATGATGATTGATCCTGAGATAGGAAGCTTGTTCGTCCATTCTAGATCTTTCGGTATATTGCTCTGTTTAGGTTTGCATTTGCTCAGATTTGAAACTCTATTATTTTCAATTGTGGATTGTGATGCATTTTCGATTGCTACAGTTTTGAGCACATGCCGATGTTAAAACGTGGTTCGGCATTCTGCCCCACACCAGGAAAGCCTCTACAGAATGTTGTCTCCCTCTCTGTTTCCTTGTTATTGTTTTACATAACATGAATGATGGGACTGATCAGAATTTTTGGGTGCTTTTACTGCACGTTGGCTTTTGTCGATTGTGTATCTTTGACGCTTTCTAGAACAATAATATTGCACGTCTTAAATGTGCTGGGAAAACTTAATTTGTTTTAGAAAAATGGAATAAGTATTAATATTTGATGTTTCTAGAACATGGGCTTTAGTTCCCTCAACTGAGTTTTGTAAATCTGATTTTGCCTACTCTTGAAGTTGAGAGTAGTCATAAATTTGGCGGAATAGTTGTCATAGTGAAAATAATGGTTCCAAAGGCCAAAAACATAAAGGCAATACACAATTCAAGATACAAAGTTGAAAAAATTTACCACAAAGGAAGTTGATGTTGGAACCTCCCTGATTCTTATGATGCTTTCATAATTAGTATCTCTTAAGCGGAATTTATCAAAGGGGAAGGGGGAAAAAAATCTCTTAAGTGGACCTTACATTACTAGCATCCGCTTCAAGGTTAGAAATTGATCCAAGGGAACAAAATGCTCAAAAAGTAGTATTGGGGCTTATCTCTACATGGAGCACGGGAAAGGGCTCTATATTCCTTCATTTTTAAAATAAACCAAAGAGAAGCAAGCCAATCCAAGTTGACTTGGTAGATTCCACTTATTCATAACCAGTAATGGTTGCGTGCTTGCTTAGATCTTTATCAGAGAATGCTTCTAGTTGATGCCAGCATGAGATTCTGACTCAATCTCAATCCTGATCACCCACTACGTTGGCTGACGTAAACAAATAATGGATGTTTCTAAAGGTTCGGGCCGTCAATTATCTTCTGATTTAGCATTAAATGAAAAAAGAAATCTCATAGTTTCTCAACTTGGGCAATCTCGTGGCTGCTGATTGTATATTCTAATTGTGGTACTTGAAAACACGCAAAAGGAATCGGTGAAAATATCAAGGGAGGGCTGGCAGTCAGGGTTTACAGATATTCATTCATTAATTATAATTGATAAACAGACACGAAATTGAAAAAGGGTAGGTACTGTGCTTGAGTTGAGCTGATGCTAATTTCAGCATTCCATAGATATTAGAGTTGGAACTAGACAACACGTATCTGATTTGCAACTTCTGACTCATCAATCCAACACCTCAATTATTTTATCGTAATGAAGCTTCAGCATCACAATTGCTTCATCGTCTAATTACCAGGGAAATTGTAAACTGTTGTTAAGAAACATCGTTACCGGAAGATTCTGATTTTTAAGAATAAGCACGAGTGGCTCTAAATGCACCTTTCCTACTGTCCATACGTAGCCCACTTACATCAGGACAAGCACAGCCATGAAACTGATTTAAAACTATAATATCTTGTCTTTCCTCTTTACTCTTTCTCACGATTACTGGCAGCTTCGGGGGCCCCTTAAACCTTCCAGTATAAGGTCATTGCGCTATTACACAATAAAAGCAAAGATTGTGCAAACCCAGCGTCCACTTGTCACTTCTTAATTTGAAGCATAGAAATGCTTCTTTGTTTACTGAAAATGCGCCTTCTTTCCATTGCCTGCCAGTGCCTACTTTGAATAACAACAAACCGACCTACTTAATCTGTCTGAACTGTGTCTCGGATGGACTATACTGTGCCCGATCCAACGTCCACTGTTCCAATACGCTAATGCCTCTACTATATATGCTTGCATTTAAAACCTATGTCTCTGTGTCTCTGTGTGTGTAACTTGTGTCCAATTAAAACATTATCTTTTCTATATCAAACTTGTGGCTCTTATGAGACCTAGACCAATTGATACAGTAATCTAGTTAGCAGTGGTCCATATCGTGCAGCGTTCAGTATGGGAGCCTATAATTGCAGAATGGGGTTAAAGCCCCTCTTGAATGGGAAATGGAACCAAGTACCACCCTTGTGTGTAAGTACTTCTATCTTTTGCTAAAGCATTAACAACCATTATCTTTTACCCACAACTATTCCAATCTAGAGTCATGTGAAGTATAAAATGTAATCTTAATCTAACAGTACATGACCCTCGCAATAGAAAAGGGTCTATTTCTAATCCATCAAGGGAGAACCTGTTTAGACGCTATAAGAAGTGTAAAGCATAAGAGAAGTAGGAATCTGAAGCCATAAATTGCCAACACCATAAGATGACAGTACCATTGTCCCCTTCGAAAGTACATGCACCACTGGGTAGGAACACAGGATAAAGCTGAGATAATAAAAGGATAACATTTTATCAAATAATATTCAGCTCCACTTACTGTTCTTTTTATCCTTATTTGAGAGAGAGAGAGCGCAAGCACTCCAATTGCTATACCATTCTGATCTGAAAGAGGCAGAGCTATGACTTTGGGCAGGAGGGAAAAAGAGGATGAGGTATCAATGAATAAACAAGACGTAAATGGTGGATCGAAGACAATTGGCACTGAAAAGGATAACTTAGGAGAATGGCTGAGTTTAGGACTCAACGGAGACATGCCTCTGGCAGCTGATGATCAAAACATAGATTCCCAATCAAAACCGCTCCAGAATAAGGTATTCTCATGCAACTTCTGCATGAGAAAGTTTTACAGTTCACAAGCGTTGGGTGGTCACCAGAATGCACACAAGAGGGAAAGAGGAGCAGCAAGAAGTTACCAAGCTCATAGGACGACGATGATGGCACCTACGGGGTTTCCTAGGTCACTGGGTGTGCAGCCCCACTCGCTTGTGCACAAGCACAAGCCAAGCAGAGAAGGGTCTGATATGGTTGCTCGATTTAGTGATGCCAATTATGGGTTTCAAATGGCATGGACGCCCTTTATACTTGAAAGACCCATGGATTTGATTTGGCCAGGAAGTTTTCGGGTGGATTTGCCAAAGCAAGAATCGGATGTAACTAAGGTTGACTTAGATCTTCGGCTGTAATACATTTGGACCCACTTTAGAGTCCTGCTTTACACTGCTGCTTTCTTTATTTTACATATGCTAATAGTATGTCGAAGAAAAATACTAATATGCTTGTATTATTATTATTTGAGAATTGAAACGGGGATGGCAATCTGTATTGCAGTGTATCATAATTTTACCCCCTTTCTTCTGCTAAAAAGAACGATTTTTTACTTGATAAGTTGATAGAATCAAGACAGTGTTATGTATGACTTCAAATTTTCGCCTCTGTGTTTCTATGGGTGATAATAAACCCAAAATGAAATCCGTTAGTATAATTAATTTTGGACATAAGGAGCGAAAAGTATAAGAAATGTACAAGCATGTGGAACCAAGTAAGTTGATTTCTCTGTTGCTCTGCTCAACATAGAAGTTTTTCCCGTTGGAGTTTTCTTGTGAGAGATGGGGGTTGCCTTTTCCAATTGTTATTGTCCTAGTGTTCCGGCTGACAATATTGCAGAAGAAAACGGGGTAAACTTACCTATGAATTAGGGAAAGCATTAGTCGTGAAGAAGAGGTTTTGAACAATCTTCAAATTTCATATGGCTAAACACAGTGTTCAGTTCGTTGTGAGAATTTTCTTCTGAAAAAGGCAATAGAAGCAAATGCATTCTGCTTCACGATTCTTGAAGCTCCCTGCCAAGATATGCATTGCATTTCATCAATACAGAAACATGCAGCAGTACTATTCCTATTAATTCATTTTTTATATATGCACAAGGCAAACTTAAATGACTCCTTTCATCGGTGTATTTTAAAGCCAACCAAATTGCTATGTTCTAGAACTTTCACTACATCCTAATGCAGATTTTTGTTTCTGTTCTAAAAATGATGCCAACTCAAATTGTGTAATTTGTGGATATTAAGCTAGTTTTATACATCTCTTTTATTTGTTTCAATCTTTTACTCAACTTACTCTTTTTTGTATCAGGGGGGGTGCACTCATGCTTCTTGAAAAAGTTTAATTCAGGCTCTAGTCTTGTCATAATGTCAATGGGTCTCATCTTCCCGAACTCGAGCTTGTACTGGGATCCATCTGGAGACACCCTTCTTCTCAGTTTGGATTGCCAAGTTGGGCTTGAGGCACACGATTGCTCAACTGCTTTATAACCCATTTTCTTTTTATAGAATATTTTAAGATTAAACCACTAGGTTAAAATTTAGGGGGAGCAGGAGATGTGAATAAACAATAAAAAAATTTAAGTTCAAACATTTGTTCTATAGCATACCAAAAAAAGAATATATTAAGATTAAGTTATGTATGAATATAATAGGATTTAATATAATCTATTAACAGTAACCAAGTATAATTCAAAGTGAAATTTTTTTTTCATTTTTAATTTAGTGATCATATATTTCACTTTTATGGGGCCATTTTTACCATTAGATCAATTAGAGTTATACTATTGCTTATTGGGTACTTAGTTACACTTTGCATGCTTCTTCTGCACCTGGACATAAAATAGTATGTGAGTTCAGCTGAAGCTATTAGTGGGCGTACTTAATTCTTTTCTATCACAGTTCAAATTCCTTACCCATGCATCTTTAACAGCACAGAAACCAATTCTTTTAGTATTAATAGTTCTGATTTTATATTTTTCTAACGGGATTTATGTTCATGGTAGCTGAGCTTTTGTAATTTCTAGTATATATAATACTTATCCTTATCAACGACACGTCAGAGTCTAGTTACACTTGGAAGGCACTACTGTAGGACTATAGGAGGAAGAGACTTGAAAGATTACAAAACTGAAAGCAGCTATTCTTGAAAAGTAAGGAGACAAGAAATGCGTGTTTTGCCTTGACCAGAAGACAAGAAATGGAACATTAATTAATAGACTAGGAATCACATATGTATGCCCCTACAAATTCAGGCGTGTGATATAGGACTTATATACAAGTTCATAGACATCGAATATACTTTTCCCCAATCATGTGATACAATATTGAAGGATGTCAAATTTTCAAAGGCCTCGACCTAGACAGTGCAGAGAGTATTGAGTTCAACGGACCTTGCCCAAAAGACAGTCGCGGAGAAGGCAATGAAAGCTCCTATAGCACCCTACTTTTCTATAGTTCAGGTCTTAGCTTAATTAGCTCCATCAATCAACCACCAGCACCGACCACATGAGCTGGGAAATGGGAACACTTTGATTTTGAGAGAAAGCTATCATTTAACTTGACTAGATTAGGGTCCAATTTGTAAGGCATTCAATTTGTCGAAGGACTTGCCATGCGCCTAGCAGCTTATTGACCGACATCACGTTCCTTATTTTGAATTTTACTATTTCATTATCTGTCTTTATATATATAGAAGCAATGACATCAGCTTTATGATTTGAGGTGCTTTTTCTCTATATAGTTTCTGTATAACTATATATATATCCCTTAATTTCAATAAAATTTGACACAGTTTATAAGAAAGGAAATTACAGTGATCAAAGTGAAGTATTTTATATTTTAGGGGCTAAAATTATAAACTCATCCTAAATTATATGAAACAAAATGCAACTTATCTTTTAAAGATTAATAATTCGTGAAGAGATTGTTTTCACTTTTCACGTGTAAAAGAATCTTAATTGAATTTTATAATTATTTTATCAAATGGTAATATATATTAAATGTTAAATTCTGTTGTAGTCATCATCATTCTGGTTGGAAAAGCTCTTGAATGCTATTCATATAATTAAAGCAGAGCTATATAGCTATCCCCATTTTGTTTAATGCGTTTTCATATATATGTAAATTTTAAAAAGATTCTTTATTTTATTGACCTATAATAATTAATTTATAAATTTATAATTCACAGTTTATATATTAATATTAAGTGTTTTATCTTCAAATATATATAGCCTTAAAGTATTAAAATTTAAAAAATGCAAGGAGGTAATTGAGAATTAAAATAAGTCAGTTTTATAGTTACTCTGAGACTATTGAAATATAGAGTAATGTGTTGCCAAATCATCCAAAAAATTGTAAAATCTGTTATTTAAATAAAAAAAATTAATGGACAACGGAACATGATAATACTTGAGGAGGATATATAATTAACAAATACAATTTATTTTGATAAAAATTATTTATGAAGGTTTATATAGTCAGCAAGGGTGTGGGCCATAAATTTTTGTGAGTGCAAAATGACAATGGAAAAGACAAGGTCATGATTTGATAGAGCCATTTCAAGTTTCAGTGTTACACATTGTTCATGTTTCGATGCTACGATGTCCTTCTGTCTTCATTTATGTAGTCTTGGGAGAAATTTGAATGGGATCCGAACTTAGCACAAAGATTTGATTCTTCACGGGATTTCTTTCAGATTCATGACAATTGATCAGATCGAGAGCAATGATGACTAAAAATCGTGCTTGAAAGTGACCTTCCATTAATTTTTTTTTTTCCTTTATAAAGTGATATTCGTTACTGACATTGATTAAATTTATCGAGCGTAAATTCTCAAAACTCCAAGTGTCATGGTTTTTTTTTTCCTCCTCGTTATATTTTTACAAATTTTAAGTGAATAACTAATTTTTGTTCGAAATATTAAAAAAATTTATAAGTTTAATCGTCGTTACAAAATTTTCTACCATTCTATATACCAGTAATGTTTCTCTCTCTTTTGAGACTAAAGCAAGTTGGCAACGCAGAATATATTATCAACGATCCACGTGAAAGCTTTATCCTCCTAATTTTCCTATAGAAAATAGGATGATCCAGTTAACAATTTTCTTTCTGAAATATAAAGTAACATGTCCTCTTCAGTTTTGTGCTTAATTAATTGTTTTTCTTGGACCAATGTTATTTTTCTTCCTGTTGTTTATCTTTCTTAGTGTTGTGCATATTGTTTTTCAAGTCGGATATAAGTTTTGCAAAGCTCACACATGTACATATGCATATGTATGTGCTTATACACTGAAATTTTATAAGCAGATATATGTGTTTTAATTTGATGCATTCTTAGACCCACTAATTAATTAACCTTTTCATGTCTCCCAATTATAGCTTCATTATTCTCAGTAATTTCTTCTTCCGCCCATTTTCTGTGTTTCGACCGCTTTCGGCCTCAAGAGAATCGATTTTGAAGATATCAAAAATATGATCCTTATGAAATATATTATGACGAAACCACCTCGTAAATCATGTTATATATTCAAAAAGAGTATGAATATTATTTTAGATACTATAAAAGATGACAATATAACCAACATTCCTAAATGCCTGCTTGGGACTCGCTATAAATAAAACGAATTTTAATTTTTTCTTCGGCACGCTTTGGATTTAATTTGCAAATTAATTTGTAAGGGATAGTCAAGGCAGGGAACAATTTCTCTTGGTGCATTTAATCATGATTTGCTACAGCCTCATATGAACGATCGATGTAGGAGTAGGACCCATTAATTATTGTTACACGTAAATTCTCACTATTGGTTGAAGAGAAGTTGCCCTACAAAAATTTCCTTCTTTTTATCTTAAAATTTCAAACTTTAGGCATGACTGAACAAAACTACAAAACAGTAACACAGTTCAAGCCGAGAACGTTTCAGTGCACGATACTCAAGTTCCTTGAACTCTTTGCCAACTAGAAGGGAAACCAAAGCTCGAAAAGGGAAACAAAGGCATTAGCTAAGTCAAAACGCTACACGGAACCTAACAAAAGGGTATACTACAGAAGGTCAAAATCAATAAGCAATGTCAAGTAAACTTGGTGGAAATTAAACCATCCATGGCATATGGACAAGAAAAATCACTTCGTTTTTTCAAAGACTCGTGCAAATATATACATTTTTAATTTAGATCTAAGTGGAAAATATATTACGTTCCAGAAACCTTATCAAAGTATTTGAGGGTCTATGGCAAACCCAAACTAACCAGAACACGCTCTTGTTCCGTGTGTGATATTAATTACAGTTCATTAATTATCATAGCATAGTATATATGCCTGCACTTACCCCCATCAATGTCTTTATTTTCTTATTTTGATTGATTCCAATCTTGTCAACAGTTATTTTACAACGTGCCGTGTCCGCTGCTAAAACTATGTTAGTGTATATTCCATTAAACCCAATAAATATTTTGAAGCTTCTTTTTTTTTTTTTTTTTTTGCCTTGGTCGAATGGATAAACAAATTAAAGTATTATCAATTAGAAAATTGGATTTTCTCAAAGAATAATATGAAAGAATCACTATTCAAAGACAAACTTTTTTCAAAACAATTTTGCTCCCATTGTATGATTGACTTAATCCCAACTCTTGCAGAACGATGCTCCAATCATAATCATAAAGCATCGTTCATCCAACTCAAAAGGAGCGAAAAGCCAACTCCTCCGACTAATAGACAAAAATCCTTGATGCAATAATCACTGTATATATCCTTTCTGTTACAACTTACAAGTTCTTCTTGCTATAAAGCTAATAATACCCCATTAGAATCACGCGTGACATCTGTCCTTGACTCATTATTCACTTGTTTGCTTCACCAATTCACAATCCGATGCTCTGAACCAAGACGTTGGACTTTGAAGAATGACAAATTTGGAAAAGCATAAGTTGCCACGAACCTAAAGTTGGCATGCCAGCACCACATTTCAACGAAGGACCACGCCAGTATCTTTTCTCTACGTGTGTAATCAATCACCTCGCAATTATTACCGCACCAAAGGTTGCAAGTTTGTGCCTTGGTGCCTCATAAACTAATAGGCGAAAGGGTCCCTTTTCCTTACTTTTGTTCCTAATTTGAATATTAATTTTTATCTGTTAAGATTTCTGTTGAATCCACGTTGTGGGAAATGGCACCTTCCAAGCAAGAGGTTTCTGCTCTTTCATTTTGCATGGACAACCATTGTCACACCATTTGTACCTTACATGAGGTTCGCTTCCTAAATTACACTTGGATATGGATAGTATTAGTATAGAAGTGTTAATTCTTCCACATGGATTTGGAAGTGAAAGTTTAAATCAGTAATAATTTGTGTTTGACAAATTAATGCGGCAAATAGAGACCAAAGAGATGGAAGTCCAGTTTAAACAAATTGATGTGAGGAGGAAGCTGAACAGCTGGTCCGACAGTGTAGGGTTAATTCAAACTGGGTTTCTTGGACGGCACTCTAATTGTCCACGTAAAATCAAGTCAGTGACGGTCTGCTAGCCAACCAAGGGTTAAGGTTGACCATGACGCTTGGGTTGCACAAATGGGCGAAGTCAGTTTAATGTTATAGTGCTTCACGACAGGAGGTTACCCCTTGTGGAAACTTGGGGGATTAATTAATTATTTTTTCTCTGTTTATTGTTCAAGAATTATAACTTGGTGCAATGTTATTTTATTGATGAGAACCAGACACGGACGTTGAATATGTCTCTTCCGGAAAAAAATGGTTGAACATGCTAAATTTCTGTGTAACTTTTCTATCAGTATTTTTGTTTTGGTTAGGATAAGGATGTGTGCGATGGATATGGAACATAAGATGCACGCGTGCAAAAGCTTGAGTACCCAGTAAGGATTTCACAATTTAGCGTGTCAACACTGATAATCTATATATGAATTGCGTAAGTGGTTGAGCTGTCACTGTCCCAGAAAATTTCTTTCTGTAAATGCCCATTCAAAATGGCATGCACCATAAGATTTTTTTGATCAGAAAACGTAGGCCACTGTTCTAATTTTGTTTCATATATCTCTGCTCTTGTTCTGATCTTGAAATTTCGTTGCCTTGGTTCATTAGAATCATGGTCGAAATTATAAAAGCACAGATAATGCTAAAAAATCTTATATAAACAACAATAGTGATCTTGGTTATAGCCAGACGGCCGAAAAAGGTAAACTCATACTAGAGGTCTCTTTACAAACTGTTAATCCCTAACCATTTTCTTAGTATGTTGTCAGAGAATTTTTACATTCTTTTGAAGTTTGTCTGCAAATTATGTATCTGCCAATTAATTAATCTTCAATCTTCAAATATTTATTAATGCTATATGCATGAAATGAAACCAACATATATATATAAAGATATATATGATAGCAGCATAAGAGATACAATCATAGTTTCCTTTTGCTTGCTTATATATCTGATTTCGACCATTTGAAGATAACTGAAGTTCTGACTTTACACCCATATTCAATGCATGTGCTTTTTTATGAACTTGCTGTGTTCAATTCATGTTATAAATCCTGACAGCAACTGCGAAAACGATCGATGGCATATTACTTTTGTCTGGATATATAGTAAAATGTGCAGTACTCTACGGGGAATAATACCTTGCAGCTACTATCACCATCGTAAAAGCATCTTTTCCACAAATAAATAAGCAATGACTGACTATTTTTCATCACTTTTAGACGTACTATAAATTAATGTTAATTGGCTTTGTGGTAGTGAGTGCAGTTTCACAATTAACCATGAATGCATCTAAATTAGCTTGTGTTATAGTAGATGTTGATCAGTAATTTTTGCACTTCATGAGCCTACAAATTAAACCCAAGGCAATTTTGCCTTAAACGATAATCATTAAGGCATATGTGGCAATTATATGATATATGTCTTGCAGCAGAGTTACATCCAAGGTATTTAAATAATAAATGGAAAATAAAAAATAAATTATGAACACAAAATCAGGGTTAATATGCAAATTAAAAACAATATCGATCCCAAATGGGTGACCTCTTTTAACTTACTATGTTGAATGAAGCCACCTTTAACGATAACAAATGGCATCTTGGTTCCTATAATTCCACGAAGCAAGAGACCACGCAGCACAGCACCGTATTAGCCTAAAATGAACTAACAGCTCCGTATCATGTCAAAGTGAATTCGTGCCAATTCAGAGCAATTCACAATAATGTTGAAACACTAAATTCATTCTTGTTTTTTACTTATACTTCTAATTATACGCCTTACTTTTCTTTTTAACTTGAAGAAATGATGACCAGAATTTCGTTGATGTTTAGCTAGATGGGTTTAGAAGGAAAACGCTAAAGAGTTGAGTGTGTTCTTCTTTTAACTAATCTTAAAAAAGAAAAACCAATTTTATAATTCACTTTAATTAGCATGGTTTTAAAATTTTACATATCAAGATAAAAATGTATTCTTTTTTCAATGATTTTGACTTAATTTGTGTCTCAAAATCAGATAGAAATGAGACCGATGGATTTCTTGAGTATAAAATAAAACTTTGAAGAATGCAGTTCATGGCCGTTGTGATGTCAACATTTTCTTGGGATTCCTTCTATGCCATTTTAAACAATATTTGATTGCGCCCTCGATCGCAATTCAACTATATCTTCATTAATTAGTCTTAATACAAGAGTACCATAATTTTATAATGATTCACAAAAATTGGTGGAGAAAACAATGTCACCATATATATATAATGCAATTGTCACGAGGTTATAAAATTCAGCCATTCACCTGCCCCTTCTGATATAAAATTGTCACCGCCGGCCCGGACATTAACGACCATACAAAACCTCACATTATGACCAAATAAAAAATTAGAATCTGGTAATTCACATCCTTATATACTATGCCACGTTCACGTTAAGGCTGCGTACGTCACCGCCGTTAGTTTAACAAAGTTTCACTTTTTTCTTCTAATAGTACATAAAATGACAATAAAAATATATCATTATCAATCCGGATGTCAAAATTTTGCATTTTATAAATTCTTAAAATTAAGTAAAAGTTAAACTAGAATCATAGAGAAATATATTTCAGTTTAAGTCAGTCGTAATTTCCCTTACTTATCTCTCTTGATTTCTGAATTCTGACTAAACAACGCGGATTAGGTTCTGAAGCTCTTGGGCTATCTCTTCCCATCTCTGAAAGCAGCTATTCGCCACTCGGGGTTCAGCCGGCACCTATCATTGTCGGAGACCAACAAACCCTGCAGAGCAAACGATAGCCTTTGGATGTAGAATGCTTTGTGCTGACCTGGCGATACATTGGGCCCCTGCTGTCAGAAATGATGCCCATTCTTACCTGCTTCGGGCCCATCTGTCTCCCATTTAACCTGCATTAAAAAATAGATAAATCTTTTGTGTCTCAGACCCAGCCAGCGTTACTCCGTCAGCATTTGGGTTATCTAAGACCCTGAGCCCTATAAAAGCCCTCGTCATTTCCTCAGATAGCCACATCCACTATCTCATTCTCATAATCAACTTTCTTTTTCCTTTTGTGAGTGAGATTAAAATCCTGAAAACCCACCATGGCCATTGATTCTGGTCTGTCATCTCCTCTTGGTCCTCCTGCTTGTGAGAAGAACACGAAGGCTCTGCAATTCATAGAAGAAATGACTCGAAACGCAGACTCTGTCCAAGAGAGGGTTTTGGCAGACATACTGAGCCGAAACGCCGAGACAGAGTACCTTAATCGCTTTCAGCTAAACGGAGCCACAGACCGTGACACTTTCAAGTCCAAGGTTCCTGTCGTTACTTACGAGGATTTGCAGCCCGATATCCAACGCATTGCCAATGGTGATCGCTCTCCCATCTTCTCCTGTCATCCAATCTCAGAGTTCCTCACTAGGTATATACATACAATGATACTAATTACAGACGCAAGCATATATATGTATATAATTTTTAGTTTGTTAATATTTTTGTATTAATTTTATTTGAACGAATGTGAATTATTAATTATATACTACGAAAAACTGCAGTTCTGGAACATCTGCTGGGGAGAGAAAATTGATGCCAACCATTCATGAAGAGCTGGACCGTCGTCAGTTACTGTACAGCCTTCTCATGCCAGTGATGAACCTGTACACCTCTGTTCCTTCATGGACTGCATTTATTGCTAAGACTTAATGGAGCTTTCATTTCAAAGAACTGCTCCTTTTCTTTTTTTTTAACTATCCCATTAATTTTGTTTTTGTTTTTAATCTTGATTGCACAGATACGTGCCAGACCTGGATAAAGGGAAGGCACTACACTTCTTGTTTATTAAGGCAGAGACGAAGACTGTCGGTGGGTTACTGGCACGTCCAGTTCTAACAAGCTATTACAAGAGCGAGCAATTTAAGAGAAGACCATTTGACCCATATAATGTGTACACTAGCCCAAACGAAGCCATCCTTTGTCCTGACACCTTCCAAAGCATGTATACCCAGATGCTATGTGGCCTCATCATGCGGCTAGAAGTTCTAAGAGTTGGAGCCGTTTTTGCCTCTGGTCTTCTTAGAGCCATCCGATTCCTTCAACTTAACTGGCAACAATTAACCCGTGACATCTCCACTGGAACCCTAAGCCCAAAAATCACAGACCCTTCTATCAAGGAATGCATGGCTAAAATCTTGAAACCCAATCCAGAACTTGCAGATTTTATTAGAAAAGAATGCTCCGGAGAAAACTGGGAACGTATAATCCCAAGAATTTGGCCCAACACAAAGTATCTCGACGTGATTGTCACGGGTGCTATGGCTCAGTATATTCCCACCCTTGATTATTACAGTGGTGGCCTGCCTCTGGCTTGTACCATGTACGCATCTTCGGAGTGTTATTTTGGCCTCAACCTCAAGCCTATTAGCAAACCATCTGAGGTTTCATACACTATTATGCCAAACATGGGTTACTTCGAGTTCCTACCCCATGATGACTACTCGGCTCCTCAACCTCTGTCGACGCGAGACTCGCCTCCACGGCTAGTGGACCTAGCCGACGTTGAAGTTGGTAAATACTACGAGTTGGTTATCACCACCTATGCTGGACTGTGCCGCTACCGGGTCGGCGATATCCTCCGAGTCACTGGGTTCCATAACTTGGCCCCGCAATTCGAGTTCGTGAGGAGAAAGAACGTTTTGTTGAGCATTGATTCGGACAAGACTGACGAGGCCGAGTTGCAGAAGGCCATTGAAAATGCCTCGCTGCTACTGAAGGAGTTCAACACTAGCGTTGTAGAGTACACAAGCTTTGCTGACACCAAATCCATCCCAGGACATTACGTGATTTACTGGGAATTGTTTGTGAAGGACCCATCTAAGCCGCCCACAAATCAAGTGTTGAACCAGTGCTGCCTAGCCATGGAAGAGTCCCTAAACGCGGTATATAGACAAGGCAGAGCGGCGGACCACTCTATTGGACCGTTGGAGATACGAGTGGTGAAGAACGGTACCTTTGAGGAGCTTATGGACTACGCAATCTCAAGGGGTGCGTCTATTAACCAGTACAAAGTACCGAGGTGCGTCAGCTTTACACCCATAATGGAACTACTCAGTTCTAGAGTGGTCTCGGTTCATTTTAGTCCAGCTGCACCGCACTGGACCCCGGAACGTCGTCGTTGATGTAGCGTATGACATGCAGTCATGCATTAGATCTAAAAGGGTTGTTGTGGATAACAACCCAGAAAGTTCAGTCTCTGTCGAGTTGATTTTATGTGTCTTTTAAAAGTATTATCTTTTTTCTATTTTCTTATGACCCGTAGCTTTATTGAACAGTGTTGTGCTTGTATATCTGTGAAATAAGAAGTTCTAATGGGTTCATGAAGCGTAATTGTCGTATACAAGCCTATTTATCCATTGTATGGTAACCGTGTTTGCTTTCTTTATTGAAGTCTACAAAAGACGTTGAAAGCGCAGATGATGGAAACCGTCCATGTTTTTGAATTTGGTAACTTGTGACGGGATCCAAGTTCTGACAGGCTCTATGTGGTAGATGTGCTCAGCTGCACGTGCTAGATATTCTGTCTGCGACACTAGCTTGGCTTACATTCGCAGGAAAGGCAATTATGAAATCTGTTAAGTAGGAATCATAGTTTTAATTAATAAATAAAATGCTTCCAGGTCTTGCTTTTGGGAAGCATGTCACGATAGTTATGTACCGGACATGATGCAGACCGTTTAGTGGGTTGCTACGGCGGAAGCTTGATTAGTAATCTCAAAGCTAAATATTCAATTATTTCATATTAAACTTTGTAACACCTTTTAACTACCCTCTTTGACCGATCGAGGAAGAAGGAAAAAGGAGGGGGGGGGGTGCCCTGGTGGATCACTTGGAAAATAATCCATGCTTGAATTTTATACCAGCATATATATTTCGAATCTGGTCTTGTCCTATCTAGCTACTTAATTAATTCTGAAAACCTCACAAATAATTAAAAGAAATCTCGGGTGGAAGTAAAGTTATTTGTTGATTATTACTTGGAAATTATACTTGAAAAAATAAAATAAAATAAGAAAAAATGTTTAATCAACTGATAGAAGACTAAAATATATAAAATTACTATAGGTCAGATATACTTAAATGGTCATATTTGAATTTATTGTCCTTCTTAAGAAAGCAACAAACTTGTCGCATTTATTATATACGTAGATTAGCACTTCAAATACGTGACGGAACAGAAATTCTTAATTTGATGCATGGAATAAGACATTGACATATTTTAAACTTTTATAAGAGTGTGCGTGATAGTTTTTACCTTTTATAAAGGTACGTGAGAAATAGTTAACCATTATCTACAGTTTTTAAAGAATTGTAGATATCTTCCTAATCCTACATCCTTATATATATTATATGATCAATCAAGTAGGGATAATTTGAATATGGACATTTGTCAACAGAAATTTGAGAAAGTTCACTTAATTTCTGTTTAACCTTATCAAATTCTGTGGGCTCAGAAGCTGTATATATGCTGCACAATTTTTAGTTTTACATGCTAAAAGCTTTTCTTATCCAAATTATGACTAATTGAAGAAGGGCATGCAAGGAAACCGTAGCAAGGAAGAGAATGTGAAGATTGAAGACTGGAGCTATAAAGTTCGACCCTTACTACAGAGTAGTCTCTTTTTCTATTATAGGAAGCAATTGAACAGAACAAAGTTTTAAAGTGATCGGAAGCTGTGTTAAAGTAAAATATTTGAATGTCTTCCTGTCTGGTAAGACCCAGTTAATAAACTTAGGCCGTTTTAAGTTCTCAGTCCCAGAAAAACGCAAATCACAGTTACCTATAAAGCTCATTCAAGCAATATAAGGATAATTCGGTTTATTACAATATTTTCTCCGGTGTTACATAACCATTAAAGCTACTTTGACTGCTTGAGATGGTCGTAATTAAATCGTAACGATGGTCACGAATATCCCTTTTTTTACGAGGACAAGGAAGCTAGAAATGGTTTTTACAGTAACTAGCTAATTGGAGCCAGGAAAACTGAGGGCTTGAATAATAATATATAATAAATACTAGAGAAACTTCAGCCGTTCAGCGGGTTGGGCTAGAACAGATGATTATTGGTAAAGGAATTAAGCTTCAATATACAAAAGTGGACGACGTGTATTATTGTCCTTTATCGATCAGGGCCTCAACTTGTTTGTGTATGCTTTGCTTTCGACTCTGGTTTTCCTCAGACAGCTTCCCTTCCTTTTCTTTTCCTTTTAAGTGCCTGCCCCTTCTTGCATTTGCAAAGACGACTCTCTCGCTCTAGCCTTTCAGCAAGAATATGGAGAACTTTAATTATTCTCCACTATCGCTTTCTTAATTTTGTCGTCCTCAAATGGTTGGGCCACCAAGCTAGGCTAGCTATGCCAGGTTTTGTTAACCCCTTTTCTGATAGAATGGTTAAGCGGAAATAGAGGATAACAATAATTCATTTATTTGGGTACTAATAATAATTAGGTTAGTGGATATTTTCCTTCTTTACTTTGCCAAATGACCCTCTTGTTTGTATTTTTCTGTAACTGTGCCTGCAGCTGCCGTTGGGAAAGAGGATAAAGAAATATTGCAGTCCGGCCCATGAAAGACTCCTACAGGGCCTGCCTAGTATAACCGTCCGATTCTTCTTTACAAGGCACTCGCTGTATTTGAGTGGCGTTGGATCTCTTTATCTTTTTATTTTATATTTTTAGTGACTTATTTTATTATGTTTTTGACTATTAAGAAAGAAAAAAAAAAAAGACACTCGCTCGTTCATGACAAAAAACAATAAACCATTTGGATCAGACAACGATGACCTGCTACCCAAAACCAAAAAAAGAAAATATTGAGAGGCCGAGATCCTCAATGACTAATTCCCAAAGGGATTACATATGCTTTGTGTCCGAGACTCTTGTGGTTGGGCAGCGGACGGAGGAGGGTCCATCAGTTCAATATTGCGGAGCAGATTCCTGGTGGTCGCGCACTGACTTTCAAAGGACCCTTTAATAAATGGTCCCCTCACAATAATTAATGTTTTAAAAATATTTTAAAAGTTAAAATTCATTGATTCAATAATAATTCGACTATATCATCGATTATAAAATATAAAATATATTTTTATAATTTATCATACTTTATTAAAATTTAAATATATAAAATTAATTAAATAAGTCATTAAAAATTTAAATAATAAAATATCATATATTAATACATTTAAAATTTTATTAATAAACTTAATTCATATTAAATTTAATAATACTTAATAATTAATAATAATCATTACAATATTATTTTTAATATTAAAAAGTTAACTATAATAATATTCTGAGTTAAAAATTTTAAAATAGTCAAAATAGTATTTTTTTAATAATAAAATAATAAATCGTTCAAAAGGTTTCGATTTATCATTTCTTGATCTATTTTTGTCTAATTCTCTAATTTTTTTTATCACGCTATTAATTTTTAATTTTTTCGGTCCAATATGATATATGCACTAAGACAGTAATATTTATTATTTTTAAATGAAAAGAAATAATATAATTAAAAACTTCAAATTATTATTCAATAGTTATAATTTTGTATATGTCATTTTCAAAATAAATAAATAATAAGTAATTTAAAAATTTAAAATAACTATACTTGTTAACTAAAGTATTTTTTTAATTTAAATATACTAAAAGGCCAGACTAGCATGCATGCTAACTTCCACTATTCTGATATGATTCACTCACTTAAAAACTGTGTGTAACTGCCGTTACATACTTCAATTCATTCTTCTGTATGATGCACGAGAAAGGAGAATCTTCAGAATCTTAGCACTCGACTTATATATATATTTTTTCTCCACAAATGAAAACTATTATTTGTTCATAAAAATTATTACATTGCCCATTAAAATTAACAATAAAAAATAAAGACAGATGAATTATAACTAAAAAAAATAAAAGTAATACATTTTATAAATATTAATTTATTAAATATTACAATTTAGTATTATATATATATATAAATAATTAATATAATAATATATAAAAAGATATAATATATTTTTTAATTTTTTTTTTACTCAAATGTGAGTATAAAATTATAAATCTTTCAATTCTCCTATTCATGGAGAGGGCAGGGCAGAGCTTGCATCTCCTTGGTCCAAACACAGGGATGTCCAAAGCGAAGGAAGACAACGAAATAGGAAGAGAGAGGCGACTACTCCGAAAGGATGGCGTTGCTTTCAATATCCGAAGGGAACACGCAAAGCCTATGCATCCCCGACCAAGACGCTTGCTTGCTCGTGGCCCACGCACGTTTGGCTCCATCCCACTCTTTCATCTTTCTCCGCACCTTCCTTTTCCTTCATCCGATTTCTTAAAAAACGGAAAACCTTATTCGATCATCGTACAACTGTTAATTTTTTTGGTACAAAGCCAATTTTAAGAGGACTCTTATGTAATTTAATTAGGAATAAATTATTTATTAAGTAAGAAATTATAAATATTACAAAAAAAAACAACCAACCAATCATTTTATTTATATACCTACCTCATGGGATATTTGATTTTGGGGGAAGTGAGGAGAAATACGTTTAGTTATTATTATTATTATTATTATTCTTCTTTAGAAAAAGAGATCTGACCCAGCAGAGGTATTTTTTCAACCTCATTTAAATCACTTACCAATGGTGCACTTCACTGCGACTCGTAAAGTTTCCAACCCATAAAAAAGCCTTGCTGGCTTGACCACAACGCCACTTCACTTTCCAATCTCTCCATGTCTACCCAAGAGCATGAACAACCGTTGTTACTCGACCAACGCCAGGACGAGGAGCCACTAGAAGAAACCGCTTATGATTCCTCTGAGAAGGTAGTGATTGTTGGAATCAACGAGGCTGACATCGACAATGGTGCCCGGGCGCCGCCCTTCTCATGGAAGAAGCTCTGGCTCTTCACTGGGCCTGGTTTTCTTATGAGCATCGCATTTCTCGATCCTGGAAACCTGGAGGGAGATCTTCAGGCGGGTGCAATTGCTGGCTACTCACTCCTATGGCTGCTCATGTGGGCTACAGCTGTGGGGCTTCTCGTTCAGCTTTTGTCAGCACGCCTCGGCGTGGCCACTGGGAGGCACTTGGCGGAACTGTGCAGAGAAGAGTACCCCAAGTGGGCGAGCATGGTGTTGTGGGTGATGGCGGAGGTGGCTCTAATTGGGGCTGACATACAAGAGGTTATCGGCAGCGCTATTTCTATCAGGATTCTAAGTAACGGGGTTGTACCCCTTTGGTCAGGGGTCATCATTACAGCTTGTGATTGGTAATTGTCCTTAGTTTTATTAGCTTGCGGTTTCTTTCAATTGATTTTGTTTATTACTGGGTTTTTTTTCCTTTCTATTTCTAAAAGCAATTTATTGATGCTCCGTAGATATAATTTTTTTCCGAGGAAACGATGTTCATGTTACTGTCATTTTCGAATTGCGTTGGTGACTTATTTTAAGATTAGCCAAGAAACCATACTCGTTATATGGTTAACGTTTATGTTCTTCAAAAGTTCTACGAATTCTATTTACAATTGTTTCCTTAATTAAGCTCTTGAAACTATTGGTAAATTATCTTATCGCAGTTTAGGAATTAAATACTATTGATATTAACTGCGGGGTATTTGGTGCTTTCTCGAAAAGAAAGTCTCATCCAAACTCTGGAGTGAAGATTTGGGTGGAGACCTTTGTTAGTTGGTTCATAAGTCAAAACAAATTATAGATGAGGATTGAGGACCATAACCAAAAAAATTATTTTCTGTTCCAACATTTTGAAGGTAAGAACAAGTATTTTTATTTGTTTGTCTATGGCGAGTATTCCAAAAAAAATTATTAACGTCTACCTTGTTGCCTCTTACAGTTTTATTTTACTATTTCTCGAGAACTATGGTGTGAGGAAATTGGAAGCGTTTTTTGCTGTTCTCATTGGTATAATGGCACTCTCATTTGCGTGGATGTTTGGAGAAGCAAAGCCAAATGGCACCGATCTTCTTCTTGGTAATGAGTTTATTTCATCGATTCACTTCATTGTTAGTAATTATTTATCATCCTCTTGCTTTATATCTGATAGAGTCTGATTTATATCGTTGTAGGCTTATTGGTTCCAAAGCTTAGTTCCAAAACAATACAGCAGGCTGTTGGAATTGTGGGTTGCATTATTATGCCTCACAATGTATTCTTGCACTCTGCTCTTGTTCAGTCAAGACAGATTGACCGTAGCAAGAAAGGACGAGTTCAAGAAGCTCTTAATTATTATTCTATAGAGTCCACTGCTGCCCTTATAGTCTCCTTAATCATTAATATATTTGTTACAACTGTGTTTGCCAAGGGGTTCTATGGTACTGAACTAGCAGATGGCATTGGTCTTGTAAATGCAGGGCAGAGTCTTCAGGAGAAGTATGGGGGTGGAATTTTCCCAATCTTATATATATGGGGAATTGGGTTATTAGCAGCTGGACAAAGTAGCACCATTACTGGCACTTATGCTGGACAATTTATCATGGGGGGTTTTCTAAATTTGAGGTTGAAAAAATGGGTGAGGGCATTAATTACTCGAAGTTGTGCGATCATCCCAACCATGATAGTTGCTCTTGTCTTTGAAACCTCTGAGAACTCATTAGATGTTCTAAATGAATGGCTTAATATTCTCCAGTCAGTTCAAATCCCCTTTGCACTTATTCCCTTGCTTTGTTTGGTGTCAAAGGAGCAGATAATGGGCACTTTCAGTATCGGCCCTCTCCTCAAGGTATATTGTTTTTTCATCTGCATTTTGGTCAACTTTTGTCACTTGTCAGTTTATGTCTTTGGTAAAGGACATTGAAATTCCAAATAATCTACTTTTTATGAGGTTGCCCTTTCTATATGCTTATATATGTCATCCATTAACTGAAAACTTAATTATGAAGGGAATTATTCAGAACCAACCCAATGCAGAACTTAATTGCCGTGCAATCTCTACGTATACCTAATCTATTTTATTGTATTGAATTTGCTTGCACGTGAAAACATTATATACAGCAATAATAATGAAATTTTTTTTCACTAAGTGAAATCGGTTATATAGGTCAAACGTCGTCACACATAAAAATATCGTATAATTGACATTAAACATCTATATAGTCTTATTGGTTGCATGCAGTGTTCATTTTATTCTCACTCACTCCCAAATTGTGTCTATAACTAACTTCATTCATATACATAATTCACTAAGCCCACATCTGTGATGAAGTCTGTCAATTCACGTGTATCTCACCTGGAAAAGTTGAAGGTTTGTAGAAACTTCGATAATTTGGTAATATAAATTTATATATGGTGAACATGTTGGTTTCTTACATTGTCTTAACATTGCTACCTTCCTTGTTTCTTTTTTGTTGTTTTATTTTATTTTTTCTTTTGGTGGATTGATGCTTCTTGTTTCTCCATTGAAATTGCTCAATCGGATTTGATTATGAATTTGACACTTAGATTTGTTGGCAAATGACTAATTGTGCTGGTTGCTAAATTATTTGTTTTGAATATATGGATAAAACTACCGAGTAACTTCTGAAGTGATACAGATTATTGCATGGCTTGTGGCTGCTTTGGTGATGATCATAAATGGCTATCTTTTGCTGGAATTCTTCTCCTCTGAAGTGAATGGAGCAGTGTTTGCCACCATAGTGTGTGCATTTACGGCTGCATATGCTGCATTCATACTTTACCTTATTTCCCGAGCCATTACCTTTTCAGCTTGGCAAAGTGTTACGCAATCAAAGACAATTACAAACACAGAGAATTGAGTAGTCAATTATAGGATCTTAAAGCATGGAGTATGAAGTATCATGTTACGGAAGGCTTTCACAACTATATTTGCCCGTTTCCTTTTAAGCATACCAATGCCCGTTGCTTTGTATAACAAGTGGTTGCAGTGGGCAGTGGACAGTGGTCAGTGGCACCTTAATGTTTGTGCTTTTAGGATACAAGTCAGTGTAGATGTTTCTGTATTACTATCAAATCTGGTTGTATAAAGGAGCTGAAAATTGTAGGAGGCCTTTGAAACCTCAAGTGGCATTATGTAGTGGATGCTCCTTAATAGCAATAGTATTCAAACACGCATGTAGCAATAGCTTCGGCTGCTTCCGTTCCTACTGGCAACTTTGTATCTTAATATGCATTATAATCAAGCCACAGCTCAGGCATCTTGGGTAGGGGAAATTTGTTTTCCCTCATTGTTAATAATGTAAATTATTCTCCGGTTATTTTTCATAGGTTAATATTTAGACGGATGCGTCCACAAAGTATATTCCTCGCAAAGACAAGACTTATCTGTGTTTTCTATTAGAAACAGTTCAAGGATTGTGCTTCAAGCTTTGTCGCCTTCTCTACGTAAGATATTTATAATCTCACAAGTCACGAACTCTACTTAGAATCTAACGTGCTTTTTTTGGGGTCAATGGGAATCTAATTTGTGGCAATGATGGAACTATAATCCATGAGAAACGCTGCAAATTTAAGGCAAACGGAACCTAATATGCACTGTATCTGTTGCAGCCAACAATTTCTTTCTTCGAAAATCTATTTTTTATTTGATTTCGACAAAATATATTGAACTTAAATTCTTTTCATAAATTACTAAAATTTCTATTATTAAATTATACTTAATAATTTAAATATACAATTTTTTCAAATTTGATTTACCCAACCAGTAAAAAAAGGTTGAAAACATAAAATGCTGGTAAATATGTGTCATTACGTGTTAATGGACCACACAGAATTCAGAAACTTTTATGACGCTAGAGATGGGTTATTTTTAGGGTGTTGAAAATTGGCTCAAAGTCAAACACCACCTAATTTATAAAACAAATAATTTTTATTTTATTATGAATAAATTATATGTGGATGTTTAAGAAATAACAAGACTCCCAATAACATTATTGTTGATAACATACATGTTTAGCGAGTGAATTATCACATCTATCATAAGAATTAAATTGATAGTCTTTGAATTCTCTTCTAATCAATTTTGTTATAGTTGATTGTCAACATTCACATCAATTTAAATTTTGATTTTATACTACTAAAAATTTAATAATTTAAATGGACGATGTAAAATTACTTATGGTGCAAAATGACCAAAGTCATAACATACTTTGATAAATTAGAATGAGATAATTCAAGTGGCTAAAGACATTTTTTACTAATGGCCTTGAAGGCCAGTAGTCATATAATTCATACCACCAATTAACTTTAAAGAGTTAGTAAACAACCACTTGTGGCCACGAAGGCTATATGCAAATATGTGTTAATTAAAATCAATAATATTGGTTACGGCTATTGAAATGTCATAAGAATATTTTAATAGCAATAATCATATTATGACTTCTATAGATAAATGATCATAAAATTATTTAAATTTCAAAAGTCATAAAGTATAGAAAGTTATATATATGATATTAAATAGTTATTGATGTGGAGTATACCTAATTGAATGCAAGTAATAACGGTGGTGAGACCGAGTATCGTTCTCAAAGATCGCGGACAAGTATCACTTCGCAAATTGAACCACTATTTAGACTTTCGTTTGGAAAGAAGGGAGCTCAATTATAAACATTCAATTAAACAAATAGTAAAATGTTTTTAAATTCTTTTAAGAATTTTATCAAACACTTGGTAAGTGAACATAAATTTGATTCACAATTAGATGAAATATCGGGGTTAAACTACACCAATCATCCCTCAATTGTTATGAAATAGTTATTAACACAAGTCCTAGTTCAATTATGAAAATCAAGCCTTCTAATTACCCAAACCCTAATTCCTTAGGTGGATTGAGCCTAAACCCCCAAATTAAAGCCTAATTTCTTAGGTGAATAAATGAGAGGATTTGCATTAAGAATCAAGACTTACAGATTACTAACACTTCAAGACCTATTCCTAGATTCATGAATTACTAGGTTTTTGATTCCATGAGCATGCATTAGCATCAATTTTCCAATTGTCTACCAAAGCAACAAGACATTCTAAGGTTGATCAAGTTAAGAAAAACATTAAGAGTATATTCAAATACTCTTAAAGAAGAAGAGACTTGCATTAAAACCAAATCAAAATTCAATCAAGTTCAGAAAAGTAAACATCTAACCCCAACAAAAGGGAATTTAGCTAGACATAACAGAAGAAACTACACAAGAAAAAGAAATGAAGAAGAAAATCAAAGCAAACTCCATGAAAATCTTTCTTGGAGCCTTTGGAGAGAAAGTTTCCTTGCTCTTCTAGATCTAGCAAATTGTTCCTTGCAGCTCCTCCCCTTTTCTTCTCCCCCAAAATGAGTATTTATAATTCCAGGTGAAAACTGGGAGTTGCGTTGAGCCAAGCTTTTTCTGCGCTTAGCCAAGCTCTAAGGCATTTACTTGGTTTCTCGGGTGCTTCTGCGCTCAGCCAAGACTTGGCTGCACTCAGCCAAAGTACTCTAGAATGAATTCCTTTTCCCGTGCGCTGAGCCAATCTTTTTTTGCATTCAGCCAAGGTCTTCCAGAATGGAAACCAATTTTCTCTTCTCTTGTACTGAGCCAATCTTTTGCTTGGCTCAGCCAAACCTTCCAACATGCAATTTGGACCTCAAATAGTTCTTGATCCAACTCATTCCATCTGTGCAACCACCTGCAATATTCAAAAACAATTCAAAAATACTAAAAACAACTAAATAACTAACATGACAACTAAATAAAAACAAAGCAAGAAAATTGAGCAAAACAAATCTAAAAGATTCATAAGAGCAACAAAATTATCCAATTAAAGCACTCAATAACTAGTAAAATGATAGATTATCAGTTATCCAGCCTAATGTGTAAACATACCTGGGGCTATGTGATGTTGAATGACTGTGAAGACTAATGTGCAAAAATACTCATAAGGCTGAGATATTGAATGGCTATAAATGTTAACGTATTTTCTTTTTATAGTTTAGTGACTAATTACTAATGACTTAAATGAATATATATATAATTAAATATGTTTTTTTTTAAAATAATAATATGACACTTATACCCATGAATAAAATATATGCAATGTGCATATAATTCTATCAATTTATTTTGACATTCAAGGCTCGTGAATGAATTTATAGCCATAATTATTGTGAATATTGTAGCCCATCCAATGTCAATATGGTTAGTTTTATATGTTTTGCTACATACAATAACCATGAATAGACAAAAACAATGACTAACTAATTCAAGGACAAAGTATTTTTTCTTGTCTAAGTTGCATAAACTTAAATTTTAAGAAGACTTCTATATATATGAAAGCTTGAGATTAATTAAGAAGATAAATAATATATAAGAAGTATACAAATTTTTTATATGACAATATTGCTGTCACAACCCCAAGTTAAGAGTACGTAATCGGCACAAGTATTGAGAATAATTTCGTCCTGTAAGCCTCTTTCTTGATACATATAAATAAATTTCTCACAATTAAGATAAATTATAACTAACTTATAATTACATATTCATTTGAGAACTTAACTTCTATATTATATAATTTCAATTATCTTAAAATATACACAAATACTATGCAAAATGGAAACTGAGATCCTGCCAAAGATATATGAAGCAACTCTAGAGTACAAAATATGAAAGATACCAAAAGTTGGGAGCCTTAAAAATAAACTAGGCTCGCCCAAAAAATGTGCTGCCTGACTAATCAATTATCTGAAGGAGACTAACCAAAATCTGTATTCTTATATTAAAAATGTAGAAATATCGTGTAGTAAATTTGACAACTCAGTAAACAGGTAATTCTTACCATAACGAAAACAGGACAAGCAGGGCAAAAATTTTTCTTTTTCACAAGTAATAATTTAATGTAATAATTGCAAATCAAATCTCTAAAATAATTTCTAAAATTTAACTAAAAGATCATGTACCAAATAAAGTCAAGAGTCTCTTATAAGAAACAAATAATACATATCAATAACAGAGAAAATAATAGCTAAAATAAATTTAGATCTTTTCATATATTGAAGAACTCTCTCTCTATATCAGAACCATAACAATTTCTCAAACATACAACAGATGAAGTGTTCACCGTCAATTAGGCCAAAAACTTGTAATCCATCGGGCAAAAACTTGTAATCCATCAGGTCATTGCTTGCAAAGTTCATCAGACAAAAGCCTGTACAATCCATCTGGTAAAAGTTTACATAATCTATCAGGCAAAAACTCGCATAATCAATCAAGTAAAAGTCCGCACAATCAATCAGACAAAAGTTCGTTACATAAAACTCAAGATACACTAGGGTTAGCATTCACAACTACTAGTTTGCTATGTTTCTAATTTAGGTTCCTCTGTATATATACAATAAATAAATAACAAGAAATGCAACAGATAAATAAAAAATCATGTCACCTCAAGAAAATCATATTCACAATGATCAACAATTGCCATAACAATATCAACTTAACTTACACATTTATATCCATAGGCCCACACATGTGTCTCATAAAATTATTTATTAATTTATATGAAATATAAACATCACCATAATTCAACACAATTTTTAAATATTTTCAATCAGTATAAATTAATATCAATAGAGAAATAAAGTATATATGATGCTTGTCTTGTATTCCTATAGTTTAAACTAAGAGTCATACCTTGAAATATATTTTCATAAATAAAAATGAGTTTCACATTAGTAGTAATATCTCATATGGATATATTAAATAAATAACTAAAAAAAAATTATGTTATAATAAGTATTATCTACTCACCTGATAAGAGCTCCAAGTTGGACAGCCCCAAAATATACTTTTCAAATCTGAATTTGATCAAATAGATCTCAAAAATATGTTCAGAGAGTCCAAAAATTTAAGAAATGACCCCGGGAGCTCGGTTAACGTTGGCACTGTTCACGGCCGAAAAATACTGTTCACGCACGGTCGAAATCACTATTCATGCTAGAAATATTGTTCGGACACTGTTCACACACTGTTCATAGTTATTGTTCACCGAAGTAAATTTTACAAAATTAAAACACCAAATCATGTTGTTTGACTATGAAATTTATCCTACAACCAATACTTTATATCCTTAACAAAATTCCTAACTTGAAAGTTTGAAAAACTATCAAAAATTCAGTATTTTAGAAAAATTACCTATAAGTTACTATTCACAATTTTTGACAAAATTCTGACGAAATTGATCGGTGAATTTTGAAACTCCCGTCACCATGAGTCTAATGGTACCTACAATATCTCAATTGAATATCTAAAATAGAAAAAAATCCTAAAGAGAAAGTAGAAGTTAGAGAGAGAAAAAAAATTTTCTTCTCGTGCGCATTGCACCCCTTCCCATTTCCTACTGTTTCCTTTTTTTTTCATTAATATTATTAGTATTTAATAATTAAATAATATGATTTATTTATATGTATATACATATAAATACTATTTTTTATTCTAAAATATCTCAAAATTTTTTAAAAATTTATATTATTGCAAAACTTTAGTTGCACTATTAAACCATGTCTTTTTTTGATACAAATTTCAATAAAACAAATAACAAAATAGATATTTTTATGCATAATAAAAGAAAAAATATTTTTAAAAATAAAACAAAAATTTATTAGAGGCATATATAATTATTTTAAGTAAAATATAAATCATTTTAATAAAAAATATATTTACTTATGACAAAACATTATTATTTAAAAATTATGGGATATTACAATTGCTTAATAAATAAAATATTGCATTTTAATTCTTATTTTATTCTCTTCTTACTTTTAGATTATTTTCCTTAGTACTATATTAATTTATGTTGATATTTTATTTCAATCTTGGAGATATTTTTCCTATGACCAAATACACTTATTCAATCTTATTTAAAATTAGCTCTTAGTTAAATAATTATAAAAGTAGTATATGTTTTATACCTCAAATGTGCTACTCTTATAGCAAAAATGATGATGAAATGTTGAAGAGATTTCGTTGTTGGTTGATTCAACTATATATGGAATGTTATTTGGTTACACAAATATGGATGATTTTTGAAGAGTCCATATTATATTGTCAAGTAAGAGATGACACGAATATACCATTATAGATTCTAAAAAAAAAACTATCAAATTTTAAAGATAAATCATTATAGCGAATATTATGTTGAAATGAAAAGTTAAAAAAAATTGTGAAATAATTTTATTGCTTATATTATTTTGAGCAAGAAACTTATACCAAAGATTTTTTTTATATACTACATTATATTTTTTGAAACTAAAAAATGAGATAGTCAAAATTTTACGCTATGCATGTGTTTAAAATAAATTACAATGTGCTTATCTTGTGTCATCTATATATTGACATATTTAAAATGTTATTCTACGTGTATTTATTTAGTAAAAATATTTTTATGTGAGCATATTAGTTGTGATTATATTCTTGTGACTAGAAAAAAAAATTACCCACACGCAAGGCAATCTTTATGTTCTCTTAATGCATATTAGAATAAAATAATTCATAAATACACAAGAAATATAGTTTATGATATTATTTGTATATTATTGTTATACGAGGAAAATTTGCTTGAGACATAGCTTTTGATTTATTTGTTGGAATATCCATACAGTTAAAATTTTATGAAGTACAAGAATTTCATACTTATAATCATAATCCTGTGATGATGCCTCATATAAGATATTTTAGGTGAATAAATTTTTTTTTATGAGATACCATTTTAGTTTATAGAAGAGGGCACATGAATTTATTTGAATTGTTAGCAATATTTTAAAAAATTATTCAATACTGTGAATTATCTATTTCATTGTTGGGAGTATTTCACTTTTGAAATTTAAAAAAATGCGACCAAATTACTAAATTTATGAATATTGGTATATACTTTTGTGATAATATAATTTACGGTAAGGATTTGATATAATAATATATTAAATACAAAATTTTGAATTTATATATATATATATATATATATATATATAGATCAATATGAACTTATAATTTAAAAAAATAAATTCATTTGCAGATGAATTGCTAAAAAATTTCCAAATTACATTTGCTAAAGTCACAAATGTTTTAACATAGCTAACTATCCTAGTAGGACTATTTATTTAATAGTTAGGTAATCCCAAACATGCCATAAGTATAATAAACTTGTCGATATATAAAATATAGTTTTTTTAAAAAGAAAAAAGAAAAAAAAGACACTCCAAAAGAGGTCAAAATTATATATTAATATACATTCCACATTCTTTTATAACTAACTCCTTAAGTGGTTTTAGTAGTAAAAAATTTAGAAAAATACAAGAAATATATAAATTAGTTGAGGTTGATAATGTGAAATCAATAATCATGAGAGATTGGAGTCATAGTTTGTGGAATGATGTTGACATTAAAATAGTTGGCCAAAATAAAAAAGGCAATATAAATTAAGTTATATTCATTTGCTAAATATAATTAAATACACGTGTGATATAATAACTCTTATAAAAATTTAACATAGATTCTCTTATTATAAATGTAATTAAAAATTTTTAGTAGCCTATGAAAGATTTGATGCACATTTAATTGATGTTGTGATAATTTTTTCTGTAAGTTATTATAATGACATTTAAATATCAATTCTGACGACATATAAATATAACTTAAGCACTATAAAGCAAGCACTCTATTGCAAAATTTTTTATATGCACTAAAACAGTTTTGAGTGCATATTTAACATAGTAAAAATGTCAAACAAACTTTCATAGATTTCATAATTATTTAAGGAGAATTTTGAAAAGATAAATTTGTTTAGAGTAAAAAAAATTTACCAAGAGGAAGTTTAGTTATCAATCTTCTATGAGATGAAATTTTTTGGTCTTGATATACCATAAATAAGTGTAAAAAGAGAATTTTTATAACTTGTCATTTTCGTGGCTCATCTAATATGACCAAATTCTATCCAAAAGGAAAAGTGCATAAGATCTTTTTGATCTATATAAAGATGGTTGAAAACATACTATCTTATTGTGTATAAAAAGAAGCTCCAATTATATGGCATGGAGACAATGTCACATATATAACTAAAATATGAATATAATCATACCTCATCGAGTACCTAGTGATAAGTTAACAAATTTGTTTAACAATATATTACCTATTGTTATGTTTGAGAATTTAATGAAACAATTAGAATGCGATATTTTAGATTTCTTAAGTGATATTTTAAACAGAGAGAAATATATTTTACTCTTTATTTTTTAAAGTTTTATCCTACAAATTTTTTGTTGACAAAATTTTTAACGAGGCACTTTTCATTTAAAGAAGAATGTACTTTTTTTTCACTAAGATTTTTTTAGTAAAATTTTAATTAGACATATTTTTAATGGACATCCAAAAATAATAATATTATGAACAAATTATATGTGGATATCCAATAAGAAATAAATTTTTTTATAATATTATTATTGTTAATATACATGAACACAAGGGAGTGACCACATCCATCAAACAATAAAGTTGTTACCTTTTGAATTCTATTTTTAATTAATTGTATAACCTTCTTTTATCATGTTCGATTAAAATTTATTCATCATTTTTTGTTATATTTTTAATGGAATAAATGTGTAATATTTTTTTATATATTATATTTAGAGTCCTATATAGATATATAAAGAGATAGGTGTAGAAAATCTAGACTTACGAAACATTGGATATTTTTTTTTAAATTAAATCTTTTATTATCATTTTAAACTTTTTCATTTCTCTCTTTGATTTTTTATTTAGCTGAAAATTTTGTGCAACGGACTCCCAGAAAATGTTTAAATCAGAAACTTAACTAATAGGGCTATTTTCTGTATTTTCTTTTTTAACACTCGAGATTCTTGAATTTTGATTCTATGATTCATTTTTATTTTTAACGGGAAATCATTTTACAGTTATCTTCGACAAACCAGTGAAAAGCATCTGAGAGGAACAGAGTTCAGAAGGGCTGGATTTAGCTGCGCCAAGAGATCCTTCGAAATAGCAGCTTAAAATTCAATTCGCGGTTTTAAATCATTCCGTTTTGCTTGTCCTTAGGCTTCAATAGTCAATTAGTCATCTAGGGTTTGCTTTGGGTGCGATTGCTTACTGTCGTCGAGGTACGATGTGCTATTCTAACCTTTCTTCTCTCCATTATGCTATCAACAAGCTTTTCTTATTTTTTCTATTTTTCGCTGCCAATATTTTTTTGTGCGTTACTGTAGTTTCTGATTGTGCTTCCTTTTGTTTTTTTTGTTTTTGTTTTTAATGTCGGTTGATGTGCTTCTCCGAAAAATTTTCACGTTTAAGATTTTATTATTTCTCGTTTATGAATATATCGAAAGCACATATGGTCTCGTCATGATAAATTTAATTTGATAGATATGGAGCGTTAGGTTGACTGCAATTTTTTAGAAACAGTGAATTCGAAGCACAAAGATTATATTGTCACCGAGGCCTATGCGATGTAGAAAAACTGATTGGGTACGCTCTGATTACTGTATAATTTGCACTGGCTGCTCCAAAGTTGGAGATGAAATAGTTGTACTCTAGGGTTAATGTTTACTGTATTAATTATCAAATTATATATTTGTTTTAATTAATTTCTTATAAGTTATTTTCTTTGATTCTTCTTGAGCATCCTTACTCTCATTTATTTTTCTTTTTATATGTTTTTAATATGTAATTTATTCAATATACTTACTTGTATGTGTAGGATCATCAAAAACTAGTTGTATTAGTTACATCTGATAAACTAAAATGGCATTTAGATGTGAAAAGATTATGTTTATTGGCAAGGAGAATATGCAGACGGATAGGGAAGTACCCTCAGACAGAAAATTACAAGAAATAAAGTAAGAGATTAAACACAATGCTTTAACGGGGAATTATGTTACTCATAAAAAAATTTTGCAACGTTATTGAGGAATGATTAATTGTTCTTTCTTTTGTATTCTTAAGGTTTTTCTTTTCATGGATTGTCTAATTTCTTGTTATATGGGGGATTTAACAGCAGTCACAAATCACAATTTATCATTAATCTCATGGTACCATTGCCATTTTAAGTGGTATCTAACAATTAAATTGAATTGGTTTAAGCTCTGTTGGCCACGTTTGATGAATATGACTGACATGGAGCAAGGCATGGAAAATAACACACCATCTCTGATAGAGCAGCTTGGTCAGGCATTTCTTGAATTGGAAGCTCGCAAGGAGTCTTTTGAGAGTAAGATTCAGTGGGTTGAAATTAAGCAGCATTTCCATGATCTTGAGACAGCACTGAAGAAGAAACTTGAAGAGCTGGAAGCCAAGGAGAGGGATTACAAGAAGCAAGAAGCAGAAGTGCATACACTGCTTGCAGAGAGAGAGGCGGAAGTTGCTTCTAAAGAGCAAGACCTTTTAGATCGGGTGCAGGAGTTAAAAGATGCTGCTGTTGCTGCCATTGTAGAGGCTCGTGCAAATCACCAGGAAACATCATTGGAGTCTGTAGATGAAGGGGAGAACAAAGATAACAAGGTAAGAAGCTCTCTTGGTGATGCATATTCTCCAGAGGATGTTTTTCCTTGTAAATCAGGTGACAATGCTGAAGGCGTGGCTAATGAGGTTAAGCCATGTCCAGAGCTGACACATTTTTGTGAGCAAATGGATGCAAAAGGTCTTCTGAATTATACTGTGGAGAATAAAAAAAATATTTCTGTCATTCGTGAAGAACTTTCTTTTGCACTAGAAGGTGCAACTGAACCAGCCCATTTGGTGCTGGATTCACTGGAGGGGTTTTACCCCACCAATGAAACTACCCAACTAGGAGATAAAATGGATGCTGCCCTTCAGGGCATGCGCAAATCCTGTATTATAATTATGGAAGCCATGGCCACCTTATTGGCAAGGGCTGACCCAGGTGCAGATCACCTTCTGAACCCTGAAACCAAGCAGCAAGCCAAGGCAATTGCTGATGAGTGGAGGCCTAAGTTGGTTAGAGCAGGCATTGATGCTGCCAATGGAAATTCATTGGAGGCAGAGGCATTCTTGCAGCTTCTTTCAACTTTTAGGATTGCTTCAGAGTTTGATGAAGAAGAACTCTGCAAGCTTGTTCTTGCAGTTGCTCTGCGCAGGCAGGCTCCTGAGCTCTGCCGTTCTCTTGGATTAACTCACAAAGTGCCAGGTTGGTGTTCTTTCAATTAACTGGCCTGTGAAGTCAGCACTGCAATGAAGGATTGTCCCATCAGATATTGTCCTTTACACTAGATCACTAGTTTTATTAAGGGACTGTAGTGAGTTAGATTACATGATCAAATGTAGACATGTGCGACATATGCTTGGTATGATTTACATGCTAATAGGTAATATGATTGTCATATGTTGATTTTTCTGATCTTTGTTATTTGTGCAGTTGTTGTAGAATTACTAATAAATGATGGGAAACAAATCGCAGCAGTACATTTTATTCATGCCTTCCAGCTTAATGAAAGATTTGCTCCTGTGCCCCTTCTGAAGGCATACCTTAAGGACTTAAGGAGAAATTCTCAAGGAAAGGCTGGAAATGTAGGTGGCAGTGCTGGTGTAAAGGTCTGCTTTGATGCTCAATTGAAGTTTTATATTAATTGAGTGATTGTCTGATTTTTTCTTGTTCTTAATTGCTTACATATAGTTGTACTTAATTTGTCATTTTTTTGCAGAATGATGCCAATGCACAAGAGCTTGCAGCACTGAAAGCTGTAATTAAGTGCGTTGAAGAATACAAGCTTGAATCTGACTACCCGCTCGATCCACTTCAGAGAAGGGTTGATCAGCTGGAGAAATTTAAGGCAGATAAAAAGAGAAGTAGAGAATTTGGTAAGCGTCAGCAACCGAAGAAGTCAAGGGCCAATGGGGGATATTTTGCATTTCGTCCATCTGGTGGCAGTGCTGCCTCATCTGGCATTATGGGTAGGCAGCCTCCGCCTGCCAGGTCAGCATATCCAGGAATTCCTGACAGGTTTCCTCATGCTGGACCAGTTACATATGATTATCAAGTTCCTGGCCAAGCTATATACGCTCAGCAGGCAAATGACCAAAGATTGCCCTACTATACTCACGATGATAGGGTTGCTGCAGTTCCTTCCAACTTTGGTAGTTACATGGGTAGTAGTAGTCTGCAATCCTCTCACCAACCACACATGTGATTTTTACTTCCAATCATCATAGGAAAGCCTGTAGAGATGTACGATTGACCCATTAGTTGTTTAACCTCCTCTATTGGCGACGTGCCTTTCTGCTCTTATTAATCAGTTTTCTCTCTGGCTTTCTGTTCTTAGTTTGACTTAGGAAGAATATTATCTGAGAATGTACTTTCATATTTCTCATCTATTAAATGAAGTCCCAAATACGGTAATGAGGTAAATTTATATTTATATGTAACGGAAGAGATGGAATAGAGAAAACAGAAAAGATAAGTAAGGATAAAAAATTCAATACATAAACTCAATTGGCAAACACCGTTACATAACGAAAACGTCGTGGATAAGCCCATTTTTCCGAAATGATTTGAGCAAACTAAAAACATCGGTTATTGGCATCGAAGTTTTGATTTGAAGTCATTGTTAGTATGTTAAAGTTGTTATCACCTCGTAATACATTGATTACGCATTGAAAAGAAGAACGGAAAGATAAAATAAAATTGAACGACTTTTCCATCATTTGGCTGTATTCTATTTCTATCCATTATGAAAGAAGTAAGATAATTTTGCAGTCTTGCCTTCCCTTATCGAATTTAAGGTTCAGTCATGAGTGTAATTTCAACAATAACAAAATTTTTGATTCCATTCCATGCCTATCTAAGGCTTGTGGCAATAATTGTCTAGTGGAAATTGAAAGATAATTTATTAGCACAACAAAGAAAAGTCAAGGAAACCAAGGCGTTGGCCTAGGATTTAAGCAGGTAAATACCATCTGATAGTAAAATTAATAAATAAAAAAAAGTATACTCATATTGGACTAATAAATGTTGAAACCTAAAATACAAACAGGAAAAGTTAATAGAAATTCTACCTTTCGAATTTTTGTTTTACAGAAATATCACTTTATTGGTTTGAAATTTGGCTGAGCGTAGTGAATATTTTTAGGTAACTCCTTTTTACTAAAAACTTTTACAGTCGTTTGATCTTTCTGGTCTTGTTTCCATCCTCTTCGAATAGTTTTTATTTTTATTTTTAGGGTAACTCCTTTTTACTGAAAACTTTCACAATCGTTTGATCTTTCTGGTCTTGTTTCCATCCTCTCCGAATAGTTTTTTTTAACTCTCGAGCGACGTCGGCATCCTGTCTCACTCAACTGAGGCAACTTTAATTATTATAATTTTTTTTTCCAGAATAAAAAAATTCATGTCAACAGCCGCCATTTGGGACATTTTATTTTAGTTCGATGAATTAATAATATCCAAGTTCATCGTGAGCTACTCGCACAAACATCCGGAAAACGACGTCGTTGAAGTGTTGTTAAAGAAACTCGTCTTAGCATTTAAAATTGAAATGATTCAGTAATTAAACACTATAAATAACTGAATTTTTTAAAACCAAAAATGAATTACTTCGTTGAGCCTTAAACACGCTGACTTGTCCTTCCCTTCATTCCTCCATCATCGTCGTCGTTGCCTTCCCTTTCTCTCTCGTTCGGATCTACGCTGCCGTACGGATCTTTGCCCGGTTGGATTCGAACACGTTGGACCAGACCGAGCCACTAACTCATGTCACGGGTGTGGCCTCCGCTCATCTCCATCATCTCCCTATTTCTATACCTTTCGCAATGCGGTCCTTGGAGCGCATTCGCCGTCTCCGGTGATCCCGGCGACATTTTACTCTTCCGAAATCGCCGGCAAGGCTCTCAGTCCGCCATGATATTGCCGCTCTATCTTTCTGCTCCCAATTCATCGATATCCGCCTTCAATCCCCGTCGCCAACTCCAGAGATCTGAGTCCCAACGCCACCCAAACGCTCGCATGAGGCTTTATGACGATCTTCTCCTTAACGGGTAAACCTCTTTTATTGATACGCTTCCTCTACTTGTCGCTTTGTTAAATCCAGAGATTCATGTATGTTTTCTGTTCTTCTTATTGGGAATTCGGTGGTTTAGGTACTATACTACGCGGCTCTGGATCGGTACTCCTCCGCAGAGGTTTGCTCTTATTGTTGATACAGGGAGTACTGTAACGTATGTTCCGTGCTCCACTTGCGAACATTGTGGCAGGCACCAGGTTGTACTTGAAGGCTCAATTCTTTAAGCATATATATTCGGATCAATTAGTTGATTTATAATTTGATACTCTTACTTTGTTCAGATATATCCTTAATTTTATTCCTGCAATTGTTTTTTGGGGGAGAGGTGTGCGTGTTTCCCTTATAACGAGCACATAGCAAATAGAAAATAGAAATTCAAATTGTTTAAAGGATTCACCAAAAAAAAAAAAAATTGTTTAATGGAGCTGCTATTCGGTTGTAGACAGCATGACTGAACTCATTATTATGACAAACATGTTTCTAAGGTATTATACGATAGTTTGGCTTTAGGCTGAGGTATTTGTGAGTACTTATGCACGCTCTGTGCGCTTGATAGGAGCAAAAATGGGAAGATAGAATTTGGATGACTGTACTTTGACGAGATATTTGGACAAAATATAAGTCTAGATACATTCTCCTTTTTCTTCCTTTCCTTCTTCACTTCTCCCAAACACAACCTCAATGTTGTGCAGTGGACTATTCAAGCAATGATTGTATTTGCTAGTTCTTTTACCTGCGCTGGTATCACATGGTGAAATTATCTGAAGGAGATGGGATCTGTTTGTCCGATTTTAACAGGATCCAAAGTTCCAGCCGGACTTGTCAAGCACCTACCAACCTGCCAAATGCACATTGGATTGCAACTGTGACAATGACAGGATGCAGTGTGTGTATGAGAGACAGTATGCTGAAATGAGTACTAGCAGTGGTGTCCTTGGTGAGGATATCATATCCTTTGGAAATCAGAGTGAGCTTGGTCCCCAACGTGCTGTTTTTGGCTGTGAAAATCTTGAGACCGGTGATCTTTATAGTCAGCATGCTGATGGCATCATGGGTTTGGGCCGTGGAGATCTCAGTATTGTTGATCAACTGGTTGAGAAAAATGTGATTAGTGATTCTTTCTCATTATGCTATGGTGGAATGGATGTTGGTGGAGGTGCGATGGTTCTTGGTGGCATATCTCCCCCGTCAGACATGGTCTTTACACATTCCGATCCTGTGCGCAGGTGTGTATTGCAAGATCCTCATCTTATGGGTATGAGTTGTCATGCATTTTCTTAACAAATGCATTTGATTAATCTCACACATTTACTCTAGTTTCGGGATGGCGACAGTCCATATTACAATATTGATTTGAAGGAGATACTTGTTGCGGGGAAGCGATTGCCTCTAAAACCAAAAGTTTTCGATGGAAAACATGGAACTGTCTTGGATAGTGGTACAACTTATGCATATCTACCAGAAGCTGCATTTCTCGCATTTAAAGCTGCTGTAAGTTCTTTTAAATATTATTTTTAAAAAATTTGTTGTAAGTTGCATATTGAGTTTCTTGAACACCATGGGTTGTTTTCCACATTGTTAGCTTCATAGTTCATATTAATGTTAGTAACTCATGTCCATGATACAAATATTATTACTGAACATTTTATTGCTTTAACTAATCTGGCCTTGCCAAGTGGCAAATGTGATTGGAGGATTTAAACACCTTGAATTGTTTTCAAGATGATATGTTTAAAATTCATGGAGATCTATGTCCTGCACTTTGGCAGTTTCTTTCACCCATGATGCTTTGATAAGTTGTTACATTTTCAAGATAATGATAAAAACCATGGAAGTAGAACACGTTTGATTCACATTGTGAATCAAATGACTTGTGTCGATTAGGATGGCAACTGATAAATTGTTAAATGGCTAGAATTGTTGCCAGAATCACACCAGCTAGCATGATACAATTCTGCACTTCTGGCACTCGTCCATGGTCGTTGCGCAGCTGCCTGAGCTTTCTGCAATGGTTGCGCAACATTTTGTCCCTTCTTCTCAAAACCCTTTTGCCCCCTTTTTTTGAATGAAGCCAAAAATGCAGCGTTCCACTTGTTCATCCTTCCGTTTCAGTATGCTTATTAGCCTTCCAGTCTTGTGGACAACACCCATGTGAAAGGTTTTTTTTTAATATTTATTTTTTATTTAGCTTTTTTTTAAAAAATTGCTAAAAGTAACTTTTCCTTGTAACAATTCTAAACCTATTCAAACTCTATTATTTCGATAAATATATTATTTTATGGAATTTGTTTATGTTATCTACTTATACTTACTAATATTTTATATTATATATTTTAAAATATTTTTTAATATATCTGTATATCTTACGATTTGATACGATTCACAATTTACAATTAAAAATTAAGTTATTTGATTCACGATTTGAATCACAATTTGACAACTATAATAAAATCCATTGCATGTAAGATTAAATAGAGATCTGATAGGCACTCAAGTAACTTGGGGAACCCACTCTTAAAAGTTAGCTATTAAGGGGGGGAACCAAACTATTTAAATACTCCATCAATCATCCCATACTGCTTGATATGAGACTTAAAGCGTCTTATACTACTCAAGTCTTTATCATAGCACTGCCCTTAAGAGTCGACGTCTTGGCGGCTGCACTCTACAATGCTTCATTTGACATTATTTCACTCGGTCTTTTCGGTCAATCTCTTTGCAGATAGCCCTTTTTGTGACGTCAACAACCAGGCTCTATACCAATGATAGGCACCCAAGCAACTTGGGGAATCCACCTTTAAAAGCTAACCGTTAAGAGAGACAATCAAGCCACTTAAATACCCCATCATCAAGCATTCCATACTACTCAAGTCCCTATCAAGATCTTATTATGTTTTGTATGGTTGCTCTAACATTTTGAAGTGGATTTTGATGCCTAGCTTTTTAGAATTCTTTTAAAATCATGGGGTGGTTGTTTGTTCATGGCTTCTGGTTAAAGGGGTGCTAAGATCTGCCTAACCTCTCTGAACAATCTCTCTTTATAGCATGATTCACAATCTATATAGGCAGCATATATATGCCATAATGGTATTTGAGTATTCTATGATTTCTAAATACTTTGAAGATGCTCCCAATCTATGCGTCACTGTTTCCTTTGGATCTTTTACTTTACACTTTGAAGTTCTTATCCAGAACTAATGCAAGCTTGGGAGCCTTTAACCATGGATGAAGCAAAGGAGGATAGTTTGCAATGGCACTTAAGCAATAATTCTTTAGGATCACTAATGATAAATCTGTAATGTAGCCTACATTCTGTTTCATTTCCATGGAGTGCATCCCTGACTAACATGAAATAAAAAAAATTCAAGTGATCTATTCTAGTCTATTGTAAAGGCCATATCACAAAGTATTCTGTTTGTGCTTTCATCATAAATAGTTTCATCTATTGATCTCTGCATACCATATACGTACCAAATGATTAGTTTAAAATTATTTTTTCAGTTTCTGCTAAAATCTGCAATTTTCAGCCTTTCTAAGATCACTGTGAAGCTAATGTGGTTGTAACCTTCAGTTCTTGGTATAATTTCCCATCTTGTGAACTTTGAGACTTATTCTTTTTGCTGGCTCAAGCAAATCAGTAGTTGCAGTATTTCCTTTGCCCGGAGGGCACCTATTGTCTTGTATTTTCTATTTCGAACTCAAAGTGCTAGCAACAGAATTTTATTTCATACATTTGATGATCCTGACTGTGTATTTTTCCGTTTGCAGATTAAGAAGGAACTTCATTCTCTCCAGCAAATCCATGGTCCAGATCCAAATTACCATGATATATGTTTTTCTGGTGCTGGAATGTACGTATGTAGCATTATTAAAGAGTGGGCATACATTCTACTGTTGCAGTTTAATTAACATTTTAAATTTACCTGTATTTCAGTGATATATCTCAACTCTCTAAGAGCTTCCCAGCAGTTGACATGGTATTTGGAAATGGTCATAAGTTGTCACTGTCACCTGAAAATTACTTGTTCCGGGTTAGTTATATTTGAAGATCTTTAGTATCTTTAGCTGTATTTACACTCTCTTGCTATTGATTGCCAAATTTTTACTGATTTATGGTACGCACGAATTAATCTTCGTTTAAGTGCAAACATACACTATCGTTATCAAATAAAAAAAATCTCTAAATGAGTATAAAATGTCAATTTCACGTGAATTGATGTTATTAATTATTGCACTTAAATTAATTCTTATCCTAATTGAATAGTGCAAATAGAAGTTGATTTAGAATGTGAAACTAAAATAAAATAAATCAGAAAGCAAAGTAAATCAGAAATTGTCAATGAATTAAGGTTCTAAATATTTCAATTTCACCATAATTAATCTGTTTTATATTTATCTATCTTTTTAGCTTAGAATTTATTATCTTAATTTTCAGTCCAGATACTCTAAATTATTTCCTAGCATCTCTCAAGGTTTAATAGAAATACTTTTGAATGTTAATCCACTATATCTCCATTGTGAATTATAATAAAAAAATATTTATTAAGATCTATGATTTTCAGTTAAGATTGTATAGACCATGTATATCTCTATCTCACATGCAATTTATGATTCTCAGTTAAGAGTTTAAACTCCTCTTCTCCTTCTTAAATTTTGTAACCCAAGAATCTTTTTAAAGGTGAAATAAATCTTTGAATTCTTTTTAAACTCTATTTTTAAAAGATCTTTCAATCCAACTCAAAATCTTTTAAAATACTCAATTATTGTTGTAGTGTCATGACTCCAGATTTCGCAAAACTCAAAACACAAAAGTTGTTGATCTCTTTCTTAATTTTTCATATCCTTTTGAATCATTTCAATCAGAACTTGTATGAGAGAGTTATGCTCAATTTAATGAAGTAGCATTGAAACTGTCCAAAATATGTTATTATTTTTGTTTTTCTTTATTTTATGTTTATTTCCTCCATTCTCCAATATCTTTTCATCTACATAAATAAACATACAATCAAATATATTTCTTAACTAATTTATTTAAAAACTAACAAAATTCTAAGTTAATATGCCTAATTTATGAGTATAATCCATTTACCTAATTCTTACTTTTCATGGTGTTATTGTTTATGAAGCATTCGAAAGTGCGAGGTGCGTATTGTCTTGGGGTTTTTCAGAATGGAAAGGATCCAACTACACTTTTAGGAGGTATCTTATTTACTTGCATGAATTTGTTACCATTTCAATCTTTACCCATGAAAAATTGTTATTTCTAGTTTTTTTTGTTAGGTAGCTTGCTTAAGTTGCTGTAATACTTTGTTTATCATTCCTATTCCATTTTTGTTTTAGGTATCATTGTCCGGAACACTCTTGTTATGTATGATCGGGAACATACGAAAGTTGGTTTCTGGAAAACTAATTGCTCTGAGTTATGGGAAAGATTACACATATCTGATGCCCCTCCTCCAATACCTCCAAATTCAGATGGAACAAATTCATCTGAAGTATTGGAACCTTCGGTAGCTCCATCAGCATCACATAATGATTTACATCCAGGTAGTATGAGCTGCTGGTCTCCAATATTTATTAAACTATTTATACAAGTTGCATTGATTATAAACATAGTTGGTCATGCTTTTTATTTGTTTCAGAAATTAGTATAATCTCTATGAATTTATATGCTTGCTGATGTGTTTTTCTTAATCTAAAGGCACAGGGGAACTCCAAATTGTGCAAATAACAATTGTTATTTCATTTAACATCAGCTACTTAGATATGAAGCCTCATATAACGGAACTGCCTGGATTCATAGCTCATGAGATGGATGTTAATACTTCACAGGTTAGAAAATGTTCGCTAAAGTGCAGGAGCATTTTGTTGCACGGTTGTGGCATTAGGTTTAATTAACAATATACTTTTTTGGGCCTCAGTTTGTTGGGGTGGGTGGGGATCTGGGTAGAGTTGGTTGGTTCATGTTGTGGTAACTACTTCCCAGTGTACCCTTAAAAACAATAAATATTTACAGGTAAATTATCCAGTTGATGTGCATAGTTATTTGAGAATAATAACACTCTTGAATTGATGTGCACAGGTTCACTTAATGAATTTTACTTCTCATGGAAATGGTTCCCTCACGAGATGGGCCATAACCCCAGGCGCATCTGCTGATTACATTTCAAACAAAACTGCAACGGTATGTTTATAAATGTGAATTTGCATTTGTGTCAAGACTGCCATTTGATTGTGACTTTCTATATGACAGAGTATAATTGCCCAGCTTGCGGAACACCGCATGCAACTTCCTAGTACCTTTGGAAGTTATGAGTTGGTTGAGTGGAACGTAGTGTCTCCATCAAAACGGTAACATTTTATTTAAAGAAAAAAAGCGTATAGCTTGACAATTATTTGCCACTTTTTATTTTACTATATAGTGCCTTTAATACTTAGGTGCATCATGTTACACATTCGGACTGGTTGAAGTCTAATGTACCAAATACTAATTGAACTAAATTTATGCAGCTAAGTTTTCAGTTTCTCTATGTTATGTATTTTCCTTTGTACATCTGATTGTCTGTTAATAATACAAATGCTTTCATGCACGGATGATTGGCTGAATGTTTGTTCGTCAATTTGAAGTAGTGGAAATGAAATATGGTTTTTGAATTATATATGCTATGACTCGGGAATATGATCTTGATACATCCCCCTTTCTTTTTGTTAGCTTTCTTTCTAGTTGCAGAGTTTGTGCATAAGAATTAAAATCGTTTTTGAAAAGGACATAAAAAGTGAGATCATTGAGGTAGTTAAGAAAAGATTGTATTGCTATTTTCGTCCTCAAATATACACCTTTTCTTAATTTAGTTTTTCAAAGTTTTACTTTCTCAATTTAATCTTTCAAAGTATATTTAGTCTTAAATAGCGCTCTCATGTTAACCTTGTTAACAAATATTTAAGAAATTTGCTTTGTTGGTCAAACTGAGTTTACTTAAATCACATCTTTACTTAAACTACATAAACTTTTAATTAGACCAGATAGACAAATTTGTTATCCATTGACAGAGTTAATGTGAGGATATTTTTAAGAATGAGATAGTTTTTGGTGGGTTAAATTGAGAATGTTTTAGCATACTAAACATATTTTAAGTATCTGTTGGTTTTAATTACTCTAGTCCATATAGTTTCAACCAATTTCTAAATAGGTCCTTAAAATTTAAAAGTTTCTAGAAACTATAGGGTCCAAATTGCATATATTTGGTGATGTGGGATCTTAAATGTTATCTGACGTGGTAACAAGCACTCTTTAACATACTTTGGACGGAAGTTTAACGTTAAGGACTTGATTAAAATAATTTTGATCTATAAGGATTCAATTAAAAAATTTTAAAGGACCTAGTTAAAAATTGGTTGAAACTATAATGATCAATTGAGTAATTAAACCTATCTATATTTGTGTCTATATTTATATATGCCACATAATTGTATATCTTAAACTTTCCTAATATATTTATCTAGCCATGTCGTGTGCCTTTTATTGGAGGTTGTGTCTGTGTCATGACCTGTGGATAGTTGAGAGAGGAAATAGTGTAATTATTTGTAAATATCAATGTATTTGTCTTTCATTATTTTATAACCTTACAATTTCTTTTAGTTTATTTAACAAAAATATTTGAATGAGATAAGGGCTTTATGGAATAAAAGTCAAGATGGAAAACTACCTCCCACTTCTCATTATTGATAGTAAACGTTATTCTACTTAACCTTAAAAACATTGCCTAGTTTTTTTTTTAATTTTAAACTTGATGTAGTTTAGGGCTTATTTATAGCCACTTCTGATATTGTCACATTTTCCTAAAATGATCCAGGACTTGGTGGCAGCAATATTACATGGTGGTGGGTTTGGCTATTTTGCTTACATTGCTTCTTGGATTATCGGCTTTTGGAATGTCCTTAATTTGGAAAAGCAGACAGCAAACCATGCACTCATACAAGCCTGTTGATGTCGCTGCTCCAGAGCAGGAACTTCAGCCATTATGAGCTATGTTTATGCTGCGGCTCCTTGATGGGTTGCCTGGTTAGTGACTTTCTCACCTTCAACTTCTTAAACACGAACAATTTATACAACCCTGGTCACTCAGCTGATCAAGATTTTTATTCAAGGAAATCACGCTGTCCTCAGGATTTTTAGTAACCGTCATGAAACCCTGATATTGGTACAGAAAGAATATTCTGATTTTGTTTTATCTGTAAACGCGATTCTGTTTGTGAATATTGTAATATACAGATGAATCAAGTAGTGGCAGCATAAGGTTGAACTAGAATTTCTTTTTGTTGTAGTTTTGCATTTATATTCAGTTGTCACTTCTTTACAGAGTTCTATTTTCGTTTTGTCCTTGTTTCTATTTTTGGCACGAGGGAAGGCTGTTTTATGTGGCCCATGAAATTCATCCCCTCTGCAGTATGTTAATTTGATATTTATGTACATTGTTCATTATCTTCTAAAAACTTCATTTTAATCTCAACATTAATTGCCAATGTATTTTATTTTTTTATATAAAATCGCTTCAATTATTTGCAGCTTGTCAGCTTACTGGATTAAATCAAAACAATAGTAAATCTTGATAAATTTACATTATCTCACATGAAATGTTTAAATCAGCCTTATCATCTTACGATTATTTGTCAGCTTCCATGTGGGATCTGTACATTAAAAAACAATGTCTGAATTCGCAAGTTTGTAATTTAAATAGTAAATAAGTGTAAATTTAGTGATCCAAGAATTTTTAAAATGTCAGAGATTTAAATTTATAAAAATATATTTATAAGGAGGGGGAATTTTAAAATTTTGAATAAAATTACTATTATATAAAAAGTAAAAAAATATTCGAGTGACTTAAAAAACCAATGTGTGGAATCCTTTTTATCTTGCTGCAAGCCTGCAAAAAGGCGCAATTTGCCTAATTTTAACCGATATAGATGGATCGCAAATTGTTGACTTCCACAGTATCATTCACAGGTTTCTTTCATTTTGTTGGGGTCCTGTGGAGTGACTGAGGTGGAAGGTCATTTTTAAATGTTAATATATTATTTATTCACAAACTAAATCAATTTATGAAGACACAGTGCGTTCACATGAATGAATTTCCACACCTTCCTGCTAATCATATTTGAAAAATCATAAACAACCCAAATTATATACTCAACTTTTCTGCTAACAGATATGGCATGTGATAACTTTTTAAAAAAAGGAAAATCGATGGAATCTTTAAAGAGGAGGATCTATCCGTTCATCGTAAATGTTATTTCATTCATCTCAGAAATTCTACTTCGTTAATTGAAATTATTTTTCTTTAAAAGAATTTTATTATATGTCAATGGATTTTCGCTTAATTTGTTGAAAATTGAGTTGTAATTAACAATTACTGTATAGTTGAACACCAATGGTTCACACACACACACACACACACACACACACACACAAATCTATGAGCGCCATATATATATGGAGAGGTTCTAAGCAATTGTAAAGTTTATGGGCCTCTTTTCCCGCACCTTCCCTAGGTTTCTGAAGCCTTTAAGTGCGGTTTAGGTATTACACATTATAGTCCAAAAAACAAAACATTAGTACGCAGCAAAGAAAAGGTAAAAGCGCGTTCCATGGATTTATGGTTAAGAAATCTACCATACCACTCATCTGATGTTGCCTTTAACTGTGATGGGAAACCGCAAAACAGAAGCAGAAGGGTGCAGTGACGTGCAGGAAAAGAAATTACGGGGATATTCCATTAAATTACTTGAAAACAAGAAAATGTCTGATAGTGAAAGCTGAGAGTTCAGATTACTGTTCATCAAACATGTTACACGTGAAAGTGGAATGACCTGCAGTAGCCATTAAAAGCGATTCCTACAGGCCATGCTTTGGTGGTCTCAATCCTTTCAAGTGGTAACATGTAGTCCTGCAGTACATTATCTTGGAGAATCTCTAAATGTGTATGCAACTTCAGTGAAATGTTTCATCACAATTCATGACAGTCTACTTCTATTCTTCCATTGAATACCACTTCGTAATTTTAAGACCCGGAATAATAAACGCTCCACAGATCTAACCGACACTTTAAAAGCTATATCAACGGAATAAACTTAAGACTTTTTAAAGTAAAAAGATGGGGCTCATTTAAGCAAATTTAAATGTAAACAAAAAAAAAATTCATAAAGATGTTGCCCATAGTTTTGGTTGATCCAGTAGTATAAAAAATATTAAATATAATTTCTATAAAATTTTGTAACTTTTGAATAATGTAATGCTAATGCATGTTAAAATATTATTTTATTTTTTAAAAATTAAACATTCTTAGTTGGGAAGGAAATTTCTTTTTCAAGTTGCTCTAATGAGCCACACGAGCTAATCAAGTTTTTTTTTTTTTTAATAATTGTTGAATGCTAGAGGGCTCAAAACTTTATGCATATTATTCAAATGCAAATAAATTCTTCAACGTCAGCTTTTTCTTTTTTTCTTTTCCTGCATTCCCGTATACTTCCCTCTACATGTTTCTAAACCTCGAACAACTTGAGCGTTATTCTTCTGCCACCTAGATAAGCATTCTTAAGCAGCATTTTTCTTTTTTCTAACTTCTGCCATCTTAGCCGTAATATTATATATCTTATCACTAAACAACAACAAAAACAGATGCAAATTGCCAAATTGAGAAATTTTTTTTAAAAAAAATGCCTATGCGCGTGTCCTAAACCGGAACTGTCTACAAATTTACAACTCCCCCCCACCAAAAAAACTACAAAGCAATCCCAAGGAAAACTCAAAACCCAAAACGCACAAAACAAAATGCATTAGCAGAACAACAACAATAATAATAATGACGAAAATATTAATAAAATTAATAATAAGGGTATGAAGGAAACAATGATAATTAAATTTAATGTGAACCCGCAGCAGGGCAAAGTTAAAAAAAAAATGCAAGAATATTACGACAACAATGACAACGTCTCTTTCTTTAGAAGATCAAAACAAGGGTAGCCCAGCCCAATGCCAAGCATCCCAACACCTTCTTCAAGCATCTGATGGTTTCTGCTCCACTCTGCAATATAAAATTTAATTAAATTCAGAAATTCAGATCCCAAAATAAACTAACATATCAATTTCTTAATCTCAACATCTTTTAAAAGTGGCACGCACAGACATAAATATTATCATCAGCAACTTTAATGTTCACAAGTATTTTAATGTTGTCGTGACATCCTGACATCAATTGAATTGTTTGGTCTTTTTTCCTTTCGTTCTCTGATCACGCCCTCAACGTGATTTTTTTATTCAGTTAACCAAAGAACTCCAGGATTTTACGTTCATCAGTGGCGCGTGGCCACAAGATATGAGAGTACGCAAGTCCAAGACAAAATAGGGGTTAGATCATGGAAAGAAAGAATCACATTCACAAAATACATCCAATTTCCACTCGTAGATCCAGGAGCTTGCAGCGTACGCACTCTCATTAATTGGGAACACAGAAGAAATGGAGTTCAAACATGAACAAGACGAACTTAAAACAAGATGAATTCCTAAGTCTATGTTCAAGATTTGTTGCACATTGTACTTTTCGGCGTAGGAATTAGAAGCGAAAGGAAGAAAAGGAGACAAGGACAAAGTCAACATACCTCATCGTTCTCAGATGACGCTGGTCCAGGAGAGGAGGCATCTTCACTGGGTCCTGGAGCTCCTGTCGGTGGTGCAGGAGGACCAAGCAATGACGGTGACGGTGCTGGTGCGTTGTGCTTCTTACCCTTCTTCTTCTTGGACTTGCCCGGAGCCGGCGCTGGAACCTCAGCAGTCGGTGCTGCAACAGGTGCTGGAGGAGCACTAACTGGAGGAGTTGTCGGTGCGGGCGCAGGGGGAGATTTGGCTGGGGGAGATCTCACTGGAACAGGAGCAGGTGGAGAGCTAACCGGAACTGGTGCTGGGGGCGAGCTCACTGGAGTCGCAGCCGGAGGTGAGGATGCCGGAGATTTATTCAGTGGAGCTGGCGCCGCTGCCTTCGATGGAGATGAGGCTGGCGATGCCGACTTGGGAGACGATGCAGCCTTAGGTGATGAAGCTGGGGGCGCTGATTTGGGAGAAGCAACTGGTGATGGTGATTTAGGTTTCGATGGGGCTACTGCTGGTGACGCAGCTGGCGTTGTAGGAGCCGGAGTTGCGGGTGACTTGGACGGCGCATCCGCCGGAGATTGACCTCCGACGCCGGCAACTACAATGCAGATCAATGCGAGAGAGAGTACACTCCTCCGATCCATTGTCTAGTTTCTGTGAGAGAGAGAGAGACGAGCATTGAAAATAGTAGCGGAAGGGGTTATATAGGACTTCGATTGACGATGCGATTGTCAGAACAAAACGGACGAGTGCCGGTGTAAAGTAGGTCCTACATACAGATAGGCCACAACTAGCCGTTGGATCAACGTATTAGGTCTTTTGGGGGCCACCACCTTAGAATCAAACAAAGATTACTTGGCCTGTTTGTACGGGGCCCATTTAGCCCATTAGGCGCATGTGATCTAGGAAATTAATCAGAGGGGTGTATGTGGACACGTCAACTAATGTGATTAGATATTGGCTTTCAATACTCGTTAGCACCATCTTGTTTATTTGCTCGCTGGTTCTAATTTGGTGTTTTGCGGCCCAAGCAGCGGCTGGTGTTGTTGATACAGCTGGATTTCTAAGGTGGGGCATATCCATTGTAATTAGCCAATCACCGTGCTCCAAGAGGGGACGTCACCAATTATTGCGCGAAAGATTGGTGAATTTAGTAACGCGCCCACCGCCAACTTGTGGACCCGATCAAGGATGCTTTACTTACCGTGCCTTTTACCCTATTTTTTATTTTTTTATTTTTTTAATGCTTTTATTAATTTATTTTAAAGCCAAAACGTGTTATGCTTGAAATGAAAGTGCGATGACAGAAAAAAAAAAAAAGGAGGGAGAAAATAAATAACCTGTGTTTAGAGGTTGTATTAGCGAGAAGCTGTCAATTATCAAATGCTCAAAGCTTCTTGGATTCTTTTATATATAATTTATAGTAATTTTCTTTCTTATTACGACTTTTCCTTTTAGTTTTTGGCCACATCACAAAGATCAACATACACGCACTGGTTAACTGTCGTCTTCCCCCCCCCCCCCTCTTTTTCAATTCTATGATATTGATGCTTCTTCTTTTGTTCTAGAAAGAAAAATATTGTACCGGTGGGACTATAACATTCTTTACTTATGGCGGAAGGGAAATCTGACATGCATCAGTAAACAGTAACTCCTTCATTTGATTATTAATTTATTTATCTTTATTTGGGAGTAAGACAAGATAATACTCATCTTCCATTTTATATTAACTTTTTATCTCTTGCTTTCGTCTTTTCCATATATAAAAGAGGTTAAAGAAATTATTCCTACTTCAAGAGGAAGAAAGATAAAAACCCATCGAGTTGCCCAAGGAACAAAATATGGATTCAATTACTTATGAAAGAACTTTTAGGGATTTATTTTCTTTCTCCCTCTCAATTTCTCCCTTTCTTTTGATCTCTATTGATCTCTATTAATGTGGTATTTGAAGGTGCAGAAGAACATCAAACGCTTCAAGCTAACAACAATTCTTTGATTCTCTGAAGATTGGGCCCCTCATTTATCTAATTAACGGTCCGCGAGGGATAAGCCTTTTTTTTTTAACAGGTTTACTTGTCTTAAAATATTGGGCTTTATGTAGAGGACAGAACTTTATGAAGCTTAGGCCCAAATTTCCAACAGTTCCCACGAAAGAGAATTGCAGCCTATCTGTTGCGTCCTTCGTTTTGAAAAAAAAATAAGGCCCTTTTAGCCACTTTGGGACAAACAATGTTAATATAACCGAAAAAAAGAGAGGGATAAACTGCATTAATTGTATAATTTATTTTCGTTTTACCAACTTTCATGTGATTGCACTATAATTAATTAATTTTAGTTTCATTAATTAAATTTAAATTTAACAAAATTGTTTTATGCTACTTTCGTTGGTCTCAGAGGCTCTTTCATTTCTGATTTTTGTCTGGCCATTATTGCGGATCTGTTATTTTGGTGGCTTCTGCTAATTCTTTGTTACCCAAAAATACAAAAAGATGTTCCCTGTTCCCACATAGTCACTGCTCATTTGATCTTCAGCGACTGGCCGAAGGGTATAAAGTTACCAAAGTTACTTTCCGTTGACATGCCTTTTTAAGCCTCCAGAAAAGTTTGAAATTGATATTTAAATAAGAATCACGCTATGCTGCCAATGTCCTAGATCACGTGCTCACAAATCTATGTCGTGCACGCCTGTACCTATGAGCACAGGGACAGATGCTAATTAACGAACTGGTCATGGAGCTTCTCCAAGTATCCCGAAATCATGGTTAAAAAGACAATGGTTAATGGAGTTTGCTTCAAGCAGAATCCCATTTAAACCCAAGTAACTTAATATTTTAAAGCACCCCCATATGCATTTCCTATAGTTTTTGTGTGTGTGTCTGCGGTAGCCGCATTTTCTTGAGACCACCACACTTGTACTTGCCTTGGTATTATTATATTTCTGAGTTGGCTCCTTTTTGAGTTGGAAAACAGATGACAAGGAAGTTTATAAAACTTGTTATGGAGGGGACCAGATTGAACTCTTATACTTAATTCCCAAGGGATCTAACTAGGTGAAGAGGCATCATGACTAGCTTGTAGTATAATCTCTTTCTTCCTCCATTTTCCTTTCGAAGTCGAAGTTCTTGCTTTCATATCTATTTTGTAACTCATTTTAGAGTTACTGTTGATGTCTATGAACAGATTCGTGGTCCATCCCCTATTTAAGGTCAACAGGTAAAGAAGTTTCAGCTAAGTTTGTTCACTAAGCGACATAGCTACTAATTCATCTGTTCATTAAATGGTTTATGAAAAACAGGTTGTTTAAGTCATTGCTTTAAGGAAGGTGGCAAAGCAATCATTTTCGTGGACACACAGGTTGATTAAATATAAGCACTTCTTCTTTCATTTATTTATTGAGCTCTTCGTCGAATGTAATTTTGAATGAACAGTTTGTCCTGTTCTTTTTTCTTCAATTTTATTTGGTTTAACATAACTATTTCAATTTGAGTCTTGAAAAATATGAATCCCCTTTAAAGTTTCTTCAAGTTTGAAGCAATCATGCCTCCCATGCATCAAAGTAAACTGCTTAGTGAGAGGGCGGCGCTTATGATACTTGGTTTTACTCTCTACTCTGTAACATGTGCTACCCAACTAATAATCGTGTCAAGGGCAGATAGGCGTCTACTGTGCCATAACAAACTCCAACTAATATATAAATAAATCTTTTGTATCAAGGACGCCGAAAATTCCAACTTGTTTCGATCTGCCATGGAGTCCCAAATCCCAGAAAATTCAACCACCAAGAGTATTCAAAAACTGCTACTTGCTACGCCAACATGCACCAACTGTTCTTGTTTCTTCTGCATCATGTCTGAAACAGACCCTTCTGTCAGAAGAGCTAAAATCGCCCACTGCCTCAAACAAATGCCTCTCAGAGACGACCAAGAACATGTCCTGGCGTTAAGTGGGCTTTGGAAAATCGCTATGACTAAGCCAAACGACCCAGAATTTCCATTCCTTGGCATCTTTAGATGCATGGCCAAACTTATCCAGAAAGGCGTCAGGGATAAGGATTGGCTTCTTAATTACCAGAACATATACATCCCGTATTACGCAGCTCATATTATCGGTTCCTATACCATGAACAAAGCTAAGTTTGCTGATAAAGCAGTTAAATCCAACGTGGTTCGGCCGTTAATGGAACTCCTAAAAGGTAAGATCAGTTGGGTTGAACAGAGAGTTGCACTTCGGGCACTGGGTCATTTGGCCAGCCATGAAGCAACTTTTGATGGCGTTGCTGAACATGAAGCAGAAATCATTGAAGCAGCCATTAATATAGCTTCGACATGCCTGGAGGAGGCATACGATAAGTTTGTTGGGTTGGAAGAGTCCCAGAGACTGGAGTATCATAGGAACCTACTAACAAGAGGGCTTGGAGGCTTGGAATTAGAGAATAGAAAGGCAGAGGAATGGGCTAGCCAGCTTCAGTGCTGGTCTCTGTATCTCCTAGACTGCTTTGCATGCAAAGAAAGATCTCTCAGACTAATCTGCAAGAAACAGTTCTTAAAGGATTTATGTGGAATGTGGGGTGGATTGGCAAACCCGACATCCCCTGCTGGAATAGGACTTCTACGAACTCTGTGTCACACCAAAATAGGAAGAGAAAGTATAGCAGATCTGCAGGAAGTGCTAGAGAATCTTTGTAATGTCTCAAGATCCTCAGATGATCAGCAATACATGGCTATTGACAGTCTTTTGCAACTTCTTAAAGACCAATTTACGAGGTATAAAGTAATAGATACCGCGGCTCCAGTTCTTGCAGATTTGGTTGAACTCAGAGGCATTGGAGGGAAAACAAAAGTAGGACAAAGAATCATGCATACTCTCTTACAAGATTACCACAAAATTAAGTATTGTAAATTGAACCTGAAGAGCGAAAGAGCCGAGAAAGCATTGATAGAAATATGGGATTTGAAGGTGGACAGAGTCAAGAGAGAAAGTCTAATGACTGACCAAGAAATTAGAGGAAAAGAAAACTTGGCGAGTGTTCTGAAACAAGAAGGAAATCACAAATTTAGGTCAGGCGAGATTGAAAAGGCTGTGATGAAGTACTCGGAGGCTATCGATTTGTGCCCATTAAAAGCCAAGAAAGAGAGAATGGTGCTCTATAGCAACAGAGCTCAGTGTCATTTGCTTCTTAGAGATCCAGATGCTGCCATCAGTGATACAACTCGAGCTCTGTGCCTATCAGATGTGGCGTGTCCTCATAGTAAGAGTTTGTGGAGAAGATCACAAGCTTATGATATGAAAGGGCTAGCTAAGGAAAGCTTGATGGATTGCTTAATGTTCATCAAAAGCCGCTTCAGGTCTCGGCAGACAAAGAGACTCAAAATCCCATACTACGCGGCACGTATGGCGAACAAGCAGATGAACGCTACGTGGCTTTTCGCATCAGCCAAGTCAAAGATGAGTAGCAAATATGAAGAACTTAACGAATTCAAGGACCAAAATCAAATTTATGCAGTAACCATGAGGAAGAGGACGAGTAGGAAGAAGGAAGGTGAGTTATAGACTGTTCGAACTTTGAAATCAGAAAAAAAATTGATCTCCTTTTCCTTTTTCTGGGGTTTTGGCTTGCGATGGTATGTCCAATCGGAAAGAAATCACATTTTGAGTTCCAGTTCCTGGGACATTATCCATGCGCAGTTAATGCTATTGTGGATAGCTTTTAGATAAATCTAATCTTCATTTATAATTACTACGAATTGTGGAAGCAGCGTTACAAAATTATCACTCCCCAATGCTAGAGAGATAGAGCATCAATTTCTATAGCTAACGGCGGAGTTTTAAGTTTTATCCCTTCTTTTTTTTTTTTTTTTTTTTTTTTTTACAGGTATAAGAAGAAAGTCAGGGAGGGCAAGACAAAGTAGAAAAGTAGTGAGTTAGAATAGAGGCACAGCGTCAAAACAAGGCGAGACTTGGGCGAAGTGATTTATGTGCCGGCATAGCATAGGAGAAGCCGGACCAAATAAACAGGGATCTTATGAGTTGGCATGTAAACCCAGCACAAGTTACAGCTATCTTTAAGTACGTTTGCAATTATTAATAGGAAAAGTAGCCAATGTTCTTCCACAGAGTACTAAATTTCTGGTTTTAGAAAGTAGGAAGTAAAGAAGTTCTTGTTTCCTTCGGATGAACTCCTACTTTAAGCATGCATCCTTTTCCTTTTTCAATTCATGTACATAAAGATTGAATTTCCAAGAAATAGATGCCTCCCTTCTCACTTCTGAGAGTACTCAATGCTCTAAGTAAGAGATCAATTTTACGTTCACGTGGAATCAAAACTCATTTGCGTTCTGTAGTGGACGGGAGCCGAAATTTCAATGGGTTTAATCCACTTTATCGGGTAAGTAGAACCGAATATGATGTTAGGCAGCCACCGCGATTTTACAAGATTCATAGCGCTGTAAATTTGAAAATAAAATATTATAAATTGAAATTTCAGGTTGTGATTCTCACCTGCACCGCACTCATGGTTTGAATTTCCGTCCCGACGGCAATAACACCAATATATATAATCCAAAAGCGAGAAATACTTACTTTCAGAAAAAAATGATATCGTTATTTAGTTGTGAACATAATTTCCAACGATGAGTAGTTTTTTTTTTTGTCACTAATGAGTAATTAGTAATTACAGTAATATTCATTTATAATTCAAGGATCCTATTTTATTAGTGTAAAAAAAAAAGTTATTTCACCTTTTAGGTGACAATAAGATTTTAATTTCTGAATTTTTTTTTTTTTTGGGCCGAATGAAAAGCACAGATGAATGGTGATATTTTGAATGATATTTAACCAATTTTTTTTCCCAAAGTGCCTTCCTCCCCTTTCTCCGAAAATAAGTATTTGAGAAGGAAAATGAAAAAAGGAGATTGGAGATTGGATACCTAGTAGTTAAAGATCACCATTTCTCCCCATATTATATGGAAATCTCCAGAGAAGTCCACAAAGATCTTTCTCGACCAAAAAAGTAGGATAGATGCGCCTTATCCAACCTAACTAGTTTGTTCTTTTGTGTGCACTGAATAATAAAATAATAATAAAAGGTTGAAAATCTCAATCACGGATGTCCACCAAACCATGAATTACAAGACAATTAAAGACAACAGGAAATAAAGGAAAACAAAGAGTAAGGAGGGTTTCTTCATAATAAAAGGATGCCAAGAACAATGATAAAACCCATACTTACCTTCAACAAAGGAAAAAACAAATGTCCCTCCTTTTTTTGTCGGGTGAAGCAAAATCAGTCATGATTAGAAATGGTATTTTGGTCGGGCAATTAGAAAAAGAAAAAAACCAAAGTTCCTACTGGATATTCGAACTACATATAAATAGTGATCGGTTTTAGATAATTTTGGTCGAAGCTAGTTGTTGAAAAATTGGAGAAGAAGAAAGAGACAATTTTATCATCTAATGCCGTAAGTTACATTACTGTACGAACAAGATTCTATTATTACAGTGAAACAAGCCCGTCTAGGCAGATGGCACATTTTCGCAATAAAGAGGCTCTACTTCGGCAGGGCGGAGAAAAGTCAGTCCCTTGCAGGAAGAAATAACTAACACCGTTACTTTCACAGTTCTGCTGCAATTTCCTGCGGGTCATGAAAAACAGCAACGATATGTTATTAGTTATTAGGCAACCATACAGAGACCTACAGAAATTAGATGCATACATTTAAGTTTAGCTGAGCAGACGCATTGAGGCATTCTCTTGTGCGACGTACATATGAGTATGAATATGAAACACATTCTGGAAATATGGTATTGTAAAATAAACCACTTTTTTTGGGTGTACAAGTGGGTCTTCCCGGACTGATGAAAAGATCAGCAGAATCAACTAAATGTGAAGTTAACTCACCCGGTCATTATTTTAAGGAGTTCAATCATCGCAAGAACTCAAAGCAGCAACAACCGACCCTGTTGTTGCAAAAGTTGATGCAACATCTGGATAGTCTTCCATGAGGTTCTCACCTTCAAAGATGGTGTATAGCCAACTTTCTACCGATCCCAAAAAGGAATTTGGATCTGAGTTCGAAATGGCTTCCCAATCAACCTGTAAACCCTGTGGGATGCTTCCTGTAAACTGCATATTGGCAGCAAGCAATAAACCCTGCATAACTACAAATCCAACTGCAGCAGATCCTCTAGACAGAGGCATAAAGTTATACCTGAAGAACAGTTCAGTTAAATTTACAGAACTGACTTCAAATGTCCCAAAAGACAATTCACCTTTTGATAATGTCATGCATGCATAACAATTAATTACACATTTTTTATGATTTCATACCAGTAATATGTCGTCCTTAAAATTACGTCTCTCACATTTTCAAGCACATCAAAATCGGTAGATCCATAATTTTCACCACAGAAAGCATTGCAGAGAGACTAACAGTCCCAAGATGAATACAAGGTAAGCGTCAAGATTTATTTAGCAACCTGAATAAAGTTAATCAAAACGAGCATGTATACTGAAGAAACTTCAAGTAAAACAAAATATGCTGCCAATATATTTCAAAAGTTGACAATTTCTGCGGAAGCATTAATAATGATTAAATGATAAGAGTGGTTACTTAGATCATTGGTAAATATGCTAAAGAAACATTATTAGCTTATAAACAAAGTAACAAATCACAAAAAGGGTATATCAATAAGCGAAATAAAATATTAAAAAATGTTCATTATGAGTAACATACTTCCCATGCCATTGCCATTTCTGCATCAAAATTTTCGCATCTAGCAGGTGTACAATGTCTTCCAATTGCAAAGTCAAAACCATGTGCTTCCCTGGAAATTCTCCAATATAATATACAAGCATGAAAGTTATATACAGCAGCAAAGAAAGGGAAATAGGACAGAAAATAAATTGAATTTTCACAATAAAGCTTGGTACAAACTTACATTTTTACAAGGGTTATCCCTGTCCCTTCAAGCTGCTTCCTGAAGAAGCATAAACACCCAGAAAGTAAGCATTTGAAGAATTTATAAGTTCCTCCCTCTGATATCAGTTGCACTATGCACACTTACTCTTCATATCCACTACTGTTGCACCAAGTACCCAACCAAAGCCAACAACTCCATAAAGGTCAGAGCATGACTTTGCATGCATGATCTGCACATTATACGTTAAATTTCCATTTTCACAGCTGCATCGACTACAAAATATAATTAATCAAAAAATGTCAACGAAGACAACAACAAAAAAGATCCACAGGAGGACATAATTTAAAACCGGTAACATTATAAGCAATAGAGATTCTTGATGCATTAACTTGCCGACAAGGTTATAAATCCTTGAGCAAATTCAACCTTAGGTGCACATTAACTCTATATACTGACAAGGCTGGTTCAGATATGCTATAACACCGTAAGTCTCCTTACATGTTTGGCGTGCCACTAGAATCTAGGTCTATCAAGCATGCTACTGCAAGCAAATCTAAGTAATATATAAAGAAAATCATGTTATCCTGAAAGTGCAACATTGGTTTATCACTAAGCAAATCAGGGGTACAACAGAAGAGGTGTATGGCAAACATGATACGAAGAAACGTACAACTTTTCCCGAGCAAAATCCTTTGGTATTGTCATGATGGAAGTCTCTTGCAGAACAAATCAAGCAATGTTAGAGCAAAAAAGCACAAAAGATCTAAATCAACAATTAAACAACTCACATATTCTAATTTCCCATCTTTGGAAAGATGGATGATCTCATCTGTTTTTCTGTAGACAAATGATCTCTTTTATGACAGTCTTTGCAACATCTAATGTCCTGTGGCATTATAAAGTAATGAGCATTTCCTAAGCCAGTCTGTTAATACAGTATATAAATTGACCTTTTACCTTTCATAATTAGGAAAATATCGGACAACCTTGGCTTGTCCAAGAACCATAGGCGTGTGAGAACCAAATCTAAAATCGAAGGCTTCACTGCAGTACAAACCAATATATGTTCTAAATTCAGCACAAGTAAAGATTGAATTTAATATCAGTCAAGTGATAATCTGAAAAAAAAAATGGGGACACTAACCAAATTTTACCAAGAGGCTAGCAAGAAAGAACAGCAAAAACTTATCTAATCTAGACCAGTATAGTTATGAGCTTATTCTCACAAAACAAAGTATATAATTTAGCATAAAAGAAAATTATCTTTCAAGTTTCAACAATTTCATAACTCAAATAAATGTGAATCAATCTTACCCACACAAACAATAAATAAAATCCCAATAAGTAAAAAAAATCATGAAAAGGTTAAAATATACTTTTTAGTCCCTCTATTTCCCATTAAAATTCATTTTCACCCCTCTACTTTAAATTGTCATAATCAAGTACCCCAAGTTTTCTGTGAAAGCGCAGTTCCATCAAACATATAAAAACTCAAGTAAACCAAAGCCACTTGCTACCAAAAAAACTTGAAGGACTAAACTGTAACAATTGAAAGAAAAGGGAGAAAAGTGAATTCCTATATACAAAACTTAGAGGACTAAATTGCAACAATTACAAGTAAAAGATCATGAGTTTTTATTAAAACTGATTTATGAACTGAACTTATAAAGTCCAGTCCATGTTGAGAAAGTTTGTGCGTGCAACAGAAAATACTAAGTCTAAAACATTGAAGGAATTGTTTAATTGACCAATAATTTGTAATAAGAAGATCATAATAAACCTATTTGAGAAATTAAAAGCTGTATATTATTAATTTACCCAATTCCATCTCAAAAATCATAGATGAGTCAACAAAGGGTATACTATCAAGAAATCAGATATTTTCAAGAAAAGTAAAGTTCAAATCAGCAACTTAGCATATTTGTTTGTGGACTTATTTTTGAGATTGATCTGGAAATGATCCTTTGAAGTTTAAATGTATACATTCCTCATCTTCTCCCCATGATAATAAGTTTTAGGTATTTTCTCCCATTTTCATCACTGTATAACAAGGAGACCTTGTCTACAATCAACAACTTTTTAGACTTATGGCCGTATGGGGTGTTCACTTGTATCTATAAAGGTGTGCTTGAAGATATGAATATGTCAAAAAAAAGTTAATGTTGCCTCCACCAACTGAAAATAACAGAGGTGAGTTTCTAAACATAAATAGAATTTCTGCAGGCTTAGTTGACCACAGAACACACCTCTAGGATAATGAGATTATATTACACAATCAACAATTCAATCATAGAGACTATGCACACAACAATATATATAAAATTGGAATCTATATACATTGACATACGAAAAAACTTACCTGGCGTCTATTAGGTAGGAAACCGGGACAATCATACTGGATTTTATTGCCAATGGAATCTGCAGCCTGTATAAGAGAAGCCATGTGCTTTGTCATGGCAAATTCTTGCTTTCGAAGCTTCCCCTTTCTTGAAGACTCTTGCAAAGATGGTTGCCTGTAAACTTTTTCACATACATTCTTTGGAAGCAATTTCTTGCACCAGTACTCCCGATAATAATGAAGAAACAAATAAATATCATAATAGTGGGAACCCAAACATTATTTTTAAAAAGAGAAAAATCCCTCTAACATCAAATTTTAACAATTCACCTTAAAAAGTGGATCAAGATCCCCATCAATATCAAACCAGCAAAATTCGCCGTTAATTTTTGAGGCTGTGTAAATAGCAATCTCTCTCTGCAAAAAGAGAAAAGTGTGTTGAACCACATCACAGAATAGGCTCATAAGGAGGGAAACTTAATGAGGATCATGCTAACTCCCATTGTACCCCTGTCATATAAGTCCATCAGCCGAATTTCATTATGCCCTAAGAGAATAAGCATACCCAACTCAAGAATCAAGGGAAAGAAGGTCCTATAATTGGGTCTCAACATAGAAATACATGACAAGCAAGCAATATGAGGAACTAATACAGAAGAAAATAGCACCATGTTGAAACATGCCAGCAGAAATTTGCAAGTTCAAATTAGCCTTCTCTCAATTTGTATATTGGTACTTGGTAGGCTATAATCTCATTCATGTTCTAACCTAATGCCACTGTGGAACTTCACTATTCGATGCCGAGGACCAGTCTAAACTTTGTCAGCAAACTTTCTCAGTAAAGGAAATGTGCTGATGTTCTCTTTGACACATACAATAGTACCAATAAGTACCAGATGTATTACAAACCTGATAAAAGGCAAGGCACTGGAGCACAAGCTTTTCCGAGTCCAATTCCGAATCCAGTGCTGCATCATAATCCTCGACCTGTGACCATTAAATAAAGTTATAGGCAGACAAATGTAAACCAGCATTTCAACCAAAAAAAAAAATACTATACTGCCTCTTTGTGTTGTCCAATAGCATGGAAGCAGGAAGCTCGTAAATATAAACACTCAATGTTGTCACCATCAATGCTCAACCCCATTGTCAAATCCTTGATAGCCTTCCTGCCATTTAAATCAAAAACAATATTAAGTAGTAGAACATAGGATTCCAAACCAATACATGTTAACACTGACCATAAGTAGTGTAGAAAGGCTAAATCAGATAATTGACTTACTTAGCTATGCCCCTTATGTGTCTATTTATAATTACAAATTAGGCCATGGACCTGTAGGCGCTAGTATAAATTCAACGCTATCAACAAATCATTATAATCTTAGTCAGTAATCCCTACCATCCAATCATTCTATGCAATTTATATCTCTAAATTCCTAGATTGCAGACCCAAATGGCAGTCACTGTCCATTAAACCCATCACAAAATTTTAGGATTCAGAAATAAATAATAGCTACAACTACATGCCGAGACTTCAGAAATACTCCCAAGACATGTTGCACAGTAAAGTGCTGATATTTTCCTAAAAGGTCTTCTGATACTAACCAGCTTCTTCAAACAAAAAACCACACTCAGGTTCCCATTTCAAGCAACATAATTCTTTTTTAAAAAAAAAGTAATTTTCATTCTTCCTCCACGATCCCTCCCAGTCCCCATTGCTATTTTAAACTTGTTCTCCTGCCTGAAGGGTTTAACCTTATTTCCATGTTCTAACATGAAATTTGCTTCCCAAATGTTCATGGACCAAATCATCAAGACTCGTGAAAACTCCCAGCAAGTAAGGAACAGTCATGTCAGTTAAATAATCAATCTATTCAATATATCAGAAGGTAGAGTTGTATAGATACCTGTGCTCTCCCATTGCATGGAACAACAGACCATGCAGATAATAAGCTTTTTGCAAACCTACCACCAAAACTCAAGCAATTAGCCTGAGGCAAAAGATTGAAAACATAAATAATAAGGTTCATTCGCAACAATGACCTCCCATCAATTTGCAGCACCTGATTTGGACATTCTTGAGCCTTTGTTGGCTTTGCTAAATCTTGATAGAGCTGCCAAAAATACACACTCAGAGCTAAGCTAGCAATTGAAATTGTTGATGAAACCTAGAATAAGTCTTACAATTTAAGTGGGATTGTTAAAGGATTCGAAGTTTATTATAATCTAGGAGTCTTAGAGTTTAATATTGTCTTGAAGTCTTATCGTTATCTCTTAGGATTATTAAGATCGGAAAGTTAGTTGTCTTTAAATTGCTTTGTAATTCATCTTTATCTTTAAGATTTTATTTTGTAGTTAAACTTGACTTTCAGAATAGTATAAATAAAGGAAGGTGTAGAGGGCTAAAGTGCATGGTGTTCGTCTCCGGCACCAAAATTCTGCCATATATGTTACTTTAATCCTAAATTTCAACAGGAATCATCTAACTATAATAGACTAGCTGTGGCTTAAATAGCAATGTAGATGGCAATAACAAGAGAAAAGGAACAGATTTAAAGAAATATAATAAATCTGAATTTAAAAAAAGTGACAAACAAAATAAGGGTTTTATTGCAATAGTTTAAGAAAAGTGGCAAACTGAACAAGTTTTACTATTGTAAGAAGTTTGGACATAAGATATTTGATTGTTTGAAACTTAAAAATAAGCTTAAAAAGTAAGTTATATTTTCTAATTTTACCCTTCTAATTTTAATCTATTTTAAATCTAATAATTTATAGTCTTTTTTCAATTTTTAGTGGTTAAATTTTAATGTAATTGTTTATGTTGTAAATTTATTATAAATGTTCAGGGGTCGGCAAATTTTGAAAAAGAAAATATCATATTAAGAGTTAAAGAGAGCAAAATAATAGTAGAATGTATAGGTTATATTAGTTTAAATTTATCTTATGACTATTTTTTAAATTTAAACAATGTCTTTTATGTACATTTTTCAATAAAAAATTTGATTTTCAATTTTGTATTAGATAATTATTATTATTCCTTTTAGAAAGAAAACAGAAATACCGACATTTATTTCAATTCCGTTATTGTTGATTTTACTTCTTTACATAATAGATTATATCATTTGAATTTAAATATTTATTCAATAGGTTTTTCTAATACTTTTGTTAACTTTGTGATTGGACATAAACATCATAAAGTTAATGAAAATTCTTCTATGTTATAGCATAAGTGTTTAGGTCATATATATAGAAAGAGATTAAAGGACAAGCAAGTTTTATAATCTTTTTTGATCTTATACATGTTGATATTTGTGGGTTCATCACTCCTACTATTATAAGTGGCTACAAATATTACGTTATTTTTGTAGATGATCATTCTATGTATGGATGTATTGATATTTTGTATAACCATTAAATACATTTAAGGCCTTCTACGCAGTAATTGAGTTAAAGACGAGCAAAGTCATTAAATGTGTAAGATTAGACAAAGGTGGTAAGTATTATAGGAGGTACACTGAAAAAAAAAAACTCTAGACATTGGTATCTAAAGTTTCATAAAATAATCACCTCATTTAGATTCAATGAGAACATTTTAAATCAATGTATCTATCAAGAGTTTAATGGAAGCAGTTTTATCATACTTATACTCTATATTGATGATATTCTACTAATTAGTAATTCAATGAATTTTTTGAATGAGACAAAACACATGTTATCGTGTTATTTTTTAATGTTAAAAAGAGTTTAGTATATACTGATTGTTTAATATTACTTAAATTTTATTGATTAGTTATTTGTTTGAATAATTGATTAATAATATTTAAGTGGGATATTATTAAAGTAATTTTTATTAATAATAATTATAAATTAATATTAATTAATTATTAAGAAATTGATAGACTTGAGTTAAATTATAAGTACCAGGTTCATAACAAATTGAGTTTTTTTAAATTGTATGTAATTTATGATAGATTGAATTGTATATAAATATATTGAGTAGAGATTCAATTTATAGTCTTTTAATGGTCAATTAATTTTTTATCATAATATTAATTTAAGAGAGATAAATTTTTTTTTGTATAAATAATTATTATATGTTTTATAAAATTTTAACTCTAAAGATTAAAAATAAAACTTCTCATTTTATTTTACTTTTTGAACTCTCTAAATTCTTTGTATGTACTAAAAGATAAAATAAAATAATTTTTTTTTTCATATTTATTTACTATTTCATTCATCTCTTAATGTGAATTATAAATAAATTGGATTAAACTGAGAAAAAAGCGAATCAAGGATTCGAATGGCCTTGGACCAGTCCTTGGAGCTACAGAGCCTGGCCAGCTAGACTCGCTCGGAGATAGCAGGAGCCATGGGTGAAGAGAATCGAGGCAAGGTGCACAGATCAGAAGGGTAAGCTTGCGGGTTTCACGGTGTGCTTCGAACTTTCAACGGGTGCAATGACAGCAGATTTAATACGGCGGTCAATCCAAAGTGTCGGAGAAAGTAAAAGGGCAATGAACGGTGTTAAATGACGTCCATAACGTGTAAAATGCATGTTTGCCAAGTGTTACACGAAAATACAAACAAACAGAAGAATGATAATTTTTGCTTGAAAAAACAGAGTGTGCGTAAGCTCATGAAAAATTCAACCCAAAAGGGAAGATTCTACTTTCATAATTTTTTCATATCCCCCAGATTGGATGTTGCCTCACTATAAAAACATTTCAGACAAAAGATACCCACCAGGTGGCAAATGATCCACCAATTACGCAACCGTAAAACTAACAACCCAAATAACAAAACATGCAGGAATACAAATAACAGAACGTGCAGAAATGCAATAACAGTGACCATGATCCCTTTTTCCGTGGTCCACTCATGAGCCAATCACCTGCCTTCTTTTTTTATTTTCCCATACGCACCGTTTCATTTAAGATTTTAAAGTGGCTCGAATCCTCCTTATCAGTAGAATTATTTCTCTTCCCGCAGCCCACTGAATTGTATCAATTTTCCCTCCCTTAAGAATCTCCTTGCCCACGAGGAGATGTATAGCACCAGCTGTATGCTTAAACCAGAGATTATACTGTTCTGGAAATTGGGTCTTGAACCTGTCGAACTCCACCCACGAGGCTTCTTCTTTAGGAGAGTGACTCCAGTGTATGAGCAATTCTGTGACTGGGAGATTCCCTTTGCGGCGAACCCTTCTATCCAAAATAGCTTCAGGAACCCAAGGCATGTCACCATTCGAAGTAATGGGAGGCAAGGTTGACTGCGGAGGTTGAGGGCCATGATGCTTTTTTAAAAGAGAAATGTGAAAGACGTTGTGAATCTTGGAGTCTGGAGGAAGATCCAGGCGATAAGCCACAGCTCCAACACGTTCACTCACCTTGTATGGTCCATAGTACAAAGATGCCAGCTTATGAAAGGGTCGATTAGCTACTGAAGATTGGCGATAAGGCTGCAACTTGAGGTAAACATAATCTCCTTCTTGAAATTCTCTCTCAGTTCTGTGTTTATCAGCTAATGTTTTCATCCGTTGTTGAGCTTTGGTAAGATGAGTTCTGAGTTGAGTCATAATCTGTTCTCTGGTTCTAATGGAATTCTCTACTGCTGCCACCAAGGTGTCACCTAACACATAGGGATCACATAGTCTGGGTGTATAACCATAGAGGGCTTCGAAAAGACTCATGTTGATAGCTGTGTGATGCGAGGTGTTGTACCAAAACTCAGCCATAGCTAACCATGCAGTCCAGTTAGAGGGTACTTCAGCCACAAAACACCGTAAATAACATTCTAAGGTTCTATTAAGAACCTCTGATTGCCCATCTCCTTGCGGATGATAAGCTGTAGTTTTGCATAATTGTACCCCCTGTACCTTGAACACTTCAGACCAAAACTTGCTCAAGAATATAGGGTCACGATCAGAAATGATAGTCACTGGCCACCCATGCAATTTCACTATCTGATTCACGAATAATTATGCTAACTCTGGGGCTGTATACGGGTGTTTTAATGCCAGAAAATGACCATATTTGGTCAAACGGTCTACCACAACCAATATCACCGTTTTTCCATGTGAATTTGGCAAATGAGTAATGAAATCCATTGCTATGGACTGCCACGCTCCATTAGGGATCGGTAGAGGTTGTAAAAGACCTGGTGTAGCTACTAACTCTGGCTTGTTTTGTTGGCAAATTGCACAATTCTTTACAAATTGCCTAACCTCTGTTTGTAAGCCTTTCCAGTAGAATAGTGAAGAAATCCTGCGATATGTGGCATCTACCCCTGAGTGCCCTCCCCATGGTGAACTGTGATAAGCTTGCAACATTTCTTCCTTTAAGGCCTTGTCATTACCAACCACAATCTTTCCCTTCCTTTTTAAAACGCCATGCTCCCATCGAAACTTAGAACTTGTTCCATTGCTCTGTTGCATGGACTGAATTCGAGCTTGGATAATTGGGTCTGATTCCCAACTTATCTTCACCTTATCCAGTAAGTTACTTCCCACAGTAATAATGGCCTTTAGCTGAGATCCTTCTAGCTTCCGTGATAGGGCATCCGCAGCAACATTCTCCTTGCCTCTTTTATAGTGGATTACAAAATCATAGCCCAGCATCTTTTCTAGCCATTGTTGTTGCATTGATGTGTTGATTTGCTGTTCCAGGAGATGCTTCAAGGCTTCTTGGTCTGTCTTAATTATGAAATGATGCCCTATAAGGTAAGAGGACCATTTCTTAACAGCAAAAAGTAGAGCAAACAGCTCTTTTTCATATGTAGACAAATTCTTGTACTTCTGCCCCATAGCTTTGCTTAGATAAGCCAAAGGATGTCCATCTTGCATTATTACAGCTCCAATTCCTTCTCCTGACGCATCTGTTTCTATTACAAACGGTTTAGAGAAATCAGGCATTCTTAAAACAGGGGCTGATGTCATTTTATTTTTTAGCAAGTCGAAAGCTACTTGCGCCTCCTTGCTCCAATGGAAAGAGTCCTTTTTTAACAAGTCAGTTAAGGGTCGGGCAATGGTCCCATAATTCTTTATAAATCTTCTATAATATCCTGAAAGTCCTAAAAATCCTCGAAGCTGTTTGAGAGTTTTAGGAACTTCCCATGAAAAAACTGCCTTTACCTTGTTTGGGTCCATCGATACCCCCTCTTTAGAGATGATATGCCCCAAGTACTCAACCTTGTTTTGTCCAAAAGCACACTTGGATATTTTAACATACAATTGATGTCCCCTTAAAACCTCCAAGGTGCACTGAATGTGCTGTAAGTGATCCTCCCAACTATTACTGTAAATCAAGATATCATCAAAAAATACAAGAATGAATTTCCTCAAATAATTTCTAAATACTGAATTCATTAAAGCCTGGAAGGTAGAGGGAGTATTAGTCAATCCAAATGGCATCACCAACCATTCAAAATGGCCACTGTGAGTTCTAAAAGCAGTCTTGTAGACATCCCCCTCACACATCCTTATTTGATGATAGCCCGATCGGAGATCCAATTTAGAGAAGAAGCATGCTCCATGCAATTCATCAAGTAACTCCTCCACTGTAGGGATAGGGAATTTGTCTTTTATTGTGAGATCATTCAGCCTTCTATAATCTACACAGAATCTCCAAGAATTATCTTTTTTTTTAACTAGGACAATGGGTGAAGCAAAGGGCTATTACTATGTTGAATAAAACCAGCCTCCATCAGTTCTCTCACCAGCCTTTCTATAATATCTTTTTGTGCATGAGCATAACGATACGGTCTAAGGAAACAAGGTTGACTTCCCTCTTTTAAGGGAATCTTATGATCGAACTCCCTTGGGGGTGGAAGTTGTTTTGGTTCTGAAAACACATCCTGATATTGTTGCACTAAAGTTAGTAATTCCCTTTGTAAAGCTTCCTGTAACCCACTGTCAAACTTCAGCTGTGACTGAATCTTTTGACCCTGAGATTCTTCTGTAGTAATTGTCTCCTTAATCACAAAGCACCTTCCGTTCACAATCTGATGGGAAAATACTTTGAAATCTTCATGGGCAGCTGGTTCCTCCTGCACTCCTGATAGTGTGACCTTCCTATTCTTATAGGCAAAACTCATAATGAGATTCCCGCAATCCCATTCAATTGGACCCAACTCTTTTAACCATTGCATTCCTAGCACTGCAGTTTGTCCCATCGTAGGTAATACAAAGAAGTCAGTAACAAATTCTTCACCTTGCGTCTTCCACAACACATTCTCGCACTTCTCCATCATTGTAAGAGTTTGATCATTTGCTATTGATACTTTGAATTGTCCTGAATACACAGGTTTCAATCCCAGTAATTTAACAAGTTTTTGTCCCAAAAAGTTATGTGAACTCCCAGTATCTACTAGCAACAGCACTGTTGACTTCTTAATTTTTCCCACGAGGTGCATAGTGTGACCTCCACCTCCCAAGATAGCATTTAAAGAAACTACCCCTTCATTGTCAGTCTCAATTTTGTCACTACCGTCCCCTGACTCCTCATGCACCACTTCTTCTTCCTCCTCTTCCATTAGCAAGCTAAACAGTTTGGCTTTCTTACACACTTGTTTATGACTGGGGCTCCATGGTTCTCCACAAAACCAACACAAGTTCCGGACATCTCTTCCTTCATTACCCGTATCCTTTTTCCCTCCTTTACTGCCACTTTTGGGTGGTGGAATATAGGTTGTTTTAGGGTTATTGTTGATGGTGTTGGTTTTAGAAGAATTCTGGAAGGAAGTTCTATCAAGATTAGCATTTTTATTTATAGACCCAGTGGTGCTCCAATGCGAACCGGTACTTCTGGGAAAAGTAGAGTGTGGATTGGGTTTCATAAAAACATTCACAGGGTTCATGGGTTTCTGGGAAGATTCATTGTTTGGTTTGGAGTTCATATAAACATGACCAGCTATTTCTAACAACAAACTTTCTTGTAATCGTGCAATTTTCATCGCTTCCATTAAGCTTCTGGGATTCTTTAGTCTTACAGCCTTTTCTAAGGGCCCTTTCAAACCTCCCAAAAAACAACTGAGTGCTTGTTTCTCCTCCAATCCAGTTCGGCAAATTAAATCATCAAATTCATTCAAATAATCTTCTAGTGACCCTGACTGCTTCAAATTGACCAGTTCAGCAAGAGGGTCATCGTAGATACCTGAATCAAATCGACACGTGATATCCTCCATTAATGTCTTCCAGGAAACGTCCATCCCTTTAGCCATTTGAAGATATTGTTGCTGCCATGAAAAAGCTTTACCCTCCATATTCAGCAACATCCACTTGGTTCTCTCTCTTTCCGGCACCTTTTCCAGCGTAAAATATAGCTCACATTTAGCGCGCCATAGTCGGAAGTCAGAGCCATCAAAAACAGGAAACATTATTTTCATTCCCTCGAAATACTTGACTGGTTGTGAGTTTTCTTCTTCCCCATTAGAGTTTTGTTCGGCCTCCGTCTCTTCCTGGCGTGAAGATACTGAGCCTTTGTTTTTATCTTTCCGGGACCCAAGATTTTCTTGCAATGTTAGCATAATGGCATCAAACTTTGTTTCCACCTCTGCAAATCTTTCCCTCATGAAACACTCCTGCTCTTTCATGCGATTTTCAATCTCCCTCATATGGGTCTCAACTTCAGCATTAGTTACCATCTTCACAGGTTTGGAACAACCAGGCTCTGATACCAATTGTTACACGAAAATACAAACAAACAGAAGAATGATAATTTTTGCTTGAAAAAACAGAGTGTGCGTAAGCTCATGAAAAATTCAACCCAAAAGGGAAGATTCTACTTTCATAATTTTTTCATATCCCCCAGATTGGATGTTGCCTCACTATAAAAACATTTCAGACAAAAGATACCCACCAGGTGGCAAATGATCCACCAATTACGCAACCGTAAAACTAACAACCCAAATAACAAAACATGCAGGAATACAAATAACAGAACGTGCAGAAATGCAATAACAATGACCATGATCCCTTTTTCCGTGGTCCACTCATGAGCCAATCACCTGCCTTCTTTTTTTATTTTTCCATACGCACCGTTTCATTTAAGATTTTAAAGTGGCTCGAATCCTCCTTATCAGTAGAATTATTTCTCTTCCCGCCATCAGCCCACTGAATTGTATCACCAAGTCCCTATCTCTTTAATACCGAAAAGTGAAGTAATAACTTTTTACAGGAATCTGCCTTGTACTTAAAAATAAAATAGTGTTGTGTGTGTGTGTGTGTGTGTGTGTGGACTTTACCCAAAACCCGGATACGGACCAGTTATCAGATTACATGTACAATGTAGTTGACAGTGGAGTTGAAATTTACCAATTGACTCGGATCATTTCATCGATGATCATATAAAGGTAAAAAAAAAAAAAAAGTTTGTATTTTCGTTTTCCAGCTATCTTAGATAAGAGCATCCAAATCTCCTAGCTCTGCTTTTGACATTTATGGTATGTTTGGTCCAAGAAATAATTATTTTGATAAATATATTTTTATTTTTTCTCAGTTATATATATATATATATATATTAAATCTCTCCACTTTTAAAAGAAAAAAAAAAAAGAGAGATTTTATTTCACTATTTTTTTCTCCCATTCTCTCCCCTTCAAATTCTTTCAACCAAACAGCCTTTAAGTGCATACGTCAAGCAACATCGGCATGTATATGATCGTGTGAAGAGAAAGTAGGAAGGGAGGAGAAAACGATATAATTTTGAAGCAAATTAGGTAGAGTGGAAATTTTCATCACAAAAAGAAAATGATCTTAAGATTATCAAAATTATATGAAATCCCGAGGGAAAGAAAAAGTCCTCGGGAAGTATGCAATCTGAAAATTGCTCGAAATTATCTGGCGTAATATGTATTCAACGTCACCAATAATCTTTAAAAGCCACCAAATCAATTCAGATTAGTGGAAGTTCAAATGTATCTCATTATAATTACGTGCTGCATCTTAGCTTGCTTTTAACGACGGTTTGGATTTGACATTCTTTATTGCTCCTTCAAATTAATTAAAATAAAGTAATGAAACGAATAAAAGAGGCCGGCTTTATTAAGAAAATGTCACCACATGTTAATTTCGAAACGTGATCATTCATTAGGGTGTTTTTTTCTTCTTCTTTTTTTCTCTTTTGAGGTGAGGTTATCTTTTGGCGTTTAGTGTGAAGAAAATGCTTCCCAATTATTTCCAAGGGAAAATAATTTCCTGATCTATTATTTCATTCAAGGAAGAAAAAAAAGGACAAATTATATATTAAGTCAAAATTTTATTTATTTCAAATTTTAAACAAGTAAAATTTAAAACTCAAATAATTATAAAATTGATAGGTGTGAAATCTTGGAAAGAAGAGGAAGGAAAAGGGAGCCTCGAGGGGAGGTACCTCCTTAAAAAAAAAAAAAACAGATTTTGAATTTTTTTTTTCTGCTCTTTTCATTCAACTCAACCAATACATATAATGAAAATCTTATTCAATCATTTGACTTCACTCAATTTAATGGTTACATAACAACTTTCACGTTTATTACGTTTTTATGACATCACGAAGCCTTGCATTCATTTTGGTTTCTTTTTGCTATGCATTGATCTTTTTTGCATTAACAACTCTAATTCCACCCCTTCATCATTTTTATATGGCTCTGTAGAATATTTGCACGTAATATTCACTTTGTCTTATAAAAACACTTTGTCCTCAAGCTATAGAATAGATAGACGATAGTCTGGAGGCCAAGGAGATAACCATGAAGCTACAGTATCAAACAATTTTCTATCTTTATGGAGGAGGGCATTCATGATATGAAGAATGTATTGATTTTCTTGTGACAGTGATAACGAAGGTCGCAATTGTAAGTGAAAAAGTCCAGCTGTGACTTTAGTTGAAACTATACATTTTACATGGTTGGCATTGATTTCCTCCGATTTGAGTTATTGGGTGCATTGATTATTTATCAGTACGGGGTCGTTGTGCACCAATTTAGAAAATTCATGGTCAGCAACAAGGAGCATAAATTGTCGTTTACATATGTGGCTGGGGTGGAATTGCTTGTTACAATTGTAGCAGAGTCCTTTGTCTCGTCGTGCTTGTATTTCGGCAGGTGATAATTGTTTAATGGGTGGTTTGATCAGGGAGATTGGTGATTGGTGATGGGGATGGTCGTGTTGTGGGTGAGGGCAGTCAGACGAAAAACTGAGATGAGGAGTCTTGGGGATGGTATAGGTGTTTGAAAGATGGAAGACCATATGACCAAACTTGATTATGGGATTTGAGATCATGCAATTTATCCAGAGCAACTACTTCGGAAAAAGAAATCAATTGTAAAGCCTGAACCTCTCAAAGAACATCAGGCTTCAAACCAGAAATGAAGTAGCTCAAGAGAAATGGTGGTGAAAGCTCTACAATGCGATTAGCCAGTGCCAAATTGGCACTAGTACTCTCGAACGGAAGTGGATTGATATAGCTTAAACAGAGCACCCTTGGGGTCTTTAAACTGGGATGGAACAAAACGAACCTCAAGAGCTTACAGCAAGCCCTACCATGACAATATTTGGGTATTTGCGTGCATTTATTGAAACCAGCTCAAAGCTTCATCATCCATATAAAAGGAGGCAATGTGAATGTGTTAATCTTTTGGCATTCGGTGGAAATCAAAAAATTGGTTGATTTTGAAGAGCCAACCCAAAGGATCCGATTCATCAAATCGTGGAACTTCAAGTTTTAAGGAATGAGAAAGGAAGGGATGGTTGGTAATGGGACTGATCATCATGGAGCTTGAATATGTGGAGGAACTGGACGTTGTGAAAATTTTGGCTTTGAGGGTAGAGATTTTTTGAGCCATGGTTTTCATTTTTTGCTGCAGTGCAAGTTGTGTCTCTAAAAGCTTAGAGAGAGTGGTCTCAAGCTTATCAGTAGGTTGTGAAGAGCCCACCATGGTTGCTCTCAATGAAAGCACCAGATGGTAAGTGTGAAATTTTGAAGAGAAGAGGAAGAGAATGGGAGCCTTGCTTCGAGAGGGGAGATACCTCTTGAAAAAGAAACAGGTTCTAAAATTTTTTTCTGCTCCTTTCATTCAACTCAAACAATACATATATGATGAAAATCTTAGCCAATCACTTAGCTCCACTAAGTTTAATGGTTACATAAGGACTTTCATGTTTATAAGTCTTGCATCCATTTTGGTTTGTTTTTGCTACGCATTGGACTTTTTTGCATTAACAATTCTGGTTCCACCATTTTATCATTCTTGCATGGCTCTGTAGAATTTTTGCATGTAACAAAAATAAAGTTTAAAATATACTTACAAAAAGTTTTTAAAAAAACATATTTTACCAAAAATAAATAGGTCAAATAAAATTCCTTTACCTAAGTATTATTTTTGCACGTGCATCACTTCTAACAAAAATAAATAATTAAGGGATGACAAGGCCCCAAAAAACAATTATTTTCTTTACCAATTTTTGGTTCGCCCCTTAGTCTTGCAGGAGTATCTAAATATCCAATCATCGTGGCACACTACGATAACCTTTGATCCCCACTACGATAGAGTCATACTACCTACCATAAACAGCAGAGAGAAGCCAACTATGACTATGCTGCAGTCTTTTGCTAAGTGGACACACAATGTTTGTTTAGACTCAAAATACGCAAACCATGATTTAGTGATTATACCATAACATAATTTTTTAGATTCATACTGGAGTTTCCGCATGGCGTCACGCCGCAATATCGTGTCTGATGTGTTTGAGCAGCACCGGAATAACGATGTCAGGTGAGCTTAACTGCGGTAAATGACCGTCCGATGACATGACCTCCACGATGGACTCACCGCCGAGGTGTTGGTGGAGGTACTCCGAAACCACCACCGGCACCGCCAAGTCCTTCATACTCTGAAGAATATGGCATGGAACCGTGATGAGGCCCAGAATTTGCCTCATATCGCTTTGGAAAATGGTCTGCATCACGCTTAGCGCTATGTCTGGTCTCATATTGAACAAGGTTCGGCTAAACTCCTGCACTGCCACCGACTCCATATCGCCGCCCACGGCCAGTGGAGCGAACCCTGAGCACCATGCTTTGTAATTAGACCCCATAGCATCGAATAACTGGTTTAGATCTTCCTGCTCAAACCCTCCATAATAATCCAAGTCATTCAAATACCTTGCCCAAAGAGAAAAGAAAACCCACGGCGCAATTCATTGCTCAGATTATTGAATTATAGACAAACATGTGGAAGTAATAAAATGCAATTTAGATTAACTACCTAGGGGAAGCGGAGATCATGATGATCTTAGCGAATAGATCAGGGCGATTAATAGAAGCAATAGCACCGATCATAGCGGAAACAGAATGACCAACAAGGATACAGGAATCAACTCGAAGCTCTTCTAAAATGGCGAGAAGATCGTAGGCATAGCCTTCGAGTGTTGAGTAGCGTTCGAAATCGAAATAATCGGGGTTAGTGGTACCCGCACCCATATTATCGTAGAGAATGACCCGAAAATCGTCGAGGAGATGAGGGACAAGGTGTTTCCACACAGACTGATCTGTGCCAAATCCATGAGCCAAAACTATAAACCGCGCTCCTGATCCCAAAACTTTCACGTTGTGAGCTTCTTCCACTATCCCCATTTTCTTCCCTCCTCTTTCTCTACTTGGCCCAATCGAGCTTTGGGAGTTTCGGCGAGTGTGTGTACAGAGAGCGTAACTTTCCGCACTCTGTCGTTGTATTTGGACTTCTGAGGGTTATGACGAGGAGCAAGGAGCACCACACCTAAGGATGTGTTATAAACCATCCCCCAATTTTAGATATTTTGGAAAAAAATTTATTCTGAAAGAAAATTTATGATTGGTCATAGAAGATATGTATTAAGGGTTTTATAAGCTACTGGGTGGTCCATGTCAATGGGATACATCCAACGTAATGCGCCGATGGGGCCTCTAATTGATTGTAGCTTGGCATTATCCTAGCAGTGAACAGAAGCATTTTACACAGGTTGGCAAGTGGCCCATGGCTTATTAAGACCATAGCTATCCAGGTTGGGGGCTATGGCCAATTGGCCATGCGCATGCCGCGCCCATTATGCCTTCATAATCGATAATTCTCATATGCTGAATTAATAATGGAAAGACAATTGAGCATCTGGAAGAGAGAGCTAAAGAATAAATTTCAACTTCCACCAAGAAGCCAAAAAAAATTGACCAAGAAACAAAAGTAGCCAAAGCAATGGTTTGTGCCACCGGCGGAAAAAAACTGCTTGTGCTATCACAAAGGTCAAATCGTGTAATCTACAAATATGAGATGAAACGAAGAATTCCTCCCGATGAGACTCTTGATTAGGTCCAATTTTTTATTGTGTAAAAAAAAAGATTCAATTTCCCAAAAGAAGCCCACCTATTTAAAGATATGGCAAGGAGTACTAGTAGTAAATGAGAATATATTTGTCCAAAAAAAATTGAGAATATATTTAAAAAAATCCGAAAAAAAGAAATGGCAGAAAAAAGCAACAGGGGATTTTGTTCCTTGCCTTGATCCCAAATAAATAATAATAATAATAATAATAAAGAGAAAATATGTTGTTCCCCGCCAGTTGCGGGCCGACAATAAACAAAACAGAAGCCCCATGGACCGCGCGCCCAGAAAAAAGAAGAAAAAACTCGCACCCAAAATCGAAATTGACAGAAGAGATATATTCTGGTTGTCCAATATATATACATACACACACACGACATGCCAAATAATATTATTGATTATATTTATAATTTTAGACAATTTCATGTTTTACTTAAAGTTTTTATACTCAGTTGCATTCAATTATATATAAATATATAATAAGTAATAAAAATATTGTATACAGTATGAGTTGATTTCTTACATCTTTCTTGCATGTCATTCTACACGAGAAAGAGTATAAGATTAAGAACATAAAATGATTACGTTTTTATATTTTCTAGAATAACTTCATTAATTAGTTGAGAAATATATTTTCGATGTGTATTGCCTTTTTTTATATATAGAAAAAGGTAATTATCATGCATATATATATATATATATATATATATATATATATATATATATATATATATATATATATATATGAGTTTTTGATCCCCTATTAAATCATGAGTTCTATGTATGAGTTTTCATTTTTCAGAATCAGACTCATTATATTTTTCTTCGTTTTAATTTCATACATTAATTTCTCAATCACATGACATGTTTGTCTAGTCCTAGCGCACACAACCAAAAATAATCACAAGCTGGGGCACTTGATAATGCCGGCAGTGGTGATGATGACACAGTGACACTGTTCATAAACATCTGTGCCACACAAGCACACACAATTGCCTTCCAGTTCACAGTTGCACTATGCTCATGTTATTTTAGTATATTCAGAAGAAAACTGAGATGATACACAGACAAACATCAACTGTTCAAACCTTCTTCCTGCCTAATTCTTCTTCTCATAAAAAGCACGAAAGGAAACTGGCTGCTTCAAAGTCCAGGCTGAAATTAATTATCTACGACGAAATCAACAAGTACACTTAGGAAAATATAAACTTACGTACCTAGCTCCGTGCATGAAGGGAGTGGATCATTTTGTCTCTGCAATATCGTAACGGATGTGCCTGTGCAACACGGGAATTACGATATCCGGTGCGCTCAACTGTGGCAAATGACCCTCCGTTGGGGTGACCTCCACGATGGACTTTCCACCAAGGTTTTGTTGCAAATATTCGGAAACAACAAGTGGTACTGCCAGATCCCTTGAGCTTTGTATGATGTGGCAGGGTACCGTGACGAGGCCCAGCATTTGCCTCATGTCAAACTGGAATATGGTCTGAGCCAAACTCAGTGCTATGTCAGGCCTCATGTTGAATAAGGTTCGGCTGAATTCCTGCACAGCTACCGAGTCCATATCGCCACCCACCACCATCGGAGCGAACCCTGAGCACCATGCTTTGTAATTGGACCGCATCGCTTCGAATAGTTGGTTCAGATCTTCTTGCTGGAACCCTCCATAATAATCCGCTTCATTCAGAAACCTAACAATTTTCATTTTTTTTTCTACCGTAAGTAAGAATCAAACTCGTTTTTCTATAAAATGGATAGAAATTGAAGAGAGAAAAAAATTGATATGTAATTGTGTACTTTGGCGAAGCAGAGATCAAGATGAGCTTGGAGAAGAGATGAGGGTGAGAGATGGAAGCGATGACACCCACCATGGCAGACAGAGAGTGGCCGACGAAGATGCAGGAAACAACTTGAAGCTCTTCAAAAATGGCCAGTAGATCGTAGACGAAGCCTTCAATTGATGAGTAGCGTTCAAAGTCGTAGTAGTCTGGGTTAGTAGTACCAGCTCCCATATTATCATAAAGAATCACACGGTAATCATCAACAAGATGAGGTACCAGGTGCTTCCACACAGATTGGTCTGTGCCAAAGCCATGAGCCAGAACTACGATTTGATTCCCTGTTCCAACTACTCTCACGTTATGAGCTTCTTCCACAATCCCCATTCTCTTTCTACTAAGTTGGAAGGAAGCTGTCTGCAAGACGCTTGATTGTTCTTTGTTTTTATTTTGGGCAACGGTTTTCCCTTCTTTCACCTTTCAACTTTTCAGTAGTTGGCTTTGTTTTTTTCACCGAGGATTCCATGGACCAGGCTGGGTATAAAAAACATGTGTGGACAAATTTAGAGTTCCCAACTTTGCATGCAAAATAAAGCTTGTATATTGTGGAGGGTGCAATGCCACGTGAGGGGATGTTGGTCAAGTTCCTGTGAATTACGTGAGCCCATGTGTTGCAGGCTTGTGTACAATGTACCGGACTGTCAGTATTAGATTTTGGCGCTGCACCATATCACGTTTGACGGAGCACAACCCTCCTCTGGAAGTACTGCCATCATGTTTGGCAATTGCAATTACTCGTATCAGGGGGCTCAAAATGGATTATTGGCATTTAAAATTACATAAGAACCTCGTATAGATAAAAATATCAAATTATCCTATGTTATATATTTTATATAAAAAAACAAATGAGGAGACTTTAATAAATATATATTTCCATTTACATGACTAGTTTATAATTTTTCAAAATCAAATTTAAGACTGACTTCAGCAATAATTTATATTTTGATGGCCCAACAACCACAATAGTAATGTAATGACAGGGAAGTGTCCTATTTCTTTTGCAGTATCACATCGTGGGACCCATAGGCAATTGCAATGCTAATTCAAACAAAACCCTCGATCGGACTCTTCCTTTCTTTTTTTCTCCTCTACGACAGTCAGCAAGGTTCAAGAGGAAAAAAATACCACTTTTGTATAATTTAAAAATTGATTTTCATAATATGAGACACGTATATAATAATTGTTTTACCATTTTCATAATCTTCGTTATTCCACGCTTTTTACTGTTTAAGAAGTTGGAGCCGTTTATTAAAACTAAGTTAATTTATAAAAAAGGTGTAAAAAAAAAAAAGGCAAATCTTTCAAGACCTAAGTAGAGATGGCGACATGATCTTGTTCGTGAGAATTCTTGCAGGATTTGTCCCATTCGGAGATAGAGAGGAAAAATAACCCCGCAAGGATAGGGACGAGAAAGTGTCAAAATTCAAGTTATAGATCTCTACTGCATTCTGCATAGAGAAGATGTGTGAATGAGAAAATATTATACAAGCTAGCAAAGACCATAGTGCCAATGGTTTATAGTATAATTATATTCAAGCTGGGTAGATATCAACAGGTAGGAGCACTACTAGTGCAGTCTTAGACGCCGTGATGCGACCTACCATTTAGAGAATTTTGTGAATGATCTAGGTATGAAACGACCTCTGTAATATCATCATGGAAATGGCGCCTTACACCTTTCTTAATTCTGTTTAAATCCTCGTATCACATTTTACTTTTCGTTGCAGCCTCTTCTGGTGCAGCTCTCACCAATCGTTTTAATTTGCTATTCCCTACAATACAATTTCACTATCTTTTAATTAACATATATCTTGCCATACAACACAAGTTGAGAAATTTAAAACAAAATATGTTATCGTTAGGAAATAAAGTTAATTAAAAATAAAATTATACTAAAAAATGCGTATAATCACATTGTCCATAAAATAATATTTATTTCTACTATGTTAATTGCAAGTTATATGACAAATCATTTTTTAGAGTTATTTCAAATACTTAAAAATTTACAGATAGCAATTTTTAAAATTTTTTTAAAAAAATAATTTTAAAATTTCAAAGAAAATAATGACATTAAAATTCAATTTTAAAAAAACTTGGATTTATTTAACTACGTGTATTTTAAATATATATATATATATATATATATATATATATATATATATATATATATATATATACTCTTTTTTAAATATTTATTTAATATATGATGTGATAATTAATTTATAAAAATTTAAAATTTTTTGTAATTATTTAATATAAGATTTAAAAATTTTGCACCTATATTATTTTTTAAATTAATTATTTTCTCTAACAATTATGTCTGCTTTTCGACATAGCGCTAGTAATGTTTTCACACCCCAGCAGCTTGCCATGTTAAATTTATCAGCAACATGGCACTCAACACAGAAATCATGTCAACTGCCTCTGTAGCTAAATCCCACCTTTCCATATAAAAAAGGTATGGCCCATGGTTCAAGTCACGGGAGTGGTTAAACTTTAAAGAGAAAGGAGATACACGAGATGGCCCCCAATTTCAGCCAACTATACCCATTCATCAGACCAATAATTAAAAAAAAATCCCAAAGTCCATCTGATGCAAATATTAAAAAACAAGTCATCTGACTTCAACTCCCAAATTAATATTGATGGTTCAACACGGACTTGGATTCTCTGTTGTGGCTTTGAGCACAGCATGACGTGCTGTACACAAAATATAGTGTTTTATTAAGATAAAACACTGCATTTTGAATAAAAACATGATACACTGTCCATTTACATTCTATCAGGCGCCTGTTCAAAATAAAAGTCGACTGAAATATAATCAGTTGGTTGATTTTGCAACTTCTAATTTCAATCCCTTAACCTTTAGCATCATGCAAAAAAGGATTGACAATTCACCATGCGCAACCAGTCGACTGCCCAGTGAAAACCTTAGCGAAAGAGCATGAGAGAGAAAGTATGGAGAGAAAAAGGGAAAGTATGGAGTCAAATTTATGGTATGATGTCATGAAAGATAAGATGAATTCTATGAAGAGTAATGAAATCTGAAAACTTGTAAAGTTATTAAATGGGATGAAAGCCATTGGCAGTAAATAGGTCTTTAAAACCAAGAATGATGCATTATTCATTATGCAATATTGAGAGATACAAGGTGAAACTCGTTGTGAAAGAATTTACTCAAAAAGAAGAAATCGATTACATAGAGATTTTTTCTCCTGTATCTAAGAAAGATTTTCTTCATATTATTTTGACATTAGTTGCTCATTTTGACATTGAGTTGTAACAAATAGATGTGAAAATGACATTTTTTTAATGGTGATATAAAGGAGGAGATTTATATAAAATAACATGAAGGTTTCTTCTATAATGATGGTAAGCATTTAGTTTGTAAGTTTAAGAAATTTATATACGATTTAAAACAAACCTCCCGTCAATGGTATTTTAAATTTTATGGAATAATTTCTTCATTCAGATTTGTTGAAAATCTTTTGGATCAATGCATATACTAGAAGGTCAGTAGGAGTAAAATATTTTTTTTGTTTTATATATAAATGATATTTTTCTTGCAACCAACGATAGGAGTTTATTACATGAGGTGAAATAATTCTTTTCTAAAAAATTTGACATGAAGGATATGGGTGACACATGTTATGACATTGGCATTAAGATCCATAGGGATAGACCTCAAGGTATTTTAGGTTCGTCACAAGTGTAATGCCCCCAATTTATGTTACGTAAAATAAATATTTTTTTTACAATTATTTCCGCAATCAAATATTTTCTATAAAGATACATAATTCAATTCTTTATCATGGGAACAGATACATATAGGATCTCTCATGTATACACAATATACAAATCAAGTCTATAAACATCAAAGTACAACAGAAACGGGGATCCTACCTGTAGCGTTCAGAGCACTCTAGAATACAAGCACAGTATAATTCGAAGACCGTGAGTCTTGGAAGCAATGTAGACTCACCCAGAGAATATATCACCTATCTGTCGAATCAGACTCTGATATTCTTATCTGAAAAATGTGAAAATATCGTGTAGTGAGTTTGACAACTCAGTGAACAAATAATTCCTCCTATGACCTATTAGGTTAGCATATGGATGTACTTATATTTTAAAATGTGTCACATAGAAAATACAGTTCAGAAGTACATTCATATGGGACCCGTATTTCAAATATTTTTAGGCAATTTGATTTGATGACCTGCCTCACACGGCGATCTGGGCAATGCAATTTGAAAATATAATTCATTTGCTATACGCATAGTGACCTCGACCCTAGTCACAATAAGTGATCAGGGAATGTGAGTACATCACCTTCTTTCTTCCTCACATTACCATTGTCACCCGGTTGGAGCGGCCCTCCCCTGACTCACTCAGGCTAATAGAGCGTCCTCTATTCGGTATTGTCACAAGCCATACAAGCAGTCGATATTCATCAATACATATAAATACATGTAAAATTATCAAGCAATTCACCATGAGTTTTACGCTTGCCTAAAATTACGGGCCAAAACGTAAATTTTCATATTTCTTTTGTAATTCTTTAATCCATGTAATAAATATACATATTTTTTACGATTCTTATCTCTATTTTCAAAATTCTTTCTTTTATTCTAAATTTTTTTTAATTGGAATTTTCGTTAAATTTTATAGTTATTACAACAAGAAACCTATATCAATAAAGTTTTAGAGAGATTTCGAATGAATAATTGTTCACCAAGTGTTGCTCCTAGTGTGAAGGGTGATAGGTTCAATTTGAATCAATACCCAAAGAACAATCTTGAGAAGGAATCTATGAAAAACATCCTATATGCTTATGTCGTCGGAAGTCTTATGTATGTTCAGATTTGCACCAAACTTGACCTTACATTTGCTATAGGGATGCTTGGGCGATATCAGAATAACTCAAGAATAGACTACTGAAGAACTGTAAAGAAAGTCACGAGGTACCTACAAGGAACCAAAAACTACATGTTTATATATAGACAGACGGACAATTTAGATGTAATCGGCTATTCAGATTCAAACTTTACTAATTGTGTTGATTTTCACAAGTCATTATTAGGATACATTTTCATACTGGTCGGTGGAACTATATTCTTGAAGAAGTGTTAAGCAGACCTTGACTACTACTTTTACTATAGAAGCCGAGTTCATCTCCTGATTTGAAGCTACTTCTCATAGTGTATGGTGTAACTTTCTTGATTATTTCTTATGTTATTAATTGAGTTTAAAGGAATGAGGTAGGTTTAATATTTATTAATGAATTTTGTACAAAATGATATATATGCTTTTAGATTTGTTTAAATGTCATTTTGAATAGCATGTGGTCTGGATATCTATGTGAAATTATATTTTGGATGTTTACACATGCATATGGGTGCATGGAATTATATAAAAAGAAATTCAAAAAAGAAGATAAATTAAGCTGAATTTCGAAATAATTGGGAAGCTACTATTTTTAGAATTCTGGAAAAATTTGGTAAGGAGTTTAAAGAAATAGTTAACATATTAATTGTAGATATATGTCTCATGGATCTATAGGCTTTGGAATTACTTAATTTGGAGTTTATATGAGGGAGATATGACTGGTTAATTGAGCAGAGGTCAAAATTCAAGATAGTAAAAAATAGTATTTTTGTTTTATTTTTCTGAGAATAATCTGTAAATAATCTGAAGAAATGATAAACACAAAAGTTGTAGATAATTGTCTTAACTTTCTATAGAATTTGAAATCACCTTAATCGGAGTTCATATAAGGGAGATATGATTGAATAAGTGAAGAAAGGTTACAAAACACGGTCAGGCCGTGTTCTGAGTTGCTTCAGCACGGATAGGCCGTGTTCGAAGCTGTTTTTAAGTATGTTTAAATTATTTTTCAAGCATGGCCGTGTTTTGAACATGACCAGGCTGTGTTGGGTGCTGGATTATCATACTTTTCACTGTTTTATACTTAAAAATAATCTTGTTTGTTGTAATATTTTTAGAAAACATATATTCAAGAAAAATACTTTTAAAATGATGATTTTGGTGTCACAAATTACTCTTTTTCTTTATTTGATTTAAATTGAATTATATTGAATATTGGTATGTGATGAATGATTATTAATCATTTGGTATAAAAATAATGCATCGTATTATGAAAGTAATTAAATGGCAAGCGTAAAGCTCATGACGAATTGTTTGATAGTTATATATTGTATTTAATGAATATGAATTTATATATATACATTTATATGTATGGATGAATATTGACAGGTTGTATGGCTTGAGACGGTACCGAGCAGGGGACGCCCTATTAGCCTAAGTGAGTCAAGGGAGGGCCGCTCCAACTGGGTGTCAGTGGTAATGTGAGGGGGCATGATGGTGATGTACTCATATTTCCTGATCACTTATTGTGACTGTAGTCGATTGGTCACTATGCATATAGCATATGAGTAAATAAAAAACCGTGATATGGCTGAGTATTATAAAAAAAAGGACTTTTCAGTGCATGTGTAGTATGATAATTATGCATAAACAAAAATTATGATTTTTATCTCAAAATTTTGATATTTCTCTGTAGCTTATACAGCTGAACATAACTCATATTTTCTCATCATATTTTATTTATGTTAAGTCTATTGAAAACATTTGTTCTTACTATTATTGTGGTATTATGTTTAGATAAAAAGAAAAGAGATGCAACACAAAATGGCGTTACTGATGGAGATCTAGATGTCAGCACCACCTTCTCACCCTTTGTATTTTAAGGGTGAAGTGCTGTATAAAGACTCTTATTTATGTACTGAAATATTGTATTGTATAAATATAACATGTGTGAGGTTTGTAATATATATGTAAACATGTATATTGTGTTTTGAAATGTTGTATTGTATAATTATAACATGTATGAGGTTTGTAATAAATATGTATATATATATATATATTGTGTTTATACATATGACGTATTTAACATACGTAAAAATGATGCATCATATTATGAAAGTAATTAAATGGCAAGCGTAAAGCTCATGACGAATTGCTTGATAGTTATATATTGTATTTGATAAATATGAATTTATATATATACATTTATATGTATGAATGAATATTGACGGATTGTATGGCTTGAAACGGTACCGAGTAAGAAACGCCCTATTAGCCTGAGTGAGCCAAGGGAGGGCCATTCTAACCGGGTGTCAGTGAAAAATATGATAATCCAGCACCCAACACGGCTTGGTCCTGTTCAAAACACAGCCATGCTTGAAAAATATTTCAAACATACTTAAAAATAGCTCCGAACACGGTCTACCCGTGCTGAAGCAACTCAGAACACGGCCTGGCCGTGTTTTGTGACCATTTTTCACTTGTTCAATCCTATCTTCCTTATACGAATTTCAATTGAGGTGATTTCAAATCTTATAGAAAGTTAGGACAATTATCTACAACTTTTGTGTTTATCATTTCTTCAGATTATTTACGGATTATTCCCAGAAAAATAAAACAAAAATAATTATTTTTACTATCCTGAATTTTGACCTCTACTCAATTAACCAGCCATATATCCCTCATATAAACTCCAAATTAAGTAATTATAAAGCCTATAGATCCGTGAGACATATATCTACAATTTATATATTGATCATTTCTTTAAAATCCTTATCAAATTTTTCCAAAATTTCAAAAACAGTAGCTTCCCAATTATTCCGAAATTCAGCTTAATTTATCTTCTTCTTTGAATTTCTTTTTATATAATTCAATGCACCCATATGCATGTCTAAACATCCAAAATATAATTTCACATAGATATCCAGACCACGTGTTATTCAAAATGACATTTAAACAAATTTAAAAGCATATATATCATTTTGTACAAAATTCATTAATAAATGTTAAACCTACCTCAAATTCCTTTAAACTCGGTGTTTAATTTCTCTTTCCTCTTCCTTCTCCTTCTTCTTCCTCTTTCTCTTTCTCTTATTCTTCTTCCCCTTTTCTCTTCTTCCCCTTTCTTTTTCTTCTTTTCTTTTTCCCCTCTTTCCTTCCGACACTTCCCCCATTCTCCTTCTTATCTTTCCATTATTTTATTATTATTATTTTTTTTTTCTACCTATCCCTACCTACCACCTCTTTATCTCCAAAATATCCATGCCATCATCCATTATTTACACCAATACCATTCTCCATAAATTACATAACTTGAATGCTATTTTAATGACATTACATAAATGCTAGTTTAACCATTCCTACTATCTTATTTGACTTAAGTAAAATAATTTAATCCTCCCATAAGATCCAAAATCCTTTCTCATCTCTGAAAGAAATAAATTTCAATTAGTAACATAAGAAAAAATTGGGGATGTTACAATAGGAGTTATGTTCAACTGTATAAACTACAGAGAAATATCAAAATTTTGAGATAAAAATCATAATTTTTGTTTATGCATAATTATCATACTACACATGCATTAAAAGTCTTTTTTTTTATAATGCTCAGCCCTATCACGGCTTTTAATTTACTCATATGCTATATGCATAGTGACCGATCGACTACAGTCACAATAAGTAATCAGATAATGTGAGTACATCACCCTCCTGCCCCTTTACATATTTTGTTTTTGGATCAAGAATAAACATAAGGTTTATTCATTAAGTTTCGTTACTACATTAAGTATAACACTTAAAAAACTAAATGCATTGTAATACATGGTTGATATTACTCGCTTTTAGATGACTTATCACTATGACTTATATACTTTTTTCTTAAGAAAATTATTTGGTGACTCATTTAAGTTATTAGGTTAAATGTATAGACCAAGTGAGAGAATGTAACAGTTTTTTTAACACATTTAAATTTTTATTAACACATTTTACTTATATTAAGATGGTCTAAACATTTTTCCTTCAAGAGTTTCAAAGTTTTTATGTTTAATGGCCTTCAATGGTAATTATTTGGTGTTAAGTGACGACTCTCCATATTCTTGATGGTAGAACATTTAAATGAGAGAGTTTTGGTTTCTGAGTTTGCTTCCTTGAAATTTCTACAAATTCTATTCCTTATTGAGTGAGGGAGACCAGACTTGAAAGAGTTAAAACCATTAAAATCTTGAGAAGAAAAATAATGGTGAAAGGTTGGTGTAATCCTATTTTATTTCACATTTTATTGGGTTATAAATATTACTTTGAGTTTAGAAACATGTTTAAATCATTTTGAATATCTTACATGATCCACTTTAAGGTTCTTTGAAAAGAGGGAGGGGGTGATAAGTTTTACTGGTCAAGGAATTCTAAATGGAAAAAATGAAAGAGAAGGAAGCACATGTGAGTTCTACGTTAGAACTTAAAAAAGAAAGTAAACGACGTTGTAGGAAGAAAATGGTGACTTTCTCCGCTAAAATCTTCTATGTGAGGGAAAAGGTCACTTACGGGGTGTTGTGTTACATTATGTGTTCCAAAAGTTATCGTAATATATCTCCTTTATAGTAATTGAATCTGTTAATACCATCAACATAAAAATTATAGATATTGTCATCATCTTTTCATCCATATAAAGTGGAGAAAAATTAGCCACTTTTTTTGTGATTTATAGCCAAAACACTAGAGTAAGGTCAGGCTGGACTGTAATAGTAAACATGATCTTTTCTAATCTAATTTTGACCATTTTAATATCCGAATTTGCTGATCACTTAAACATAAATGTTGTAGAAAATTATATATTCTATTCACCTACCAAATTTTGTATCCATTAAAGATGTATTTTCTGAAATATGACTCAAATATTATAATAAGGTTGGGCTAGATTACAACAGTAAACATGTTATGTTCTAACCTAATTTTGACTTTTTGGATGTCTGAATTTGATGATCACATAAACATGAAAGTTGTATAAAATTATGTCTGCTATTTATCTACAAAATTTTGTACATAATATATATATATATTTTTTGAGATACAACTAAAATACTATAATAAGATCAAGTTGAAAAGCAAGTAACAAACAATTTTTTGACATCGGATGTTCTGTCTTGAATCTTTATGTTTCAATTCTTTTAGAAATGTGGTCATAATTTAATATTGAATTGATGCATATATTAATTAGGATATATCTTAAGAGTAAAAAAGATAATACTTCTTACTCAGCGATCTTTAATGAATTTATTTTGTCAACTTGATTTATAAACATAATTTATAAAGAATTATAATTTAACGTTGATTTTTTCAATTAAATCTATTTTTTATTCTTCTATCCATCTATAAAAAATACATAAAATTAAAGATAAATAAGAAAGATAAATATTTAATTAAGATAAAAAAGATAAAATAAAAATATTTAATTTATGAGTATAAAATTAACTTATTATGATAACGAAACCAAGACTTAATAGTCTCTATTTTAACTATTTACACATTGCTAAAGGGATGAGATAATATAGGAACCCTCAATGAAGACAAGCCACAGCTGTCAACACACTGCAAAAAATTTTATTAGAGAAAAGCTCAAGGCCTATGATACTAGGAATTTTTAAGATTCTTTAAAATATTTTTTTTTTCACATTTAATATTTAAAATAAAATATTATTTTTAAATATAAAAAAATATTTAGTAAATTTTTTTTATAAAAATAAAAAATTTAGAGATATTAAATTATTCAATTATTTTTAATTTTTTTAAAAAGATGATATATTAATAAAATAACAAAATAAAATAAAAATAATAATTTTTATAATAAAATATAATAGAATTTAATATTTAATAAATAAAATAATAAATAAAATGAATAAATATAATATTTTAAAAAATAATATGTAATATTATAAATAATAAAATAATAAAAATATATTAACACACAAAAATAAAAATATTTAAACATTTGTAAGATTATTAAAATCATCAAATATTCTTAAAAAAATATAAAATTATACAAACAAGATTGAGTGTGTGTGTGTGTGTGTGTATATATATATATATATATATATATATATATATATATATATATATATATATATATATATATATAATGATTTTGTACTTTTTTTTAATATTTTATACCATTGTATAATAACAATAGTTTAATGTATTTATGATAGTATTAATTTAGTAAGATGTATTTTTATATATTTTAAAATATTTATAATACTAACTATTTTTTCTCTTATAAATTATTATTATTTTTATTTTAAAAGTTTTTTTATAAGGATATATTTTAAAAAATAATTATATTTTTAAAAATATTTTACATAAATTAAACATCAAAATAAATTTATTGTGAATACAATATATTATTTATAAAAAAAATAAAATAGCAATCAAATGTATTTTTCAATTTTTTTATATGTTTTATTCTTGAAAATAAAATATATAAAAATATAATTTATTTAAAATAAAATATTTCATAAATGAAATGTCAACTGAATTGTGTTGTTGTAAAATAATTTTTTTTGTAATAGTAACTGTATATTAATTCAAAAATTAAATGTTTAAATAATATTACTTTCCAAGATTTGCGATGAGTTAACCACCATCAATTTGGGAGCTCTCTAGGGATGCAAGTAGTCGAGTAATATTGCAAAACTCAAATTAAAATAAAAAATTCCAAAAGACGTGAGCATCGTTAGCTTAACTTTATGATTAGAGTTTGCGAGATATTTAACTAAAAAATTTCAATTCAACCATGGGTTCATAATGATATATTCTTGTACTTTCCTTAACAAATATATATATTTTTATTTATTTCACTTCGGGCAAGCTCGGAATGGTAGTCGAAGGCTAGCCTACCATTTGGGCTGAGATCATGACTAGGTTGCTTACCCGTGACGAAAAAGAAAAGAAAACCTGGTTTTTCTGTAGATAATTATAATTGAGATTAGGGATGCTATGGTCATGATGAATATCATTTGTAATTATAAGTTTATAACTATACAGCATCGAAGTTGATTATAGAACTGCCGAGATGTAGAGGGCAAAGATACTCTCAAGAGTTTTGGCCGATAACCAGTAAGTGCAACATGTGGAACTAGCGGTCTATCAATCTCTTTTCTTTTTATTTTTATTTACAATTTAAATTTACATTTTGGGTAGGATTTTTAGGTACCCAGAAAAGGAAGTCGCTAGATACGTAACTCTTTTTTTTTTTTGGTAAGTGAGTGGTAAGGTAGTAAGTTCTAATTTGAAGCTCCGAGTTCAATTATTGAGATTTAACGCCATCAACTTCCAATGAAAGAGCCATTAGAGATTGCCATCACCCTTTTTTTTGTTTTTTGAGTTTTCAGTTTTACTTGTCCAAAAAAAGAAGTTTTCAGTTTTGACATAAAAAAATAAGGGTGAAGGACAACATTTTCCGGACCACTCAATTGCTCAATTTTCAAACTTGATCTATTGGAGACGCAAATTAGGCAATTTGTTAGATCAATTGCGTATATTTCACTTGAAGTAAAATTTTATGACTGTATTTTAAATAAGTGACCTTATATGATGTATTAATAATATGAACCTGTTTATACTACCAAAAGTGAATGAGATTTCATTTTATTATGATTAAAATTCACGAGTTTTTATTTATTTAAAAACTGGAATCTGGAGTTAATTTTTAAAGGTTACATGATTCTATGTTTGTGTCTTCTCTAATCCTTGCAGTGACGTTATATAAACCCAACATTTTGCTAGTATTTTTCTTTACCTCTATCTCTTATCAAGAATTGGGTTCTTTAAAGTTTTTAAAATTTTGTATTATATATATATATATATATATATATATATATATATATATATATATATATATATATATAATTTAATATTTAATAAATAAATAAGATTTACTAATTAAGATATAAATATTATAAATTGTGTCTATTATTAAATTTATATTATAAATTATTTTAAAAACTTTAAAGAATTGTAATCTTTCTGACAAACAAGAAAGAACTGAAATAAAGAAAAAAACATCTTTTCCACCTCCATTCCACTTTACTTTAGTTCCTTTCTCCACTGCATGGCTTTCCCATTTTCTCTTCCTCTCTCTCGCGTGACTTTGTGCAGTCCCCAAATTCTATTTTTACATACTCCACCCAACCAGAAAGCATCGTGGTTCACACTTTAATCATGACAAGCATAAGCACCAAAATTTCTCCACTTATGTTGGGGCTTATCATATTACATTCAATCGTCGCCACAAATCTCACTCATCGTTCAATATCTTAACAAAATTAACCTCAATCATAAAGGTGGTGGAGAGTTAACTTTTTAGAAAAAAAAAATGGGGGAAAGACAAGGTAGATGTAACAGCTTCATCCTCACGAGAAAGCAGAAATTTTGATTACAGAGTCTGCACTACGATATTATAAATCAATTCAAATTAAAGGAAACAAAGGCAGCAGCCAATGCCATAAAGGCCCTCTAGACTAAATTTAATTACAACCATACGACCACACAACTCATGAGTTTGATAGCAAAGCTTCCTCATCAGGATAGCTCGCATGCGAAAGCTCCTCTAGCCATTCAAATGTTCGACGACGTGACATGGCCTTCTTCCCCTGCTTTTGCCTCTGCTTCTGCTTCTTCAACTCGAGCACTTTTTCTTTCATGGCGTGCGTTGTACTTTCTGTCTTGTTGGTGCTTTTAGTACCCCTCTTTATCATAATGTCCAAAGGCACCGTTTCAATCGAACAATTACAACCACTCAACAAACCACCGCCTTTGCCCACTAACTGTTTGAAAACATGATTGCTCTTGTTGCTATGATTAGAACTGCTCCTCATTTTGGCACCTTCAGAGGTACCATTGACGTTGAAAGTACTGTTGCTGCTACTACTGCTACTGCTATTTCGACTTACAGAATTTTTATTTGCACTATTTGTACAACGAACTTTAAGATCTTGCAATCCTATCTCAGGAACGGGCACCACACCCAGACGGAAAAAGCCCCATGCCGATGATTTTCTACCCAGATTACCAAAACTTAATTGTCTTGGACCAGATACCCTTAACTGAGGCTTGGGACTTGGATGCGTGTGAAACTGATTTCGCACCCTGGGTTTGTAAATTTTTGAGGTTGTAATGGTGGCGGAGCTAGTGCTACTTGATGAATTCTGACTTCTAAGACTGCTACTTCTACTGCTATAGCTCCTAAACTCACTCATAGAACCGTGATCCATGGACTCGGACCTTGATAATTCGCACCGATTGAGTTGCTGGCCATCACGTTTGAACGCGGTGGTTATTAAGCCGGCATCGGAGCTGAATGAGAGACGTAACGGGAGAATTTGGCCTCGAAAGAAAACTTCATCTGCGGCACACATTTCTGATTCTTTGGAAAAGGGACCACCCCATAAGCGGAAATCAAATTCTTCTTGGGTCTCAATGACCACAGAATCTGCTTTTCTCGCCTGGTCCTCTTCTTTGATCAAATTGTCTGGAAGATCGCACAATGACAATGCTTCTTCGTCTTCTTCTTCTTCCTCCTCCTCCTCCTCCTCTTCCACTTGATCAGAGTTGAAAGCCTCCTGCTTTCCTTGCAAACTGTTTGTCGCCATCTCACGAAAGGTACAGGTTCGGTTGGAAAAATGTTGGGTAATAAGGGACGGTGGAAAAGGATTTAAATGAGATTAAGATTTTATAGTGAGATGAAGATTTTGAACAGGGGAGACAGGATGAAGGATGTGGGATAAAGGATGTGGGTGACAGAGGGAGAGAGAGAGAGAGACATGTGGAATATAGAGAGGAGTAAAGTGAAAGTACTGACGAGCACTGAAGTAAGAATTTAGAATAGATAAGTGAGTGCAGGCGACCTAAAATAGTGTCTTTTCCTTGTTTGGGAGTGAAGAAAGGAACTGGGTATTTTGGGCCGGCCACTAGCGGAACCAGTACGCCTCTGCAGTCGCTTTTGATGCCATTCTTCAGAATGAATACAAGTGGGCTTGTGCATGCCTCGAAGTGGGGTGGGGACGATTGTGGTATTTGAAATTGAATTACAATCATAACTTGAAAAAGATAATAATTTTTAATTCAAATATGGTAACAAGAAACATATCATCTCAAGGAAGTGACATGTAACGTAACCATGATCAGTTTAGCTTGACTCTGGTGATCTAGCAGGAGTGAAGAAAAGTTTGAGGGAAACAGAAATCTGCATTCTTGAACTCTAATTTACGGGCGGGAAATATTGTACATTTCCAATTTTCTTAAAGAAAAAAAAGGCCTATTTACGTTAGCAAGATGAAAGTGAATAGGTGGTGGTTGAATATTGATAATTTTTTTTATATCTGAAATTTTTATTTTACAATAACTTCATTATAAGTATCGGTAAATTTTAATTTTTTTAGCTTATTATTTTAACGTGGAAAATCATAACAGTCATCTCATATTATATAAATCAATTTATATATTAAGACAGGAAAAGAAAGATTAGCAAATCTTAACTTTCTGCCTTCCAAACCTTTTTTTTTTGTGGACAAATGGCTACCAAACTTCAAATCGTTCGATTATCATGTAGAACCAGAAAAACGAACCCGTTAAATATATCTAGTTCTATATGTGAGGCAGTCCAAATTGATAAGGCCAGACCAAATAACCAATAGCACAGATTGTTGTCCTGGGCCTAAAATGTGCTTACCATCTTTTCGGAGAAGGAAAACCGATTATCAATATTCAACCCCAATACTTGTCCCAAAAAAAAAACCCCAATAATATATTACGATGAGTTGTAATTTTTGATAAAATATGTTTAAATTAATATTTAAAAAGTGTGTTATTTTTATTTTTTATATTAATTTTTAATTTTTAATTTACTCAAAAGGAACAAAATTAACAATTTTTATCTGTTTCATTTGTTTTAATTTTCTGTTGACCTTTGTGTTTAATAACAATTTTTTTTATCATGTTTCGTGAATGAATGTAAAAAAAAAAAAAAAACAAACGAATCAGAAGATAAAAATAGTCTCTCCCATTTCTTGCAAAGATGATATAAATGAAATCCAAAAGCGATCTCTTATTAAAGAAACCCTACATAATATATAATATGATTAAAGAAATCCTCCGCGATTAATGACGTTGGTGGTTGCGAATTCGGCCTCTGAGGAAACGGGAGCTCCAGATAGAGTGGTAGCCTCCGTGGCGCTTGCTCCACTCGCTAGCTTTGGTTGTTTGTGGCCTTTGGTACCATAACCCTAACGCTTGTAGTCCTCTAAGTCCTTATTATTTCAAATAGAGAATTTCATGCAAAGGGAGCCCGTCGAGGATCCCTCTGCCTGTTTCACCCCCTGGCTTTGCTCTTGCTTTTCTATTTTCGTTTTACTTGCTCTGTTCTTCCAGTAATTCGCTATATACTTCTCTGTTGATATGCCATTTGGTCACTTCTAAAACACGTGAGGAGCCACTAGATATATACGGGAAACGGGGCAAATTAAGGAGAAACCTTCCATTCCCATCACCTAAATAATGAACCCGCTGAAAGTTTGGATCCTGATGTGTTTATTAAAATGAAACAATAGTAACTGTGTAAAATGCAAAAACTCATAATTCAATTACATGTCTTCTCTTTTTCGTTTTCAATATCAACTTCGTCTCTTTATTCATTGAGCTTTGGACTCCTATTAGGAAAAGTTTGTTTTCTTCGCAACGCAATCACAAGCATTGAAATGATTAAGCGAGGTTGAGTATTCATTTGTGAAAAGACAACAGCTTGAATAAAGGGCCAATAAATTAGAACGTTGGCATGATACCAGAACCAGGATTCAGTACGAGAAAGGCTGCAAATATCATATGATTCTAACGCTGTACACTGGAAGAAATACAGAGGCCAAACATTTTTCCCAATGCTGTCTCTCCCAGGGAACAAACACCAACCGAACGCTAGGTCCCAGCTCTCATAAATTTCCAGCAGCATAACTATAACATTTTTTATTCTAGATTCAAATATAACAGTTAGCCAATCAAGCACACCCCTCTTCGAGTGAGTGATGAACCTTTGATCAACCTTGTTGAGTCTAGAATGATCACCTCCCTGTCATTCCCAGCTAAATGCAATTGGGCTTCCCACAACATGCTTTCCATCGGACCATTCTAGGCGACCAAACCCATTCACACTCTGTGGGATGGTACCCGAGGCCGAGAATGTCACCGTATACGATTTTTTCTCTTTTTCCCTGAAATTCAGCACTTGAGGCTCGACTGAGATTTTAACCGATGGCGTATCTGATGTAATAGAGACCTTGTATGTTGCTGCGGTCCCCACATTAGTGAGAGTTCGCGTGTGTTTAACTACACTGGACCCATCGCCAGATTCAAACACGACCGCAAATGAAGGGTAATTAAGTGCCGTTACGCTGTATTGTTTGCTTGCGTCGCACTCAAATTTTCTCCTCGCCAGGCTGGTGATTTGAGCGGCTGTGTAATTCAATCCGCAAAGGAAGCCTAGATAGTCATCCACCGTTAGATCATAAACGAGTCCTGGATTAAGAGCTGCAACAGGGTCCACGTGTCCAGCACCGTGATCAAACGGTGTGGACGGTTCTCGTGTGGCACTGTCCAGCAGCTTGTTCCCATTCTTATAAGTCGTATAAGCTGTCGTCATCAGCGCCGATCGAATCATGGCTGGGCTCCATTCTAGGTGAGCCGCTTTGATCAAAGCTGCTAGCCCACTCACGTGAGGGCAGGACATAGACGTGCCTGAGATAATGTTGAAATCCACGCGCCTGCTGTCCACAGCTAATCCAGTAGGACCCACTGCTCTAGACCATCCCGCTAAGATGTTGACACCTGGCGCGATGAAGTCTGGCTTCAGTATATGTGGGGTGATGGAATTAGGACCTCGAGAACTAAACGCCGCGACAACCGGTGACGGCTGAATTCCTAACTTTGTTCCCTCGAATAAAATCTTCACCGTTGGTTTTGGATCGGAATGCAGGTAGTTCTTTATGGCGTCGCCGGCTTTTTCACCCACCGCCATTGCAGGCAAAAGATGGGCGTCGGCCACCAGTTCTTCTCCGTTATCGGCGGTGTTTGACAACACCATGCCCAACCCTCCGGCGGATTTCACCACAGCTCCTTTCTGCACCCTAGCACTCAATCCACGATCGCACATTACAATCCTTCCGGCAACTTTCTCCGGAGTCAAGGTACCCATCATGCACAAATTGCCATTTGTGGAATTGCTCGCATTGCCAGCATATATAATGGGTAGCGGAGAGTCGGGCAAAGGATTGCCTCTGTAAAGAGACACTCCTGAATAGTTTTTACCATTCCCAAGGCTAACATACGCCGGAAAATCTCGATCCAGTGTGCCAGCTCCTACTGTAGTGATCCATGGCGCTACATTGGACAGACTGAACGAACTGGGACCCGCGTTTCCTGCTGAGCAAGAGACTAGGATCCCTTTCTCCATTGCTGCAAAGGATCCAATCGCCACACTGTCTCTGTAGTAATCGGACATGCCACCTCCGAGCGACAAAGAAAGGACATTGACGTTGTCCATGATGGCCTTGTCAATTGCGGCCAATATATCAGAACTGAAACAGCCTCCGACCCAGCAAACCTTGTAGGCAGCGACTCTGGCGCGCGGAGCCATCCCACGAGCCGTTCCAGGAGCATAGCCGAATAGGCTTGCAGCTTGGACCACCGACCCTGCAGCTGTACTCGCAGTGTGGGTGCCGTGGCCATCATCGTCTCGTGGCGATTTGGACTCTTTGGTTTCGTCGATTGGGCCCAAGGTGGCCTCGTATCCCTTAGCAAAAAATCTTGCTCCAATCAATTTCCTATTGCAGTTTGAGGTTGTGAAATTGGTACCCGTTTCACACTCGCCTTTCCAGCTGCTGGGGATGGGTCCGAGTCCGTTCTCGTCGAAGCTCTTGCTCTCGGGCCAAACACCAGTGTCCAAGACACCAATAATTACCTCACTGGGCGAGTTTGCCTCTGGGAACAAGTCGGCGTTTTTATCGAGTCCAAGGAACTCGGGGGTTCGAGTTGTGTGTAGTTCGTACTTCAGCTCCGGCAACACGGCTAGAATTCCGGATTGGCTCTCGAGTAAATGAGCTTCTTCCGCTGTTAATCTTGTGGAAAATCCATGGATAGCATTATCGTAGGTGTAGAGCATTTCAGCTGAGGCAGATACGGATTTGAGAGACGATTCGTACCACATTGAATGGTGCTCGAAACTTGCTGGCATCTCAGATTTGGCCACATGTACTATGAAAGTACTCTTCTGGTGCTCCACCTTCTTCTCTGTTGCCGCCAGGGACACACCGCAGAGTACCAGAAGCAGAAACAAGAAAGTTGCAACCAGATATTTGTTAAATTTAAACGTCCCCATGGTGGCTTCTTTCCCCATCTTCCCGAGTATGGAACGGAGAGAAATTTGATAGAGAACCTGGTTTTATAAAGAACTCCTTTTTAATGGAGTATGTAAAGTGCGAAAGAAAGAAAGAAAGAAGGCCCAGGTGGTTGTCTGGTTCTCCGAATTATTGCATCGAGACAAAAGCATGACAAAGGGGGTGGGGGAAGAATGGACTGGAAACCGCTTAATTCGCCGATACAAGATGTTTGCTTTTCGCACATGGGAGTCCACCCTTTATAGTTCTAGTCTTCTATCTCTAATCCTTTTTTTTTTTTTTTAATTTCGTTTCACATTTTGCATATTAAAGAACCACTTTTCTCATCCTGTTAGCGGAGCCGTACAAACCTTCTTTCACAAAACCATGTTGGCTAAATCCAACTCAAGATATTGTAACCTACCACATTGAATTTCCAACTACATCCGTTGCTTACAAGCATACTGACTACTGTGAAGGCAAAGCCGCTAAAAAACATTGTGTATTACGCGTTTTGGTTCACAGGTGTTTATCTGTAGCGTTGCTTAGACAATCCCTACTAGACCTACTGAACTTTTGTTAAACAGGACATAGGTCATTCTACTTCTCAGTCTTTAGTCTTTACCTGCCAACCAAACATTTTTTTTTTGGAACTCACGGCTATTACTTCTCTGTTGGGAATGAGAAAAGTTCCAATGTGGTACTGCGCTGAGATTCTGAAACAATGTTTAAGTGGGCCCAAGAATAGTGCGCGTCGTTTGTAAGGGCAAAGTCGTTGGATTATTATCTGTTGTTAATAATAAACAAAAGAGAACGTCGTGGATTGGATTCCCTCAACCGCGACATTAGCCTCCATGTCGAATGAAAATGGATGCCGGAAGCGTTGCTTTCGGCAACCGCCAAAGATTTTTGATGTTTTTCTCTAGAAAGAGGCAACTTCGTCTGCTACTCTGCTTCACGGGTCACGTTTCACGCTAAAAGACAGATTCTCTCCATGTCTTCATGGTTAGTTGGTTACACGAGGAGCCCATTAGTATGCTTCACTACTGTGTACTAGTGAGTCTACTGACTGCCAGCATTGTTTAGAATCTTTACTTGGAAGTCCTGAATTATGTTTATCTTTACTGGAAAGGACAATGAAGAAAATTGCTGTGCCCAAAAAATTTGGATTTACATTATTGAGGTTCTATCCACAAGTTTTGGTGAAAAATTTTATGTACGAGGCTTGATATATACCTTTTAAGCTTTGATAAGTAGTGTATGCTATATAAATTATGGAAGTTATATTTCCATTAAAAAAAGTAAAATCAGCTCAACATTATTCCCAGGGCATGAAGATATTTGCGGAAGCCTCCGTGAGAACTATCTGGCCATAATAATATTTTTCAACTGCATCCCTGCAGGTCTCACATGGATGCGCATTAATATGATGAACTCCATGAAACCATTTCTCTACTTTTTAAATATCTATCATTGTCGACGGTTGGTTGGACAGAAAGATTATAAATTCCCAATTTTTCCTGCCAACTTTCCTACCTGCTTTGCCAATCTGGCTTCCTGTAATGGGATATACGAACAGATTTTTATCTGCAATAATTGATGTTTATATAATCATTGAATTTCTATGACTACTATGGGACCCGTGCAAATTAGAATGATTAATTTACACCTATCATCCTCGAGCTAGCTGTCAAAACTTTATCACCGTATTGGATATGGACTCGGTGCTCAACCGTGTCCATATGCTAGTTGAAACCAATCTTACCTTATTTAATATAAACCCCGAAAGACGCTGCTCAGCCTATGTCTTCCAACGTTAGGTAGTATCTTGCGCTTAAATGGACTGGCCCTGCTTTGACTGATTAAGGAGCCAGAAATATAACCATACAATGAATTTGGAAGAAATTGTTGTCTTCAGGCTTTCAAGGTTGTAACTTGTAAGCTCTTAAGTTCCAGATGAATTTCAATGCTAACGCCAAGCAATATTATGTTTACGCAATCTCTTTATAAATATACATTACTTTTAGTAATCTTTCAGCTTTTTTTATATTTAATTTACAACATGTTTCAGTTAAGAGTAATTATGATTAATTTATTCAATATTCACTGCTTGGACAAAGTACTTGACTGTTGGTCTAATGAGTCTTGCTCAAGTAATGTTCTTAGATAGTTTAATTGCTTCTTTTTACTGGAATATTTAATTTGTGACCTGGAACAGCTTGTTTCTTTCTTTGTTGGAAGATTACTTGTGACCAACTCTCTTTTTTTTTTTCTGTACTTGTCTTTCGTTTGGAAACTACAACGCAGTTGGGATACTACTACGTGTGTTTTTTTTCCTCTCTTTTAAACAGCGTTCATCGTTTTCTCAAACATTATAAAGTAAACAATTAATTCTTTCCCACTTTTATTTTTTCTTCTGTCGATTGCGTATGTTTTAAGGATCTCGAGGCTCCCAAATCCCACAAGTTTATCAACAATTGGACATAATGTTGAATGAGAGCCAGACGAAAAAAAAAAAAGACAGCTCATCGTCGCTGTCATGCAAATCATGGAAAAGTGATTACCGGAGTGATTGATTGATTGACAACAGTGGGCCAGAAAGCTTCATACTTCCTGAAACAATATGGGAAAGGTACGGAGAGATTAACGTTACTGCATGACGTGGATTCTTCTTTGATGGTAAGTATGGAATGCGCAAAAGTTACCAAACACTAGAATCCAAAGCAAAAGTAACGGTGGTTTAAAAATTGATGAAAAAAATAGCGAACATGGTAAAAGTTACAGGTTCAAGACCTTAAATAATTCTTATATATTACATGAATTTAAAAGGTTATAAAATAATTTTTTCAAAAGTAAAAAAAAAATCCCCAATTACTCCAATTAGAGGGGGAAATTTCAACAGGAAAGGGAACTTTCTCCTCCATTCTCTCCAGCAATCATCTCTCATTAAAACTCAAATATAGATAAGATACATTTTTATCCGTTTTTGCTATGTGAAAAAGACTGTGCGGATAAAAAATGCACATATATAAATCACATGCAGCTATTCATTATTAAGGACATGGAATTTAATTGCTGATATCAAGTACCAACTAATCTCAAAAAGTTAAATTATTTAAGAAAAAGTCTTGAATAATTTTTTATTAATGATATTCTTTCTAGTGTCGTAAAAAACAAGTTAACAAGTAAATTTATTGCACTTGAAAGAGATATTTCTTGTCTTCTTCTAACTTTTCAATCAGGTTCTTCTTTTCAAAATGTTCGCTATGTGGGGGGGAAACAGTACCATAATATTCTTGGATCAAGAAAGAAACGGAAATCTGGTATATTTTAGAATTTGCATTTCACCGGCCTTTCTTTTTTGTTTTTGGTTCAACATTTCGCCGGTAGTCTTTCATTCTACATTATTATGTCAAATAGTAAGTTCTTGTTGCAGTGGAGCCATAAATTTGTCTGTTTTGCAATATAGTGTTTCTGATGGCCAACGGAGACTCACTTGAATATGGTTTATATATATGTAGTAGATATACTTCTATCTCCTCTAATTTATAGAAAGAAAAAATGTGAAAAATATGCTTACCTAAGTTGTTATTTCAGAGCTGTGGATTTGCACTCATCACATCGTTCTCTTTCTTTGGAAGCAACACATATATACATATATAGACATCGCTGCAGTTAATATAGTAGTGTACGTGTGAGGGTAAAGACAAACCCAGCCAATCAATCTTCAGGCAAAAGTGTGAAGCGTGAACGGCGAACAGACATATGACTATGTTAGATTGATACAAATTCAGTAGAAAATCCTTTGAATTACAGACAAACCCAGCCAATCAATCTTTAGGCCTAAAAGTGTGAAGCTTGAACGGTGAATTAGATTGATACAGATTCAGTAGAAAATCCTTTGAATTACAGTTTAATTAGCAACAACATAAAGGGTTGACTTGTACATCCTGGTTCAGTTTTCTGAACCAAGGACTACAAAAGTAAGTATACGGTTTTGAATCTTTTGACGAAGTGATGATGTCTTACAGCAATATAAATTTGTATTATCCTTGTGTGAACTCAAATGAATAATTAAACACGGAATTAGGACTCACTGAAAGTAACAGGAAATAGTTATTAGCATTGATGCGACTTATATTGTTGCAATATATTTGATGCTGAATGTCTTGTGAGGAGTCATTTCTAGCTAGGTCTTCCCGATGCTAGCTCCTCAGCAACGAAATGATATATTGTGGCTCAAAGAATAGAAGAGGATTAGAACGAACGTATATACCAGATAAATCTTTAAGACAATTAATGGCCCAACGATAAATCTCTTGTCCGTGTTTGCGTGCTGCTCGGTGGCATATATATATATATATATAGTCGTGTGTGCATCAAATGGTCGCTGATTAGATACATACAGGTATAGAGTCATTAAGGTTGTGAATAAAATCAAGCGCAAATAATATTTCTGCTTCTTCCATATTAAATCTTGGCTTGCAACTGCAAATGGTGCTTCAAGGACATTACTAGCCAGAGACATCTAAGTTCATGGGAGAAGGAAGAAGGATCCTAGATCGATCCAGCTCACCCCATGAATACCGGACTCCAGAGACAAGTACACGATCAGAAGGGCAGGGTCAACAAAAATTGAATGCAATTTAGTGGAACATAAATTATACTCAACTACCTATTTTAGTATCTTCTCGGCACACGCAATGTTCCGGGGAATTTTGTTTGTTTGTTTACTTTCAGTTTTGTACGCACAAATTAGTCAAAATATTCATTTTGAACAAAATAGATACTAGTTGGCGTGTGATTTAGAATAAACAGGTGCTGCCATGAATTACACTCATAATTTACACCATGCACATTGAAGAAAACCAAAATATAAAATAAAATTATTCACAACTGCTCTAAAGGGACCTAAATTCCAAATCCGAATCCCAGCTAAGTCCTAGAGACTCGCTTGTTTGCCCATGGAACCATCCATAATTTTTTATGGCCTTGAAGGAAAGACGTTAAGACAATTTTGAAGCACTGTGATTATGGATGAGAAATGAGTCCTGCTGTGACTATCAGTCTTGGCGTTTGTTTCTTGAATTGAGGCTATCACTAGCGCGGCAGGGTTGTGTTATGGTTGGAGAAAGAGGAAAAGGAAGATGATGCTAATCTCACTAGACATTGATAGCAATGGTTGTTTGCTTGCTTGTTCATAGGGAGAATGGCCTATTATTTTAGGTAAGGAGGACAAGGGCCGCAACATGGTGTTTTTTACGGTTACCAACTTCAACGTTGGCAATCAAAACTCTGCTCGATGGATCTATTAAAAAATAGATATGTATAGAAAAAGATGAAATCCATCAAACACTTTGCAAGCATTACTAATTAATTATTAAATATTTTAATTTTATCTCCTAATTATTAAACAAAATTACAAAATCTTTATTTTATTTCAGAAACGGAAAAAAGAAGACGGATCTCGATTCTCATTAATAAAGGACTAAAAAGGTACTCACCATCAGCCTTTGCCTCGTTTAAGATATTCCTCCCAAAATGTATATATCTTTTATTTTTTAATAAATAAAAAAATATTGGAGACAGAAACAGTGTCTCATTGTTGGGGTCCAACCAAAATCCACCATATTACCTCAGCTATATAATGCTTTGTTCATGTTCAGAATCGGCGAATTTGTCGTTAGTGTGTAATTAGCAATGCATTAATGATCGAATCCAATGAGTAACTAGTCGAAGACTGCATTTGGGAGTCCAATTGACCAGTCGCACACAGGCCACGCAAACCACCACTGCAAATTCATCGGACAAAGGCCAGGGCCGCAGAGAGAAGAGCAAACCTCAACTTCTTAGTTTCAGAAAGCAAGGAATCCAAATGAAATCCAAAACGGTCAAAGGAAATTGGAGCTTGAGGACGAAGAAGTTTGGTTCATTCTCTGTCTTTTTCATATGCATCTTCTTCTTTCTTGCGGGATTCTTCGGCTCTAGTCTCTTTTCTAAGTCTCAGGTCCTCCTTCAAGTTTCTAACAATAATCCTCGATATTTTTATGCTAACTTTCTTCCTTTTTTCATTGGAAATTATCGGAGTTACTGATCACTGGCAGGATAATGTCTATGGCCTCAGCCCGAGACCGAGGTTGCTTGAAGCCACGAACGAGTTGACGGAGTACAATTTGTTGCGTGCTGGAGAGTCCGGTGATGATTCTATCACGTCGGTTCCTTTCCAGGTGCGAGATTTTGTTTTTCAAGCGTTTTCAATTTTTCGCTGGAATGCTGTGCTGCTAGCTTATTTATAAATCTAAATTTCATCAGCTGAGATTTGCGCAGCATTTTATGATTCCTTTCCTCTCAAAGCTAATGTTAATGCTGGTGCAGCTGAATATGAAATCGGTTAGCAGAATTGGCGAAATAGGTTAATTTACGTTAATATTAGATTCAGTAGACGCTAATGTGAAAGAGTAGAAAATGTTATTAACAGTTTTACTTTACCTAAGTGTTAGGACTTAAGGCATGCTATTCTAATGGAGAATTGACTTTGTCTTCATTTAGCTTTAGTCATTGGTCAAAAGGTCGAAGTATATTCTTAGTGTTCATTATATGGAAGTAGTTCTTGTGCATTGACGCTAAAATTGTTGTATCTCTGTGCTTGTGTTCCTTAGGTTTTGAGCTGGAAACCTCGTGCTCTATATTTTCCAAATTTTGCAAGTACAGAACAATGTGAAAGCATAATTAATATGGCAAAGGCAGGCCTTAAACCTTCAATCCTGGCATTACGCGTGGGAGAAACAGAGGAGAATACAAAAGGAGTTAGAACAAGGTTGTGTGTATGTGTCTGCAGAATAGTTGGCTGTATTATTTTTAAAGAAATCACAAAACGGATAAAATGGTCAATAAGACTTGTTCAAGTCAAATGTCACTAGAAAGAATATATGAGTGGAATAACTGAGATACCAAACATTTAAAACACCTGTATCACTATGGGCTAACCAGGTTGGAGGATTTTTCAAGATTCTTGGCTTGTTCGAAAGCCATGATAAATTGTGATTGGGATTATCGAGATTTCAGCATCTCAGAAATTTAGGTGCAATCAATTTGATTCCCTAATATTAGTTCTTCTATCCCTTGCCCACAAATCTTATTTTGACTTTATGAATCCTGATCTCTCATTCACTAGAGTGGACCTAGCAATAAGTTGCTTGTAGAAAGAATGGAAGACCCCATTCAGTTCTCAGATGACCAGCTTTAGAAATTCAATGTGTTTTAAACGGGATTGCACACAGAAGCATGATAATAAACGTCAGCTCTAATACCTTCTCCATCAACCCTTACTACCGTGGGAGTTTCAATTCCTGAGTTTTGGTATTATGTTGATAATTTATATGCGTGTGGTGCAAGTGCAACCTTGTACAAATAAAATGATCTGGCTGGCCTTAGAAGAATGCGTGATTATGGCTTTGAGGACTTTCTCCTTAAATTCTAGATGCACATCATGTTAGAAAATTGAATAAATTCATTTAACAACCTTATAGTTTTTTTATAAACAGTTCTGGCATGTTTATCAGCGCTTCCGAGGATAAGACTGGGATCTTAGATGTCATTGAGGACAAAATTGCCAGAGCAACAATGATTCCCAGGGTTCATGGAGAGGTAATATCCCTATTAACTATTTTTCTGCATAAAGGAAAATTTGAAAAATGTAGTCAATCCAGTTTATATATATCCACATGCTTTATTTTAGCAATTGGTTGTTTGACCTGGTAGCTGTGATCAAAATTGTTAATATGTAATTTTTCCTTTCTAGCAAAACTGGCTTCATGTTCTTTACTTTTGCATTGTAAATGCACTTTTATTGGAGAAAGAGAGAAGGTTCATTTTGCAGGGGCGCTGATAAAAGAGCTTTGTTTGTCTATGCCTCTTTTCTCTGGATTTTCCATATTTTAAATGAGGAAATCTCTCCTTTTGCTTTCTTTTCTATATTTCTGCAGGACCTGTGCTTTGGTTTCTTTATTCTCCCTTGTCACTCGAGTCAATGAAAATATTACAAGAGGTGCAGAGTAGTTCCTTCATATATGTTTGTCCACCCCCGCCCCCCCAGGGGAAATTAGACAATAAGATCGTGTGCTTTTGGATTAAGGTGGGAAATGGAGCAGAGTTGAAAATATTAAGGGAGTTTTGTGTTGTGGTGGCCACAATGTGATCAGAAAAATTGATGCTTATGCATTTAAGCTTTCAATTAGCAGTTCTTTTGTGAAATTTCTGGAGGAGATGAGTTTTCTAAACATCATCTAAGCAGTCCTATATTGTCAAAGCTTGGTGTCTCAAAATCTGCTAGATCATTTTCTTCCTTTTTCAACTCAGAATAAAACATAGGCAGGCGAGCTAGGAAGGCAAGAGAGAGAGAGGGTATTATATTTTAATATTGAAGACTTTTGATGAGTTCAGTCTTAGATTCTGTCTAGGCTTAAAGTATTGTTTTGATCTGTTGTCTTCACCTTGATCCATAATCCCTTCTATTTTTGTAATGGAAGAAGAGAAAACGGGGGGAGGGGGTGTTGTATTGTTATAGCTATGATCATACTTTTTTCTGTTTGTATGCTTGAACTATTGCATTTATGGGCTTCCCTTCCCGAGCTTCATGTTATATGCAATACAGGTGCATTTGTTTTAGTTGAATGTGCTAGCCTTGTATTTTCAGGGAGATTTTAAAACTGTCTGAGGAAATACCATGTTTCAGGCATTCAATATCCTGCGCTATGGAGTCGGGCAGAGATACAAGTCTCATTATGATGCGTTCGATCCTGCGGAATACGGCCCACAAAAGAGCCAAAGGGTATGTTTGTAACTCTGAAGTAAAACTGATAATTTTCATTTGAAAGTTGTTTTGTTGAGGGAAGTTTTGGTACGAATAGGGTGGTCGTGTTCAAGCACCCAACGGTATGGGACTTGTCATTTTCTGTTGAATCTGATATTCATCTAAGGTTACTCTGGGGGGAGGTTGAATTCTTTGCGGTGTGACAAATAAGTCTTCTTGGTGAGTGAAAAGAGTCAATAAAATATGTAGAATTTGATTTTAAAAAGTTGTCTCTTTCTCTTATTAGCCGGACCATCTGGTTACTACAATTTTTTTGGGATAAAATTCCTCTAACAAGAAGAAATATAATTACAAATAATTTAACCCTTGTTAAGACAAGGGAGGAAAGAGATGGAAATTCGAAAGAGCTATAGAAGATAACTTTACATGAAGGTTAGGTGGGTTATCATTTAAGTTCATATCCTTTTTATCCTTGTATATTTCTTTTGCAATGATAAATTTTAGAGGCTAGGTAAGATCACGAGCTTTACAAGAAGTAAATCACAGTTCAATAGAGCAAAAATATAATATATGAATTATTATCCTATTGGAATGTTAGGGATTAAAAGAAAGATTTTGTTACAAAAAAAAAAGATTTAATGTGTATAATTAATATAAAGTTAATATTTTTTTGGGGGGGCTGGTTCGGAGGTTAAATAAATTTATATTTGAAGTTATATATATATATATATATATAAGTTTTCTATGTTTGACTTGATGAGTTCATTTCTTGAAGTCATTTTTGGTTAACCATGCAGATGGCTTCTTTTTTGCTCTATTTAACTGATGTTCAGGAAGGTGGTGAGACCATGTTTCCGCTGGAGGTAAAATCAGGTTTGCTGCATCTGGAGTGTCATACTTCTTGTTTTGACTTGAATACTTGGGTAATTAGGGCATTATGTACTCTGCAGAATGGTTTGAACATGGACGGTAGCTACAGTTTTGAGGACTGCATTGGTTTAAAAGTAAGGCCACGCCAAGGGGACGGACTTCTATTTTATTCTTTGTTCCATAATGGCACAATCGATCCGGTTAGTATTCTTCCCTTATCATTGTTCTGATATGACATCTTTAACTACATTTACGCTTAATTAATTATATTTAATTTCACGTTAACTAATCATCGTAAGGCAAATTTTGAATGTAGTAGCCTCGTAATTATATTTTAGTTAAGTCTAAAATAATTTCTTAAAACATGAAGTCTGAGGTCTCGTCCCATTAGAATCTGGATACCGGTTCTAAACTCATCATCTCGTATGTCTGAATGCTTCATCAGGCAAATATAAAAATCTAAACTATAGGAGATATGAATGGGGACATCTTTCAATTGACGAAATTGTACTTATTTACAAAATGAATATCTTCTTCACTTAATTCATATGATTTGGATCATATTTTTAATTTCGCTGTTTACACTTTTTTCAAAATATTAATTTAATATTTCACTTAATAGTCATATTTAACTGTGAACTGAAGTCTGAAACTGAGAGAGACAGTGATGAAATGAAACCAAAGAAGATAATTATGTCAAAATGGCCAGAAAGTTAAGATGTACAAGTTCTAGTTTGGATGAGCATTTCCATCTAAAACAAATATTTCTCGAAGAAACACTTGCATTGAACCTAAAAATTTTAGCTTATAAACTAAGTATATTAAAAGATTTTTCCATCCTTTTTCCTTTAAGTTGAAACTTCTGGCGTTATTGGAGTTACTAGTCATTCATAGAATAAAATGGGAAGAAACATTCTCTGAATTGCTGAAAATTGATGTATAACTACAATAAGTCAAAACTATTGCATCAACTGTCTAGCAAAGTTACTTATACAACACATTAATGTATATAATTTTGAGAAGAAATGGAAAAGAAAGGAATGAAAAAGAAAAAGGAAGGGAAGGTAATGAGAGGTTGTATCTTGTATGATAATCTTTCCATCTCTATGATTGGTTGTTTAAAATAAATAAGAAAAAAGAAAATGGAGTAAATGAAAGAAAATGATTAATTGTAACTTTTTATGCAAATTCATCTTTGTTAAATTATTAATGATAATCACTTAATTCATTACTTTTAATTAGATATTTTTAATTTTTTTTCAAAATTTACTAAATTGACAAATTTTAAAAATATGAAAGTCTGACTTAGTAAGTTTGTCAGATTTTCATATTTTTAAGATTTACGTATTTTATTATTTATTAATTTTTAAAACTACAATATCAATAAATTAAAATTTAATAACTAATCATTTAAATAAAAAAATTATAAAAATATGTTATGCTTAGTTATTTTCTTTTGTTAACTTCTTTATTAATTACTTTGTTAATTTTTAACATTCAAATAAAGAGAAGAATTATCATTTAACTCTTTCATCTTCTTTCTCTCCCCTATCTTTTTGTTTTGATTTCTTTTCTTCCCTTCTTCAAAGATAATGAAAAGGGAGAGGATGCTTAAGTGATATTTTTTTCGATATTTAAAATTGATAAAGATAATAAATAAATAAAATTCAATAATAAAGAAAATAATTAATTATATTTTTACGGTTTTTTTTTATTTATGTCCAATTTTAAGAAATAATGAGTAACATAATATTTAATGACTAATTTCTCCTTTAAAATCTTTCAAATAAGGAGAACTTAAAATTATAAGGAATTAAAGAGTTTCAAGAATTTTAAAAAATTAATTACAAATCCTTCAATTTCCTTCGCGTACTCCCAAAGAAGGTTGCAATGCAACCTTTCTTTCCCTTTTCTTCTAGTATTCTCTATCCAAACATACGCTAAAATAATTGAATGAGGTAGTTGAAAATATTCCATATTTTTTTTATCTCTCTTTATATAAAAAAAATCCAAATATTTCCTTTCTCTTGATTATTCTCCATTTCAACATATTCTAAGTGAAAGATTGTGGAAGAGTAACATCAACCCTAATTCTTCATATACAATATTTCTTTGTATAGGTTGCGTTAGCCCTTAATCTATCATATAATTCTCCTTTTATACTGTCTAATCAACTAATAGACATCCATAACTACTTCACTAGATAGTCATGTCGGCTTGAATTGAGCTTGACCTAAAATCCAATAGATTTATAAGTATTGGGTCTAAGTTGATGTTGAAATTCATCTTAACTTAAACTTATCATAAAATGTCAAAGTAAATGGTCTACACTTTTGGTTCAAGTCCAAATTTAGCCGATATTTACCTCTAAATTTAATTTTGTTGAAACTTAATATATAATTTTCTTTGAGTAAATTTGAAAACTGTTGCAAATAAATAGTATTTTTATCTAGAAAATGATAAAAGTAATTTATAAGCAATTTTATATCACTTGACATTTTTGAGATTCTGTTTAAGTAGTCACATCTTCTTGGTACCAAAAAAACATGGTCATATTTAATTTATTAAAAAAATGAATTCAGAGTAAAAGCTAAAAAATGATATAATAAAAGAAAATATATAAGATGGGAAAAATTAAAATATATAATATAAAATTTTAAGAATGAATAAATGAGTAAGTTATGTTGTTAGATCAATTCAAACTAAACTCGGTTCACTTCATTTTAGAGATTTGTAGGCTTAATATTTGAATTTTAATTAAAATTCATTTGATTTAAATATTAAATCCCGATCTAAGCCATCAAAATGAATCAAAAAACACCTGCCGGTATATGTATAAGATTTACAGAAAAGAAAAACACAGTAAATATTGTGGGTGAGTTTTTTTTTTTTTAAATTTATGGGAAAAAAAAAGTAAAATTACCAAAGAATGCCGTTTTTTCTGACTCTGGACTGATGATTGCGCGAACTGTGAATTATTTATGTTTTCTTGAGTTTTCTAATAGTGTTTTGGCAGACATCTATCCATGGAAGCTGCCCTGTGATAAAAGGAGAGAAGTGGGTAGCTACAAAGTGGATAAGGGATCAAGAACAGGATGATTAAAACATGGTGCCTGTTATCGAGAATGAATTTGTTACGGTGATCCAAGTAGTTTCACTTTCATAGGGTCAACGAGTTTTGACAATTTTCTGTCATGAAGTTTGAATTTTTAAGTAAGATGAATAACTATCCGGGAGAAAATGAGATGATAAAATTGTACATCAACACGGAAGATTACGATTCTATGCATGAACTCCTAGCAGTCTGTTGAATCACAATCAATGGTTTATTTTAGGTTGACCAATTAATAATATTCAAAGTGGTCCTTTTGTCTCCAGTTTTGAATTCCCTTGTCGATCAGATGAAAATAATTCTCATAACCATGTGCACTATTAACTGGGTTCAAATATAGACTACTTGAAAGTCACCACAAAAACACACAAAAAAAGACTGAAAATTTTCTGACAAATTTTCTACATAAGCTATGTGTTAATTAGTTTCTTAGTTCATTAGTCTTGTCGGATACTATGAAATAATACCAATAGATTTCTTCCCCCAAGCCAAAGCAATTTTCACTACTTCGTCACAGAAGTATGCTACCAATTTTCCAAATGCAATTATTATCCAATTCCAAACTCGGAGTAAATGTTGGCCAACAAAAATAAATTCGGACTAGATGGCGTCAAGCATGAGATGCTGAATGGCAGAAGCACATGCGAACCTATTACCTAAATTGTCTCTTCTTCAAATGAATAATAAGCTTGAACTATAAGATTAGTTTTCACCTCCTGATCTTCAGGCGCAATCTTGAGAGAACTGGAATATCTGCATACCTCACCAAATACAGATTCTGCGATCAGCTTCAGACGCTTGTGTGGCTAGCTAGATCTCCAAAAGCGAAACCAGACATGTATTTACAGCAAAAGGACGCAAGCTACAACGTACAAGCACAATTAAAACCTGTTAGTCCCGTATACCTTCTGATGGCTGATGTACTCAAATTAGAATCGAACTTGGTATCATGGACTGAGATTTTGAAGAGAGAATTCAGCTGGGAAGTTCCCTTGTTCAGCTTTCCTTTTGGTCCTCCCAAAAGCTACTACAATGTCAGTCTCCTTCTGCACTCTAATATACGAGTGTCACATTGATTGTCTGAAATTTAGTTCATCCTGCCTGCATTGGCATCATCCAAGGTTTTCATCTTTATTCCTCACTTCCATCAACAAGAGAGACAGACATCCACCACTTCCAAAGCCTGCCAAAGCAGTATGCATTCACTGTTTATGCCAGTTATGATACGGTTTCTTCCCCCATTGCTTCAAGGCATGCATGCAACCAGCTGCTGTCAATAGCCCCAACACACCAAATGCCATCAATGCAGCATTCCCAACATTCCGATAGTAGCCAACCTGCAACAGTAACAAGGCAGTAACTAAGTATATGACATTAAATACACACATGAAACAGTTGATAAAACAGGTACATTCAATTGAAAATTTCTTCACTGAACAATTTTAGTTGAATGCTTTAACAATGCACTGAGGACATTGTAAACACCCATTTAAAAGTCCATTATGTCTGAAACATCAAATTTTAACAACTCAAGCTTTCCCCATGAGCAGTGTGTATGGAGCATGCGATGTTACTAGCATGTATATCTAATCAACTACAGAGAAGGGTGGTAGCATACAAGAGCAGAAGTCCAACCCAAACTCATAACTCTGCCCAGGTAGAATTTTTCAAAGCAGAGGATAAGAGACATGTTCAAGAAAGGTTGGTGAGCCCAATAAGAATTTAAAACAAAACCTGTTTCTGATACTTTATGGATGGAGGCATTTAAAGAATTGATTGGAACAAGAACACTCTCCAATAGCAATTTCTTATGCCCTCCTCAAAGACTATGGTGTTCTATTTTCAAACCTCAAGAGACACAATTTATCTGTCGTCATATTGTCCATATCAACTAGAGTTGCATAATTATGATTCAGTTAACTAAATGTTTTTTATAATTTCAAGTTTCTTTATGTACAAACACGCACTTGCACCAGAGAAAGTAGAATTGCCGCATTTGCAGGGGCAAGAGAAAGGCCCATCATCCCTCCACGCAATTCATTAGGTACATAACTGCAAAAAAAATAAGTAGAACAACTATAAAATCCACAATGGACAAATGAATAGTAAGTGGCAATGTAATTTAATGAGTTTACATGGTCCTCAATCTGGCAAGTGATGGTAAAATGAGCCCGACACAAGCATGAAACAAACAAAATAGTGTCACCAAAACTCCAATTTCCTGCATATGATGAATTATCAGAGTGGACTCCAGACTTCCAGCTCTAAAACCCGACAGAAAAGTAGATGCTTTTAAAAATATTAACTGCACCTGGTAGTCGTAAGCTACAATAGACAGGACAAGCCCTAGTATGATGTATGTATATACTAGGCAGTCCTCAGTTCTAATTGGTGATGGTCCACTTGTCAGCCAAGGAAATACAGTGCTTCCTAGCATTCTTGAGCCCAAAAAGCATGAATACATCAGTCCTAGATGCACTTCTCGTCCATCAGCCTAAATACGCATTCATTAAAAGAATTTATAAAAATATTCTAAGATATGAACCACAAATATAAAAAATTCAATAACTTGAAGCCTGTTGTCCTATATGACTAAATCATGTGGAGAGAGAGAGAGAGATGTCTTTGCCACAATAATGGGCTCAAAAGGAAAAAAACACTAAATTTGTACATTGAATTTTATTTCAAGGTTGATCAATAGAAAGAAGCCTAAAGAATAGAACAAAGCCAGTAAAGAAAATCCATCCAATACAATACAGATCTAGAGACTTAGATATTCTCAGTATATCAAAAAGCTGTGTTCTAAAATGTTAATATCATACCACCACTGTAGGCGCCCAGAGGATCCAAAAAATTCCTATGGAGAAGTGAAGGCAAGCTTGTGCCCATGCCAACAGCCATATCCTTTTATCTGTGGATTATAGAATTTTCATCAGTATGTTGTTCTCAGTAAACTGATCATTGCATTGATGGAACATCTGACCAGGTGTTTCTCTAGTAGAATCCAATAACTCCTTTCAACATGTACATCTATGAATTTACCTACCATGTCAATTCACACATAATCAATTGGACATATGTGCATTAAGAACATGAAAAAGATTAACAACATATGCAGTCATTTAGTAGTTTAATTGCCAAATAAATATTAAGCACAATATTTTTAATAATGATGTTGGTTATATGAAAGTAGGAAGAGTAAACGAGAACTTAAAAAGCATGTGAGTCTTACCACCAAATATATATGCACGGAAGGACATACTATACTCCTGAAAAGGTACAGTTTGAGGAATTTCTTTTGCCCATCTTCTGGTAAGAAAAGTGATGCATATTGTTGCTAAGAAGATGGTTGTAGTGGACAGAGCAGTGCTTTTCTCTAAGTTATTACCAATCAGCCAATTTCCAAACATTTGGCTGGCAATAAAACATGCAGACTCAAAGAAAGTCATTAACCAAAATGTGTCATTAAGTGAGTCTAGCCTGTGCCCTTGCTGCAAACAAATATGCAAAATCCAGATTGACATTAAAAGTAGATATCCAAAGTAATCCTATATTCAGTCATAGGAAACAACAGACTAAACACAATGGCATAGTAAAAAAAAAAAACAAAGGACTCTGGGGCAAGTTAGTCATTCAGGAACTGAAAGGAATAAGAGCCCAATCCAGGGCAAGTGTAGTGGAATATGTCTATAAGGAAATCAAGACTGAGGGAGAAAATTTCTTGAATACCTTTCCATGTAGAGTGACCATCCAAGTCTCAAAACTGAATGAAAATATTGTATTGGCAAGAGAGAGACAAATATTAGTGACAACAACACTTGGATACTCCAAAACCCTCTTCCATAGGCCAACAAAGAAGTGCAGGACGCAAAAGAATAAGCATACTTTCTTGTGACCTCTATGCCAATAGAAAATAATAAGTCAGTTGCATCATGTAACAACACATGAAAAATTATAAAAAAAAATGTACATATGTCTTGAAGAAGCAAAGTTTTGCAGATTCACTTCAGGAATAACCTGTTTGCTACTATGTCTAACATAGCAAACCATGCTTCACAGTTCAAATGACACAGAAGGACGTCAAGTCCCAACTGGCGGAAATATTGAAAAGTAAAACAATCCATAGGCAAACGACCTTGACACCACAAAATATGTAGTTATAATGATTGTTTATAAAATCTTAATAGTAGGCAATTTTAGGTCCATTAGAAGGATGCATGTTAAAGATATACGGTTTTCCCCGTCCTAATATCATCGCAATGGATATCCACTTAACACAACAGAAAATACTTCAGTGACTAGCAATACATCAATGATCATTCAGAGTGTTAATGATTCTTTCACATAGAAGGCAGTTAGTTTTTATTTTCACATGATACACGTTATTATAACAGACTCGTTACACACGCATATAATAATTCATGAACAAAGTTCAGAATAAAGCATAACTTTAACATCAAAATTGCAGAAATTGGCAATTCTAACGACAAATGTTGGATTATTAAGAAAAAAAAAAAGTTTAGCTAATGTAGTAATGATAGCGATTAAGACTAGGGTCTTACATTAAATCTGAAAGCACGCCAAGAAAAGGAGTAGCAAAGAGAGCCACTGCATATCCACAACATAGAGATATGACCATCAGCTCCCTGCCAACTCCATAAGAAGCTAACTCAAACTCACCGAACGCTAACCATAGACCTTCCATCACTGATAAGAGAAATGAAATTAGCATTCACATCATCAATCTAAAGCAAAATTGACTGAAGAAATATTTCAAAATTAAAAGAGTTTCGAAATTTGGTTGCGAGACAGAACAACAGATTTAAGAGGAAAAAAAGTAAACAAAATGTCAAAATCTCAACCAAAAAGATGATGACCAGCCAGTTATGAGGAGACCGTAGTTTTTTGGTTTAATTCTGACGCCGTCAACAAAAGAAAGTATTATTTTTCGAATTTGAAAGTTGATTTTTCTTTTACTAATCGCACATTTTCTGGAAGTCCAAACAGTGTTATAGTAAAATGAAGAGATCGCAGACCTGAAGATAGAGAATAAAGAAGGAGGAAGTTCCGCTGGAAACGAAGAAACGAGGAAGAGATTCCATGGTCGAAGAGTGTAAAGGTTCTGTTGGAAATGGAGGCATAAGGGAAAAGAAAGATCGAGAAGCAGCAACAGAAGAAGAGGAAGACGTATATGAATGGATTTGGTTCCCAAACCGAGCTCTCAATGACTACTCCCATTGGTTATTTGTAATTTGGAATTAAGACACAGAGAGAGAATGCAAGGATCTAGCCATCTAGGTCGTGTTCGGATCTAATGTAAACCCTAGATCGTAATGTATAGATGACAGCAGCGTAGACACAAAGAGAAGGGAGAGGAACTGAGAGTGAGACTGAGCATGGGAAGGATTGTTTGATCGGCGAGGGATGGGGCGTTTGTGTTGTAAACAAATTTAGCGCCTCCTATTTGGATGGAGCTAAAAACGAAGAACCAAACGGTGCCGTTGCTTTGGCTGAAAGCTAAACACTAGTGATTTTGTTGTAAACTGGTCAAATCTCGATTATACACTTCTCTGTGGGTTGAAAGAAGAATTTATAGTGGGCCATCAAGGACAACTTGGCCACAGATGCCACGTAAGGAGCCACGACGCCTGAGAGCTATGAGCCAAAAAAAAAAAAAGAAGAATCGGCGTGTGACCGAATAATCCGGTCGAGACATATATGGACTTGCCTTGTCGTTCAGCTTCTGCTTACGGATTCAATTCGCTTCTCTTTGCGGCTTTTGACAAGTTAGGGTTTTCAGGGTCTGATCCCGCGCTACAAGACATGGGAGGAGGCAATGGACAAAAGGCAAAGATGGCTCGTGAGAAGAACATGGAGAAGCTGAAGGGCGCGAAGGGTAATCTTACTTTCGTCTCTATCTCGAACTCGATGATTTTTCATTCATGGTCGGTTTGGTTACCGAGAATTTCCGAGGGAAAATTAAAAGCCATACTTTGACGCCTTCAGTTTTTAAATTTTATGAGCGAACAAAACAGATTGATTACTTTAGCCCCTTTTGTTAGAAAGGATGTGCGATCTCCTCTCTCTATCACTATTGAGAAAAAACGAAACAGATTTTGGAAATTGAGACTACATGTGTTTGATCTACATATGGTCTTTCTTCTTAGTTTTAATAATTTAATTCTTATCCGTAGGAAGCCAGCTGGATTCAAACAAGAAAGCAATGACGATCCAGGTAATGTGGTGTTTATACTTTATAATATAGTTTATAACCTCATACAAACTTCAAAATCTCAGAACTTTTTATTGTTCGCTGCTTTTATTTTTCTTCGCATAAACTAAATTGCAGATATGGTTTCTTGTACTCTGTAGAACAATGATAGATAATTAATATTGTGTTTGTAATGTATGATTGAAACGGCCTAATGCTGTAATATGTCAAGTAAATTTTGCAATGCCATATTTTTTTGTTCTGTACATACATGCCTAAATTTCTTTAAGTGGTTACACAGTTGCTGAAGATTTTGAAATTCTGAGTTTAGATGGTATTTTTTTGCTTCCTAACTTGTACAAATTACCTCAACCTGTCTCAAAATGCTTTCTCAAATAAATTTATTGAAGTATACTCATTTTTTATGATGTTTCATCACATTAATTTTAGAAATTTTGTGCATCTTGAAGAATTCATCCCGATTTACTGATTATTCAATAATTTGTGATTGATGATTGCAGTGCAAGGTGTGTATGCAAACATTTATGTGCACCACATCGGAGGTGAAGTGCAAGGAGCATGCTGAGGCTAAACACCCTAAATCTGATCTTTATACTTGTTTTCCTCATCTTAAAAAATGAACTTATGTGGGAGCGCATCTGGAGACCACTTGATATCACCTGGACCTTTTTTTTTTAATGGTAAATCTATCTTCAGAGATATTTCTGAAGTTCTATTTATATTAAAGTGTCCTTTGTGTGTTCATATGTCTGGGGGGATGAGGGAGAGACTAGAAGGGGAGGGTGTTTAGTGCCTTCGTCCCCTTGATAAATTGAAAGAAACTGATGTGTACCCGTTTAATGATATAATCGTCGTTCAAAAACATGCTGTCTGATCTTTCATTTTTAGTTGAAATGGATTGATACGTCTAAAATGTCTCATAAGACCGGTGACATGGAGAATGCGGTGACTAGGACTTCCACCAGGGAAAAGAAACAGCCAACATGACATAAGGATTAAGAAATGTGAATGTTACTTGATTCTGTTAGAAGTTTTTGTATAGGGGTTCGCCTTTACTTTCCCCGTCCCTATATCTGTTCCCGAGTGTTATACTGATTCGCATGAATTTTCTATGAAATGGCTTGAGTGCTATCAGGTAACCTCTACTCGAAAGAGGATTTCATTCTGTCTGTATATTGCTAAACATGTGCACCAACATTCCACAAATCACGGAAAACATTGATATACAAGCAATGCATGAATATTTTCCCTTGATCCCGGTAAGCAAGCTTTTTGTGCGAGCCCATTTCACGAGATACTTGTTTGTATGCAAGCTCGTAGTTAGATCTATACTTCAGTGTTTATTGGGGGATACTATAGTTGAAAGCCAAAACGTTAGCCGCGCCTGTTTAAAAATTCCAGCACACATCAAGATCTCTGATCATATATTTGGAAGTAATAATAAATACTCTAAAAGGAAATAATAGATCCGGGAAACCCAAGCCGATACGTGCATAGGTTCATTTGCAACAAGGAGGTCGATCTGTGTGACATTCCAATTCAAAGTCAATAACTTTTTACGTAGAATAAAATTAAAGCTACTGTCTAATCTAACATTAGAAAATGACGATGAAGACATTAAAAAAATTTATGAATATAAAAAATTAAACACCACACATTGGATCATCATAATCGTGACAGTTGGGCTTCTAGTACTGATAGGAAAAAATTTCACCAAACGAAAGGATGGATCCTGATCCTTTACAAGATGCCTGACACGGCATACATATTCATGCTACTTTGACAATTTCCAGATACAGGTGGGTGAGAGAAATTCATACTGAAACACAACTTCAAGGTCGGATATCAGAAACTAATTACTCCTCCAATGAAGCGAAGTACACTTTATGTTTCACAACAAAACATCTATAATTAACCGAAGGCAACCAAATCGCATGTTAGGGTATTATATTACAAATCCCACATATATGATCTCTGGTTTATGGATCTACATATGAGCAAGTTACTGTGTTCTCATTCTGCTACTTTCTGCTGCTCTTACCTGAGAGAAATATGGATGTGCCTGTGGGACAGACGCCGGAATGGCAGCAAAATTTTAGTGCATGCAAAGTTAAAATAAAAATATTATAACCAAAACATAAAAAACTGTCAAATCAAGATTCAAAAAAAAAAATGCGAATTGAAGTATTTAGGCTCATAAGAATCAAGTTAAGGCAAAATTAGAAGAAGAGATATACCATTGCTTCTCTTGCAGTTAGCCTGTCCTGGTGATCATATCGAAGGAGCTTATCAAGAAAATCAATTGCCTGCATGTCAAGTATATAGAAAGAATTAGAATCTATACAAAATATATATATATATATATATATATATATATATATATATATATATATATATATATGTGTGTGTGTGTGTGTGTGTGTGTGTGTGAAAACTGGTGAATTGCAGTATAAGCTAAATGAGAGGTCCAAATGCCATAACAGAAAATAGATTAAATGACCTCTGGAGACACAAGATGCTGATTATCTGCATTAATAAATTTAGACCAGGGCTTGCGGCTGTGCCTGCAGAAGAAAAATCCAATTCATGTAATACTTCTTCATTTATCTATCGATAGAATTTAAAGTTAAAGTAAAGCCAGAAAATTTCTAAATAGAAAGGAAACATTACATTGACATGGAAGATATTATTAATAAAACTTAGAGAATCAAATCAAACTTCCTAGTATGCTGAATATAAATCGGAAGGAAAAAAATGAGTAGTGAGTAACTACAATATAGTAGTACCTTCCAACAAGCGCATCAAGTTGAGGATCAAGCTCCAGATGATACTTATTCAAATATGCATTTAATTCATCAGTCCCAAGCACCTGCAGATTACACCAAAAAAACAAAAATGAAAACAAAAAACCAAAAAAACCGCCTTAAACCTGGAAGCAAAAGTAGTTTTATGAAGAATCATTAGGAGGGAGACAACTCATAAAAAATGAATCATTTTGCACAACAGGCAATCATTTAAAAAATGATAAAGAACCCACATTTAATGGAGGGCATGAAATGACTGGTCTGGAGGCAAACATGATATTATATTGCATAACATCAACATAATAATTTTTGTAGCACTAGACATTATTACAAACCATCACGAATGTTACCTTAGCTATTTTGACAAGCTGATCATGGTTGTCATGACCATAAAAGAATGGTTCCTTGCGAAATATCTACAAAGTACAATGAATGAACCAATCATAGATCAAATTTACACTTCTTACCCACGTAAATTCTAAAGTAAACTTTCAACATATATAACACCAAGGGCTTCCCATATATAATCCAGTAAACTGTAGGCTATAATTCTCACCATTCCAGCAAACATACATCCAAGGCTCCACATGTCTAGTGAGTAATCGTAGTCTTGCAAATCAACTAGTAGTTCAGGCCCCTTAAAGTATCTGAGAAACAAAAGCATTGCACATGACATCTAGATAATTATTTTATTCTTTCTCATGATTTAACCTAAGCTGTTATTTTTATAATTTAATAGAAACAAATATAAGCATAATCCACCAACATAAGGATTGTATGCTAATATAGTAACTCTGCAAAATCAGAAGTCATAGAATGCCTCAAAACATAATGAAGTTATAGTACACTCTTAATTAAGTTTATTCATGCTACATATCTGTGCTTTTAGGATGTTAATTGGTCAATAACAATACCTTGAAGCCACACGAACATTATATTCCTTTCCAGGATGATAAAATTCAGCAAGACCCCAATCTATCAAGCGAAGTTTTCGCAACTCATGATCTATCATGACATTATGGGGCTTCACATCTCTATGCATTATGCCTTGAGAATGGCAGTAATCCAAGGCCTGCAATGCAAAACTAGAACATTCATGTAACATGGAAAGGTCCTCAACAGAAATATTTTTGGTAAATCTTAAGTAATTACTTTCATTCATGATGCATGAGCAAAAGCCTGTACATATGTAACAAATGCAGATTTCAATATGTGAAGCCTTATCCAAGACAAAGATACTTTAACTATTTTCATGAAAAAACCAATATGTTGAATATAGAGAGGAGACACAAAATGGCAGTCACATTTAATCCAGGAGATTGAAGGGTCACATTACCTTAAGGAGCTCATATATATAATAGCGTATGTCATAATCAGTCAAGGTCGGGTACAAAACTTTAAAATCTGTGCTGTTGACATACTCAAATATTAAGCTAGGAGTTTTTGAGTGCTGATCTCTGACAATATCAAGAAGCTTGACAATATTTGGGCCTCCACAAAGGTTCTGAAGAATTTTTATCTCTCTTTTAATCTGCTCAAAGTTGTTGACAAGCACATAATTAACACAAACTTCTAGGAAGAGCTGAAATGGTATAGAAGATATAACAAAATTTCAATCTACCAGATTACCTCACATAATTATTAGTGCATTCACAAGGGTTTTTCAAGAAACTTGAGGATATATTATTTAGGCCAACATTATGGTGATTCCTGGGCTATACAGAAATTGGAACCATGACTGTCTTCCATTCATGCCCTAATGATTCATATATCACGGGATTCTTGTGGTTTGGCCATGATAATTCAATTTGAATGATTCTGCAATTCCACAATGGGTTTTGCAGAACCTATGTGACCAAGTGTCAAAAATATGTTTCCTTAGTTTTTCTTTTTTGAAAAAATATTTCAAACATACTTTAATTACTCCTTTAGATAAATTTTGGGGGTAGCCAACACCATTTTTCAACAAATTTCATTAAGTTTGAAGCAACTTCACTCACTCGAAACCTAAAGATATTTTTTCCTTGGGTCTTCTCTAATGTTGCTGTCCCTTAACAATCTTATATCATTAGACTATGATATCAATGTTACTAACAATGCCTTATGCCTTGTACTGATTTTTTTTATCTTTAGAAATAATTTATTTATGTCTTTTTATAACAGATTTTAAGCTACTTTTATTTTATGTTGTGAGTTGTGATTCAATCCACGATTTGACAACCATCTAGATTTAGGGAAATAGTTCCAATAAAGCAGCTTGGCTTTGTTCATAAATTGCGGGCCCCCAAGGAAGGGCAGAAAGAAATATAAACAGAAAAAATCACCTTCTTTTTCTTGACAGGCTTGAGAATCTTGATTATACAGCGCTCATGGCTGTTAACATTTATGCCTTCGAAAACCTCACTGTATTTTCCCCTTCCTACTTTTCGCACAACCTCATAATCATCTTGGTCACTGAAAAGAGCACATAGTTCATAAAAGATGCAGACAGTATATTAATAATATTATCATAATGAAAAATGTGAAAAAAACAAGTCGGATTTAGGGTGCTAAGACATAGCTTCGTAAACAAGAAAAGGTTGAATATTGGAAAAACAGAGCAGAAATCATCCAAAACCACCCATCCATTTCAACATAAACCCCATAAGGCCATACCTTGCTAAAAAAAGATTAAAAAAAAGTGTATAAGTAGTTATCTAGGGAGTTCAGACTATAAATTTCATGCATTAACTTCAGATTACGTGGTAATCCTGATAAGCTTCTCTCTCGGTTATGTTCATGCCACAAAGTGCAAGAGCAAGAGATCCAATCTAAAAAAATATAACCGTAATTGAAATAGCATAATTTCCCATCCCACACTTAATGCTGACGTAACTAAAAACAAAATGTGATAGGAAATTGTTGAACCTCTTGATAATTGAAATTGGAGAAGAAGAACTAGAAGCTTACAATTTACAAAGCAGCAGCTAAAGAACAACGTGCACCCTACTTAATTCACAACATAAATTCTCCCTCCGTCGTGAATTGTATTTGGTAACAAACAAAGCAGGATAACAGAAAGCATGCAAACGAACTAGTATGAGATCAATACATCAAATAAACGAAAAAAAAAGACAGATTAGGGTTCGGAATATTACCCCCATTGAACGGTGAGAGACTCGTAATCCCAATACTCTTTGGGGCGAACAACATTGACGTCCGTGTAGACACGCGCCTTCGACATGGCTAGGCGATTGGAATCTGAGATCTCGGTTATATGGTGATTAGTTTGGGTGTGGTGATCGATGATGATGGTGGTGGTATTAGTGTGGATAGGTGAAATAGGGAGGGTGTGGATGTGCACGTAAGGCCACGAGGGCGCACACTAGCGAGAAGCGGAAGAAGAGCGCTGGTTCATGGGCGTGTTTCATATGCCGCACCACCAGCCCATGTCATACTCGGCCTTTGACACTTAGCAACAAAGACAATAAAGCTGCATCTGGTACGGTGTCTGTTCAACCCTTTTTGGGGGCGTAAAATATCCCAACTGGGAGATTCTCGTGTACGATGCTTGGACCAAACTTGTGGGTCAGTCTCATGACGTGGCAAATAATGACTCTCCCTCTAGCCGTTTCTAAATTACTCAAATTATTCTAAGGAGTTACTGAAAAGAACGATCTCAAAATTCAAGGTCTACCTAGTATATGGCATGAGGATGAAATTGCAGCTTTGAAGATCACTCTAGTTTTCTCATTTTTTGTAGCGAAATCTCAACTTTAATACCCTGATGTCACTGCATGCACCATAACCTGACCTATGTGTAGTCTAACAAGTCACGTTTACGAGAGATTCATGTTTATTGTATAGATTAATCCAATGAAGAACGAATGAATTTAAGCTTTATAAAAGAAAAGTAAATTATTATTTTATTATTTTAAATATAAACATTTTATTTAGTTAGTTTTTCAAAAATTTAATTTAAAAAAAAAACTATTCTTTCTTGAAAAATACTCTAACATTAATTCATTATTAAAAATTTAACAAATTTACTATACTAATCAAATAAAAAATTTACTCAAATCACATCTCTATCTAAGTTATGTAATCTCTTAATTAAATCATATAAGTAAATTTGTAAAATACTTGTTAATGAAGTAAATGTGAAAGCTTTTTTTTTCAAAAACAAGATAATTTTTAAAAAAACTAAATTAAAAAAATCAAATTAAGAATGTGTACCCTTCAAAAAAATAAAACTACTATTTACTAAAAAAGTTATAAACAGATACACATGAGACAAACAAAAATTGATCAATATAAGCCAACTGATATGGTTGTTTTATATTGGCCTACTTTACCCAAGTTGTGTAGACTAAGCGGATGCAAGAATCTCTGCACATCTGCATAGGCCGTGCATTTCTGTTAGTGTAGAGAAAAAAGTATGAAAATTAATTTTATAGAATAAATTTATACACTAGGTTGATTAAAGCACAACAGTATGGAAAACCTACATCCCAGGGAAGGGGGTAGAAAGAAAAGAAAGATATATGGAAAAAAAAAAAAAAGTGCTTTTATCTTCATGTCATTCTCGTCGCCCTATTTTCAGACAGCTTTAGGCTGAATCTGCTCGAAGTCAAAAACCTCAAACATTATACGCCTCACATCGCGTTTCCCATAAACAGCATATGAAAGCCCATGAAGGGCCTGCTGAACAGCTGTTGTGGCTGGGTTTCTCAGTCTGCGGTTGTGCTCATAAGAGTCTTGAACCTGTTCAGAATATATAATAAAACGGTGGAGATATTTGGCCCTTAAATATCTTCCGCAATACTTGTTCATAAGAAGGCGACGGTGCCTCTCTTGTAACCACAGCCCAGGAGCATCTAAATACTTCATCAACAATCTTTCAGCCATCACCAAATCCTTGAGAAAATTAAAATAAAATATTCATACAATAACGAAGAAGAAATTTAAGTCGAGAACTAAATATATCTATACAAAGCAACCGGAGAGTCATTCCATAAATGCAGCTAAACAGTCCCGAGGCCGACAAAAAGATTGGTACCTGTATCTTTTGGCCAAGGTACTCTAATCTCTCATAGCAAAATCGAGGATGCTCAAATTTGTACTTTGATGGGTGCAAGAAACAAAGCTACAATTAGATAAGAAATTTAACAACATATCAGCATTCAGAACAGAAGCTGAAGAATCTTTAAACTGCTGAATACAAACTTCATATCTTTGGTGAAAGAGTATATGAAGATTCAAGACAGTTGACTACATAATTAAATACATTGAATATTGTCAAATTAAACTATTAACATGTTAACTATTTAGTGATTCTGAAGTGCATCTTCATTGTAATGAGGTGAACCCTGCAAACATATATAATCATTAACAAATTACAGCAAAGCGACCAAAGAAGACCTTTTTTTTATGAAAGAAAAGCCCACATGAAAATAGTAATTCATTATCAATTACATTACCACACCTCAGCTTTTTCATTCTTTTTTATATATATTATTCCTAAATTCCACAGAATCATTGGTGAATATCACTCGAGCTGTAGGTTTCATAAAATTGTGGCTCAATACAACAAATTATAATTATTTAATACTTGCATGAACAGCTCTGTCCCAAAAAAAAAAAAAAAAACTACTTGCATGAATAGAGAGGTAGAGCTACCTGCAAACCAAGTCCTAGCTCTATGTTCCTGGCTTCAGTAATTTCTGGAATTCTATCCGCCATTTCTAAGGGATATCCAAGTGATTTCATTACCTGGGGCCGGCTATCATAATCCCAAATATTTCCTCTGAACCGATGCATACCTGGGGGAACACATGCTCTAAAGAGCCTTGGGTGTGCAAACAGAGCATCTGCAGGTGGCTGAATGAACAACAGTAAACAAAATTGCTGTGTTTCCTATTAATGATATTAACTTTCAGTTCAAAGAATTTTATTTTCAATATAGATACAAAACTTACAAAATCAATGAAAAATATGTGATTATTAGGTAGGCCAATCCAGATGGAAAATGTGCCCAAAAACACATTTGAATTTACACTGGAATTAGATTTATTAAGTTTGAGCATCCTTAGTATGTATAAAATATGTAAATTCTTTAATGCTAACTTTTAAAATGACATAAAATAAAAACAGGAGACATGTAAAACTTGCCTTGTAGGCAACCATATCTTGCCAGCTTAGCTTGCTTTCAAATTCAGCAGATACATAATCTACATCTTCCAGTTGCCTACGCAATTTGGGCTGGCAATCTTCAGCATCAGGATCCATTCCAAAAACTTCAAAAAGAACACGATACACTTCTGGCATACCAAAACAGAGATAGATTGCCCCAAACAAAGCCCAAAATACAGACCTGCCATGGCGTAGAATTACAAATTTGGAAATGCAACGAGTAAATAAACTAACAATTAATTTCATAACCAGATTAAATGCACAGACTAACTCCATTATTAAGATGGTTCTGGAAGGTGAGACATAAAAGCACATTCTCTTTTCTAATTCAGATCCTCTTTTGACAGGAAGCCTCTCATGCATCCCATAGTTTTGTATTCAAGAGTCATCTTCCATCTTGGTCTTTGAAAGGGAGAAGGCATTAGATAAAATGGTATTTGATCTCAAAAATATATCTTTAAACATTTGCTCAATATCACCAACTTATTTCATATCATGGATTATTAGAAATGGAAGCACAAAAGCAGCTTCAAGCCAGAGAGTTTAACCCAATGTACAAGTTTCTAAGTCCAAATTTCACAGATAGTCATTGAGTTTGAAACCCACTTAATTTTTAAATCTTTATTCTTTATTCTTAAAAGCCCTGTGCATTACACCACGGCCCACATTGAATTGTTAAATATAATTCAAAAGAATAGAAAAAGAAGAAAGAGCAGTTCATGTTGAACAAGTTACAATAAATAAAAAGCGCAAACTTAATTCATCATCAGAAGTGCATATGCTTAGTGATATACATACATAGCTAGTTTATCACTTCTGTCATAGGCCAGTAATATGATTCCTATCTACTTGGCCTGGCCCCATAAAAAATCTATCCCAAGGTGAGAACAAAACAGCTAAACCAAGACAGCAGAATTCATCCTTGAATGTGACCGTATGGTAATTAAATAGCATTCCAGCTTGGGGATGAATTAATTGCGGCACTTAGCAGCAATAACATTATACAGATGAATATTGCTATCGCTGATGCATTGCCATAATTTCAAACTAATTTGTGAATAACCGAAGTTATCTAGTGAGTCAAAACCATATCGCAGAAACAAGAATTCATTGGAGAAACTGCAATAAGTTCCTCACAAAATCACAAGGAAAAAAATAAAAAACAAAAGAGAGCGAGAAAAGGAGGAGCATTGAAGTTGAACTGAGAAGTAGAGCTTACTTTACGGGCGCCTCCCTCTCCTTCCTCACCAACTTATCCATATCATCATATGGAAATATCAAATTCTGCAAGCTAGCGGCTTTAATCCACTTGGGTAAGTTCCTCTTCCCAATCAACCCGAACACCCTCTCTCTCATAGGACCCGGCGATTCCCTCGGATATCGCTGCAAGAAATATTCAGCTAAAGCTGATTCAAGCACGTACTGCCCCAGAAACAATAACCTTGAATGCCCCGATCTAACATGCCGGGCTTTTGTTCTCTCACATGATGGATGCTGAAATGCCAAGTACAACAAAGTATCGAACTGTTTAGCCGGGTTATCGTCGCCAAGGCTTTCCGACGGCTCAAGTGGGTACCCCAAAGCTTGCTTCGCTTCGAGTAAAAACTCGTCCATCCAAGTCTTATCAACATTGTTAAGCCGCGAAGAAGGTAAGCAAGAACTCAATAATGGAAACGATTTGAGAGACAATTGTGGGCTATTGAGAAACCTCTCTGCTAATCTATTGTCATCTAATGGAGGCTTTAAAATGAACCTCCTCGGGGGTGCCTTTTTCTTCGGAGAAGTGACTTTCTTACGTTCAGCGAGCTCCTTGAGAAGTCGCTGAGGACTATTTTTAGGAAGTTCTTGCGACGGGTCCAATGCCACGGCAAAAATACGAAAGCTTTGCAAGGTAGGATTTTTATTTTTGGGGCTTTCGATGAAAGTTTGAATAGGAAATTGAGAGAATGACGATGCAAACGAGTAATTACATGCCGGGGATGTGCATGGTTTCGGGGAAAGTGTGAAGGAAGAAGAAAGTTCCATTAGCGCAAGATAATCGTGGTGAAAATGGCCTTCTATAGAACGTGGGCTATAAACATAAAGACGATTGATTCTGAGATGCTTGTATGAGTTTCGACAACACCGAAGACACGATTTTGGCCGCCGTGCTGAAGGGTTATGGGCTCGACGGAGGGCTGGATAAGGTAAACCGGTACATCACGACGGTTTAGCTTGATGGACATTTCGCGTGCATTAGTTTTGGGGAGGCAAACGGCGTCATATTTGTGATTCGCTTAAGCGACATGTCGTTCGACGTCTAAGTTAACGCATCTTTTTTTATTTTTTTGGCCGAGTGACGCGCTCTTCTTTCAATTAAAATTTAGTGAAAATTCAATATTTATACTTTAATTTTTACATTTAATTGTATTTTTAAAATTTATTAATTTTATTTATCTATTATATCACATTTAATTTTTTAAATTTTAAATTAAATATTATTTTTTGTTCTAATTATGTAAAATTATTAAAATATTTTTATATAATTACTTTAATTACCACTTAATCAGTTCTTAATTATTAAATTAACTGCAGTTTTTACAGTATTATTATCATTACTAGATAGTTGAACAAATAAGTACAATCAAACCAAAGTTGAACGAGATCTATGTATTATACGTTTTTTTTTCTTTTGTAATTATATTATTGTCTTCAAAATGGACCTTTTTTGGTTGACTACTAAAATGCATATTTAGCGAAAAGTAATTAGTTATATGGGCGTTGCCCTAGCTTTTGGTCAGGAAGTTATAGATTTTCTCTGGACCCTCGCTTTACTTATTTGGAAGGAGACTGCTGTTATGGCACTCTCTCTTCCTTTGTTTTTTGTCTTTTTAGTGTTCTTTCTATTTTTTTTTTTTTTTTGTGTGAGAGTTCATTTGTTAAAAAAAAAAGAGATTTTTGACTGTTATATTCTTTGTTTCGAAAATCACGTATTGTCATAATCATTTTTTTAGTGATTTAATTATTGTTAATCTTTTATTTTATGAATAAAAATACTGTATAATACTATTTTTTGTGTTGATACTGATAAAATATAATAAGTTAAATTAGTGTTAGATTTATATCTACAATTTTTTATCACTCTTTTACAATGAAATATTAAATAGGTTCTGTGATTACAATAAAAAAGATGAATAACGATAAATATTGATTGAAATTTGAAACTCGTCTTTTTCAACACTTTTAAAAAATTTCAAATAATATATATTTTCATATTTGATCTTAATTGTATCTTTAGTTTTTATATTTTTGGTTTAAACCAAATATGTACTTACAATTATAAACTTTCTACTCACCTATTGTATTTTATAGAAATCACATTTTATTTTTCATTTCTATAAATGGAATCAAATTACTTTGGCAAAAAAACTAAAATATTATTGTCTATAATGCTTGGCAAACGTCTCTTCCGAGACCTAGTCTTGAGCTCAAAGATAATGCCCATCAAAGAATTAATTTTTTTTTATTGAAATAATTAAAATAATTTTTATTTTTTGACTCACCGATATAAAATAGAGTTATCAAAACGAAATAAAATATTTATTAAAAAATTATGTTATTTCGATTAAAATTATTATATTTCGAAATATTTCGATAGAAATATTTTTGTTTCAATAAAAATTTCGGTGAAAATACTCTTATTTTAATAAAAATATTTTTATTTCGAGTTATTTCGATAAAAATACTTTTATTTTAAATTGTTTCGATAAAAAAATACTAAATTAATTTAAAAAATAAAAAAATTAATAATCTAAAAATAGATAAAAGTAACATCATATTACATCCAACATCAAATTATTTTTTCTCACAAATTACAATATTTTTATTAACTTTCTATTCTTTCTATTTGTTCTCATGATATTATTTTTTTTATTATCTTTATTTTAAAGAAAAAATTACAAAAATAATAATAATAATATTTTAAAAAAAAGCATTTAAAAATCGAGACAGAATTATAATTAACAGAGAATTAAACTTAAATATAAATACCACGAAAAAGTTAAAAAAATAAAAATAAAAAAATATAAGAGAGAGATTGTAATAAAATATTGTTAAAATTTGAATCAAAATTCTTATTGTAATAGTATGTTTACTTGTTATTTAATTATAAATATTAATTTTAATTAATTTTAATATAGTTTTATATATTTATATTATTAATATTATGTTAAAAAAATTTAAAATTAAAAAAAAATTATTATTTAAAATATTATTTAAAAAATTTCTATTTTTTTAAAATTTGTAAAACATTTTAAAATTTTTTATTTTAAAAATTATGAAAACAATATTTACTCATGATCTTCAAAAGAATAGTGATGTGAATATTCAGCAAATTCGTTCAAGTGATAATCTGATAGATTTGTTTACTAAGACACTTCTTACTACAATATTTGAGAAGCTTGTACATAATATTAGAGTTCGAAGACTTAAGAATATCAAATGATGTTATCATATTTATTCGACAGTGTCTTAAAAGAATGATGTACTCTTTTTTCTTCACTAGATTTTTATCCCATAGGGTTTTTTTAGTAAGGTTTTAACGAGACACATTCTTAAGGAATGAACATCCAAGGGAGAGTGTTATGAATATTTTGTGTGGATGTTCATCATCCCGATCTTTCGGTTATCTTATCTGATAAGATATTATTTCTAATAATTATCTAAGAGGATAATTATCACTAGAGAGTTATCCTACAGATGTATATCACTACTAAGACTCTCTCACCTACTTGTATAAATACCCCTCATACATTAATGGAAAGAACAGTTTATTCTCTTGTTTCTCTCTTATTTCTCTCTCTATTTTAAGTTATTTCATAATATATTTCAAATTATTTCGATAGAAATACTCTTATTTTGAATTATTTTGAAAAAAACTTTTGTTTCAAATTATTTCGATAAAAATACTCTTATTTTGAATTGTTTCAATAAAAAATATTAAATTAATTTAAAAAATAAAAAAATCGACAATCTAAAAATAGATAAAAATAGCATCATATCACATCCAACAATAAATTATTTTCTTTCATAATTCACAATATCTTTATTAACTTTTTACTCTCTTCATTTGTTTTCATGACATTATTTTTCTTCATTATCTTTATTTTAAAGAAAAAATTATAAAAATAATAAAAAATTTATTAAAAAATAAAGAGAGAAAAAAATACTTAAAGATAGAGATAGAATCATAATCAACAGAAAAAGAAACTTAAATATAGATACCATGAAAGAGTTAAAAAAAATAGAGAGATAAATGCAAAAGAGAAATTATTGTTAAATGCTGTTAAAATTTGAGTCGAAATATTTACTATAATAACATGTTTACTTGTTATTTAATTATAGATATTAATTTTAATATAATTTTATATATCTATATTATTAATATTATGTTAAAAAATTTTAAAATTTTAAAAAAATATTATTTAAAATATTTTTATAAAATTTTGTCTATTTTTTCAAAATTTGTAAAACATTTTGAAATTTTTTTATTTTTAAAATTATAAAATAATATTTTAAAACAAAATTTAATACTTTGATGACCGTTTAAGAAACTCCCTTCTCAGTTATAGCAAATGCCCGTCCCGTGAAATGTAATGTACGTTCTGGGCACCCATCATGTTATTCTCCGACATGCATATCGTCCTTTATATATGAACCCTGCTTCTTTTTCTTTTTTCTGATTGGAATAACTGACATGAAAGGAAATCAAATGGAATAAACCTATTTGTAATTTGTATCAGCTAGCCAAGCAGATACACTTTTATCTTCCAATAGCTCTTCTTTTGTCTTTCTGATTAGAACGTAAAAAGTGACACACATTATTTCAACCCCCATGTGCAATGGGGACAGTTTCTCTCGGTACTTGCTTTGTCATGGTCCCCTGGCAACATTGATCTCACATTCATTCTCGACTTAATATATAGATACCGGGGGGGGGGGGGGGAGACTTTGAAGCAGTTTCAAGGAGCAAGTGTGTAACAAGGCAGGAGGTGACAGGTTCCACATGATCTAGTACTACAATTGTGCAGAAATCAAGGGCAAAATTATATGTTTCAGGACATTATTTGCTCAAAACAGGGCCTTCAAATACACGTGAATGATCATTTCAAGCTTTGAGTAGCTAGCTAGTCGGCACAAACGCTTGTCCTCCCCCAACCCCGCCTTCACTTCCAGACAAGCACCCTATTCAAGGGAATCAAACTCTCTTAAAATGGGTGAGGTTACATTCTTGCTTTTCCCTTCGTGAAGACTCCAACCAGTGCATGAGGCTAATTAGGCTGAGATAATCTTTTTAAATGGGGATTTGGTGAGCTTTCTTATTATTCTTTCCCTTTTGATGGATATATCCATTGGAGTACCTGAATTATTCGCTTCAAGATAAGATTTCAAGATCGTCTTCAATTTATTGGTCCGCATTGAAACGCTGGAAAATGTCACTATTGTCAATAAGAAGACCAAACTTGGATATAAAATTAGCAAGATTTTAAAACTCGACTCTTTATGTTAAGAATGCATTTTTCGTTTACGTGTTTCAAAATCTCTTTTTTTTTTTATAATAAAAAAATGGCTTTAATAAGAGGAGATTTTAAAGAGTGTTTGATTCAATAAAAGAAAGAAGATGAGAAAGCAAAAAAAATAAAATAAAAATTGTTTGAATTATTTCGTGAGGAGGAGAGAAAAAAATTATTTATTGTTTTGTAAGAAAATAGAAAATAAAATAAAATAAAATGATTATTATATTTTTTTTAATTTTGTTTTCACATGACTATTTTGAAAAATTTTATTAAAAATTTTATTTTTAAGCAATCTCTAATATGTCACTCCCACTTTTTTATTAAAAAAAATTTGAAAAAATTTTTTAGGCCTTCGCCTTTTGTCTAAAAAAATACATATTAGAAGTAATTTAAATATTAAAAAAATTATTTAAAAATATTTTTATCTTTTTGTATGTTCGCACTTTCTCATCCTTCTAAATTATTTTTTTTATTTTTTAAAGGAAAGAAATCTATGAGAGGGGAAAAATATTTCCATCACACTTTCTCTTTCTTTCAAATCAATTTATTTTTTGAAAGAAAGAAAATTATGAAAAAAGAAAAATTTTGCCCCTCTATTCTTTTTTTCTCTTCTCCTCCTCTTCCCTCTAATTCTCTCAATTAAACACTCAGTTAGGGGTTATTTGGTTCAACAAAAGAGAGAGAAAGAGAAAAAAATTATAATTTTATTTATTTATTTAGTTTGTAAGGAGAGATAAAAAAAATAATTATTATATTTTTTTTACTTTTTTTTCACTAAAAATAAATTTATTTTATAAATTTAAAATAAAAATAATTAAAAATAAATAATAATAATAATTACAATCTTTATATAGTAAAATTCATTTAATTTATATATGAAAATGTTAACTAATAAATTTATATTAAAATATCTTGTCAAACTTATAAATTATATTTTTATTTAATTATTTAATTGATCGTAAAATTATAATATAAAAATAATAAATATAATAATTAAAATTAATATAAATATAAAAAAATGAAACATAGTAAATAAAAATAAAAGAATGAATTGTTTAATTAATATAATATAAAATCTTAAACTATATTAATATAACATAAACGATTTTTTTATTTTTATTTTTATTTTTTTCTCTTAATAATTTTAATTAAAAAATAAAAGTCATTAAAAAATATTAAATTATTAAAACATGTTTAAATTTTTATTCTTCACTGTTCAGTGTTAAAATAGTAACAGCAAGTGTATAAGAACGCCAAAACTTATTTAGAGATCAATTTTTTTTCTGTCTTTTAAAATTTTGAATCAAATAAAATAATTTTAAAAAATTTCTTGCCCTCCCTTCTCTTCCTCTCCATTCCACAATAACTATCTTGCCATACTGATGAGAACGAAATTGGAAAGGAGAAATTTTTTTACAAGTTTTTTTATTTGTCTGTGAGTCTGTTCATTGCATCTTCACATATTTCTTCGATTGGTCACATTGATCAGAAGGTGTCTTTGACTTTGTAAGAAATCGTACAATGAAATATAATACTAATTTGGATCTTCTACAACATGGAAGCAGTTCGACAATCACAAGTGCCGTAACCACTACCGCAAGCTGTGCACTGGGGTCATTAACTCTGTGATTTTGATTTCTGAGTAAGTAGTCGATGCTGTAGTAGTAGAGTCCAGTTCAGGGTTTGATTGAAAAAGAAAACAATACCAATGCAGGTGTAAATGCGGTAGCCCCATTGAGGGATGGCCAATCCAACCAAAAGGTTAGACAACGAAACTCTTGCGGATTGATATTATCATCTTTGGGATGATCAGTCTACATTCTAAAGGGGACCCTTAAAAATGCATTATGCTAAGGGATGATCCCAAACAATGTCTTTGATGTATACCAGTCATTGATTTGGGAACACCAATAATTGCCCTTGACAATCCTACCACCAGCACAGCACCAGTACAATTTCCACAGTGTAATTTACAAAAAGCAGCACCCAGTTCGGTGTAAAGAATCTTACCAAATTGATTGCAATACGGAAATCACCTATTTTGTTTTCGCTAAGCCACCGGCACAGAAGATTTCCGGGTTAATTTTTATACCCAGCTCTGATTGCTTCATTCTAATGAATTGGGAGAATCGAACTTCATCTATTAAAGATACGCAGAAAATGTTATAATTGATCGGTCTGTTTAATTTTTAATTTTAAAAATTATTTTTTATTTTTAAAATTAAAAAATTTGTTTGATAATTATTTTTTATTATTATTTTAAAAATAAACTTTAAAAGCAAGAAACGTGTTTGATTTTATTTTTAAAAATTGTTTCTAAAAATTATGTGTAAAAATTATTTTATAAAATAAAAATAAATAATTTTTTTTTGATAAATTATTTTAAAAATATGTTATTTTTTATATTTTTGTATTTTAAAAATAAAAATAAAAAGTAAAAATAATTTTTTTTATTTTTAAAATAATAATAATAAATAATTGTCAAAACGAATTTTTTTTATTTTAAAAACAGTTAAAAACAAAAAATAATTTTTAAAAATTAAAAATAAACATATCTAAATTATTTTTAAAACAAAAAAATAGAAATAAAGAAAAATTGTTTTTGTTTTTGTTTTCATAACAACAAAAAAATAATATTTTTTTAAAATAGTTTATCAAATATATTTTTTTATTTTACAGAATAATTTTTAAATATAATTTTTTTATAAAAAAAAAACAGAATCAAATAAATTCTATTACCTTCAATTTTTTTCTTTTGTAATTATAAATATACAAAATATGTATGAGCGTATATTTTAAACAGACTACTTTACAACTTTTGCTAAGTTATGAATATAAAAAATGTAAAGAAACCAAATTGGTGATCAAATATGTAAAAATACAAGTACTTAAACGGTTAAAAATTCCGTTTGTGTGATGCGTGGTAGATAAAAATTCATACAACTCTACATTTTGGGTTTCTTGAATAATTTCATAATTATAGTTAACATTTAAACCGAAGAAAAAAAAGAAGAAGAAAAAGGCAATAGCCTATGCTCAAGCGGAAGATATGTCATAGTCCAGCAGCCGTTTATCTCGTTGGTTGTTTTCACAATTTCGTAGATGAAAGCTCATTTGGGTATTACAGTTTAATACACAATTAGATTGCGGTAATGCAAAGCTACAAGAAAAGGAAAATGAGAACCTATGTGGACGGGAAATGTTTCCACTTCCCACGTGGAAACGAACGCTGTTAGACGCCAATCAACATGCAACTATCTCATCCTTTCCACTCCAGCTCCCTAATCTCACACCACACACCATCAAGTACATCCCCACGCTTGTATTTTGCCCCTCCCCCTTCGTCTTATGCCCAAATTACCACTCCTCGTTCCATCCCCTACCCTCTTTAGTGTTGCTTCTCTCGCAGAAATGGAGACCCCATTTTGGAAATTCACCAGTGATGATTATTCATTTGATTACCGTTCCTAGGAAATTGATTTGAGCTTCAGGCTCTATCCTCGTTCATTATTCCCGAATATTTGTTCAGTTCAGCAAAGTTTGGAAGCCATAAAAACTAAATAGTACCCCCTCCTCTGGCCCCCTCCCCTTTTCCCTGTAGAAATTAAAAGAAATGTAAATAGAAAAGGTGACCTCGAGCCTTAGCCTTACTGACCCAACCTTTCTCTCATCTTTTCTACTCCATCATCAATTGTACGATAGACAATTCGTCGTGAAGTAGGAATCTGTCTCTGCCATGGTGGATTGTGATCAAGAGAAACCTACAGCCGATACTGGTAACATGTCTCTGAAGAAGAAGGAGCTTCTTTCTACTGCCATGAAGAGAACAAGTGAATGGTATGTTTCTGCACCCTCTGAAACTGATTCTTTGGTGGGTCTATTATCAAATACTCCCAACTTGCTTCTGTAACGGACATTTGTTACCTTTTCTTGGATAGAATGATAATTACTGAAACCCGTATCTTGAACTTGTTATAGGATTTTTTCCCACGAGATTCCAAGTGACGTTACTGTTCAAGTTGGACAGGCTTCCTTTTCATTGCACAAGGTATTGAGCCAATTTGAACCCAGACCTTTTGCTGCATATATTATAAAGTTATAATATGAGAGTCATTAAGTTGTACGACTCTTTGCCAACTATTATTACCATTAATTCTTTTGTTTTTGTCTACAAATAGAATTTGTTACTTCGGTTATCAATGAAATTGACGTCTTTTACATATCTTGTGCTGTAATTGCAGTTTCCATTAGTCTCCAAGTGTGGATACATTAGGAAACTCATCTCAGAATCTAGTGATGCTGATGTTTCCTTCATTGAACTCCCTGATGTTCCCGGTGGAGCAGAAGCATTTGAACTGGCAGCAAAATTTTGCTATGGGATAAATTTCGAAATAGGCGTAGATAATATTGCTATGCTTCGCTGCGTGGCAGAGTATCTTGAGATGACAGAGGATTATTCAGCTGGAAATTTGGTGACAAGAACTGATGCTTACTTGAATGAAGTGGCTCTTAAGAGCCTTACAGGAGCTGTGTCTATCTTACATATGTCGGAGAGCCTCCTTCCAATAGCAGAGAGAGCAAAATTGATGAGCAGATGCATAGATGCCATAGCTTTTATAGCCTGCAGGGAAAGCCAATTCTGTACTTCTGCCAGAAGTGAAGTTGGAACTGAGGGAGTAATTTCTACCATGGCATCTCACCATAGGCCTGTAGTTGACTGGTGGGCTGAAGATCTAACAGTCCTCAGAATTGACATTTTCCAAAGAGTTTTAATCGCAATGATGGCGAGAGGGTTTAAACAGTATGCTATTGGTCCCATTCTAATGCTCTATGCGCAGAAATCTCTACGAGGTTTGGTGAGACCCCTCACTAAAACATAAATGGAAGTGTTCCTAATAGATATGATTTTCTGGATAGAACTGAACTCTTATTTCTTTTTCATTATTTGGTGCAGGAAATATTTGGAAATGGAAGGAAGAAGATTGAACTCCAAGAAGAGCACGAGAAGAGAGTTGTTTTAGAGACATTAGTGAGTCTTTTGCCAAAGGAGAAGAACGCAATGTCAGTAAGCTTTCTTTCTATGCTGCTTAGGGCAGCAATATATCTTGAGACAACAGTTGCTTGCAGGCTTGATTTGGAGAAGAGGATGGCCATGCAGTTAACGCAGGCTGTTTTAGATGATCTTCTTATCCCTTCTTATTCATTCACTGGGGACACATTGTTTGATGTGGATACAGTGCAGCGCATCATGATGAATTACCTTGAATCTGAAATGGGAAATCATTTAGTCTACAATGCAGATGGTGAATATTTCTCTCCTCCACAAAGTGATATGGAGCGTGTCGGAAAGCTGATGGAGAACTACCTTGCGGAAATAGCCACTGACCGTAATTTACCTGTTCCAAAGTTCATCAGTCTTGGAGAACTCATTCCTGAACAATCAAAGCCAACAGAAGATGGCATGTATAGAGCCATAGACATCTATCTTAAGGTGCAGTCCTTTATCAGAATGCATAGTCTCTATACCAAATTGATATAACTAATGTTTGAAAAAAGTACTCAGTTTAGAAACCAAGATACCTGTCTCTTAGCGCACATTCTTGCAGTACGTTAAATTGGCTTTAGATTCAAGAATTTGATCCTAAAAGGATTTCTGATTTAGGATTCTTACGCGTTAGTTTGTTATGAATTGACGATTTCTTAGGCTCATCCTGATCTAAGTGACATGGAGAGGAAGAAAGTTTGCAGTGTGATGGACTGTCAGAAGTTGTCGAGAGAGGCATGTGCACATGCTGCACAAAATGACCGCCTTCCTGTCCAAACTGTGGTTCAAGTGCTCTACTATGAACAGCAACGTCTTCGAGACGCCATGAATGGGAGTGAGGAATCTCCTTCGGTTCCTTCCAAGCAGAATGTATACTCCGCCGATCTCCATCCAGTTTCAAATGAGCTCTCCAGCTTGCGAAGAGAAAATGAGGACCTAAAATTAGAGCTAGTCAAATTGAAAATGAAGCTAAAAGAAATTGAGAAGTCCACAATTAAATCAGCAGTTAGCAGTCCTATGACAAGTGCTTCACCTTCTGCTGATAAGCCTCCTCTTCCTCGAAAATCATTCATAAACTCAGTGTCCAAAAAACTAGGGCGGCTTTCTCCTTTTCTACGTGCTGATGGTGTCATACCCTCTGCTAAAGGTCGTACAAAACCAGCTAAAAATCGACGCCACTCCATTTCATGATATCATCGCTAGTTCCTGGTATCCACAGGACACAGGTTCTTGCTTTGTTCTACAGGCTTGAAAGCAGGACTAGTCTTTCCTAGTTTTACTTCATTATTGTGATGCTCGTGTAAATTGTGTTATCATGATCTTTTCCTCAAGAACAGCATTGTAAAAAATGGTTAAAAATAAAATAGGATTTCTGAGTGATTACTTGGATTGCAGGGCTGATGAATGGTGACACTAATGGGGTCAACTTGTGTTATTAAAGCGACCTTAGATCGTGCAAAAGATATAAAGCGAGCCACAAGATCACTGGAAGAGCATAATATCTGATAACGCAAGTTAGTGGGGTCTATCCTTAACTTACTGTGTTTTTTCGGATATAAAGCTTTTAGAAAGGTAGGAATAATTCAAGTGACTGCCTAGCAGTGTCTTTGTAGATGTCTGAACCTAATCATCAGATAAGCAAGAAGATCATGATTTCGTTACAGTTAATGAATGTTCCAAAGGCATTAATTAAGTTATTCATATTTTTGAAACAGACCTTACCTTAACTTGATGAAAGGTGTTAAGTATTTGCAAGGGAATCTGCTGTCCTTCTGATGGCAGACAAGAACTAATATCCATCTTCTTGTTGCTATAAAGTTTGTGGAGGATGGGTGTAAAGTAGGGGAGGCAAACGGTGGAGAATTATCCTTTGGGTTGCCTTATTTATCAATGAGTCTAAAATTTATTTTAAAAAAATTAGCATATTCTGTCAATTTAATGAACGGATATCCAAGTCATCCATTAACCGATTTGACTGGATCAAGCTTGTTGAAAGGTGTTAACTATACGCAGGAACGGAATCTACGGTCCATCAGATGGCAGTCAGGAGCTAAGCTCCATTTCCTTGTCAGTTAGAAGTTCTGTAAATGATGGGTAAGGAGAATAGAAAAATAGCTTATCTTCGTCGATATCTAATCTAACCAGCAACATCATTCTGGGTTCAATCTCTCCCATCTGCATAGAACCCACGGAATCAGAGTCAGCGGGGGCTGAAAAACTTTGACAAATCTCTCTCTCGATGTATAAAAAGATTTAGACAGATGCAGCCTCAGTCGCTAGCAGTGTGTCTCCTTGGAAAACACGCAATTGGAGGGAAAAAAAACTACTATCAACTGGAAGAGAAACTATAACACCCTGGCTTCCACAACACCCTGGATTCAACTGTTTTAGAGAGAAGATCTCTAAGAAACACTTCAATCTGTGATAGGACTAAGGATCGACGGATATTGTCATATTATGGGAAGTTTACCATCTAAAATTGCTTCCTTGATAGACTGACTTGGAAGCCGAAGTCATTCAACATAAGGTGATTTAAAATACAAGGATGATAGATGTCTTACTGCCTTTCAGAGTCAGACAAAAGGGCTTAACTATTATGAGGGATTTAATAAACTTGTCCACCATAATCAACAAAAGGATCAATTTCATGGTTTAGGTAGCAAGGATTATGATGTAAAATGCAACTGATCGCGAGACCAATAAGAAATATCATCTCGTGATTACTAAACCCTGTAGGGTTAGGATACCGGGGAATCAAGAAACTTTTATACAAGACTTCATCAAACCCCACCACAATTGACGACTAGTCAGAACATTCCACACAAACATCACCCACAATGTTAGAGTCTTAAACAGCAGTTCAAATATATGTAACATCCTTAGAATATTCTTTTCAAGTCATGTTCAGACTCAAAACTTGACAAAGCCAAGGTGGCTGCTTTGGTCTCTCTTGTCTTGATCGTTCTTCAATATCAAAACTGTTTCTAATTCCACTTTGACACCCTGAGGTTGAATCTGGCACCTGGACCATACCTATTATGCCTCCACTTAGCTCTTCTCTTGTTGTATCACTGCTACGATGGGTCCTGGAACTTGTCTTGTTTATATGGCTGGATCCGGTTGAAGAAGAAGACAAGCTACGTCCAGAATCTGAAGTTAGTGGTGTATCAAATTTCTTCCTACAGTTGTAACTTGAGGGGCCTAGTGTCAGCTCAATCTCAGTCTCGTCTATTATCTCTACCACTCCATCACCCTCCGATTCTGCAATGTGCTCCTCCGCAGGCCGTTCAAGATCAATTTTGATTTGAGGCTTTTTCTGTGCACCTTTATGATTACTTTGAGTTAAAGTAATCGCATTCTTGAAGTTCCATCCTTGTTGGCTTAGTTCAACAGCTCTTCCATTTTCCATATTTTTCATCATTATCTTCTGGATCTGATACAAACGATGAAGTTCATATACCTGTATAAACATTCTCAAGGTATTCAAGCTCTATTGATGCTGCTTGAGGATGAATAACCCAAAGGAAAAGAAAGAGAAGTACCTGCTCTCTGAAAGTCTCTTCGTGTTTTAACATGGCCATCCTCATGAATTCTTTGTCGCATTGCTTAATTATAAGCTTCTCCATGGGTGCTCTGTTTAGCTTCTGCAATGGTGAAAACTCTTGAACAAAAGAAAGACAGTTGACTCGTCTTTCTTGGAAATTTGTGTTCAGACCTGCATCTTCATTGCATATTGTTGCTGATGCTCTACTTTATTAGCACTCTTCTGAAATGAGGCAAAATTAAACTTAGAATGTACTTTATAAATGAAAAGTTGTTTATGTTGAAAAGAGGTGTGCGGCTATAATGGCCTTGAAACACTAATACAAAATGATGACATCAACTGCCTTTTGGTATAATTTGTCTGTTCTCTTGCTTGCTCTCCTTCCAAAATTTTGGACCACAATTGAATGAACAACAAAAAAATATCTTCCGACACCTTTTTATGCGTTGAATTTTCCTACCATTAGAATACCTTCTCGTGTATACGAAATCTGATGTCATTACATATTATCCGCTTGCATTCAAATGCATATTCAAGGTAACAGTTTCTCTTCTTTTCACATACCCAATTTTTTTAAAAATAAAAATAAAAATACTTGAAGTAATATCATTAGAATTAGGAACACATAAAAACCAATTTGAGTTTTTTAAGCCTGCAACTTCCTTTCTCCCTCATTCATGATGGCATCTGCTACCTGAAGTAATTTGCTGTTTCTGTTCATAATGAACATTTTCATAGTCAAACTATATCTAGACAACTAGCGTCTGTTAGTGCAGAAGTTATTAAGAAATGAAGTCAATTTGGCAAGGCTTCTGTTTTACAATTTAAGTCTTTGGGATGACATAAGGCTAAGCATACGACTGGCAGGATGTCAAATCGTTCTTATCGTTTATGAAACAGCAGACTTTCACCTCTTCTCACAGATTTTCTTGATGCCAATATCTTTGTTCAATGCCCACCCTACAATCTAATATTGCTACCTGACATTAAATTATCTCACCAATGGCCTGATATAAATTCCAAACATAGCTCAATTGGGAATCTATGCAAGTACCTGGCGGGACTTTAGGTTGCATGTTCATTGAAGTTACGGAAATATCAAAAACTAAACAAGGCATGTAAGGTGATAGAGATTTTGAAGGACAAAGGAGAAGGTGCCCGGAACCAGCTTCAAAATCAATTCGTAAAATTGAACAAGAATACGAATCAGAATTTTTATCATCAACATGAATTGGATTAACATGAGAGTCTTTTTATAATCAAAGGTAAGTAAAAAAAAAATTGAAATTCCAACTCAAAAAAGTGGTAAGAAAAAAAGTTTAGTGTCTGAGTCTGACCTGTGAGAGTTCAATGAGCAGAGGATTCCGCGGTTTCTATTCTGAACAAGAAGACAACAAAAGCAAAAGGAGCTCTTTCACGGAAAGGCGAGAAGTTCCTCCTTCCACCCGAACTTCAGCGACAACTTTGATTAGTTGAGAAAGACTCTGCTCTCACATTCCCCATCAGCTCGTCTGTATATACTGCTGTGAGATTAAATATAATAGAACTGTTGAAGAATTTAAGATTCTCCCTCAAAGACGCTCACAGAAACCAAAGTGCTACTGCATGAGGTTCGAGGCATGCCAAACAAATCTCAGTGCCTTGACCAATGCGATTGAAGTTTTGTGGAACAGATGCCTGAGACAGCTCCAGCAATGCAGATATATTAAATTAACTGTAATAACAAATTCACACATTATATTAGTATTATTCACACTTGTGTAATTGTTGAGGATCACAAGGTCTTGGTTTGCTCAAGACAAATCATCAAAAGAACAGCTTAGCCTGTTGAGGTGAATCACATGCACCTAGAATTCCTATCTCACAAAATAGTTGTCTCAATTATAAATTGCACATTATGTTGCGATATAATTGAAGCGTGCCCATATAAAGGAAGCTTAAGTTGGCATCTCCTCTGCTGCCGACAAATATATCTTGACCGTACGATAAGTGGGGTACCTCTCGTAAGTGTCCAAATTAAGAACTGGCCATAGGATCAGGATCTGAAATCCAACACTCTTTTTTAAGTTTCCAGCATATAAACGTAAAAGGGACAAAAATCGTGGGTTTCTTTTTTTACAAACAGCTTATATGATGAAAACACAGCTAAATGCATCTGCTGTTCTGGGAAATAATTTTCTTTACTTATTGTTGAATTGGCAGGGAAAGATCCAAGGTCATTTGTGTAAAAATGCATTTGAAAACGTCAGCTATTCAATTGAAATATGCATTGGTGCTTCACAGAAAATAAGAGTAGTATATCGGTAATTGATTTGTAGGAAGTATAATACAGGCTAGAGCCGTTTGAAAACATCCTTGTCAAGATGACCACATACTTGCTACGCTGAGCTTCTCTCTCTCCAGAATCTAAATTATGCAATGCAAGAAAGTTTTTAGAAAAATGGCCCAGAGAGAGAGTGTGAGTTATGGACATGGAAGCACGCGTTGCCGGGGCTGCAACCTGCATTCGTATGGGGCGGTGGGTCCAACGAGTTTGCTGAAAAGGCTGAGCTACAGCTACGGGCTTGCGCTGTTCTTCGGTCCCACCGGAACTAGATATTCTATGAGAAAACCACGCAACAAATAAAAAAAAGGAGAATCGAGGCAGGAAAATGACAGTGCCACCCAAAACCACATGATTAAGGGGGATTGTTCAAAATATATATATTGAACAACTAAAATTCAATAGTTTTATATTAACAATAGAAAAAATATAGCTATATTTTGAGATTTACAACTGTGCACGTGGCTTATCCATAACTTAATTACAGACAGGCTGCGTTGGGCATATAATGTGTGAATTTTTTTTATTTTAATCTAATATTTATTACTTGTTTTAATATAATAATCAAAATATACATTTATTACTTAAAATTGAAAAATTAATTTTCTTAATATCTAACATTCTTATAATTTTAGCATTAATACATCTTAAGCATCGGAGCACCTTATGTATTGGTGTGAATTAACTTCTCGATCGTAGAAAATTTGTCAAAACATATTATGAATATATGAAATATTAATAAAAATGGACAGTCACAAAACAGTGATGATTTGGAAGATTATCTCCAGCACATCTTAGATATTGTATTTCAAATAAACCAATTAAATAAATGGAGACTCGAGAGCCATCTTCATATGAACTCCTTTGTACCCTACAAATCTTAAAACTTTATGTGACAAAGAAAATAATTTATGATTTATGAACAGGCTTTTAATAATATGCAAAAAGTAAAGTGATAATTGCATTATTGATAGATGTCATTTTAATAAAATATACATAATTAGATAAATAAAAGCATACGTTTTGCAATGTCAAGCTGTATAATATAGTGATTAATTTAGTCCTAAAAAAATAAAATATTGTTAAATTGTGTAAAATTAGGGCTGGTTACATGTCCCCGATCTATTGGTTGTTATCAAGGTATCGATTTTCAAACTAATAACAATAATCGATCTAACTTAATTAGTCTTATATATCAACCATGCACGATAATGATGATGACAAATGGAGGAATCTCTTTATTTTATTTTTCTAGGACCAAAAAGAAATGTTAATGAGTTAGTGGACTCACACATGATGCTAAACTCTCACTGGGCATCATCTTCTGCTTAAATGCTTCTGGATTATTATATACACCGTATACAGATATAGGTGGTGCTTAGGACTTCCTCGACACAAACAGACAATACGTGAAATGGATATGTTCCCCACATGCCAATATATTTTCTTTGGAAAATTCGACCTTGATTTATTTTAACACATTTAAGAAAGAAAACTCGAAACTTACTATACGGTATGCCAAGCAATGAAATGCTCAGTAGTTAATATCCCACTTTTTCACAAAAATATATATTCTTAAGAATGATTTTTGAGCAAATTTTTCACAAATTTTTTTTTATGAGAGTGGAAATCCTAGTTTTTTATAGCTATTTTTTTAATATTAAAAAATAAAAATGCTCTTCATAATATAATTATAATAATAATAAAAAAAATTTAAATTTTGTTTGATTTTATTTTTATTTTTAAAAATTATTTCTAAAAATTATGTTTAAAAATTATTCTACAGAATAAATATAAAAAAATTTATTTGATAAACTGTCTTAAAAATATTTTTTTTTATTTTAAAAATAAAAACAAAAAATAAAAAATAAAAATAACTTTTCTTTATTTCTATTTTTCTGTTTTAAAAATAATTTATTTTTAAAATAATAAAAAAAATTATTAAATAAATTTTTGTTCTAAAAACAATTAAAAATAAAAAATAATTTTTAAAAATTAAAAACAAATAGGTTCTTTTTTTTTTTACTCTCACTTTTCCTAACATTCTCTCTCTCTTTCTCTCTCACTTCTCTCTCATCCCCTCTCTCTCCACCCTCTCATTTTTTTTTTACTTAAGGGGCATTTTTGAAAAAACAATATTTTCAAGAAAGTAGAATTTGAATCAAACAAAAAGAAAAATTCCCAAAAATGAATATCTAACATTTCTAAAAATATTCAGAGTCAATTAAAAATAAATTGTAACATACTCAAGAACCTTGTTCCCATGAATAAGATTTTCAAAAATAATATTTTTTGAAAAAAAATCTCCATACCAAACACCACATTAGTGTTAAGCTCAGCACTTTCTTTTGCCCCTGATTATTTAGGTACAAACAAGGTCTTAATTAGTTGTGGATTAGTATAAAACGTGCAATAACTAGCTAATTGGAGTATTTAATTAAATTTAGAATGAGTTAGATATTTGAAATTTAATCATATGAAGAAATTGAAAGAGTCAAAAATTATAACAAATTATGTTGAACAGCTTCTCAACATAGCAAACAAGATGAGATTGTTTGGTAAGGAATTTTGTAAAAAATTACTTGAGAAATATGAAATCAACTTTAAGGATCTGTTAAGTATCGCCTTATATGCAACACAGGCATTGAAGCAAAGGAAAAGAGACTTATGAGAGAGGAAATGTTTGTTAAAAATGCTTTTCTAACAAATTCACAAAACAATGAAGGAGGCAAAAAATAGAAATAAAAAACACTGACAATATAACAAAAATAAGGATAAAACTATCATCCTTGTCTTCATTGTAAAAAGACAAATACTCCTCAATAAAAGTATTGGTGGAAACCAAACATTAAATACAACAAATATGGTCAAAGCATTGTAGAAAAAGTATGCAAGGTTCATCAGCAACAATAAGAAGCCAAAGTTGTTGTTGATTAAAATTAGGAGGAATATTTGTTTGTGGCAACTTACTCTGACAACAAGAACACTTCAAAAAGTTGGATTATTAATAGTGGTTGTACATGTCACATGCCTTGTGATGCTAGGCTCTTCAAAGAGTTTCATGAAGCCTATAGATTTAAAGTGAAGATTGACAATAAAAAATATATTGAAAAAAGTGGCGTGCACATGAAATATGTCAAAATTTGTTAAGTGTGGGACAAATATTGAAAAAACATTATGTTTTACATTTTAAAAATATGTTTGGATCGTATTTGATCCAACTGATTATGAATTGATGACTACTAAATTGAAAAATAAGAACTTTAAAATTGAATGGAAAGAAAATGTGATACATTTTGTTGGAAATAATTTAGTGGCTATTAATGAATTTCCGCTACAAGGAGGCAGCCCCCTTAATGAAATTTATGAAACTTTAATTGAATCTTCACATGAGGAGACAATAAGAAAAATTAGTTGAAAATTTTCAATATATGGAGGAGGTGAACATAATTACAAAGAATGTTGTACTTTATAAAAAAAAAATATTTTTGCTAAACAATAAATTTTTTTACTAGTTCTTATAGTGAAGCCATAAAGTACACAAATGTCAAGTTTAATAAAATTAGAGGAAAGCTTAGTGAAATAAATTTAGTGCATTGCAAGTTGGAAAACCAAATTATTGACCAAACCTATCTCTAAGGACAAATTTAAAATTCAAAAATCAAATATTGGAGCCTTGAGTAAAAATGTCAGGGAGGAATAATGTTATTTTTTTAGATTTTTTTTATTTGTTTTAAAATAATATTTGTTATATTTGATAATCAATAAATCTACCGTACGTAGACAAAGAAATATTTATCTGTAGAATTAAGATTTATGTTTCCAATATTTTATTAGAATTAGAATTTATTATTTTAGTTGTCTATGTTCATATAACTTTAGAAAAATAAAAGAGAGTAACGCTTTAATGCTAATATATTCTTTGTTTTAGGTTAATATTTTTCTTTGTAATTCTTGATCTTTTTATGTGAAGAAAAAAGAAATAAAACCGTGCACCACCGAATATCAAGATAAAAGTAAATGTTAAGTTCTTAATTAAATGCTTCATTTGTCGTTTCACGTAGACATTCAAAATCGCAGTAACAAAAGGTCAAGTGGAGGGCCTAAGCGACTAAGATTTCATATGGTGCCAAATTCTACGACAACGAATGATGTCTGTTAGAAAGCTGTGACACGTTAAAAGAGAGAATCAAAACATTACATCCCTTGGACCATTTACCTTTTCTTAAGGCTGGAGGTACCATTCTATATATTGAAAAGGAGTTTACCCCCAAGCTTCCTAACGAAGGCTGTCCGTCAATAATGCGTCGGGTGTGGATGCATGCGTACAGAATGAAATTATTGTAAGATTCTTTCTGTATTTTCTGGATAAGAGTTGGCCAGCATGACTCAGAAGAGTTTATTAAAAAAAAAAAAAACAAGAAAAAAAAAGGTACAATCCCTACGATAAACACCTGTCAGGTCCCAGCTACAACATAATTGAGTTGGAAAACATATTTACATTCAAAAGAAGAGGAAGGGGGAGTTACTTTTGACAAATAGAAAATTATGATGGATATTAACCAAAAAAAAAATTTCTCAATATTAGATATAATGTGAGAAATTTATTATAAGTTATAAAACAATTATGCTAGAAACTTCAACTTCAACTTATGAACTCAAGTTGAAAATAATACTTTTTAACGTAACAACCAGAAAAAGATATTGAACTCCATCTCTTATTGCAAAACTTCCCTTTTAACTTCGTTTGGTACTGAACCTTAGCTTAACTCGTTGAGATCAACGTTCACGTAATTCAACAAACTATGCTCAAGCACGTCACTGTGACCCACAAGGGTATACATATATAAAGGATGGCCCTAAAGCGAGAGAAAAATAGAGTATATATCTGTAGTGGTCGCCCACCCAAGTGAACGAGTAATGGAAACCGTACGATGTCTTTTGGACACTAGCTCTTTAAGTGCATTTTGGACTCAACTAGCTAGCGATCTCTTTCTGATGGGTTTTTACACAATGCAGAGTTTTTTTATTTTTTATATTTTTAATGTTTCACCGCCGTTGTTCATTCCCATTATCCTCTCAGCAACTTAGCCACACATAAAATCTTTGTAGCACTATACGTATGAGAGTTGTATATGGAGAAAGAGACAGACCGAGAGAGAATGGAAAAGAATAGGAGTTGGGTGATGAGAAGATTGTGCTCCCACCATGTTGAGTCTAAGGGACTAACAGTTTTGGTGGACGTTTCCAACAAGAGACTGAACTGTGGAACTCCCCTAATTTGACTGTGCAGGAACAAGGTTGTAAATTTGCAAGCAAGAGCACGAGGGAAAAATTGCTAGGTTGTAATACTCACTCGAGAGTTCGGACTACATAATTTCCCCATGGAAACTATCTTCTAGTTGGAAGCCTATCAGCAGAAATTGCGGTTGAATTTTTATTTTGGAGTACCAATTTCAGAGGTGAAGAACAAAACCGCTGTGAAGGTTAGAACCTTGACGCAATGAGATATACATAGACTCAAAGTAGTCAATGAATGTTAATTTCGAATCCAGGTTTATCACTCAAAATTCAAGGTTGAAACTTGTGATCCAAACGTCATTTTCAGCAATTCTTCCTTTGTATAATGAGCCGAAAGGTAAAGTAAAAGCCCATCACATCGTTGCTTATTTCATTGGCAATGTAATTTGAGACATTGGGCCTATTAAGTACACAAAACAAGAGGGGGAAATTAAGGCGGAGGTCCAGAAAGGCAACAGTGGCACACATGGATACAGTACTTGGCAAATGGCAGTGTGAGACTTTTTAGCGTGCTGCCTGGCTCTCATAATTGCATCACAAAGGAGAAAAGAACGGTTAGCTTGGACTTAGATAAGCATAAGGTGGTTTAAGTCAGCAAAATTCCAAATAGAGATTTATGTTCAAGGCTCGGTAAAACTGTCTCAAGTACGTAGCTCATAGCTACTCAGAGAAAGGATATCAATAACTGCAATTTGGCTAATCACATAACTGGCCATCAAGGTCTCAAGAGAGAAGAAAAACAAAAATGACTTGGGAGTTGAGTTATCGTGGGCCTTCTTCCAGTCTTCACGCGCGTGCCACTATTTGTCGGTTTTGGAGCTATGACCATCCTGTATAGCTTCCAGATTCCCCGTCGAGCTTCACCTTTGGACGTCCTCAAGGCTCAAAAGTGATTTTCTCTGTACAAGTACTGACAAAACCGAATTATCTATTCAGAGATCTATAATCAGAAAGCCCTTTTGGTTAATCCGTGACCCCAAAAAAAAAAAAAAAAATAGACATGAAACGAGGACAATGCTTCCAGACAGTAAAATAATTGATAATCTAATCAATGCGAAGATCATGATGTGGGACTTTGTCAATATTGATGCGACAAATAACAAAATGAAGTGAAAGCCATAGCTGGCAGAATCGTCCACTCAGCGCATTAACTCTCGTTTCCTTTTTTCATAACCGTTACATTTTTGTGCTGTGTAATATTATCGAAAGAGCAGTAATTTTCAAACTAATCAAGCTCACGTCTTTTCCTTGTTCACCAGTCATTCGAAAAATAAATGATCCGTAGTTTTTTTTTTCAAACCAAATAAAACTAAATTGATACTCAATTCAAATTACGATATCTTTCTCCATTTTCTTACCCACGTCACAAATTTACAATTAATTCATCGAGTGTCCCAACGTTAATGTGATTTTATTTGCCAAGTCATTATCATGGCCACGTCATTCCCATTAGAAAGTTATTCACAATTTCCAAAAACAAAAACAAAAAATCACAATTACTTGCTTAACATGGTCCCTTTCCTGGACATGTCTCCTTCCATCGGTGGTTTCTGTTTTCTGACAATCTCACGGGCAATTCCCACTACTCCTTTTAATAGCTTCCTTTGAGTTTATAAATGATTTATAAATTATTAAAATATAATTATTACGTACAATTTTAAATTATTTTAAAAATTTTAAAAATTGATATTTAAATAATTTTTTATTTATCAGCAATGTTCAAATTATGCTACGTGCTAAAAATAATTTTTAAAAATATTATTTTTAACACGTATCATAATTTAGACACCGTAGACAATAAATTATCTATCGACGATGTATTAAATTATTTTTTAAATTTTAAATAGAAGTTGTGAAATTATTTATTTATTTATATAAATAATTTTTTTCTTTTTATGATTTACCAATAATACTTACGACTATTTGAAGAATTGTTCCTCGGTCTCAACTAATTAAAGGAGAGTGGGGAATCAAGCGATCAAGTCTGCAAGACAGTATAAGATTAGCATCCTGATGGAGGATGGTTCCATCACGAATTTTGGTAATCAAATTAACTAATTTCTCCATAATTAAGAAAATTTGAAGAAAGCAAGTATGGTTGAAAAATGAAAATGAGACAAAATTATCATAAAACCATAGATAATTAAAAAAATTTCATATCTCGATGGGTTGGTAAGCCTTTAAAGGTATTTAAGTCAATTTGATCTATCAGGTAGAAACTTCGTGGTGAATCAGTCCATTAGGTTTAGTTAGTTCAAATCCTATATTTATCACTAAGTAAATATATAATACATAAAAAATTGCAGTTTATATTATTATTATTATTATTTTTGGTAGGATGCAATTTATATTACTAAGTATATGTAAAGCGTATTCAATAATTGGAGAATGTGTCTAAATTAAAGACATATAAATCTCGGTGGAACGGGATCACGTTTGGATTTAAATAGATTGATAACGTACGATTGCAAATTGTCATAAATAAAAAAGAATTTAGGTTTAAGACTTTATTTATTTAATTTTAACAATGTTGGCAAACATGTTTTGGTAGGGTTCTCTTTTTGTTTCTTGAATGCAACTTAGATTTGTTGCTGTAAACCAACGACTAGAAAAAGGGAGAAGCACTAGCAAAAAGTTTCAAGAAACAAGAAGTTATATCTTCATAATAGGCAACGATTTGCCCCGGCCACAACGGATAACAGCTTGATACCTACCGACGGAATCCACTCATGCTGTCATGCTTGAGAGGGGTGAAAAAGAAAAGAGAGAGGTGGAAAAGTGATAGACTAAGAATAAGATTACGTGCATGAGCAGCCAATTATTATGTAGGTACCCATCTATATTTGAATGCTTTCCCTTTTGAATCACTATTACCCTAATCAACGAGGCAATGCTTTTCTCTCTTTCTCACATTATTTGAATCATACTAGCTTGTTTCCTTCACTTCACTTGAAATTCTCTTTTCCATTTTCTTCAATAATCTGTCAAACTTCTTTTTGCTTGGCAGAGTGATCGCCGTTTGCCATGCTTTGAGTACGCCATCGCCATCAGTTCTGAGGCATAAGCCTGATAATAATTCTGTCTCAAACGGTTATAAAAAATTAAGATAACCCACAAATGGTTTTTAAATCACCGACAGGTGATACCTACCAAATTATCTGATAAAAGAATGAAAAGTAATTTAATTAGTTTCTAGATTTCGTGATGGTATATCTTGAAATGTTCCCGAAAAAATTTAGTTAATGCAGTTATTAATTGAGAATATTCCTTCTACTTTTTCTCTGTCGGAAAGTTTTTGACTCTTCGTCTTCGTTTTCTTGTCCATAAATCAAGGTTCATTGGATTCTTTAATTTTATAGCTATTCAACCAAAAAAAAATTATTTATTTATACTAGCTCGTGACATCACGGGCCCCTCCTTTTTCTTAGTGTCCTGCCTAATGTTTTTCCAATGGTAATTATAATATGGCAGTGCCCCATGATATGACGGTCTTATGAAATACATAGTATGAAGTGCCTCAACAGTCAAACTCACTTGTGTTGGTAACTGTTCCGATAAGGATATAATTCCAGAATGCTATGGTCCCTACGCAACTCAGAATTCAAAATGGTATAATCTCAGCCTCCAAATTATATTAACTAATACCCTCGAAGCTCTGCTGATTTTCTTTAATTAATATCCAAACTCACTTCAGTAACACTGAGACCCCTCAAGCAACCAAACTGGGGAAGCCTATAGAAAGTAACCTTAACTTCCAGGCCACTCCAGATTCTTTTTCCCTTTTCTCGCTCTAAATGTTTTCCTAACTTGGTCCACCTCTTTTTGGAAATTGGGAAACCAGGCCCTCCCGAGGTCTTAGCAAGAATTTGGACAAGGATTAGATAATTTGTATGAATAAGACGAAGGAGGCCATTGACAGACCAAGCCTCAAACAGTGTCCCTTTCAAAGCGTACTATTCGTCTGTTGTTATTCAAAAAGACACTTTCTTGCTGTAAAAAAAGTCGAAAAGAGCTCAATACAACTGGCTCGTGACCCCGACAAATTCATAGCTCATATATACACCCTCATACTTTTCCACATAATCATCATTCACTCCCACTTAGCAAAACACAATCCTTGCATTTTCCAGCCCTCGCTGATCTCTCACCGCGAAAACAGCAGATGGCTCGTTTTATTTTTGTGCTTGTATGTTCCCTCTCATTAAGCCTGAGTCTTTATCCCTATTCTACTTCTGCTCAGCTAAGTCGACACCACTACGCCCAAATCTGCCCCAATGTTGAAAACATCGTTAGAGAAGCAGTTCGAAAGAAATTTCAACAAACATTTGTCACAGCTCCTGCAACCATTCGTCTCTTCTTTCACGATTGCTTTGTCCACGTAATCTGTTGCATAGAGCTATATTGCTAAAAAGAACTCTTTCCTGCATGCATCTTGTTGAATTCAAATTTTAATTTTGCTTGTGACTTCACATTGCAGGGCTGTGATGCTTCAATTTTGGTCGCATCCACAGGAAACAACAAAGCAGAGAAGGATCACCCAGACAATCTGTCATTGGCGGGAGATGGGTTTGACACAGTGATAAAAGCAAAAGCAGCAGTGGATGCTGTTCCACGGTGCAAGAACAAAGTCTCATGCGCTGATATTCTCGCCATGGCAACTCGGGATGTTATTGCACTGGTTTGTTCGCCCTAACTAAGATCGATGATCAACTCGAATTCGTGTGAACATTTCTTGATTTATGTAATCAAATAAACGCAACTGCACATACAGGCTGGTGGACCATCCTATGCGGTTGAATTGGGAAGATTCGATGGCCTAGTCTCAAAGGCTTCCCATGTAAACGGGAGGCTCCCACAACCAAGCTTTAACTTGAACCAGCTCAATTCCCTGTTCGCTTCAAATGGGCTAACCCAAACGCAAATGATTGCTCTCTCAGGTAATGCGCCTGCCCCACTCTTTTCAAGTCATTGGCTGCCAGCCAAGTCCAACAAATTCAAAATGGCCCCATCACACTTGCCTCTGTTCCCCTTGTGATTGAATAATTTGAAACACCGATTTCTGTCCCCCCCCCCCCCCCCAAAAAAAAAAGGTTCGCCGATCGAAAGCACTGGATGCACATGCAGCACCAAGCAGAAAAATGAAATGTTTGATTTTAGTTTCGGGTATTCCGAACCGATCCGACCAAGTAGCCGTTACTGTGGTTTTTGCAGGTGCGCACACCCTCGGATTCTCGCATTGCAGCAGGTTCGCGAGCAGAATATACAACTTCAGCCGTCGAAAGGCAGTGGACCCCACATTGGACGAGCAATACGCAGCGGATCTAAAATCGATGTGCCCGAGGAATGTGGATCCGAGGATAGCCATCGATATGGACCCAAGCACTCCGAGGACATTCGACCATGTTTATTACAAGAATCTTCAACAGGGGAGGGGGCTGTTCACCTCGGACCAAGTCCTCTTTACGGATCCAAGGTCCAAGCCCACTGTAAATGCCTTTGCCGCCAATACCCACACCTTCCAAGCAAACTTCATAAATGCCATTACACAGTTAGGGCGAGTGGGAGTGAAAAATGCAAAGGATGGGAATATTCGTAGCGATTGTAGTGTGCTTAATTGACCTCAAACATGTGGATGTTAGAAATTGGGAAGAGAAAATATGAAAAGGGTGAATGAGTTTATTATTATTAAATTCTATCACGGAATAAATGAGGGAAAGTTTTTTTTTATGTTTAATTTACAATCTCTTGATAAGTACTGATATTACTTAAATTTCTCGACTGTCATGATTTCTATTTTCACGTTTTTTTATATATAAAAAATTTGTCAATAAATTCTGCCGTTGGTTTCAACTTCTAACCATAGATTTTAAGTTCAAATCTTTGTGAGATAACGAACTAAATATAAATTAAACTTGTTCCCCACAAATAAAGACATTACAAACATAGCAGGTGCATACAAGTGAATTACATATTGGTTTTGTTTAAGTGTAAATTAATATTATTATTGTTAAATAATAAAAATTTTATTTTTATATATAGATACAGAATATTAATTCTATAAAAATTGATGTGTATTGATTAAAATATAAATACACAATTTTAAAATAAAAGTAACTTAAAATTAATTAAAATTTTAAGAATATTAATTTCATTGTAATCTACTTTTTATTTATTTATCTCTTTAATTTAAAAATTATAGTTCTTATTGTCAATTAAAATATTTTAAATTATTCACTAACTTTTTTCAAGATCTAATAAAAATATTTTTGAATACTAATTTATTATATTTTTATATAAATTATAATAAATAAAAAATTATTAAAATTTATAATTTTTAATTAAAAACTGTACATACTATATAAATATATATTTATTTTATATATAATTCATAGTTAACTATATAATGAATTAAACATATAAATATTTTATCATTCTAATTACGATTAACACATCATTTAACAAGTGATCTAACAATTAAATGCATTAAGAATAGCGTAAAAAATTTAATTTTAAAAAAATAATTTATTAATTAAATTGAATACCTCTCTTTTCTCCCTTTAAAGTTAAAATAAATTTTTGAACCATTCACAAATTATATCTTTAAAAAAATTTAATTCAACTCAAATTCTTTTAATAAAAACTATTTTAATTCAACTTAAATTCAATTTTTTTTATTTTAAAAAAATTATATTATTATTTTTAAATTATGACGCAAATATTCAATTTCTCAAACTAAATCTCTCAAGACATAAAAATTGTAAATAAATTTTTTATTTTTTTACAGTTACTTAAATTATTTTAATTAAAATTCGAATGAAAGAGATATATACAAATTAATTACGAAACATAAAAGTTGTTAAAAATTTATATTTTTTATTATTTATAAAATTTTAAATTAAAAATATTTAATTTATGAATTTATTTCTTACTTTGTATACATTACCAAGATAACAATCCATCTCAAAAATTGCAATCTTATCTTTAGTTCTCTAGAGTGATCCACGTTAGTCTCTCTTGTATTTTCTCTAATAATATACAATACAAATATTGGAGGCAAAACTGAACGGACTTATTATTATAAAATTTATTTCCAGATATGTTAATATAAAATTTGAAATGCGTAATATCACAATTCACAATTAAGCAATTATTTAGGCCATCAAGAAAATAATTAAGAGCCTATTTGGCATAGTTTTTTTTTTTTGAATAAAAATTGTTTTTTTTTATATGTTTTCATATTGTTTGTCCAACATCTGAAAACTATTTTTAAATGTAATTTTTCTATTGAAACGGAAAAGCAACAATTTGGAATTTCTTCATTGAAGCAAAAGTAAAAAATTAATTTTATCATAAGCAAAAATACTATCACACATAAAATTAAAATTACAAAACTATCCAACTTTATTTTCTTTAATTACCCTCACTTAAATGCATAAAATTTTATTGAACCACTTAATTTTTTATATTAAAATGTTTTATTATACAAATTTATTATTTTGATTGATAAAATAATTAATTAAAGTTTTGATAATCTATTTTAATATAATTTTATATTGAGTGTGTAGTGATTTCATTTTATTTTTATATTTTAATTAAATTAAATTAAGATCTAAAATATTTTTTTATTCAAATAGTATTAATTGTAAAATGATTTATAAACATGTCATTTTTAATAATTTGACAATAAAAAACACTTTTTTAAAAAAATTGACCAAACACTAATAATATTAGTAAAAGCACTAATTATTTTTTTGAAACTCTATTTAAGAACAAGTAGTTTGAAAAGACACAAATTATAAATACGACCCAACAAGCTCTAATAAAGAAACACAAGATCAAGGGACAAGGGTGTAAAACTGTTAATGAAGTCGAGAAGAGAAGACTTCTCCTGATTCAATATTTTCTACCAGACACAATCCACAATTTACGTAGTCAACAAAATTATTTAACAAGTCAGAACATGGTTGATAATACCACAAAGCAAGATAAATTTGAAATAAAATGTTTATAGAACCAGAAGTTGAAAAGCCATGCCCTTCAAAGAAGTAATTACCATCAGTGAGGCTTAATAAACAATCCACAAGTATATGCTCCAGGCAAAAAGAAGTAATTACCATCAAGAGAAACTGAATAGTCTCCAAATCTCCGCCATAAAAGAAGTGGATAAAGATAGAAGGTTTTGCTCATTTAAATGCCATTATCTACATCATATGCATGCTTCATTTTACAGTATGCTGCTGAGGAAGACATAGCAATTTAGTACCCTTAAAATCATCAGGGAAAGCAAGGAAGAACTACTAATTTATATAGAAACCAACCACAAATTCCACTTTTACTCATTAGCAACCCAATGAAATTAATTATAGTAAAATATTAGCAAGAGTGAAATTTTTGAAGGGTAACAATATTTAAAAGCCATGTGCTTTTTGAGTTACCATGGACAGGAAACTAACGGCTTGGTATCTACACCAAAGCATGTAATAGCTCATTCATGCCTTTCAGGTTTGTCATGTCAAATTCAACCCCGGGCAGAAAGAAGCTCACAATCCCCACCACCCACCGTCATGATCAATACTTAACAAGTAGAAGAATTACAAAGACGGCATTCACATTTCTATGTCCCTTAGCAACAGATGGTAAAAGCATCACTCTTAATTGTTATTAAAATTTGCTCTATACAACGATGAAGTTGTTTATGAGAGGCCAGTTTGCATGCCATGAAAACAGGCTACGAGGATGACAGCCACATGCCGTATACAAATCTACGAGAGGCCTTCAAAGAAGGTGATACAGGAAGAAAAACAAAATGCCAATTCGCCACACACCCAATTCCACCCAAAAACCAACATTAGAGAGAAGCATTTAAATACAAATCCAAATAACGATCAATTGATGCTAAAAAGACTGAGGAACCCAATCTCGAAACACTGAAGAGTGACGACAAGCTTTATTAAGAATAATCTTAAAATGAAAAAAATGATCTACGGATATCAATCAAAGAGATCCCCATCTATTCAGTAAGGTGGATTTTTACAGGTGTTATTATTTTATAATTTAAGACATCACTAAGTCCGAAACCACAATAGGATCAGCACTGAAATAGTGAAACCTACACAGAATTTGGTCAGTGGATAGTGGATATGTAACTTACCATATTTTCCACTAATATATATGTCAGCATTGCTTATATATAACTGCAAGATCGATATCAGATTCAGAGTGGACTTGACCAATTCCAATAACTTTCATCACTTTGAGGTACACAACCGCAAATATAAATACCCATACAATGTGCAACGTGTTTTGGGTCATTCTTCTGATGCACGTAAGCAAACCTTCTCAAATTGTAGTGGCCAATCATCTCCTAGTATAATAGGATTCAACTCTATTGCTGCCCAAAAGTCAGAAACAGATGCAAAAACAGACCCAGTTTGGTTTTGCACATATCTACTCATTGGCAGCCCATTCAAACCTGGTTGGATTGGACTACTAAATTTGTCAACAGATTTTGACACAACTAAATCCAACCAGGCTTTTATCAATCTTCTAAGGTAAATATCAAGCGCATTATTTAATAAGTTGGCAGAATCCGCTGAGATTTTAAATCCTTCAATTTCCAACTTCTTCTCCAACCTTTTCAACAAAGAATTTGTATCAGGTAGGTGACCAATGTTTTGACAGGTAGTAATGACAGAAGCAGAGGCTGATCCTTCACAGAAAACTTTTCGTGTTCCTTTCATGTTTAGAGTGGGAATTCCAAGAGGTGCAATAACAGGGTTCCTGCTATAAATGCTTGGAGTTCCAGAATCCTGATCAACCTCCAACCCATCTTCCACAGAAAGAGGGGGCCTGCTACGTACAGAATGTAGATCGGTTGTTTGTTGCAGCTCATGAATTTTAGGGGCTGCGTCTTCACACCCAATAATATAGGTCTTGCCATCATGACCAAGAAGGCTGGGACGGTCCCTGACTCTGGGGTCACGTTAATTAGGAGTCCTCCCTTTTCGAGGTGATTAAGGAAAATTTCTGCACAGCAACTGAAGATAGCTCTTTTGATACTTATTTGACGTTTTAAGACTCAAAGAATTGTCTTCTTTGCCTTTACTTGATAGAGGTATCTTGGAGAGGCACGCTTTTTTTAAGATTTTCCTGATAAAATGATTATGAAGATGGACATTGTCTCTCCCTAGAGCTGCAATGCACAGCTTATCAAATTCAGGTTTGCTAATTCTAAGACTCAGATCTCTTGTGAGAAGATTAAAATACTTGCATGCTTTCCCGCTTCCAAGCCTCCTTTCAATCTGTAATTTTTGGCTTAACGTGTCTATTGGAGAAAAATAACGAGCTGCTGGCATCCTGCTTCCAGACTTTGTCGGTAGTATCAGGATCAAAACTAATCATCCGATCAAAGAGAGGCCTATTGACACCCATGTAGCTACCATTTCATTACTCAACCGAAACTCAAAGCCCAATGTCTGTCCTTACTACGATAATTTAAGCAACAAAAGTCAACTATGGCATGGCAGCTGATATAAGCCGAAACACTAAATTGTGAAGAAGGGCCAGAGAAAGCCAAAACCCATATTCAAGCTAAAGCAAATGAAAGCCTACAACTTATATCCAGTCTCTCTTATTCAATGTCACAATTCTCTTAACCGCAGAGTAACAAATATATGAAGACTTATCCCAGTGAAATGCACCATTTGCTGTGTTCAAATAATCTTAAAGAAAGAATAACGGTGAACAATAATTTAGATCACAACAGCGGTTTCCAAATTTCACATCGGTAATTCGAGTTATAAATGAAACTCTCCTCACAAAATTGATCACTAACACAAAATGAAAATAGAAACCGAAGCAACGACGCGAAAGCGAAACCTGAATGTATGAATTGGGAGTGAACTTCGTTCCAATTTTCAAGAGTCCTTGCAATTCTTCGGTCAGTACTGTACAAGCTTGATTCGGAAGCGCGAGGAAGAAAGATTAGGGATTGTACAGCGAGGGCCACCTTTCCGAAGTTTCTTAACTAGGAAAGGTCAAAGGCACGTGCGTTTTATTTATGACATGTAGCCATAGCCATCATATTTTATGTTTCCATTAAACTGCCAAGTCAAACAACTCAATTCCCAGGTCAAACTAACGTCAACGGCTCAGCAATGCGACATCGTATTTGATTCCTATCCGACCCTGCTCAAGGTTCACACTCCCATCCACACCAGCTTGGTTTGCCCAGGATTAGGGTTTAGAAGTTAAGCTGAGTCCCGTAAGTGGGTGCTAGTTGCTACTCAGTGTGCCGAGGCTCCCCGAGATCTGTTGCTACTCACCCATGAAAGCTAATCTTCGCTAATTTGAATTCTATCTGTTCAGAGATTTGCTACTCACACTCACATCTGATTCTCTTGCTTGCTCTGATATTTTTCTAATTAGATTAGAAACTATATTCCGCCCCCCTCCCCACAAATCTTTACTCATAGATTTTCTAATATTTTGATCTTGTCTGAATTTTTTTTATGAAGAAAAATACTGATTCGGTCATCATTAAAGTAGGTGCTTAGTTTTTTGAAGCGAATTCATCTCCATGTTTTAAATAAGTTTATGATGACTATTTAAGATTTCTTTTTGTAATTTGAGTAAATGGAGATTTAGGTATATATCATAGGCTGTGGTGATGATTTGCTCACTTCATTATGTATCCAAGATTACCTTATCACACCACAATAGTAGTCAACACAGACTCCTATTCGCACAAGCATTCAGGAAAAGACTAGGCAAAATCCGTGGGACTCTATTACTTCACGAAGTGACCAGTGAGAATTATTCGATCATTGTGAATTAAATAATCGATATAAGAAGGGGAATGAAGCTTTCTTACACAATATTTGTTCATATATAAATAAATATAAACTGCAGATGTAGTTATGTCTAAGATAAAAAGTGATCGTTTTTAGACTTTGTTTATCAAAGTCAGCTAATAATTTGTGCAATTTTTTTTTTAAATAAAGACCATTGGTCGCTTATTAATTAATGGTACCACGCCCTTGGCTGTTGTCTCAGGTACCGTACATATCTACAGTAGTTGAATGCATACAACAAGTTAGCTGCATACTATGGACCCTCAACCTTTACTGCTTATATATAAGCTCCTGCAACTTGTTTGTCATACGTTAATGATGTGTCTGCCAAGGAATTGTATCATGATAATTAATCAAATAATGAATATAGAGATCTTAATCATAATTAGCATATTAGTAATTAGATTCATATCGTGTAATCTTTGTTTATAATACAAAATAATTGTTGAACTTTTGTGGTATATATATATACAACTATTTTTTGTATCACTGTAAAGTTGTTTATAATATTAGGGCCTTACTTTTCTTAATATGGAAGCAATTAGGAAGGATTTTGATAAATCCAAGAATTATAAAAAATATTAAAAAAAAGAAAAAAGAGGGAAAAATGTTGAAAATTGGCTTAATACTATTTTTATTTTAGATCCACCACTGAAGATATATTCTAGAAGAAAAGGTAAAAGTGAGGTGGAAAATGAGAGAGAAGGTGTAATATCTCGTAATTTTATTTTTAAATGATAATATTTTGCTATGAACAAATATATTTTTATTTGTTTAAAAATGATTATATTTTGCTAAAAACAAGTATATTTTTAATTAAAATGATTTATGTTTTAGTTACAATAATTATATTGGCCTCTAATAAATTTTTGTTATATTTTTAGGAATATTCTTTCTTTTAATATGTATAAAGATATTTATCTTGAGAATTTTTTTATTATGATTTTTATCAAGAAAAATTATGATTTAAGAGATCAACTAAAAATTTATAAGAATGTAAATTTTTAAAAAAATTTAGAATATTTTAAGATGAAAAACAGAATTTATATAAAAGAAAATCTTATTATTAATTATTAAATAATTATTATTATTAAAAAAAATAAAAGGAGAAAACCATTTGGGGGGTGTCGTCACAAATCGAAAGAAAAATAAAGAAAGTTTCGGGAATGAATAGTAAGAGTGAATAGTAACATCTATTTTTTTTTTAGATTTGGAGTGTTTACAATCCTCCAATCTCAAAACTGAGGATACCACTGGATTCAGGACGAAGAATACTTCAGTTTTGACCGATCAATTTTTCAAATCAGCCGTTGAATCGCCGTAGATCTGAAGTAGAAAATCTTGGTAAAAAGTAAGTTTTAAAAATCTGACACCGTAGATTGATTCAGAAACTAGATAAATATTAGGATATGTATTTTTTTTGTCATTTGGTAACTTTTTATGTGGCGGTGAATAATGATTTTTTGGCGATAAATATTAATTTTCAGCGATAAATAGTGACATGAATAGTGATTCCGGCGGTGAATAGTGACCAATTCCCAAAGTTGCTATCTTAATTGTTTGGACCCTCCGGATACGTTTTTGAGGTCAATTTGATCAAATAGAGACTGAAAAAGTACATTTTAAGGCTGTCCAATCTGGAGCCCTTACTAGGTGAGTAAATAATACTTACTATAACATAATTTCTAGTTATTAATTTAATATATATATATATATATATATATATATATATATATATATATATATATATATATATATATATATATATATATATGAGACATTACTATTGATGTGAAATTTATTTTTATTTATAAACATGTATTTCAAAACATGGCTCATAATATAAATATTAGAAATGCAGGACAAGCATCATTCATACTTTATTTTTAAACTGATTGAGCATACTCAAAAATTATGTTGGTTTATGTTGAATTTGCTATTTCATATAAATGGATAAATAATTTTATGAGGCACATGTGTGGGCCTTTGGATCTAAATGTATAAACGAATTTGATGTTGTTGTGACTAATGTTGGTAAGTGAGTATATGATTTTCTGGAAGGGATATGACATTTTTGTTTATCTTGCATTTGGACTTTTGCCTGATTGATTGTGTGCGAGTTTTTTGCCTAATGGATGACTGTATAGGCTTTTGCCTGATGAATGAATTGTGCGGGCTCTTGCTTGATGGATGCGGGCCTTAGTCTAATGGATGATTGTGCGGACTTTTACCTGATGGATGATTGTGCGGGCTTTTGCCTGATGGATAATTGTGCCGGTTACTAGCCTCCTAACTTGGGGTCGTGACAGAAGGTTTTTTCTAACTAACTTGCCAGAGATAATGTGGGATCAAAGCTCTTGGAAAGGTTTAAGACTTGTGGAGTAAGGAAATGGAAGGCATGCAAATTCTGAAAGGGAGTATGGGAGATAACTAGCCTCTCGAAAGCTAGTGTTCCAGCATTACCATTTTATTTATGTTTTTTTTCTTATTTTGGGATTGTTCTGTTTGATTGAGATTTTCACCTTTATCATTTTTTGTGTGTGTAAACTTAACCAGTGGTTTCAATACTACAAAAGAGTATTATTTCTTAAGTAGAGCAATATATACCCTTTATTTTAGACAGTTCCATCAATTCTGGTATTAAAAGAATGATCCCACAAAATATGGTGAATACGAGAATGGAAGGGAGGATTGAAAATGTGGAGAAAGATGTGGGGACGTTGAAGGAAGACTTGAATGATATATAGGTGTGGATGATGGAGATACGCAAAGCTATGGCAAGATTAGAAGAAAGGAGAAACAATCCAAGGAAACATGCATAAATTGACTCCACTGAGGAGAACCAAGAAGAGAATGCTGAGATGGTAGAAAAGGATCCCAACCGGTTTCGTAAACTAGAGCTTCCCTTGTTTGAAGGAGAAGACCCTATCGGTTGGCTATTTAGAGCAAACCGATACTTCAAAATCAATGGCATCACATAGAAGGGAAAGTTGAAAGCTGCCGCTATCTGCTTGAAGGGTCGAGCCCTCAACTGGTACCAATGGATGGAGGTGAGGAGCTCAGTAAGGTCGTGGGCAGAGTTTCACAGGGAGTTAATTGACAAATTTTAGCATTCATAGCAGGGTGATGCTTATGAAACACTAATGTTGCTGAAGCAGGAAAGGATAGTGATGGAATACAGAGAATAATTTGAAACTATATCTGCACCACTGCGTGAAGCTTCTGATGAATTTTTGATGGACATCTTCAAGAATGGACTCTAACCAAATATCAAAGCGAAGCTTCGAATGTTGAAGAATGGGTCACTGAAAGAACTAGTGGGCCTAACCCATGCGATTGAGGAGAGGAACCAAATCTTGACCAAAGCCTAGGAGAAAATTATCAACAAGGAAATTAAGGGAGCCAACTTAAACAAGTGGATTGGACCCAAACAGAGTTGGAGTCGGGTCAATGAAAATCGGGACCTAGGACGCTCAGCACCTATAACCGCAAACTGAGCACCTAAATATCAGAAGGAACTTAGCGTACTAGTTTCGGGAACCTCTTCGAACACCACACCAGCTTAAGGAGGCAATTTTCGAAGACTGACAGAGGTTGAGGTAGCAAAAAGGAGATCCTTGGGGTTATGCTTTAAGTGCGATGAAAAATATAGTCCCAGCCATGCATGTAAGAACAAACAGCTATAAGTCCTTTTGCTGCAACCCGTGGATGAGACTGGGGAGAAAATATCCGTGGAAGAAATCAGATTATGTGAAGAAAGCTAGGAGGAAGATATGGTCAATAGCATGAGCATAGAGATGTCTATGAACTCCGTAGTGGAGATAACCAGCAACAACACCATGAAGGTGATTGGAAAATACAAATGGAAGGAGGTTATTATACTCATTGATAGCGGGGCATCACACAATTTCATTTCACCTAAAGTTGTACAGTGCTTGAGGATTTCCACTGAGCATGTTAATCCCTTTGAGGTATTAGTAGGGGATGGGTATAAGGTGAGAGGAGATACTAGGTGCTCAGAAATAATAGTTGACATCCAAGGCTTACAAGTCACACAATTTTACCATGTTTTTTGTAACATCACTAATTTTATTTCATGTAAAAGTACAAAAGTATTCAAAGTAATATCCATAATTTCATTTCTTTTATTGATAAAGGTACATAAATATTTAATTAAGGAAATAAAATTTATTAGACAATTTTTAGATATCTAAGGAAATATAATCCTTAAAAATTATTCACATTACGTGTATGTATAGAAATGTTCTAATATTAATGGAATATGTTAGGTAAAGAAAGAAAACCTAAGAGGAAATATTAGAAATAAACATGCTAAAGAAAGGTGAAATTCTTAGGTAAGGAAGATATTTTTTTTTAAGTAAAGGTTTTAAAATTTCAAGAAGATTAGATTATGGTAATTTTTCCTAATTTAAGAGCAAAAGTTACTAAGTTTAGTATTTCCACCCATAAATTGAACTTTCACCTATGGACACTTCATATAGAGTTTTTCTATTTCACATAAATTTTTAGCAAATCAATAGGATAGCCCAATGAAGAAATAAAATATAGACTTGGACTAAGATATAGAAATTGGACCCGTAGCCCAAAAATCATGAAAATATGACCAAGCCCATTATGAAAGGTAGAATTTTAACTAAAGTAAAGAAAATGGGCAAGAATAAGCCCAAACCCAAGAGGAAAAATAAAAATAAAAATAAAAATAAATTGATGAAATAATGGTGTAATCAAGATTATGTGATATGGCATTAAGACAAAAATTTAGCAAGTGGTATGATATCATACATTCATAATTTTAACAAGTGGTATGATAATACAAGACTTTAGGACAAAACATCTATATCCTACACTCATAATTTTAGCAAGTGGTATGATAATACATGGCATTAGGACAAAATATTCCTATCCCACACAAATAATTTCAACCAAATAATGGAGATTCAAGGGATAGAAATTTGCCCTCTAAAAAGGCAACCCTATCATACTTGATTAAGAAAAAAAAAATGAATCTCTAATCAAAGAGACCTTGTTCCTTATCTTAGAAACATATTATCATAATTTTTAAAATACAAATCTCCTTTTGCTATGCATATCTTGACTAAGGAAGATGAAGACAAGAATATAAGTTGTTTGTTTTCCAAAAATTCAATCAAGTGTATCCTAATTGTGATAAGGTAGATAAGGTAGACCCATGATCATGAAAGTTGAATTATTTGATGGTCTATTTAAGCAAAATCCACCCTTACAACATTAGAATTTTCGTCCAAGTGAGGGAGAGGAAAAATAGAAGTAAGGTAGAGTGAGAAAATGAGAGGAAGAAAGGAAGAAAGAGGAAGGGGAAGTCTAGAGGATTAAGTGCTCCAAGTAAGTTTAACAATATTTCTTTTTGAAGAAAAGTTTTGAAACTTGTAATATTTATATGAGATTTTGATCTTAAAACTTTAATAATTGGTCATGGATGTTGCTATATCATATTACATATTATATATGTTTGAATACTTAGGCTGGTGTAGATAGTTTTGTATAGGTATGACTATGGGTGGCAAAATTTTAAGTTTCTATTTTTAAAATTCTGGGAAGAATTAGTAAGAAATTTAAAGAAATGGTTAACATAAAAAATGAAGATCTATGTTTTACGGATTTTTAGCCACTGGAATCTCTCAATTTGAAGTCCATATAAAAAAGTTGTATGCTAAATTGGAAAAGTGTGAATTTTGGCTGTTAGAGGTAAATTTTCTTGGACATGTCATCTTTAATAGAGGGGTAACCGTAGATCCTAGCAAGACAGAAGCAGTGATTCAATGGGAGAGACCAAAGACGGTTACAGAAGTCAAAAGTTTTTTAGGTTTGGCAGGATACTACAGGAGGTTTATACACTACTTTTTCCTCAAAGAAGCTAATCATTAATGGTTTAAGTATAGGGTGTGACCTTAGAGCCCAGATCAAAGAGGTTCAAACTCATGACCAATACTTACAGAATCATAAAGATCACGGCAATTTTTCTGTCATGGAAGATAGAGCAATTATGTATCAAGGAAGGATTTGTGTCCCTCAAGAACGAGAGTTAAGGACTAAAATCCTGCAGGAAGTTCATCAGAGTAAATATACTGTCCATCCTGGATGCACTAAAATGTACCAGAACTTAAAGAGGACGTATTGGTGGCCAGGGATGAAAAAGAATATTGCTGAATTCGTGGCGAAATGTCTAATTTGTCAAAAGGTGAAGGTAGAGTATCAAAAGTCAGCGAGATTTCTATGCAGTGGTCAGAAAATGGTTAATCAGGGAAGAATATTTTTGGATAGTTTCTGTGTTTTAATTTCTGGTAATTTTCTATAAGGAATTAAAATAAATGATTAACATAAGAATTATAGATATATGTGTAACAGATTTTTAGCCACTAGAATCACTTAATTTGGAGTCCATATGAGGTAGATATGGTCTGATTAATAACCAGTGTTTAGAAAATGGTTAATCAGGGAAGAACATGTTAGGATAGCTTCTGTGTTTTAATTTCTGGAAACAATCTGTAGGGAGTTCAAAGAAATGGTTAACATAATAATTATAGATATATGTGTCATAGAATTTTAGCCATTGGAATTACGCAATTTGAAGTTCATATGAGGTAGATATGGTCTGATTAGTAAGCAGTGGTCAGAAAATGGTTAATCAGGGAAGAATATGTTAGGATAGTTTCTGTGTTTTAATTTCTGAGAACATTCTGTAAGAAATTAAAATACATAGTTAACATAGGAATTATAGATATATATGTCACGGATTTGTAGCTACTGGAATCACTTAATTTAAAATTTTTATGAGGAAGTTATGGACCGATTAGTAGGCAGAGATCAGAACCTATTCGAGAAGAAATAACCTGTACATTGAGGGAGTAATATCACCTTAATTTATTAATATTTCGCTAAATTGTTCAACATAATAGTTTTAGATAATTGTTTTAACTTGAAATTGACACCAAAATCACCTACATAAGAGTTAAATTGAGGGAGTTATGCTCTGATTAGTAAGAAAATGTTAGATAGGATGAAAACCTACATCAAGAAAATAAAGAAATAAAATTAATATTAAAAAAAAGAATCTTATAAATAAAAATAATAAATGACTAGTATATGCCATAGCCATTGCCATTTTATGAACTTCTTATCATCATAAATGTGAAATTTTGACATGAAAATATTTTATAAAGTGATATTTGAAATGGTTATGTTCATGGCATGATTACCAATAATTTTTGGAAATAATTATATTTTGATGAATATATTTGTTATTGAAATCATATTTTTGACTATTATTATGAAAAGAAAAGAAATGAGCATGGTCACATGACAATCCGTGTGGTGTACGAGTAGGAGATGCCCTACCAATAGTTATGAATATGTTAATGAGAAAAGAAAGAGAAAGTGTGCCATGTTAGACGGAGCGAGAAAAATTCGTATCGGAGAGTAGAAAATACTCACCCTGACTAGGGTAGCTTGATATGAGAATAAATTGATAGTCATCATATGATATTCTGAATATAATTAATCATATCATACATGTCATTATTGTACGATTCTCATGTGCATAGATATAGTGCATTCATGTGACTAAAGATATTTTCTGTAGTTTATACAACTGAGTATGACATGATGAGCTATATTGATGATGATTTATTGTTGAATTTACTGAGATTTAATTCTCACTATATTTCCATATCATGTTCAGAAAATTAGTTATGCAGATTTTTCTATGGCTCTGGCTTTTAGAGCACGTTGGATCGAGTTACTCTATGACGGGCAGATCATAAATAAAATGTTTGTGGGTAAATTGGCTCAGATCCCAGTGAAGGTGCAACCACCCGCACCTGTATCTCCGAAATTGGTCAACTAGAATAAATAAGATGTCGATATTTATGTGTTTGAAATGTTGTACGTATATTTTGATTAATAACATGTATGTGAACTCTATATTGTATAATAATAAATAATAATATAAAAGTTGTTACATTTTTTACTTGAAAGAGGTTGACATGGTGTTGGGTATTGAGTGGTTGAAATCACTAGGGAAGATCAAAATTAATTGAGGACAGTTAACGATGAAGTTGAAATTAGATAGGAAAGAAAAGTGCTTAAAGGGTGATCCGACTTTAACCAAGAAGCTAGTCTCCCTTAAGTCACTAGTAAAGTCTTTAAAAGGAGGTGGACAAGAATTTTTCATGGAGTTTGGAGATATACAGACTCATAAAAGTGAGACAGAAGTGCTTGGAGAAATACAGCAACTACTAAAAAGATTTCCTGCCATGATCACACCTAATAGTGGGCTACCTCCCTAAAGAACTAGGGATCACGCCATCTATATGAAACATGGATCACAACCACTAGACATAATGTCACGCCCCTAATTTTAAGGCACGTGAAACACATACTTTACGAACATATATTTTTCATAACATGTATAATACACTCTTTTATAGATAGATAAAATATAATTATTTTAAATAAAAAATATATTTGTTTATAGTAAAACATTATTATTTAAAAATTATGAGATATGACATATAAGGCCTTACAGACACCCCTATTCTCAAAAGGCAGAAATTAATAAGTTGGAAAATGAAATGCTGGCAGTAGGGATCATTTGCCCCAGTAGCAGCACATATTCAAGCCCAATATTGTTAGTGAGAAAAAATGATGGTAATTAAAGGTTTTGTGTAGATTATCGAGCCTTGAACAAAATCAATGTCCTTAATAAATTCCCTATACTGACAATAGATGAATTACTAGATGAACTGAAAGGGGCCACAATATTCTACAATCTGGATTTGAAATTCGGATACCACCAAATCAGAACCAAACCTAGAGATGAAGAGAAAATAGCTTTTTGAACTCATCACAGACATTATGAATTTATGGTAATGTCATTCAGATTTACAAATGCACCTTCTACTTTTCAATTCCTAATGAATGGCATCTTTAAGGACTATTTGCGCAAATTCATCTTAGTATTCTTTAATGATATCCTAGTTTACAATAAGGATATGGAGGAATATATGGGGCATTTGGAGAGGACTTTAGAAATCCTATAGGAGAACCAGCTGGTTATAAATACCAGAAAATACATTTTTACAAGGAGAAAATTGGAGTATCTTGGACATATTATATCTGCAGAAGGGATACAAGCAGATCCGACAAAGGTGGCAGCCATGGTGGGTTGGGTCGTACCCAAGAATCTCAAAAGCCTAAGGGAATTCTTAGGATTAACTAGGTATTATCAAAGATTCGTGAAGGATTATTGAAGGATAACCACACCTCTAACTGCATTACATAAAAAATATTCTTTCAAGTGGGGAGAGGAAGCTCAAACAACCTTTATGAAATTGAAGAAGGCCATGACCACAGTTCTAGTATTAGCAATGCTAAATTTCACTATACCTTTTGAACTGGAAATAGACGTATCAGGAATGGGAATAGGAGCAGTGCTCATACAAAAGGGGAGGCCCATCGCTTATTTTAACCAAGCTATACCTCCAAAGAAGAGGGAAAATTCCGTATATGATAAGGAATTGATGGCAATTGTCCTAGCAATAAAAAAATGGCATCATTACTTGTTTTTCCACCCGTTCGTGATTAAGACGAACCAAAAAGCCCTGAAGTTTTTGTTGAAGCAACAAGGATTGGGAGAGGATCAGCAAAAATGGGTCTCCAAGTTGATGGGGTACAAGTTTGAGATTCATTATAAGCTTGGGAAGGAAAATTGAGTTGTTGATGTTTTGTCTAGAAGGGAGGACAGCATGAAATTACAAAATGTGACAGCATGGCAGTATGAAGATATTTACCAGTGAAAAAAGGAAATAAGGGAAGATGAGAGGCTATATGCCATATGGCAGCAAGTGGTAACAAATCAACAACCTCCCAAAGGTTATTTAATCAAGAAGGGTTGCCTATTATATAAAGGGAGGACGATCTTACCAAAAAATTCATTCAAAATTCCAGTGCTAATATTTGAATTTCATCAAACTCCAATGAGGGCCATTTTGGATACTTGAGGACCTACAAGAGACTAGCCAACTTCGTTTATTGGGAGAGAATGAAAAATGATATTCAAAAATATGTGGCAAGATGCTCTACATGCCAGCAAAACAAATATTAGGCTCTAAGCCTCGCGGGGCTGCTGCAACCCCTACCAATTCCTCATAGGGTGTGGGAAGATATTAGTATAGACTTCATCACTAGCCTATCGAAATTTAACAAGTTTGATACTATTTTGGTGGTTATGGATATGGTAACTAAGTATAGCCATTTTATACCATTGTGCCACCCTTTTTCAGCAAAAGATGTTGCCTTAATTTTCATCAATAAGTGGTTAAATTGCATGGGTTCCCTAAACCCATTGTGTCGAATAGGGACTGATTATTTATGAGTATATTTTGGCAACAGTTATTCAAACAGTCGGGAACTACTTTGAGATATAGTTCATCCTATCACCTACAAACATATGGTCAGACAGAGGTGGTAAACCGGAGCTTGAAAACTTATTTTAGATGTTTTGTGGGAAACAAACCCAAGAGTTGGTTCAAATGGTTACCATGGGCTGAATATTGATTTAATACCACCTTTAACCAATCTACTGGAATGCCTCCTTTTAAAGCCCTATATGGGAGGAATCCCCCTACGTTTTTTAGGTTCGAAGACACCCCTTCAGCTGTGGAAGAGGTCAATGAGCAGATTAAGGAATGCAATAATAGCAGAATTGAAAGAAAATCTAGAGGAAGCACAACAATATATAAAGCAACAAATAGATCAAGTTAGCAGGGATATTGAGTTTGAAATAGGTGACCATGTGCATTTGAGGTTTAGGCCCTACAAGATGAAATCATTGGCAAAGAAATACAATGAAAAGCTCAACCCACGGTTTTATGGACCATTCAAAATCCTAAAAAGAGTGGAAAAAATTACACACCATTTAAAATTACCACCTACTATAAGAATTTACTCTATTTTTCATATTTCACAACTTAAGAAAACTCTTCAGCTAGCTACACCAACATTGCCTCTCCCATTAAAACTCACATATGATTTTGAATTGGTGATGGAACTCGAAGTAGTGTAGCATGCCAAGCAACTCACAAATGGCCAATGTGAAATTTTGATAAAATGGAAAAATGTGGCCTCTCATGATAGTACCTCAAAATATTTTAACGCCATTAAAGACTTATTTTTAGAATTTCACCTTGAGGACAAGGAGAAGCTTATGGGGGCGGGTAATAATAGACTCAAGAATTATAAACAATAGGAAAATGGAAAGCATGCAAATTCTAGAAGGGAGTATGGGAGAGAACTAGCCTCTCCAAAGCTAGTGTTCCAGCATTACCATTTTATTTATGCTTCTCTTCTTATTTTCTTGGAGTGTTTTGTTTGATTGTAATTTTCACCTTTATCATTTTACTTTGTGTAAATTCAACCAGTGGTTTCAATACTACAAAAGAGTATTATTTTCTGAGTAGAGCAATATATATCCTTTATTTTAAACAACTCTATCAGATTTTTTAAAACTTCCTAAATATATACTTGATTTCTAAATTGAGAGTGCCCTAATTTTTATTAATTACTATTTTTAATTGTTAGAAAAAGAACATTATTTTTTAAAAATAAATGTATGTATAAACTTCTTATCTACTCGTTTACTCTTAAAAAACACTAGAAAAAAGAAGAATATTAATTAGTGAAAAATGAAACATCATAATGTTAACAGAGTAGATCCAGTGAGAAAAAGGTTTAGGCAGGCAACCAAACTGAGGCAAAAACAACATTGTGTCCTTTCCATGTGAGCAAAAGATGTTGATCTTCCTTCTTTAATCCCCATCCAGCTGCATGTTCATCCAGCATGGCCTTCACCTCCGAAACCGCATCCTCACTGAATGTAATCCCCTGGAAGTTTGCATTTCTCATTCGCTGCTCCCACCTGCTCTTACTCTCAACCCTCTCAACCCTCTGAACCCCTTCATATGCTACCACATTCTCAATCTTCCAGCTAATATCTGCTTCATACCACTCCCTTTGTTTACTCCCTCGTGGAAGGAACGTGTCCACTGTGTCGTATGGTATCCATAGATAATTGAACGCACTCCTTAGTCTGCAAACCAAATTACTCGATGTTAAATCTGCATCCTCATCTACTAAAACGACAAACGTTGGGTCTAAACTCCGCAGGGCGTTCAGAAACATTGATCGCAGGGATGAATCTGCATCAGGAATTGCAGATAGGGTTTCTTCAGGAATATAGTGGAGCATCATGTGACAGTTTATAACCAAAGCTTCGGTTCGCGATCCTTCTGCTGCGTAAACTAAACGTTGCACCCGAAGATGTTGGATCAAAGCCGCGAACCCATCGGCGTAACTGGAAGAAACCACTCTAAATTCCATTATTACGTTCTTAGACCTAGCGAAATTGACTAACTTTGTACCCAATTCGTCGTAGGAAAGGTCAAGCATAGGTGGGATATCTGTGATAGCACCAGCTACTGTGAGCTTGATCAGAGGAGGGACGTCATAGCGGGTAGCAATGGCGTCAATTAGCGTAGGAATCTGCATGCAATGTGTCAAGCTTAAGTCCACGATGTGGATGATTGAGAAGCCTTCAGTAGCTTCTAGAATGGCTGCATTAGCTGCTGTGAAACCGAAGCGATGCCAGGGTGTCAAGTCAACGAAGTTGGCAAGCTCGATGACAGAGAACTTGTGGGTGTGTATAGCAAGATTGGTATGGGCATCTGCGACTGCTGCTAGCATTTTGGAACTTCCAGTTTTGGCAGCGCGGGCGGTGAGAGCTCGAAGGAAGCTAGAGGCTAAGCGCTGATTGGAGTCTCCGTCTTGGGGTGCTATGTTGTTCAATACCCACAGGATTTGTTGGGCCAGAGTTACATCATTGCTTTCGATGGCGTTGGCACAGTGAACAAGTAACTGTTCCATGCAATTGGCATCGCCGAAGCTGGCTAGGGCCTTGGATGTGGGGAATCCAGGCCAGGGCCTTGTCCTAGGAATTTGATTTTTGTTGGTGCTAGGGTTGGAAAAAGGAATGATTTGGTGCAACGGTGGTAGGGATGGTGTGAATTGCGTCATTGGCAGAGGGTGTGCGGAGGGGGGTTTGAAGTACAAAATAAGAGAAGAGAGATGAGCAAAAGGGGAAAAACGGGAATTAACCAGAAATCAGAAAGGAGCAGAAAAAGAGAAAGAGACCTGACTAGTAGAAGCGGATACCTTTGCCATTGGGAAACGATCCAGTTGTGGTGAAATTAGCAGTAGAGTTTGGAAGAATTCTGCAAATGAAGCAAAAGAAAATAGACATCTCAGCTTTTTCGAGAGGATATATTATTGTTCTTCCCAAAAGACTGACGAGTGGAGAGGGAAAACCTCATCCCGAAAAACTCATTTGAAGTCAAATTGGGCAAAAGAGACCCGTCTTGGAAAATTTCAGGCTTTTTCAGTGGTGTAAAACAGGCAAAGGCTAAAGGAGCAGTAATATGAACAACCTTTTCACGGCTACAAAAGGGTCTAACATCCCACTCTTGATAACCCTTTTCTGAATTTGGTTTGTCAGGAAAGAGGGCATGAGGGGGAGAAGTGTGTGATAAAAGAGGAGAGAGGGTAGTCGCTGTTGGAGTGCTGGTGTTGGATTTTGGTGGCATGTGAAGTAGCCGGCCAGGACTTTGTCTGTACGTGGGAGTTGGGATTTTGTCATGTAACGGTGGGTAGTGTGGGGGGTTTGAAGCAGTTAAGCTTTTGGCTCACACCTCACGGGCGCCATCCTATAATCAACAAACCAATTTTTAAGGCTCTTTTTCCCTTCACCTCTTCCTGTACCTCATGTTGTAAGAACCTTGCTAGTTTTCTATGTTTTCATCTAGTTAGGCCGCTAAAACCTTGGATAAAGATGTTAGTTAGTTTCTGTGAGTCATAGGATCATTAATTAAAAATTTTAAAAAAAAATTAATATTTAATCTATTATTAATAAAAAATTTTATTTATTAGTGATATTTAAATCATAATATGTAATAAAAATAATTTTTAACAAATATTATTTTTATTATATGTCAATATTTCAATAAAAAAATTTTCACCGATAGTAAATCAAATCATTTTTTATTAAAAAAAATTATATGTTTATATTTTTCCTCTAATGATTGATTAATCGCAAAATAATATCAGAAACATATATACTCTTTGTTAGAGGGGGAAGGAATGAATCTATGACAAAATACGCTATAATCTTCTGTGCCTACCATATATTCTCATTCTTTTAAAATAAAATTTCAATTAAAATATAAATCTGCTTTTTCAACAAATTCTGGAGTCTACCTGATAATAAATTAAGTATTAGTTGATTTAGGTCTATTAAATTATGTGACTATATATAAATATGATTATATTATCCACAATTGACATGCACAGCCACTGTAGGAATGAACAAGAATGGCAGAATGCAATGAGCAAAGCATGAAAAAGTTATATGCATTATATAAATCCACACGTAGTTCTGTTGTGACCTAGTCAAATTATATATAGGATTTGGAAACTATATAAAGAGATTATAATCTCATAGAATATAGAGGACAAAACAAACATAAGAATCCCAGGTCAAAAATTACTATTTATTGTCTGCTATAAAGAGATTATATATAGGAGTTTGAGTCCTTGCACATTATCTATAGCACGGATTACCCAACCCAAGGCATGCCTTTACTTCTCTAGGGAATACTAGTATACTACTACATCTCTTTAAACATTCTCCAATCATTCTCACTCACTCACCAAGAGACAAATAGTAATTACTAGTGTTTCGACATAAGCGAAGTTTGAATGTTACATCAAGACAAGACGAAGGTACCTCACGTGAGTAGCAGGCCCTTTGGGAGTGCCCCGTAATTAAGACTTTTACTCTGACGAGGGCTTTCTGGGCACTGCCCGTGATGTACTCCTCTTTGTTCCCTGTTTCCCCTCCAAATTAAAAACTCCAACCCCACTCCAAATTGACTACTTCGCCCACGTTCCGGCATCCAATCACCAACTTTTTTTTTTCTTTATCTGCATTTATATTTGTTGCCCCTCCAAATACTATATATTTTCAATTGTCACATTTTCTTTTTCCGTACATTACAGTGACAATTTTGTAATCTCCCATCAGCCTCATGATTCATGAAAAGGCTTCCCTTTTATGGCAACAGTGCTTAACTGGATCATGCATGTGATTTCAGAATTATTAATGGGCCCGTATGTTTCATATGTATAAGCTGTAGAAATCATTCACTTCGTCTGCGTGAGTGGAGAAATGACCCAAACGTTGTTCGGCCTAATAATGTCCTCCAAGAAGTCCCAGAAAAGTTCCACCGTGTTTGTTTCCTTTACTATGTAACTGTTGTTTGCTAATTAATTCATACAGTGTTCTGGCTTGGAAAGGAATCTTAGAATAAATAAAAGCTGAACAACTTGTTTTCGCTCTTGGTTTTCTAACCATATAATTATGTGTGCAATGAAGAAGTTAATGAGAAGAATCTGAAGGAAGCAAATAAGGAGAACCGCAAAAGTTAAGGAAGTGTAATTATTATAATTGCGTATGAGAATTTTGAGGAGGATTCCTAAACTTGAGGTACAAGAACTACAGGACATGTGGGATTAAGCAAATGTAAGTGCACTGTGATTTGGAATTTCTCGGAAGAGGTTTTTCTGGGAATCCATATTATAATGTTTTTGTGTAATTAAAAATAACAATAAAAACAAAAAATGCAAGCATGAAAGTCCATGTGCTTTTTGATACCCATGTTGATAGCAATTGTTCTCTGCATTTAAAATTACTCATAGTGCGCACGCTGGGCCAGGATTATTTTACTTCTTTTGGGAAGGGAACTTACCCAAAACATAAGCAAGACAAAAGGGTATAAAATACACAAGCTTCGAATGTTGAGCTATATGTATGAAGAAAGAAAAACCTTCAAATCATTAGGGAAGGATTAATGTGTTGCTGTTCCATATACTTAAGGCGGGGTTTTTGTTCTTATTATTTAACTTGTCACAAAGGCTGCCTGCCATTATATTCTTGATGTGGATTTATTTTTCGTCAAATAACTAAATAGAGGTCAATTCATGAATAGATTTTGATTATAAATGAATTATCGATCAAATAATTCGACCTAAAAAATTATTTAGTAATTTTAAATAACATAGAAAATTAACAGGGCATTTATACATAATCTATGTATAAATACAGGGTTATCTAACCCAAAGCCATTTATTTTTAAGAATTTATAAAATTCTAGTTAAAGTCTCTAACAGCGCTGAGCTTTACAATAAATTAATAACCTTTTGGGATAAATACGCGGCAACTGCACGAGTCAGTCTCCTTCTCCAGCCCGTGATGTTGCCGAGGATGAGAGAGTACTACGCAGGGGTTTTTTTAAAAAAAAATAATTTAGGACAGGCTCTCTACTATGCAGTTAGTATTGTTTTTGCAACATATGAGGCAGTGGCCCAACTATACTTAAGAGAGGAAGAAGACAGCATAGGCCCACTCAATTGGAAGTCCACTCAGGTCTAGTGCTAATTTTTTACTCTTTAGTTCATCGAACGTCCAAAAAAAAAAAATTGTTCATTGAAGTCTAAGTCTACGTAAACCCATAGTCCACAGATTCATTTTGAACTACATTTGAATTCAGTATTCTCTAAACAGCATGGATACCTGCCCCCGATGACCAAAAAGCCAGAACATGAGACCGGCTTCTTCAGCAAGTGACTTTCCCCAATCTCTCTCTCCACCGGAACTTGTGAATTTGAGGTTTGTCGTCATTAAATTCGTCAACAAACCGGCCAAGTCTTGAAAACTGCTATTGCCTCTTAGATTACAAGTCCTTGACAGCTCCTCTTTCCTACTCCACTAACGGAGTAATACGGGGTCAAAAATGATTTCCATATAGGCTAGGCCATCGCCTTGATAAGGATTTTAGTCTTAATGAATTGATCTGAAAAGCACGCAACTATAAACTGAGTAAAGAGAAAGGTGTTCTAGTTGTTGGAACTTGGAAGTATGTTACTTGGAGTCACCCAAAATCCAAAAATTGTTACTTGAAATGGTGGTGACCGGTGAGGCCGTGGGTTAGAATACAAGAGGTGACTTTAAAGGCATTTGAAGGGGCAACTGTTTCCAAATGCGGGGTGTGGGTAGCCATTGAGAAGGTGGAAAAGTTGAATTAATTTGGTGACTGGCAACCCAAAGATTGATTGCCCATCTAAGGGAATCTGAAAAGGAAACATGAGGAGCAAAGTAGAGTGTGGCAACGTCATCGATCGGCATTCCCTTTCAGGTAGACCCAAGCAGCGCCAACTTGCCTGGCAACTTGCAATAACTTATAAAAATCCAATAATTGAAATGCTCCACCGTGTTCGTACCTCACCCCCCGTTTCTCGCCGATCAATGATCATGCACAATCTTTTGAGTGAAGAATTGGAGAGACGAGACATTGATTAGATGCCTACCAGGTATCCCTGTGCCATCTTGTCCCCAACACCTCCACTATCCCTTTTAACTCACTTGTCTTATGCAAAGATTTTATAAGATTTAAACATGACAACACACAACCGAACAAGATGCTCCCGATCAGACTTTTATATCAAATTTAACTTCTTTCAAAATTCCTTACTTCCTCACCACATTTTAGCGGTGATGGTGGCACCCGACCAGTTTTTACAATTAACAATATTTGAACGATAGCAATTAAATAACGAAAATTGAGAAAACGCCAGGAGGAGGGGCCCACAGGGAGAAGGGGTAATTAAACTTGAAAATGTCGTTTTTGTTGAATAGTGAGAGACAGTGACTGCATCTGCACCAAGAAGCTTGGAAATTGTCGTGGTTGCCAATGCATGCCTAGATTCAACGAAAGGGAGCGGTGGTGAATACTGAATACCGAATGCTGATATCTCTTGCTCCTTGGAATCATTTTGCTGCCCCACCTCTTCGTTTTATTATTCCACGTGTCATCCTCATAATTACCCTTTCTTGTCAGTTTCCGTCACTCGTTAATCGCCGTTTGTCACTTGTTTCTTCTCTTTCTTTAACCCGATAGTTTCTTTCTATTTTGGAGGAGGATATTGATTATTGAGCGAAGAAATTTTAGATCCATCGCAATCTTCCCGATGGCTTTGAAATCTAATGCACAGATTGAACATGGCTTATAACTTACGTGATCAATGGTACTGAAACCCAATCTTGCCTCTGTTCTTAATTTCCTCGTGGAAAGATGAGCCCCAACATGGGAGAACCAAAATCAAACACAACTTTCCACGGCTCACGTACTTATACGAATTAGAAATTAAAGAAATTCTTGTATACAGTAGTACCTGAATTTATTATATATCATTAAAATCAAATTATTCTATTTTTTAAAATAAAATTTACTTAAAAATTATCTCACAAATATAAAATATCACACATTAAGATAATTTCAAACGAAAAAATGGCACTTGGAACGGTGAATAGAAAAGCAGTTTCATCCTCAAGTCCCTTATAATTACGAGCTGGAGTGGAGATAGAGGTACCCATAAAACAAGGTAACGTGGTTAATTGGATCAATTAGGGATTAAAAAAATACAATTAGCCTAATAAGTCAGAATAAAAAATACAATTATACCTAAGACCCCCGACAGCGACAAGGGAGGTGGCGTATATAGATTAGAGAGTGGGTGTAGGGAGAATATCGGAGACGTGGAACAAATGGTAGTGGAAACTGACGTGTGTGTGGGAAGGCGTGGGGTCCACGGAAAATGCGGCGAGACGCAGCATATCAAAAGAAAAAAAGAAAAGAAAAGCCGTATGCACTTGCAATTTACGTTTTCCATCCAACATCTAATGGTTTTACTTTATTTTCTCCGCTTCTTTGATTTTTTATTGGATTATCCGGGATTCCGAAAATATTGTAATGCTCGTGGCTTGTACTGATGAAGTGGCTCCCACTCGCTTCCCCGAAACATAAAAGCAAACCAAGACTGAGGAGAACATATCAACTCAAACTCCAAGAGAGAAAAAAAGAAGAAGTTAAAAACTAATTTTCTTAAAAAAAAATATGACTTTGAAACTTTTGATCTGAATTTTTTTAAAAAATAAAATTATAATTAACGATAATTACTTAAAAGATAATAGATAAGTTTTTGATAAAATAAATTTTAATTGATTATTTATATTACTTTAAAAATTAATTTTTTATTTTTTAAATAAATTTAAAAATAAATTGATATGCAGTCAAAACACTAGCTATTATTATAAGTATAACAAAAAATTTAATTGTGTAAACATATTTTAAATAATAGTTGATGGTATTGAAAGTAAATTTTGGTGTATTAATGTAGTAAATAGATAACACAAGTAAAAATGCCGAATTGAACGCTGACACGAGCCCTACCAGGTTTTGCTGTTGGCTAGGGAAAATAAAAAGCACGAAACCAAGCAGTTGTTTTTTTTTTTTAAAAAAAATTTCCATTCTGTAATGTAGACCTTTAATTAATTAAATCGATTTCTCCTCCGTCTGGGTACGCCTCTTTGCAACCTTCAAAAGTCACCTATGACCTACCATTTCCTTCTCTACCTCTCTCTCTGTCTGTGTCCTGTCTTCTTACGTACGCTTCTCTTTACTCATTAGCCACACCGACAGACAAACTAAATTTTTGTACTTAAAAATCAAACTATTATAAAACTAAAAATATTAATAGCTTGATTAGCAAATGTTAGTTTAATAATTTTCGTAATTTATAGGCTGATGCAGCATGCCCAAAAGCTGTGGGCGGGTCAAAGTTGTTCCAACATCCAAGTTTGGAGCTTCTCCTTCTATGACTTAGAAGTTGAAACCTTTATCTTAACCCTATCTATCTTTAATCTTTGTAGTTTCTCGTATATTATGGGTCAAACTTGTCGTTCAGAGTGGCTACTTCCATGTTAACCCGTGCCGTCGTTTATTTGACTAAAACCATATACTGAAATTGGATTTGAAGCATTCATCATGCGCACGACTTTGAATTTCGTCGCTGAGAAAATGGATATTCAATTTTTGAAACTTTGAAGGCTGACATTGTTATTTAGATCGAATCTGAGTTATCAGACATATCCGACGTGTCTTGGCGTCTTGCTAACCTGGCACCAAATTCTGGCCAACAAACAAAGACCGACATTTATATCAACCTTCTCATTAATTCCATCAATTCATCCAATAAAAGTTTTTATAAAAACTGAAAAGCTAATAGATAAATTGATATATATATTATTATTCACGTCACACCGCCATACATGTATTTTAGATAGTAGAGAAAAAAACAATGGAGGAAGGATAACCGACGAACCCTCATCTTTTCTCTTTGTCAACAAATACTAACAGAGAGAAATCCTGTGCCGGTATATTACAAAAACTCTCCGGACTCAAAATTCCGGGAAAACCATTTTCCCCCAAATAAAGCATTAAGAAAAACTAAAAATAATAGAAAAAAGATCAGAGTAAATAGTAAATACTAAACGGAGGAATATTACACCAGACTTCGCGTGAGCGTGACCAATTAATTCCCAAAAACGTGAATCTGAGAGACAGACAGAGACCCCTCAATTGAAAAGGCTGAGAAGCTTCCGGTCTCCGCCGTGTGTATAGTGATCTCCTAGTCCACTTTCCATGCAATTCGTCGTCGTCGTGACGGATTCTTCAGAGTTCATCGATGGCGTACCCGGCCGCCGGATTTCCGGTCTGCAGCCCAAGGTTGATACTTTCTGAAGGAAACTCGGCGTCAACCGTAGGTCGAGATCGGCTGTTTGGAGCTTGGTGGAATCATCTGATCGTTTGCGTTTGCCGCCAGAAGAGAGCTTATTACATCGCGAATTTGAGAACCGGGAAATCGGGTTCGGATTTTGGATCCTCCACATGTCGTTGCAGTTGACTTCTGCTTCCGATACCTCGTCGGTGGCCGGAGTAGGAGCCTCCAAGCCTCCAAGCTCCGGCATGGGCCTTAAGGTGCCACCACGGAACACCGTCTCTACCGCGGCCTGGCACACGTGCCAGTTTCCCGTCCACAGAAGCCCTACGGCTCCGTTCACAGGGTTGACCGTTCGTCCACACGCTTCGAACAACAAGGACTGAAACAGAGCTGCAAAGAGCACAGAAGCAAGCGGTCAAGAAGATTTCTTCGACAGAGTTTTTGTAGTATCTAATTAAAGCACAGAAGTTAAATTACCGGGTCTCTGGTTTTGAGGGACGTTAGAAATGAAAGACATGAGGCCAGCACGGCCAAAGAACTTGGCTACAAAGACAGTGGCATGGCCTTGGGCTTCGGGGCTGTCGATCCACTGCAAACAAGGTCGCAAAATGCAGGACTCGCTGCAACCCTTTCGAAGAACTCGGCACCCGTTGCAACTCATACCTAGCTTTATATATTCTTGGCTGAACCCAAGTTCGAAACCCTCTCAAACAAGGTGACTGTCTTTGGCTGCGATTTTTGCTAAATCGCCCTCACAACATCAATAACTGAGGAGGAAGAAGAACAGAGAACCAACCAGGCTTTCTTTGCCTACAAGGAATGGGAATTTGGCAAAAGCACAGATCCAGAGACAAAGAATGCAAATTAAGTAGCAGTTGGGTATAAATAAACGGCGCAAGAGCATGAGAAGAGGCGGGGAGGTATGGTTATCATTTAACTAAGGTTAGGTTAATTAGTTTGATAGTGGGTGAGTGTGCACTGCACCCGAGTCCCGAGATTCCAAGGTCCCGGGCGTGAGCGGCCCCGTGTTTCCGCGGATGGATGTTCCTCCACCGTTGGATTGGCTTTTCTATATTTTCTTTGAACTGCGGATATCGATGGCTGCTTGCTTCTTCTTCTTTTTATTGTTTTTCCTTTGCGTCAGAATGACCAAATGGGGCTTGCAAGTTGGTGGTTATTACTTTATTACCCTGACAGTGACATGGCGTGCACATGGATGGGTTAAAATAAAATATTCAGGGAGGGAATAAATATTTTATAAAAGTAATGGATGGCCTAAAAAGATATATAGTATTCAATTGAAGGCACTAATGATTGTAAGTGTTAGCGGAGAAATGGAGACATTTTAAATTTCACAATAGCAAAATAATTTGAGTTTCCGTTGTTCCCAACAAACGTACACAGATTTTGCTCTTCCTTTGTCCTCGTGCTTTTGAAACGCGAAGCACGCCGTATATCTGCACTTTTAAATAAAATGGGTTACATTAAGGCGTAATGTTCTTTCTTTTGTGTTTTTAAATGGCGTTATGTACGAATTGAAGCTAGTAGCTAGATCGCCAATGTATTTAGCCCCACTAATTTGAATTCTTAATCTCTATTTTCAAATTAGTGGGGCTGAATTGATGTCTTGTCACTCTTTTTTCATGTTAACACAATCCATCATTGTTAGAGGAATCAATCACTTTTGCCTAAACAACTAGGAATATTCAATAAGGGTCGAAGAAACTGCATGGATGGGTTAGAAACTCGGAATCTTAATGTTAAGGGGGCAACACGAAATTGGTAGAGGAGGAGCTCACTCTGTTTGTGCGTGTGCGTGTGCGTGTGTTGCATAATTAATAAATACTCATTTCTTATAGCAGCTTTGCCGCTTAATCCATGAAAGCTTGATACAAATAATTATTCTCTGGTTTTCTTCTTAAAACATAAAACTGTATAGTATGATTCATTGTAAAACGAAGGAGATCTAGAGTGAGTGAATAATGGAGGCGGCACGTAACAGAGGGACCTCGAAGCATGAAAATGTCACACTCGGCAGACGTAGCGTTCTTATCCACTTCTCAATACTCTAATACCATCCGGGACGGCCTCCCCTTTCCTATCTTGCATTCCAATTTCCAAGCTAGTTATATGCCACTTTTGCTGACCTGCTATTTGACTATTCATCGTTTCTCTCTTCTCTCATTTCCTTCCTTGCGTTTTAAAATTAATCAAGCTCTTCAATTTATATAATCACCCGAACTACTTATTCAGTAGCTTTCATTTGTTTTATATTATAATTAAGGCTTCGTCTACTTGCGCATTATGTATTCAATTTTCAATATCAGATTTTGAACTGTGCTTACATTAATAGATGACCGTCGTCTCATCTTTTTGTCTATTTTTAATTAAAAGATCGATTTAATAATTTATAAATCCTACATTAAGTAATTCGGTCATAATCAAGTTGCATATGCTTTACAAACCAGCACGTAATCTTTAGATTGAGAATCCTCGCCAACCTATAATTGTGTTAGGAATTGTGGTACTCTTTCTTTTCTCAGCCGCATGATTATATCCACGTGATCTCTCTACAATATCACCATCAAATATCCGTTTGATAACTTGTCACGAGACACCAAAGAAAAAAGTCACTACCTTGTACCATAGTGTGATCAGGAAAATAAACACCAAGAGTTGCTTGTCGAAAACGTATATTTATGCCCTTCAATAATACGTCCTTAGCTAGGCATGAGAGTAAAAAAGAGAAGGCTGCGGAGCCAATAGATGTTACTGAATGGACTATGATCAGCTGGCAGTACCATCCTCGGCTCTTTTTCTCCACACAAACAAACAAAAACTCAAATCAAGGTGAAAACGCAGGCAATGACGAAAAGATTCCGATAAGTGGGACTTTGTACAACTAACATACACGTTTGTATAAGCTTGTTGAGGACAATTTCCACCCACAAATCATGATATTCTAAACCATGTGTCTCTAAATATTAAGTAACTTGGTAGTCCTTCCTCTTTAAATCAATCGGCATCGATCCAAGGTGCAGAATTTCACGTTTAATCAGACTATCGCATCAAATATTTGGGAAGGTAATCAAATCAGATCGGATCAACACAACTACGATGAATTTGGTGAACAAGTTTTATTCCTTGATGAATGGCTGGAATTTTACCTTAAATTACCTAAACAACAGTATTATAGTTGGGTATCAATGGCTGGACACTGTATACGCAAGTACAAAATAAAATGACAAAAGAAGCAAGAAGCTGTACCAAAGTTTCAATCACACTGAATCGGACAGTACTCTTAATCCCCCCTCCCCTCCCCCCCCCCCCCCCCCCCCCAAAAAAAAAAAAAACTGAATGCACCTACTGTTCATTTCCTAGATGGAAATACTGCTTACATTGACTACCTATCCAAGTTTCATCCCCACCCACGAACAGAGAATCAAAAAACATGGAGGGATATAGTCCATTACATCATTTCTAATATTCTATTGCAAACTAACACAGGCACACGATGCACCGGGACACCAAGATGAACCAAGGGCTAGTTCGGATAGTGATATATTAGTGAAAAACAGATGCACCTCCGCTGACGCTGCTCTCGGGAAGAAAGAAAGTCTATCTGGAATTGTCGATTCCTCCATTGCTGCTGCAACGCTAGCTATATCCCAGCAGCTATCTCGTAAATATTACTCTTAACTCCAATTCTCGAATCTGACAAACTATTTCGAATTCCCGAATTCAAATATAATGGCTTCCAAAAGTATAGAAGTTGTTAATAGGTCACATAAATATTCCTCCAGCAACAGGAAAATAGTCGGCATTGAAATTCTTGAAATATTTATTTATCTCAAAATCTCCTTAATCTTTATTTTAACTCAGCGGAAAACATTCAATCACCTGAAGAACAGCTACTTTAAATTAAACTTTTTGAATACTCTAATGCAGAGAAATATTTTATTAATAAGTTAGTCACACGTCCCGAATCCTGATTCATGTTAGGATACGATAATAAATATTGTCGTAGGTTACAGTTATAGGGCTTTACGTCTTTTCAGGATATCAGACCAAAAAAGAACAAGATGCCCACTTGGACCCGCGTTGTGAGGAAACTAGATGCCTTCAAATGCACCTTTGATGGGAATTTGCCCACCATAAGAAATTCTAGTGCTACATCATGACTCAGATTTTATTTGCAGAGTAAAAAAGCAGGTGGATGGCCATAGCTTTTATGCCGTAGCCGCTTGTACAAACCATAATATATGAAACATATACCAAACGTCGCTGCTTACTTGGACAACTTAAAAACAGGCTAATAATCTATATTCTCGAAATTCAGATGTTCAATATAATTGATGAAAGAATATATATTTATTAGGAATAGACATGGTGCGAACGTCCTTGACTTAAATCTTGGTACGATATAAGACATAGCATCATAATCATCGAATTCAATCCACGTTGGCCTCTTGGCACCCCATCTTTTGCTCCTTGTGCATCCTTCACCATAATGCTTTTCTACAGAGATTTCTCAAGGAGAGACTAGACCAAATTTGAGCATACAAACACAGACGCTCTTGGCAGATAAAGAATTCTTGATCCAGTGCTCAATGGTACTGAGAGATTATTCGGTTTTACAATGATTGAAACAAGTAGTAAAGATGGATACAACTTTCCATAAATAAATCAAAAAAAGACGCGGGGGATACGGTATAACTTATCTGCCATAACATCTTGATCTGATTATTGTCTACATGTTCTCAGGTACAAATTACTAAATAATTTTGACAGCACCTGTTAAGGTATTTCAACTAAAACTAAACTAACTTGACAGTGATGTACTTACAAAATTCTGAAAGCCATCCCATATTTAACTTGAAACATAAAAGCCAAAATTTTCTCATTCTGCAACTGACTCATGGATAACAAGTTTATATTGTCTGATGTGCTCAATAATATATAGATAGTGTTCGATGGTGCTGCAAGGACGGGCATTGGACGCCAGAAGCCCAGAGCCAAAGATCCAGCTCCACGCTGAGAACCTGCAATAGGACAGCTCTGGCTTTAAGCCACATAAATAATACTATAACATAATAACTTATTAAGATCAGAGGAAAGGCAAAAGGTAAGTTTCAGTCTAAAAAAAAATGAACATGCACACAGTAACATGACAGCTGAAATGTAGCCCCTTTACTTCCTTCCTTCTTTTGTAAAATAAAAGAGAATTTATTTGATTAAGAGAATGGGTGCAAGAATAGAACTCTTGACCATTTGGTCAAAGTGGCTTCAATACTGTATATTATTTGTGACATTGTATGTCCAGATTATATTAATACCGACACTGTTGCCGACTTTCAAGATAATAACAATTGAATCATTACTACATGCAATTTTGACAGCACAAGCACAGCCATAAGCCATTTACTTCATCTCAGGCGGATCATCTTTCAACACAAGTAATATGCGAGATGACCAAATGTATGGAGGACTGGTTTAACATAGAATCAAGTCTCCATGAATGCGCAGCAAATGTATTACTGCATCATGCATGCATCACTGCAAGAGAAAGATTGCAGTGTGGTCAATAAATTCGTCCTAAACTCAAACATACTAATTTCAATAGCCGATGCTGCAACCTCTCTAGAAAATATAAAACCAAGATTTATTGAAAAAGTGACAGTGTAGTTGAAGGAAAGCAATTAAATACTTTATACAGAAGTTATATGACAACAACAGATATAGTTACCAAAAGAATATCAATTATATCGCATATTAAAATATATATCTCAAGCATAAAGGAACATGAGTAAAGCAAATTACTCTTTCATTTTTTTTTTGTCCATTGAATATTTAAATATTTAATAGACAAAAAGAAATAGAACCCTGCATATACAAAAAAGTAAATGGGAGCCCTTCTGCAGAGAAAAGAAGAAAAAGTTACCTGTCTTCCTGATTTTACACTGAACAGCTCCCTCATTTTCTCCACAGCATGCACAGAGCAAGCCCGCAGTTCAATTTCCTCCTCAGTTCCTGGACCTATTTCTTTACTGGCCTCAATAGTACTAGCAAGTCTTGGGCTATATTTCAACACACCAAGCTGTTGAAGTACAGCCGGTACAATATAGTCTGCCATTATAGTAATTGAACTGATGTCTTTAAATTCACCATATCCTTGGCCCCTAAATGCACCCCATAAATCTGCTGCAAAAATCTGAGCTCTTTTATACAAAAATACCTGGTGACCTTTGTACACCGAGTGGTCTCTAAAGCCTGGAACATTTCAATTTTTGAAGTCAATGCACCAAAAAGACACATAACATAAAGCAACTTCATATACAAGAATTTCAAAATAACTTATTATATAGTTTAGAAAAATTAAGTAAGAAAATCAAAAGAAGAATAGGAGAAAAAAGGATAATATACCAGGAAAATGACGCGTAACAAGACCAACAAGTTTTATAGCTGATTTTCCACAAGACTCCACAAGATTAGATGCTTTTCCCTCAAAGCTTCTTTCCAGTTCAAACCCAACCTATCCATAAAAATTAACTGTTTTACACACTTGGTTTGGCTAGCAGACTTGGAAACATGCTTATCATCAAGCCAAATCCACAAAGATCAAGAAAAATAGCAGTAAGAAGCATCAAAGCATAGAGTTCCGGAAGCCTAAAACAAAAATTACTCATGAGAAGGAAAAGATTATGAGTAAGTTTCACGTCAGTAAAGGTATATGTTACCTCATGAAGTAACCTAATCCGTTCATCTTCCAAAGGAAGGGGTCTAGGCCACCTCAAAAGTTCACGTAGTTGTGGACCTAACAGCATAAACATATTTCATCATTATACTATCTAATAGAAGAGTATTTCCACATTGCATGCAAATCACCATAATGCCAAAAGCAGACACAAATCTAGACATGAAAAAAAAGAGAGCGCAATTTGAAAATAATCTCGTACAAAAATCCAATGTTTGATTATCTAATATTAAGATTATTGTTTATGTTCAACAACTTTAAGCTAGCACACAAGTGCAAAGCAGGAAATTTCTTCCATTTGAATTACATGATATGAACAGAGGTTTTGTTTTGTTCATTGCCCTGATTACCATTAAGTGATATATAAGTGAAATTCCATCTCTTGAACGATACTATATGTGCGCCACACTATATTCACAAAATGTTATACCTGGGTCAACTTCGTATATACCTTTCAATAATTGAAACTAGCCTTAACTGTAATTTGTAATAAAAAAAATGCGAACTCGAAGATGAAATTCCTTGACACATTTTTCTTTGCCATATAAATCTATGCATGTAATTTAGCAAGCATGTAAATATGCATAAAGGAAATACAAGGTTCAAGCAGACTTACCAGTGTACTTTTGCAGACGGTCAGCATCAAATGCAGATTTATCTTTTTGAAGAGCTGCCTTCAGCCCAGATGCCAAATGATCGTAACTCAAATCCTTGTCTGATAACAAATGAGAAGAGAGTGTGGCAATTAAAATAGGAAGAAAAAAATGTAGGAAAAAATTTAGATAAGCCAAATTGAAAAAGGGGGTAGGAAAAATGTCAGAAAAGCTGCAATTATAGGTGATAGTTGAGTATTTCAAGTCTTGTCAATTTGAAAGTCGGTAAAACAACTGATCTACTGAATCACATAAGATATGCTAATGAAATATAAAACAATCATGGTTCTGTATGATAGAATTAATCGTACACAGTCGTGTTCCTTATTATCATGTCATGGAGCAATAGCAGACAAGGGATTCAACTTTCTCCTCATCTCTCCCTGTCATAGCCACTGACTTGAAATGTCATATATATCCCTCCTAATTTTCAACATATTTTCAAGTTTGTTTTCAGATTTCACATTCAAATATATTAGCCAAAGGAAAAGATACGTATATAAAGTTATTAACTGATAATTACGAATGATAGGATGACAGATAGGTTTTCAAGTGGCAGCATCTGTTGTTTAAGGAGGCCCCTCCAAGAAAGGAAACAATTGGTTACATGATAATTTGATATAGAGAAGCCACAATAATGTTGACCAAATCAAATGCTCTAAAGAAGAACGTTAATTATAAGAAGAGCCAAATTGACCATCTCTAGCTTATTTACAAGCCATTTTTATCCCTTTCCTCGACATCTTGTTGCTCTGATATATCAACTTATTCTTTCTCTAACATTATATGCCAATAAAAGCGAGGCTATATATGTGTGGAAGTCATTTCTGTTAATTTGGTCGGTAAAATGCAGCCAGAGTGACTGATAAAATCAAATATCATTCAGAAAATTTACAATTAATAACAGTTTTCATTCAATGAGATTTAGCATAAACTTTAGTTAGACCATAAAAGGGACTATGACATAAAAAACATTGTGGTAGAAAATGTTTGATGTACACTTACAAGGAAGATAACATAAATTAAGACCACTATTGCAATAACAGATCTTATTGGCATTGAAGTCAAAGGCCTATAATTAAACATAGTATTGCCTCATTATCTGCCATTTTTGTAAAAGCACAGACTGGCAGACTGCACAGCGTACCAGGCCAGAAGCAAAAATTCAAAGCGTCCAACACAAACAGATACTGAACGGTAAGTGGTCCATTGTCAAAATAGTGAATCCCTTCGAAATCCCACTCAGCCTGCGGAACGGATTCAAATGTGTCCACCACTTTATCAATTCCTGCAAATGACAGCATCAAATACTCGCGTTGTTCAAAGTGCAAAAGCATTCGAAATACACAAATGGAGACCAGCAAAATGATCAGCATTGTTCGGAGACTGAACCTGCAGAGTCGACGACTACGTGGGAGGAGCGGCTAGCAACCCAAGCAGTACTTAACCTAACGTCGTCCATGAGTCTTCAGCACAGAGGCCGTGAGTCTGTCTCTTTTGAGCCCTAAACTAATAGATATAGTTAGTTGGGTGGTCTTACTCTTATTCGAAGTTTGACGGGTTCTGTTGCTGCGGGTCAGTGTCCTTTCTATGTTGGCTTTGGCGATCTGGCTCTGTTAAAAGCTGAAATGTTTATGGGCCACGAAATTCCCATTTTTAGATAAGACGGGGGATATTTGATTGATTGGAATGGAGGGAACGGGTGATGAAATTTGAGGTTTTATTATTTGATCCGATGAATTTGAAGAAATCGAATATTTTATGAAATATTTTATTTTATTAAATAAGAGAAAATTATTTTTTTATAAAATATAAAGAATTTTGTATTTTATTAAATAGGAAAAAAAATTATTCTTTTTTAATATTTTTACAAGTTCTATTTTTTTTATTGTTATATTTGGTTTTTTTTGTTTATTTTTTATAAAAAATAAAAATTATGTTGTAATGATTTATTATAATTATTAGACTATATATTTTAGTATTTTAATTTTTTATAATTTTTTAAATTAATTAAATAAAAAATAATTATATTTTATTATAAAAATGAATAAAGTGATGAATTTAAATAAAAATAAATTATTTGTTTTTTTAATAAACAAATTTAATTTATATTAAAATAAGAATTTTTATAATTTATAATTTAAATTTAATTTTTTCACTTATATTATTTTTTATTTATTCTCATATCAAATAATAAAATAACATATTACTTTAAATATTTTCATCACAAATCAAATGAAATAATAATTTATTTATTTTTATTAAAATTTATTTCGTTCAGTTAAATAAATACACAAAAAATACTTATCAAATTCCACGAAATCACATGTGTTCAGTCCAAAAAAATTAAAAAAGTGCGTCGTCCATGCTGTGAAAATTTACTTATTAAAAATTAATAATAACACATCAATCTTATTCAACGATTATGCTCTTGACTGGTTCCTCTTAGTATAATGATTTTTAAGTATCTAATTTAATGATTCATGACCAATTTTCAAATTACATTAACTAACAAAAAATTTAAAAAATATATTTTACTATTCTAATATTTAGGTGCAATTGTAATATAATGTAAAAGCTCTGATTTTATATACATTTGTTAAATTATAATAAAAATATTGTATTTTTTAGATTTTATGAATGTATAGTAGTGGTAAAAATTTTATTTTGTGTTTCCTTTTTTTTTTTTTTTACATATAAATTTAAATGAAGATCAATTAATTACACAATAGTGATGCAACTAAAACTACAGTTTCTGTCCCTAATAATGTCAAATCACAGGAACATGTCCAATATGCCCTCTGGATCACACGACAGGAGTATTTCACAGACAGAAAATCGGCAAGACATGCACACGTGAGTCACTTTCAACCGGCAAGTATGCCATTCAGTTACAAGATCGCAGTAAAGAAGAGAACAGAAAATTCAACCAGCAAGTATGCAAATTTCCATTCTTTTAAGCGACATATTAATGCTGCTGCACAGCAAACAAAATACAGACGCAAGGCTAAGTAAGCTGTATTATTTCTACAATACATAATGCTACTACAACACATAATGCTGCACTTTCAAGCAATATACAGAAGGAAGCCCAACCAAAGAGGTAGACAATTGAAGGTTTGCTAAATCGGAGAGTGCTCCTGGCGGTTGTGCTCGCCATGCTCTTCGATGCTCGCATTGCCGTGGATTTAAAATGGTGATCAATTCGATGCTGAGCAACTCTGCGGTGACGTTGGTCAGTCTTCTTCTTCTGGTTGGATGAGGTAAATGCTCGGATTTTGGAGGAAGATTTTTCTCACAGAGGGCCGAGTATTATTTTAGTAACCCATATTCAAATAGAATTTTTTTGACTCATCTCTAATAGACTCTTGGATTAAATTGGGCATGGATGGCCAGTCTACTTTTTATTTTATTATCTTAAAACAAAAAGGGTAAAATTAAATCAGACTTAATACTTTTTTAAATTTTAAATTTTATATCCTAAACTCTCAATTTATGCTTAAATAATCATGAGAGGCTATTTAGCTTTTAGTCAAAGTGTACAAATAAAACTTTTAAGCTTTAGGACCCTCCCTTTTATTAACAAAAAAAAAAAATTACACAAGATTAACAAAAACATGGCAACAGTAAAGAGTGACGTGGCAACGAGAGGTTGTCGGTGATAGTACTGATAGACGATGGAAATTTTAAAAAGGATATATTTACTTTTTGTTTTATAAAAATTATACAAGAAAATTGTTATAAAAATAATTTAATATTCGCAGTTTTTTTTTGTAATAAATATTATTTTCATCATAATATTTTGAATGGAAGGAGTTCGTCATGAAATTAAAAGATCTAGAAAACGTACGACTTACTAAAAGTTATGGAAATGTACATATTTAAAGTTATTATTTCGTTAACTTTGATGAAACACTATTTATTTTTATTTTAATTTAATTGTTAATTATTATATTAAATATCATTATATTTTATTTTATATTATGGTATTCAAAATACTTTAAAAAAATATAAGATAAAAACAAATAAAAAAAGTATAACATTAATAAAAGTAAAATATATTTATTATTCATTGGTTTTTTTTTTAAATTTACACCAATATTTTTTAAATATAAGTCATAAAGATTTAAAGAAAATTTGTGTAAATTTTAAAAGTAAAGCTGCATAAAGTTATGCTTTAAAACAGGAAGAAAAAATTTGTGAAAAATTAAGAAAAATGAGAAGCTTAAAATAAAAATCTTTGAGAAAAATAAATTTTATATTATCATTATCACATTATATATTTTTATTATTACTAAATTAATATAAATATTAAATAATGTAAAATTTTTATAATAAAATATTATAAAAAAATGAATTTGATAATATGAAACACAATTCAAAAGGGATACAACTAGCACATAAAAATTTCGAGTCAGTCATTAATCAAAGTTGATTCAATTAATAAGACGAGTCGGGTCATAAGTCATAACCCGTTCACATCAAATTGGAAATTTACTATTTGCATTATACGGTCAGAACAACATATCCGTTTTTATCTTTTTATACATCGAAAGAGGAAAGAAATGGTCCGAGCGAGCCTTCTCTCCGCAAAAGTGCGTTACGCGTTTTTCTCGTTTGGATTGTGTCACGAACGCGGATTATATATGAACCCAAAAGTGGAAAGTAACGATCAAAATTAGAAATAAACTCTGCCTCTCATTATTTTATCTCATTTAAAGTAAATTCTTTAATTAGTATATAATCTTACCCCCCAAAAGGCTTCAACACCCTAATAAGGTATTTAAATTTAGGCGCAGCCGTTGACCCCGCTCAATTCGTTCATCCCCTTCCTGAAATAACAACGAACAACGGAACGTTCTTCATTCTGCTTCCTATTCATCTCCGTTTTCGATATTCCTGGGTCTTATCCCGGGCCTGCAGGAGCTAAGAAATACAAACATTATGCTTTTACGAGGTCCCCACCTCAGTCTGTCCCATTTTCTGCGCAATGGGACTTGAAAGTTGAAACTTGATTTTCCCAGAAGGCTACTACTTCTGCTTCGGTGTTACCGCAAACAAATTACGAGTAAAATGATGGGTATATAAAGCAGAGAAATAGAAGGGTCTGAGAATCTGGAAGGCAAATTCATTACAGAGAAGGAGCTGTAGGAGCCACTTTGGCAAAGGGTTTTGCAGGGCAATGGAGAGTTATTTAAATGAAAATTTCGGAGGAGTGAAGTCCAAGAACTCATCTGAAGAGGTTCTTCAGAATTGGAGGAAACTATGCGGGGTTGTAAAGAACCCCAAAAGACGGTTTCGCTTCACTGCCAATCTCTCCAAGCGGGGCGAAGCGGCTGCTATGCGTCGTACCAATCAGGTATTTCTTTAAGGTTTTCAATTATATTATTAACCATTCCTACAGGTTAAAAAACTGTCAGAGATATTTGGAATTAGTCACGATATTTCCTTTTTATGTATGGATTTTTGAAACGAGAATAGAGATTGGAGAGACAAATGGGCCTCTCTTCTTACATATTGTGTGTGTGTGTGTATTTGTCATGACTTTATGTCCTGTACATATTGCATTATTTCACCGTATCTACGTGACAGCCACATTGTTTCTTGTGTTTTACGGCTGTATCTGTTCCTCATAGTGAAAGGAGTAAAGGAACTATTTGCAGTATATTCTGAATTTGAAAAATAATTTAGTAAATTGTCTATTTAAATATTATTTTTATGATCAAATATCGTAAATAAATAAAAAATTATTTTTCAACAATAAATCAAATGTTGAATTTAGCCTAATAGTGAATACATGTTCATCGCATAGTTTCGTTGACTTCATGAGAATCATGGTCTGTACATGAATTTCAAAGCTGCGTTCCAGATTACTGCTTATATCTCATTCTTACCAATTCTGATCCGAACTTATCTAATCATTTGAGCAACTTTAATGCGCCACATTCCTTTTAGGGAAAAAAATTTATAGGAGAATTTTATTTATCAGAAACTGCAGTACGAACAGAGAATTATGAGCCAACAACAAACAACACTCCTACAATTCAAATATATATAGCATCCATATCATCAGACATACCCCATATAACTGAAGGTACTCACTTAGAGGAGAATTTTCTTATATGTAACTGTGTTAGCAAATTTCTACTTGGTATATCGATGCTGCTAGTGCTACTGGTGCAAAAGTGAGCTATGCTCAGAAGTAAACGGTGTGGTTCTGGGTCAGATGGCTTGGTTGGTAACTTGATATGCAACTGCAGTTAACTGTTGAAATGCCTTCATGTGATTGCTGACATGAGCTTCGAAGATATATATTTGATATTCTTGATGAGGTTTGGGAACTTTGTGTTGAAGATATAAAAGCATTTTACCATGCAACAGATAACGAATTTAAATTTTTCAAAATAATCACGGGACCATCAGGAGGTGGTATTGACTTGTGACCAACATTTTAGTACATCATAGTGGGTTCATATAAGTTTCCAATTGATGATTGTTCTTGTTTTACTTTTGGCATACTCTTCATTTCCCATAATTGTTGTACCTTACGTTGTTTTTTTGGTGCTCTTTTGCGGGTTTTTCTAGTTCCTGTTATTAGCAGGTGGTTGCTTATATTTTTCATTTGTTTTTCACTCAGCATCAAATGCTCATTTTTCGTTGTCAAATAGTATATATAAACTTGCAAATACTTTCTTTTTCCTTACAAAGGGACTCGAAAATACTTGCAAAGAATATGTTTCCCTTGCTTTTTTTCCTCAAAGCAATACAACATATAGCATGTGACATCTTCATGTAGCACTTCTCAATGACTCACTTTCTCCTTAATGCAGGAGAAGTTGAGGGTTGCTGTTTTGGTTTCCAAAGCTGCATTTCAGTTTATCCAAGGCGAGTATCTTCAGCTTGATTTTAAACCTACAGATTTGCAAGTTTCATTTCTATATATACATAACACATTTACCTGTCATTATGCCCGCAGGTGTGCAACTTAGTGATTACACTGTACCTGAGGAAGTTAGAGCTGCAGGTTTTCAGATCTGCGCCGACGAATTGGGGTCTATTGTTGAAGGCCATGATGTAAAGAAGCTGAAATTTCATGGTGGGGTTAGTGGTGTTGCAGAAAAGCTTTCTACGTCAACCACTAATGGGGTTAGCAGTGATTATGACCTACTCAATAGGAGACAACAAATTTATGGAATCAATAAATTTACTGAAAGTGAAGCCAGGAGTTTCTGGGTTTTTGTTTGGGAAGCCCTTCAAGACATGACTCTAATGATCCTTGGCGTGTGTGCTTTGGTGTCTCTGGTAATTGGCATAGCAACGGAAGGATGGCCCGTAGGGGCTCATGATGGTCTGGGAATTGTTGCAAGTATCCTTCTGGTTGTCTTTGTGACAGCAACAAGTGATTATCGCCAATCATTACAATTCAAGGATTTAGACAAGGAGAAGAAGAAGATTTCCATTCAAGTCACAAGAAATGGTTACAGGCAGAAAATGTCGATATATGATTTACTTCCCGGTGACATTGTGCATCTTGCTATTGGAGACCAAGTCCCTGCTGATGGACTATTTGTTTCAGGATTTGCTGTGTCGATTGATGAGTCAAGTTTAACCGGAGAGAGTGAGCCGGTGATGGTGAATTCTGAAAATCCATTTCTTCTATCCGGGACTAAGGTTCAAGATGGGTCGTGCAAGCTGCTGGTTACCACTGTTGGGATGAGGACTCAATGGGGTAAGTTGATGGCAACTCTCAGTGAAGGTGGAGATGATGAAACCCCATTGCAGGTGAAATTGAATGGAGTGGCAACCCTCATTGGGAAGATAGGCCTATTCTTTGCTGTGATTACTTTTGCAGTTTTGGTGAAAGGGCTCTTGAGCCGTAAACGCCAAGAAGGAAGATTCTGGAGATGGTCTGGGGATGATGCGTTGGAGATGTTGGAATTCTTCGCTGTTGCAGTCACCATTGTTGTTGTTGCTGTCCCAGAGGGGCTGCCATTAGCTGTGACATTGAGCCTTGCATTTGCCATGAAGAAGATGATGAATGACAAAGCCCTTGTCCGACATTTAGCGGCCTGCGAGACTATGGGATCAGCCACAAGTATATGTAGTGACAAGACTGGGACACTGACAACCAACCGCATGACTGTCGTGAAAACATGCATTTGTATGAATAGCAAGGAAGTGAGCAATAAGGCTTCTAGTTTGTGCTCTGAACTCCCAGATTCTGCTGTGAAACTGCTGCTACAGTCAATATTCAATAACACGGGGGGAGAAGTAGTAGCTAACAAAAAAAGAAAACGCGAAATTTTGGGGACGCCTACGGAGACTGCCATATTGGAGTTTGGCTTGTCCCTGGGTGGGGATTTTCAGAAAGAGAGGCAAGCATGTAAACTTGTTAAAGTTGAGCCATTCAACTCCGAGAAGAAAAGGATGGGTGTAGTTGTGGAGCTTCCTGAAGGAGGTTTACGAGCCCACTGTAAAGGTGCCTCTGAAATAATTCTGGCTGCTTGTGACAAGGTGATCAACTCAAAAGGTGAAGTTATTCCCCTTGATGAAGAATCAAGTAATCATCTGAAGGCTACAATCAATTCATTTGCTAGTGAGGCACTCAGAACTTTATGCCTTGCCTATATGGAATTGGAAAACGGGTTCTCCGCTGAAGACCCCATTCCTGCTTCAGGGTATACTTGTATAGGAGTTGTTGGTATCAAAGATCCTGTTCGTCCTGGTGTTAAGGAGTCTGTTGCAATATGTCGGTCAGCTGGTGTAACAGTGAGGATGGTTACAGGTGACAATATTAATACTGCAAAGGCCATAGCCAGGGAGTGTGGGATTTTAACAGACGATGGCATAGCTATTGAAGGTCCAGATTTTCGAGAGAAGACTCAGGAGGAATTGTTTGAACTGATTCCCAAAATTCAGGTGATTCATAGTTTCTATAAACAAAACGTGTTGATTGCTTCAGCCTTCAGTAAATAACCATGAATAGGATTGATCCTTTCAATAACACGAAGTTTAATTTCCTTTTAGGTTATGGCTCGATCCTCACCTTTAGATAAATATACATTGGTGAAACACCTGCGTACCACCTTTGGGGAAGTTGTAGCGGTAACTGGTGATGGAACAAATGACGCACCAGCCCTTCATGAAGCCGATATTGGACTTGCAATGGGCATTGCTGGAACAGAGGTGAGTGTGCGACACCACGCATTCTACCCTGTTAAATAATCAAATAAAAAAAAGAGGCCGGGGGGGGGGAAGAGGAAGGACACAGCATTGTGCTATTTATTCGTAATCTAATCATTGATTTTCAATCGTGACATTGTGACTTGGGTACAGGTTGCTAAAGAAAGTGCAGATGTCATAATTCTGGATGATAATTTCTCCACTATCGTGACAGTGGCCAAATGGGGACGTTCTGTTTACATAAATATTCAGAAATTCGTACAGTTCCAGCTGACGGTTAATGTGGTTGCCTTACTAGTGAACTTCACTTCAGCCTGCAGGACAGGTTAGAAGACCAACCACTTTGTCTACCTTTTAAGATAACGAACTTGACTTTCCGCATTTTCTGTTCGTTTTGCTTTTCCTCAGGGAACCATATGAACCTTTTTTATTATTATTATTCATCTTACGATTCTACATGCATTTGTTCTTCAGGCACTGCACCCCTCACAGCTGTTCAACTATTGTGGGTGAACATGATAATGGACACACTGGGAGCACTTGCACTAGCAACAGAACCTCCAAATGATGATTTAATGAAGCGTTCCCCAGTGGGAAGGAGGGGGAGTTTCATCACCAATGTCATGTGGAGGAATATTTTAGGACAATCATTGTATCAGTTCGTGGTTATATGGATTCTTCAGTCAAAAGGAAAATGGATCTTTGGTCTCTACGGCCCCGATTCTGATCTGGTTTTAAACACACTTATTTTCAACTCATTTGTCTTCTGTCAGGTAATTCTTTGAAAAACTCCTCTTGGACATGATAATCTGAACAATGTTTGACTGTAGAAGTAGGGATGTTTAGCAGTTCAAGGTTTACACATCAGGCAGATTTCTAAATCCAAAAATTGAGTTTGCAAATTCTGGAGTGTATGATATTTCAAAATTCTACCTGTTGAACGGATTTGGCTCACCAGAAATGTGCCGATTTGGTATTGCAGGTTTTCAACGAGATAAGCTCACGTGAGATGGAGGAAATAGATGTATTTAAAGGCATATTGGATAATCATGTTTTCGTGGCTGTCATCAGTTGCACCGTTATATTTCAAATCGTAATAATTGGGTATTTAGGAACGTTCGCAAGCACCACACCCCTCAATCCGATACAGTGGTTCTTTAGCTTGTTGATCGGATATTTGGGCATGTCCATTGCTGCTCGCTTAAAGACGATCCCTGTCTGAACCACCAGAAAGGATAATTTCCTTACTCTGAGCTCCCCTATTGTTGTACATATATTCACTAAATCATCTGGTATAGCACGAGGTTTTCTGGGCTTAGATCGAGAAATTGAGCATGGAAGTAAAATTCTCGAGTCTTGTAGCATTTATCCAGTAACAAATAACTCTCAAGCCACCATTTAAACATTTTATTTATTACATTTTTATTCTTCAGGCTAACAAAAAAGGTAGTTAAAAGAAAAGTATAGACCCGAATAATGTTGACTCTTCTAGCAACATTAGATTGAAGATGAATCCACTTCCGGATATTCTTGCCAGTTCTTTTGTGTAGCTGACATGTAATAACAACTTCAATTCTCTGTGATGAAATTGTTACTTTCTAAGATTTAAAACCATACGTTCGTTTGTTTTAGAAAACACAAACTTGTGACCAACTGAACTGCATTCATCAAGTAGGGGTTCACTTCCAATAAATAAAATCGGCATTTTTCTTTGCCATAAAAGTCACTGATCATACGAGCGTCTCCGAATTGACTTTCTCTGTGACACGGAACGAGACAAAATATGTGTTTCCACCTAAAAGCATAGGCAATTGAAGCGACATAATCTTGTATTAATTTGGTCCCTCCCTCCCTACTGTCCTCTTCGTTCGGTTTTGTGCACAAGTCATTTATCACTCAAACCAGACAAATAATTCTTGTCCAATCAAAACAAGAAAGTATAAAAGAAGACAAGAACGTTTTCCTTATGACGATGCAAATGTTTTGTGGTCCAGCAAACATCTCTGCAACCCACTGCGTGACAGTTATGTATATGGAAGCAAACTTTGGACTTCTAATGCCGTAGTCTTTGTCATTGGCGTTACTTTTGAATTAAGGGCACATAATTTTTTTTACTTTTAATTAGTTTGAATTTATGGGTATTCTCATGTTTATAAAAATTAAAAAATCATTTAAAAAACACAAGTGATAGTTAATAAAAATTAACCAAGCCTGGTATCCAAAATGGGCATATCACTCCCAAGTAGGAGATATCTACCAAAAAGGAAGTTGTTATCGACAGTCAGAGATCATTGTCAATTGCCCATATTGGTTGGCAAATGCTCTTGCTAATTCTCAATCTTAGGTAACACAAAGTTCATAGCGAAATTCTCTTCATCTATATATGTTATGCCAAACAGCTCTAAAGTCTTGAGAGCGGAACTCGTTTGTCAAACGGTATACTTTCCAAGCTCGAAGAAGATTTTATGGTCTAGAACAGATATAAGTCAGTGAAACTGTGAGTGTTCTTGTAAATTATGATGCTATCATTGAGCGTGTGAATTCTGTTTGACCAAAAAATCTTGGTTATGTGACAGTCTGTGTCGATCCGACTATAGTTGCAAAATTTTTACCAAGGAATGTGGGGGCTAAAAGAATATGGTTCACCGGTTCATTCTCCATGTGAACCAGGGAACAATAAGGCACTCACGGTAATTTGTTTACAGCAAAATACAAAATTGACGCCAGACTGGATAACTATGCAACCCACAATGGCATGTGGAGGGGTGGAGATTCTGACACCCATCTCCCATGAATCTCATGGTACATATCTCCCCCTCACCCAAACCACAACCCAACACTAAGATCTCTAATTTCATGATGATAGACTGGGCCCTACCCTACGTTCTACAAATATATTGAAAGGTGCTAGTGTTTAGCAATCTCACCAAAAAGTGTCATCTAATGGCTATAAAGAGATGTCTCTTGATTTGTTCATTTTAGATATTCTTTCAAAGCAATGACTATTTTCAATTCAATAATATGCCCATTTCAGTTCCTTGAACTTCCAGTCCCAATGCAATATCTATAATCTACAATGTAGAATATAAAAAAGATATACTAAGCGTACAGAATACAGTTTATTTAGATAGCATTTCTTCTGAAGGGGGTGGCATCCAAAGCTTGTACAGCTTGAGCTGTCAGATTATCTTCTTTAAATTTCAGATTTTTGATTCATTCATCATGTTTTTTTATAATTATTATTATAATAATAAGCACTGCCGCTGCACCGTATTAATCTTTTACCATTTATAGGGCTCCAGTGTCACTTATGACAGTACAGAAAAACAGTTAAAGGAAAGTTTCCCACTCCTCTTCCAATAGACCCTCTCACGGCCAAAGCAAACATAATCACGTTCAACTTTGTAAGCTTTTTGAGGGCCCAACCCAAATGCAACACAGATACATCAAATCAATCAAAACCAAATGTTCATCATCCATCACGGCTTTCAGCCTTCATCCTTTTGAGAGACATCCCAAGCTCCCCATCGAAGGGTAGGGTTGCTGTTCTCGTATATGCATACTTGCTATCACGGCAAAAATGAAGAATAAAGAAATGCAGTTGAAATATAATAGGATTAGGAGCAATTCAAGAAAGCAAAAACTGCCCAAAATCACGGTGGACAAATAGTCTTCCAAGGCCCTCTCATCTTTTCACTTCTTCCTTCATGGCTTGTGGACTTTCACTTCAGTGAGCTTCATATCCTTCTTACCGTAGTTTGTAGGCTAATGCTATCCGCTTTTTATTTATTTACTTTTCCTTTTCTCTATCTTGCTTGTCCCTCGCTGAAACCTGAGTTGGGTATTGGAAAATAAAACCCCCATCATCAATACCAAATCATTCCACGAAATGGTGGATGACACTCATTAGGCCTATAAACTAACAAAAATTAATTTTCAGGGGAAAAAGATCCCATAATCCAATCAGTAAACACCAATCAATCTTTTCCTATAGAATTCAAACAATGCAAACTAAGGCCGATGTATCTTTTGTCCCGGACAATTTTCCCTGTCTCCAAAACTAAGTTTTCTCTTAGCACCAGAAGGAGGGAAAGACCGATTCCCATGAACACCTGTGGAGTTGGAATGGGTTGACAATAAATTGGAGTGAGGAGGAGTCTTTATTTTTCTTCTCTCATTTTCCCGCATTAGGTTGTAACAGGAAAATACACGTTCCTGTCGGATATAATTACAAAATATCATTAAACTCTGTTCTGCTTTTTAATTGTTCATCTAGATACGAAGATTAGAAGCACAAAAAATCAGTCATCCGTGAACTGCTAATTAAACTCACACTTTCTAGAGATCCCCACGAGGTGATCACGCTTATCCGAAGATCCATGGTTTTTCTAGTTAATGTAGCATCGAAAGCTGCGAATATGGCAGCCGAAGCAATAATAGATGGCCGGTGATCTAGCAAATTAACATCTGCACAAAAAAAGTAATCTTCAGCTATAATCTTGATACTACTATGCATTAGGGAATTTTATTCAATTTACAATGCCAAAAATCACCTTTTACGATGGCCATAATATGTTCCACGGCTCTTGAGACTATTACTTCCGGTCTTGCTTCGACACACAACTTCTTGACGAAGTAGTGCAGATAAGCAAAAGGAGTTACTGCTCCCATTTTCCATTCCAGGGTACCCAAAATCAGTAGCTCCATATTCTTTATCACTTTGTTCTCAAAGCAATATTCTTCTACTGGAAATTCGGATAGAGGCGGAACGTTTTGCTCTTCCATCTTCGCTGCCAAGGATAAACATGCCACCGATAATAATTGAATAGCCCAAGGTTTTACCTCCTACATCAGAATGAACAAAAACAAGGACAAAATAAAGATTATAGAAATTGGAACAAATGGGAAAGTATCATCAATTAGTTTAAGAGAATTAATGCTTACACCGATGGATCGCTTTGAAAGAAACTGATCGAAGTAAGTCGCTGATAAATAAACGGTGTGAAATTTGAACCCAAATTTTGCCCCTGTCTGAATCGAAACAAGAGACAGAAAAATCCAGTTGTTAGTCTTTCAATAACTAGAAATCCAGAAGCAAGAAATAGAGCAAACACAAAATAACAATAAGGAAAATGCTTTGGTGATGGAAACGAACACTGAAAATCCAGTCAATGGCATCGAGACGGGCACTCTTCAACGATATACCGCCAGTGGTTGAGCAATCATCAGACGACAATAACAGACTTTGGGATCCAAATCCCATTTCTCTTCTAAACAAATTGTCAATGTATTCCTCTTCATTCTCCAAAGTGAAATATGGGTTCATTGAGTGAATGCCAGAATATTCATAATCGTCGTTCAAAAGGCTAGCTTCGTCTTCTTCACACAAAAGGCTAGATACGGAAAACGAAGTGCCAGAGCTCTCCATAGTTCTTCCTTGAGGCCTTCAATCTACGAGCACATCTATGCAATCCACGAAATACAGATCAGAGAAAGAAGTGGGTTCTTCACTAGTAGAATCTAACCGCTAAATACACGGACGCCTGGAAAAAAGTGTGCGTGAGGAGTTAGCGGGAAGTAGCGATGTTGGTGGCGCCAAAATAAGCGGAAGAAATATAGAGGGACGTTAATTAGCGGTTACAGGGTTTTGAGCCGGATGGATTTATACAGAGCATGGTAGCCATCCCATATTCTCTCCATGTGTTGGGGGAGATTTCAGTAATAAGAGTGGATGGGTAATGATAAGGTGTATGCTACTCCACTTTGGTTCCCCCTACAGTTAAGGACAGCTGTAGGATGGTAAGTTTTGTCCCATGCGATTGAAAGGGTTTCATTTTGGTCATCCCATTCATCATCATCTGCAATCTCCCTCCTCCCTTTTCTGCCATTTTTTTAGTAATTTCAATTTTCAACACTTCTTTTTGAAGTCGTCTTTTGTTTCTGTATATAATATAATCGCTTACTGTGTTTCACTAATTAGCTACGCGGGGCATCATTTAGTTATAAAGAGTTCATACTCTTAACAAATTATTATGTAGTTACACATTTTGAGGGTTCCATCTAAAGCTCGTGAAGCATGCCTAAGTAAAATTTGATACAAGACTAAGTTGCATATGCTGGAATGAACTAAAAATTCCATTACTTTACCTTTAGTCTAAGTTGCATTCCTGCATTATTATAAATGATCTCACTCGATGCCCCTTTTTGGTTTCATATTTACATTTGTGTGCTCTACTAGTTTAGCTTCCAATAAACATGAAAATATAATTTACTTCCAATAATGATTTCTTTTTAAAGGGGTTATTTAACTTAGTCTTTGACTCGTAGATAGTATGATTTTTTTTATAAAAAATAAAAAATTAAGCGAGGTTATCAATTGAAGACTTGATTCCAATTTTTGTATACAAAGAATGCAAGATCTTAATCTATATCCCTTCAATAGCCACAGCAAAGCATATACAACTACTTTTGCTTCATAACACCACCACTACGATTAACTGATAGATCTTCATACTAAATACCATTGGATGCTATACTCTTAGTTTTCATTGTGACTAATTTAATTAAATAGATAGACCGATAAAAGAAATTAAGGACTTTAATATAAATAATCAGAATCAGTATGAAATTTCATACCGTGTTTGCGTGCTATTGGAGGAAAACAGATGAAGCTATGATTAATGTTTGTATTTTTTATAACTATTTCCCCTTCATCTAATCTTTTTGTCCTTTTGTTGTACAGGGAAATAATCTTGATCGCTGTAAGCTGAGCTTCTTGACATCAACTCCCCCTCTTTGTTTTGTTCCTAAACAGTTTATCACAAACTATTTTCTTAATTAGATCAGCAGGAAAACCCTGTTCATCTGAGAATTGATTACAAGTGCCAACAAGGAAGAGCCAAAGGAATATTTCTATATATATATAAAAAAAATACTAGAGATTATGGCCCTTATATATTTCTTAATCAACAAAGCTTAGGATATCAATATATTAAATAAATAAAAGTAAGGACACAAGATCCAAAATCTGGACTGCCAATATAATTAGTAAAATGCACAGTCATTGACTGACCGAGAGCAATAGTGAATGCCAAGCATTTTGATTGCTGACACCAATTACTAATTAACAAAAGCTCTCTCTTTACAATTATTCGTGTTTCCACACTTTTGAAGATCGCAAGAAGGTGGGGTTCTTAATTAATATCCATTCTCTGAGTTGAACATTGAAAGAATGGGAGAAATGAAAGGTCGCCGAGCAACAACATTCGGAATTAACTGGTTAGCGACATTGAAATATAAAGCGGCAATATGAAACCTGCATATAGAGGCCTATGAGTTGCAACATAGTTAGGTTTGCCCCAAAAGCAGAGAGAATTTGGAGGGAAAAGGGTTGGGGTTAAGAGGGGCCACAATTAGAAGGTAAGAAAAGAATTGATGAAAGTATGATAGCACACGTGAATATAATAGCAGGGGAGGAGCGTCTTCACGTGTGAAAGGCTGGACCACTTCCAGTCTGTGGCAAGAGATTTATAAAAGAAAGGAAGAGGGGGACGAAGAAGAAGACGCTCCTGGTCTACCCAAAGTTGCCACCCACTTTATAATAGAATATGGGATGGGAGGGAGTATTAGATTTGGCGTTGTACGTAGCATATGACATTATAAATGAACCAAAAGAAATGATATTCAGAGTGAGCTTAGGCAATAGCGATGAGAAATGGAAGGAGTAGCTAAAACAGTAAAACCTAATTTGACTATAAAACATCAGCAAGCCCAAGATGGTCAGCAGGTTTGACTATTCATCATGTTCTCTTGTGTTTGCTTACAGATGCAGAATGGGGTGGGGAAAATCATGGTTCCAAGGCCACTGCTTTTACTCAATCTCAATCACAGTGTGTCACTGAATGGCGAGACTTATTTATGCCTCGGAACTGAGAGGGATCATTAGAGACAGTGCATGAATATGGTTTTTAATTTAATTATATATGCCAATATATAAAGAAGGGTATTGGGGGCAAATTGAATGTTGCCTGCCCACCCTCCATCAAACCCTTTGTCAAGCTATATTCAATGTTGGTTTTCATCATTTCGCAACCACCACCATTATTCCTTTTTCCATTTCTATTGCTACTGTTGCATTATCGGTATGTATGACGATGGATGCTTACTATTATTGTCACCTCATTAATTTTCGAGACCATCATACGACCAAAAATGTAGTAACAGAGACATCAACTCAATTATGATTTTAATTAACCTAAATCTACCTCCATTTCCTTTCTTTAAGAGAGAATAAACATTTTTTTTTTGGTTTCTTATGTTCTCCATAACATTATAATTAATTAATTGCACATTTTTTGAACGGGATTCTCATGAAAATCATTTCCATGAAAATAATAAGCATGCCCATGGATTTAAACTAGACAGAAAGTGTTAATTTATTTTACAATTTGACCTTGAATATTTCCTTCTTGGGCTTTTCTACTTTCTTTTTTGTTGGATCAAAATTGTCAGTCCTGTGCTTTCCATGTTGCCAATTTTTTTGGTTGAAATAGCCCAATAGCCTTTTGGTCCAATCCGTCTTACCGACCCACTTCCTGCAAGCCCACCATTCTCACTGCAGCGCGTGAGACAATCGGATTCTTGCGTGGTTTTCATTTCTTTTGTCCTTCCATTCCATGCCGTTGGTGATTTGGTGCAGTGAAAAAGCGCGGGAAAAAAAGCACGAGGATGGTTTTATGGGGGCGGGAGGTTGTGTTTTGGTGTTGGGGAGGGTGCGAAGAAGACTGACAGATAGACTCTTGAATTTTCCAGAGATCTCGTGCAAGAAATAAGTGATGGAAATTGAAGGAAGAGAGGGAGAGAAGAGGGGTAATTCATTCTTATAATGACAGGTTATCCGATTTCTGAGTATTCAGCTATCGGGGTAAAGACATAACGCGTCGTCGTTTCTTGGGGGTTGTAATGGTGTCATTTGAGAATTGAGACAGGAGCGGGATCTCAGGAGTTGATGCATTAATTATTGCTTGTCGTCGGTGAAGGTTCCGTTCCGAAGGGTTTTTTTTTTTTTTTTTTTTTTAATTTGCTTCTATCTATCTTTCTCTTTTTTCCTCAGTTTTGTCCTCTTGGGGGTTTGGATTTTAAAATAACACACAAACGCTTCCAACAAGGTAAACTGGTATTTTTTTTTTTGGTGTGTCCCGTTCTCCTACAATGAGATTAAATTCTCCAATTATTTTTGTTTTGATTCTGCATTTTTGGATTGGATTTGTTTTCCGCGTTGCATGGCGCTTTTTGATTTTGATATGAAATTGTGGATACAAACCGCATTTTCTTTTGTAGAATTTTGAGATGGTACAAGGATCGATGAGTAAAAAACAAATTTAAAATAAAAAAACCTCCGGAGACATTTATTCGCGGTTTGACGGGAAAGAAGCCATTGTCATTATTGTACCATCATTATTTGACAAGTTGCAGCGTGGCGATAAAAATGAACCATCCCCTGTTTTCGCCTCCATAGAAAATGTTAAAATATGAAATATTAAGTTAAATTAAGACCGATGTGATTGACAAGCCCAGTTTTAAAAAATGAAAGGCAAATTTAATTTATTATTATTAATTTTTTTCACATTTTTTGTTTAAAAAAATTATTATTTAATAATTAAAAAATATGTAAAAAATTTATTATACACACATATATATATATATATATATATATATAATATTATTATTTTTTATTTATTTTTTTATAACATCTTTATTTATAAATAGACAATTAAAAAAATACAAAAGATATTACTCAAAGTAGAAAGATAAGATGTAAAAGTTTTAGACATTTATTTTTAACTTAAGTTTGTGTGAAGTGATATATTATTGAAAGATATACTTAAGTGTATTTAGAGTATTAATTTATGTAGAATGATATACCATTAAAAGATATATTTAAGTGTATTTAAAATATGATTAATTTGTGAATGTAACAAAACTATATTTATATTCTCTATTTAATTTATTAATAAAAATTTGTTGGTTATTTTACTTGTAAATGTAGGGTATAAATCAAATTACATCAATTCTTGTATATATATATATATATATATATATATATATATATATATATATATATATATATATATATATATATATATATATATATTTTGTAATTATACCCCCATTAAGTTTGGACCCTGCGAAATTCCAACAGTTTTATGATCCACACACTCACTTATTCTATGAGCATGGCGTGGTTTGTCCCGTATTGAGAGGCATGCTAAAGCGAGCCAGTCATCATCATGGTTGGCGATCAATCTCAACCTGTGGGGTTCCACACGATGCGGTCCGAGTTTTTATTCGATTCTCGTACGATCTCTCTATTAACCTCAAAATCATCAGAACAAGTTTTAGGGTAGAAGTAGTTAACACTGCTCCTATAGTCCTACTGTGTTCTAGAATTTTGTTTGTTCAAATCCGACACACTTAATTTCTTGATTGATCTAGTCAAGTCTTTCCACTCACTTCCAAGTGTTAGTGTAATTTACCCTAATTTATATTGCCAAATGCGCTGAATTTTATGGGCAAGGGCTCTTTACTTTAGCAGGTCCCTGTCATCCCAAATTATTTATATTGCCAAATGCACTGAAATTTATGGGCTTCTGTTTCGTAGTTATGAGAAAGCAGAAATGGAGGAATTCGTCTATCATTTGTTGGTGTTGTCACATGTATTTGTTGTTCCCCGCCTGCAACGGGAGTGTGAACAGAAGCTAGAGTTGGGTTTACTCACCATGGACAACTTGCATTACTATGTGATGCTCCACGACTTAGCCTCATTTGTCACCGTACGATCTTAAAGAATTTCAGAGCTGCTTCCGTGTCTGAAGGATGGAAAACAACTAGGCACAGTCACCCAGTTCTAGAAAAGGAACTTCTGGAGTTAATGATTGAAGAAGAAAATGTAAGGCTCTGTCTTTCCTTTTGTTTCTCCTATTTGTTGCACCCCGGAAACTCGAGTAGTATTTTCTCTAAAAATTTCTGATGAACTGATTATCGGAGACAGAAGAAGAGGATAAGAAAAAATAATGACAGGAAGACGTATCTGCAATTATACGAGGCAATGGAAGCTCTTGTTCACATATTTAGAGATGGTTGTCGAACAATTGGCCCACACGATAAAGACTGAAAAGTAAACCAGGCTCCTTGTGGTTATGCGGCCAGCAAGGGGTTTGAATTGCTTGTCCGTCATTTTGCCGACTGCAAGTTGAGAGTCCCAGGTCGTTGCATTCATTGCAAAAGGATGTGACAACTAATGGAGTTACACTTTCGACTTTGTGCACATCCAGATATCTGTAAGTTCCTTTATGCAGGTAATAATATGCATTTTATATTATATTTTACATAAGGCAGATTCTCAGTTACCCACCCAAATTGTGCATATCCTGTCATTTCAGGACCTTCAAGCAAAAAACATCAAAACAAAGCAAGAAAGACGAAACTAAGTGGAAATCATTGGTTGAAAATATTTTGAGTACAAAGGGAATTGCAGTATCAGCAGTCTTTCAACAGCAATAATTTTGTAGAAATAAGTCGCAGTTCATCTACAACGAGCTTCAACTTGTAAATTTGTTGTATGTCGTTTGTTAGTCAGACGTTGGCCAGAAGGATTAGTGTTGCTTCTTTGCGTCTCAATAGAAAATTATTTAGCAGAGAAACGCTACGAACTTTGTTTTTCTCTCTTACCTCTTGTTTTTTAAACATTTCAACATTCTTTTTGCTTGACTCATTGGAAGTTGTTATTTCTGCGATTAGTTTTGTGAACCGAGATGAGACCGCGCGTAGATTTTCTTTAGATATATATAAAAAAGAAGAAGTTTTTAGTAAAAAAAAAAAGGTGCTTGGGGGGGGTGCCTATTGTAACCTCTGAAGTGCAGAAATGCGATGCTAAAATATGGAGAATTTAGATCCTATAAAGGTAGAGGTACAAAGCATGCTTTAGGGATGTTGACAATTACTCAAAAAGGCTTGTTTTGGTATGTTGCTTGATGGCGTTTATGGAATTAAAAAGTATCCATCGTTGGCATCATTTGTTTAAAATTTAAAGTGAATCTCAGGAGCACCCGAACTCAATCAGCGGTCCTATATTTATAAATGATGCTGATTAAGTTGTCGTTTTAGTCTTGAACCGTTGAGGTATTTGTAGTGCGTCTCTGTCTGTCACCCACCAACCGCTTTCCATTTGAATTTAACAATCAAAATAATAAGCAAACAAAACTATTTATTGTCGAGGGCATTGACTATGCAAATCATTGTGTTATTATTTCATGGTGTACTTTTTTTGTTCCGCTGAACATTCAAAACAAGCAGGATGCCTCAAGTACAGGTAATGACTTCATTCAAATGGCATGAATTTATTTTTATGCTGGTCATAAACTACTAATAAAATAAGGGAGACTTTATATGTATCTACCATAAAAACTTTCGCGATTTAAGAAGCTTCAATCCTTCACAATATGGTGCACGATTTAGTTACAATTTCAGTTGTTGCGGAGTGAGGATAAACGGCAAGGGGTGAAGTGAAAGGAATAAAGGTTGGATAACTGTATTGAACACAATTGGGTTCAGTTTGAGACTTTGAAGTTTCCATCCACAGTGGTGAGCCCCCACACCGTTAATAAGAGCCTATATAATTACCATGAGGTAATTCCCTGCTAAATTAAGAAAAACTGTCCCCCCGCCCCCAAAAAAAAAAAAAAACAATAGCAGCTGTAATAATTACCATGGGTATTGGATGTGTTCTGGAACTTTGTCAGAGTTGCATTTCTATTGTCAGTATTCATTTTGACATCAAATTGAACGTAGTACTTGCCTCTTTCCCCTTTTCCAGGGTTCCCTTCAAACATTTAATACCGAGTGAACTGATAAATGCGCAACCAAGCGTGGTGGTGTCAATGAGCAATGCCACATCCACAAAACTTAACACCAAGAAAAACTCATCTTTACTCTCGCCACTTTCATATATGAGACAGTTTAGACACAAACCCCAGTCGGGTGTGTGTGTTCAATTCACCCCAAAGTTGTAGCACTAGCTTTTCTCTAATTTTTATATGCTAGGAATTGATAAAGGAAATGCAGCAAAACTGCTATTTATTATTAATATTGATTAAAAAAATACATATAAGAGCCTCTTAGGTGAAATCAAAACATTCTACAGTATGAAAATGTGTGGAACTCTGATCTAACAAAACCTATGTCAACTATGCCATATGTGCTGGAGTTGGAGAAACAAAAAACATGCGTGTCTTGCACTTCCATTTCAGAAATACAATCCTACTGTTGATGGTATAATCCTTTGTCGCCCTTCTCTGTAAACCAGGAAATACTTACCACAGCTTGTCTCTCCCCAACATGCTTTCATCAATTACAGGTATCCATGTGCCTGACAGATTTATGCACAAAGCTGTCTGTCCTCCTTCACTAATACATTGGAATGAAATCTTTGGTATTATAGAACTGCCTTTATCCTGAGAAACTATTGTTGATTCATTTACAATACTATGGTGATGAGCTTTCTTCATCTGAGCTTCTATCTTGTCTTGCATTGTACTTTTTGAGAACGGGTAATGATGCACTTGCAGCTATCCGGAAGGATCTCGCAGAACCAACCATAATTCTGTCCTGCATACTTCCCACTTCTTTGCACACCTGATCCAAAATATTTAGAAAGTCTCTTACAATCATAAAGATTCTAAAAGGGTGGGGTTCTTCCTTTGCTACATTCCCATGAAAGTATTCTGTAGCTTCTTTCACAAGGAATAAGGCCTTTCTCTCATCAGCCTTAATCCTAACAATCTCTTCTTCAGCATATTTCAGAAATAGCTTCGTGGAGTTGAAGAAATTCCCTTGCATATCAGGCCTTTCATATTGCAAAACCAACCTCACTTTATCAAGCCCCATTTCAAGCTTTGAGACATAGCTGCTTAAGACATCTGAGTCCATTCCTGCCGCTTTTTTGACATTGTTGAGATCTCTGCTGAGCCCAGCCACAACCTTCAATCCTTGCTTCTTGAACTCATCCTCGTTGAAATTGGAAATCATTTGGTTCTGAACATTCTTATTTGCAGAATCACCGCCTGCACCTTCACCTTCAGATCTAATGATCTCCTGGACCACAAAGTGGAGCAATGTAGTCTTTCCATCTGTTCCCTTTACGTCTACTAGTTTTAGTAGTGTATCCAGTTTAAAAGATTTAGCATCGCCACGATTGGTGCCAACGTTCATTCTGTTTCCTGTCCTGAGAACAGCTTCCAGGAGTTTGAAGAACAGCCGGCTGTTCTTCAATTCCTCACTTGCTGCCTAATAAAATATAAACAACTGATTTGTTAGTTTATCAGGAAACAACAGTACATGAAATTGGAAGCAAGAAATCAAGAAAAATAGGCATTGACTTAAGCTATCCGTACATCTAGGGTTTCAAAAGACTTCCTCAGGTAATTAACTTCCGTATCAAAGTTAGCTCTGTATAGCATGGCTTCGACTCTTTTGAAAGCAAAAGGGATATCAAGCACCGCTTTAAGAAATCTTTCTGCGGACCCAAGTTTTGAGAGGTCACCATTGTAGTTTCTAAGTTTTATCTCTTCCTCCTTAGTTGGAGCCATCTTTACTAGAGTTTCCAATAGCTCAGAACCCAAACCTTCAGAATTCCCTGTTTTTGTCCAACAACAATAACACATATAATGTTTGCATATTGAAAATGCTGGATGTAGATAAGCAATTAGTTCAAGGTAATAATCAACGACAGATATGACAGGAAAAGCCAGTTTTTTCTTCCTTACAGAATCAACTTCAATCTAAGAGATCACTTCGTGAAATACATATTTTTCGGTACTTCTCATTTGTTACATTTCCTTTTTCAGTGAAGTAATATAACTTATAAATTAAAATGAAAATTGCTCCACGGTAAATTGGCAAGTAAAATATGACAGCAAGCTCACTAAGCAGGAGACTCTTTCAGATATTATGCCTTATTATTATCATTATTATTTGTTTCAGGTCATTAGGTGTTATGTCTTCTGAACTTGCCACCGAGGGCATGCCCTTGTATCATTTGAGCCGGAGGCCCAGAAGTAATGTGGCTCCTCTATTAGAAGATGAATTAATAGGTGGTAAACATCGATGCCTTTACTTTGACATCACTACAAAAATGTTGGCTGACTAATTAGATCCTGAATATAGGGAAGCTATGATGGAGAGTTACTGGTATATGCTCGGTTGGTATCAGACATCAATGAATTAAGGATTAGCACATCCATAATTGGACACCGAGATGACGAATTTGCAAACAACGGAAAGAATAAAAGTGCACTGGCACGGAAGCAACAGGAAGATAAAATAGAAAACAGACCGTCTATGGACTGGAGTGTTCGAGCATGCATAGTGTGATTATCTAGAATCTTATCTATACATGCAAACTGAATTAGTGAGCAATAAGATACAGAAAGCAGCTAGACTTTCTCATTTGTGAACTTCATCACTTAGAAAATAAGGCTCCGGCTTTAAGAGGAAGCCTAACAGTTACAGCCCACATAGGAAGAATGTTTTCCTTGGTGTGTACATGAACTGGTGAATCAACTCTGTCTATCAAGGTTACTGCCATGGGGAGCCCAATCACCATACAAGCATAAATCATCCACTTCTACTTCGTTTAAGGAAATTGGAAAATGTGACTTAAAACTTTTTCCTCTGCCGTGCAAGTAAAATCTGAAGTCATCTAACTAGCCAGAAATGGGAAAGAATGTACAAATCAACATACCGTCTAAAAGAGCTTCGGACACCTCATCTCTTGTCACATTCAGTGCCCTCAGTAGTATGGCTATGTTTTGGGACTTCTTGGGGTCTAACACCCTGTCCTCCTGATCAATAGGGGGAAGAACTGATTTTCTAGTAGATTCTTTTGGGGCGGCATTTGTGGAATTACAGCCAAACAGGGTTTCCATCATGTCCTCATTTAATCTAAAAAAGAAAAAAAAAATTGAAAAATACCATACTATAAACGAATATTACTTGAGAGTTCCTACTAAAAGCCCAGAATTGTAATGAATGATGATTTACTTACTGAAATGAGCTTGATTTTAGCTGGTCCCACACTGTAGCGCGGTCTGAGGTCGCTCGGACTTTATCCCAATGCAGAGCCTTTAACTTGGGTTTCGCTTCATCCGTGTCATCGGCTTCCAGCTTTTCGGAAGAGCCGAGCCTTTTATCAACATGCCATGAGGCTTTTGTTATACTATTAGCAGAAGCGGCTCCTTCACTCCGAGCCCAAGACTGATGCTTTCTAGATGCAGAGGATGAGGAAACACTTATTGCCGGAGATCCTTCTTTACGTGGTGTTGTTTGCGGCGGCGGAGGAGGCGGAGGAGGAGGAGGAGGAGGAGGCGGAGGATTAAGTGAAGTCCTCGATAGCTTGGGGGGTGTATTGTTTGTTGACTGAAGATGCGTCAAATTTGGGGCCGGGGGAGGCGCTGAGAATTTTGGCCTTCGGGAAGGACCGGAGGTCACTTGTTTATCCAAATGCTGAAATGGGGTTGTTGGCGGCGGCGGCGGCGGAGGCGGCGGTGGAGCCTGCTTTATCGATGGTATAATGGCATGCCTTGTATCCGGCGACGTAGCCGAGAGCCGATTTTTTGGTGAGGTTCTCTTTGAATAGGGAAGAGAAGTCGTGGAATGAGTCTCAGTCCTGGCAGGTGCCGCCGGACTACCGTTAGCCAGATAACCCTGACGCGAAACTGGCGTGTAATAGCTATCCTCGTAACTGAGCGATGATCCTTGTGGCGAATGGAAGGCTGTCTCGTGGCTTTCCTCGTCGGACGACGACGAAGATATTGCCGGTGGGTTATTCCCATCTGGAGGCTTACTTAGTGGCGGCAATGGCTGCAATTCAGGACTTGGACGGTATCGATCAGATCGCTTAATAGAATTGAGCTTGCGATAAGGTGACTTGGTTGCTTCATTGGTTTCACTTGGCTCACTCGCTAATGTTTGGATTGGCTCCACAGTCCCAATGTAGAGAAAACTAGATGGTGGCGCCCTTGAATCGTCAGGAATCCTCTGGGAATTCCCAAGTACGAGCTTCTGGGTGTTGCCGGGGTGTTTCACCCGGTGCCTGTACAAGAAGAAGGCAAGAGCCGAGAGCATACCAAGCGTCACAATTCCAACAGAGATCGCAATTGCGACCTTCTTTCTTGGCTTAGCAGTCTGTGCCTGTATTGCTGTTGGGTTCACAACTGTGTCATTGGAAGTCGAGGGTGGTGGCTGATCCTGATCCGGGGGAGGCCCTACGGGATACTCGTGAAAGAAAGGAATGTCGGTATCGGGAGGAGGTGGGGTGACCGGCGGCGGAGGCGGCGGTGACTCGGTGCCTGGTGGTGGAGCAAAAGTCTCCGGAAACAATGGTTGGTGCAGAAATCTTCTTGTTCGGGATTCATTGACAGTGCGGAATTGAATGGTGTCGGTCCCTTTTGCAGTGGGGATCACCAGGAAGGATACAGTCAATAATATGAAAAAGAAGAAGTTCAAATGATGAACTTTCATGGTGAATTTTCCTGGGTTTCGCTTATTCCCTTTTCTTTCTCCCAAATCATCTCTGATTTTTGTCTCCGCAAATTCTCTAGCAAAACAGAGGGAAAGAGAGCAAAGAGCGAGAGTGAGAGGAAACTTCTCTCGGTTGTAAGATCTGGATGCCGAAACAGCTTGCGTCAGCAAAGCAGAAGCTGCATTTTTATTTTGTTTTGTTTTTTTAAATATTTTATTCATTTGTTTTTATTTACATCAATATTAAATGCAACTTCTATAATTAAAATTTATATTTTACTAAAGAGCACAGAGTAAAGTAACAGGGATTGAAACGTGGCAGTGACAGTGCACTTCGCTAGTCCGTTTTCAAACACGAGGACGATGACGACGACGTAGCGTCGACATTATAAAATTGATACGTTCATGTCCTTTATCGTAATATCATTATTATTATTATATCTTTGGTTAATAACGAGGGCAAAGCACACATTCTATATTTGATGCTCTCAAATTCTACTTCCGCGGCCCACCGTCGGCTTTACCCCTTTATGTTTTCTTCGGCTAAGCTTAGCTGCTTGGCACTTCGATGTTAGTGAAATGGTGGATGATTTATCGACGGCGATCATTAGTCCCGATTACTACACTTGAACTAATTTAAGGTATGGCCAAGTATAATTTTAAATTCTTAATTTTAATATACCCACCCACCCAGTATCAATTCCAAATTAACATCTCAACTTTTAATTAAGATAACATTATATTTGGCCCCCTAAATATATGAACTATTTTTATTTTTTACTATATAATTTTTAAACTGTAACGGGGAATGTATTTTGCTAATTCGATGGTGTTAATTTTAATACTTATTTTAAAAATAAATTGTTTATATTTTGAAAATGAGGTATTAAAAATAAAAAAATAACCCATATATAATAGTTGAGGAGAAATATGTGCTTTAATCAAGCGTAAGAATGAATACCCCTGTTTCGAACACTCAGACCCAATTTGGATATACAATTTATTTAAGTACTTATAGAATAAAATCTTATATAAAAAACGTTTATAAAAGAAGGATTTTTAAATTAAATTATTTTACGTTTAAATACATATTTAAAAAAAATATTTTTCAAATTTATAATTTTTTTTAAAATATTTGGATATAATTTTAATGGAAGGAGAGAGGTAAATGATATAGTTTTGATAAAATTTTAATTTGTAAAAGTGTAAAATAACTTCCTAATAATGTGAATTTGAATTTTCACAAAAAAAAAAATTCAATAAACTTAAAAAATGACTTATAAAATAAGTTAAAATTAATTTATTGAATATTGATAAGTTATTTATTTAAACTGATCTAAATATTGTTTTTTAATATAAAAACACTTATACTGATAGATAAGCTCTAATAAACTATAAGTTTTGCTATCCAAATGGGCTCTTATTATATAGAAAGACATTGGATTGGAGTACTATAAGTATTTCTCTTTGGAGGGCAAAGCTTGCATGGTTATAAAAAAATTAAAAGCGGATTATTAGTAATTAATGTATAATCTAACCCGCAAAACAAAATCAATTAATAAATAAATAATAATAATGATAATAATACGAAAATATGTTATCAAAATATGACTATAAAAGAAAAAAACAAATTGCACATAATACTTGTCGGATCCGACCGACGGGTGTCGGGGCATTTGATTGGTAGCATATAATAATAATAATAAAAAAATTAGAGATTTGGGAATCCAAGGACATACACGTAATTTAGAGAAAAGTGATGCATGGGGTCACTCAACGTGTCTTATTCCTTCTCCTTTCTTTCATTGGCACTCGGAAGATTGATTGGCAATATTCCCCCACCCTCCTTCTGCTGTGCGGGGAACATTCACACGCCCACTCCACGCTTTATCCCCCCTTTGCTCTAGACACCACCGCCACTGCCACTGCCACTGCGCAAAGACCATACTATCCTTTTATTATTCCCCATTAAGTAAATAATAAAGTTATGCCTTTCTTGAGACCTGTGATTTTTTGCCACTTTTCGGACATTACCTAATTCAATCATAATAGAGTGAACGTGTTTGCAGTAGAAATGGATTTAGAGATAATGCGAAGCAACTTTTAACTCCATTAACCTTTCCATGCACGCAGCCAATAGATTTTAAATGGCGTCGAATCCAATTGACAATATTAAACGCTTGAAAAATTCACTATTATCCCATTTGATTGCCTTTTTTTTTTATTTAGAAACAAAAAAGTCATTTGTGGTGTTAAATCGGCACGTAACCCGTTTAAATGAGGAAAAGGCTATACAATTATCTTATTTACATTGTCGTCGCTGTGCTAATTATTTCAAAATAAACGTCCCTGAGACGACTTTCTTTCATTTGTGGACGAATGTGCTGGCGGCAGGCTTAAGCGGTGGATTTTGACACTGCCACCCTCCTAAACTATGCTCAAATTTCAACTACTTCTGCTAACAAGCTATTAATTAATGGTAGTTACCACCTACAGTATGCTCCTCACATCATATATAATTACAATCTTATGACGCTGCATTTGTTAGTACAAAAGAACGCCAAATACATATTGATATAAAAAATATAAAACAAAGACAGAAAAACTATTCTATGTTCCTTAGTTTTTCTCAGTTATTTTTTTATGGAATTACTGTTAAAAAATTTTAAAATATATTTGTAAAACATCAAGAATATATTCAGATTTAAAAAATGTAAATATTAAATTAAATTTTACTACAAATTTAAAAATAAAAATAAAACTTTAACTTATTATTTATAGCAAAGCCCAAATGATGAAATGAATCGGTTTAAAAATAAATAAATTCAATTCCCATGATTAAGAAACGGTAGTGCTAGTTGCTGTATATTTATTATTATATGTAACTCTTTTGATTTTCTTGTAATTAATATTGATTTTGCTTACTTCATATGGTAGCATGTAACAATCTTATAGATTTTGTCATAATTGATAATCATGCCTAATTAGCTTGTTACATCTAATTAAGCGTATCAATTATTAGTTACCACTATATTGTCCCGTTTCTGGATTGATGTATACATCTCTCTAATCATGCATTTTCTTTCGCTCTACCGGCAGGTATAAGATAATGATGTAAGACAAACCAACGCCTAAGAAGTATAAAACCCGATTACGATTTAAGTCCTTCGTTTAACAGAACAACCATAATTTAATTAAATAAAATTTAAAAATTTATTTACATTAAATAAATAAATATTGAGAGCAGGTTTTGGATGCTAAAGTTCTAACAAGAACTCCCCTTCCTCTTTGTTATTAGTAGCTATTTATGTACATGGCTGCCTACCCTAAAGTTTAATACAGTATTTGCTGAGTTGTGTTCAAAACAGTATAAGTTAATTAGTCAAATCTACTTTTGTTTGCTTTAATTTGTGTTGTCCCCTAGTGCGAGTACCATGGCAGTTATATATTGTCTTCTTATATTGCTTCGCGTGCATTGGGTACAGAGTCAGATAAATTGTAATAATAGAAATCCATCAAGTTTCCCTTAGATTCTCTGTCTCCACTCTGCTATCTCTTCAAATTTTCAAAAACCAACCACTACCGTTGGGAGAGAAACTCATGATAAATCTAGGAACACGTTCGGTGCCTTTCAATGCAGCATAGTTTCTAAATCTAATGCCTTTCCACTATTCTTTAGGGATCTAAGAGTTGACGGGTTAAAGGGTTGTTAGGAATTAAAATGGTTTGAATATAAAATTATGTTTAAAAACGTGTTTAAACATATTATCTTTAAAATGATATTTGTTTTTATTACGTTTGTTGCAGAGTATATAACAAATCATTCTTAGAAGTAATTTCAAGCATTCAGAGATTGATATACAGTAATTTTTAAAATCTTTTTTAAAAAACAATTTTAAAATTTTAGAGAAGACAATAGAAGAGAATAAATGTATTTTTTGAAAAAAAAATTTACTTTGTCAAATTATTTATTTATAATAAAATTCTGTACAGACATATATATTCTGTAGAATTATGATCTTTTTGAAAAATTATAAGTTATGACTTTTCTGAAAATCATATATTTTCAATTTAAAATTCAAATTAAAAAAAATCGTTGGAATTATTTAAAAATTTATTTTAAAAGAAAACCGTTGGATTTGACTCAATCCAACGCACGTGCATGTGCTAAATGTTAAGTGTATTTTAAATATAAATATAAATTTATTTATTTATTTTTTTATTTTCATTTTCTCTCTTCTAAATATTTATTTAATATGTGGTGTGATAATTAATTTATAAAAACTTAAAATCCTTTATAATAATTCAATGTGAGACTTAAAATTTTCTCACACTTACACACTCTTTTCAAACTAACTATTTTCTCAAACAATCCCTTACTTAGTTTAAAAACTGAGTGTCTTCTCTAACTCATAAAGCTATGCATAAAGATAGGTGTCTTTCGACTTGAACCTATTCTTAGTGTAAATATTTCAAGGTATTAACAAATTGATGGTTGCACGAAGTATTGAACCATAAATCTTATGTTAAAACCAGAAATATCACACACACAGTTTTAAATAATGTCAAAAAAGTTCACAAAACATAACAATTAAGCACTTATATGGCCATATGCTTCATCCTAAACTTTTCATGAACATGTCCAAAAATCAACTCCAAATTCTTACTAAGAGCGACACCACTCCTTATGTTCACATAGGTGAATTTCCTTTAAGTCTTAATCTAGACTTTTTTGAATCCATTAAGAGTTTTACTCCCCTTGAATTCTTTAATATATATAAGTACTAAACATGGAATGGTTAAATCTTTTCTAGTGCTCACAGCCACTTATCAATAATTTATTTTTATTCATTAAACCTTTAAACTAAATTTAGTCCAGTCAAAGGCTGGGTTCTTATTACTGGTGACTCTATTTAAGGGGTTTTAATCCCATTCCTTCAGATGTTTTGATCACCTAATCTCTGGTGAGCCCTTTCATGAAAAAATATGCTAAGTTATTGCTCATTTTTACATATTGAATTGTAACTATTCTGTTACAAATTAAACTTCTAACATAATCATGGCTTAGACTTATATGTCTAGATTTACCATTATAAACTTTATTAAATGCTCTAAACATAGTTGCTTCACTATCACGGTGTAAAGAGATGGCTGGCATCGACTGTGGCCACAACTTTATTTTCAATAACAAATTTCTCGACCATTCTCCCTCTCTTCAAGCTGAAATCTTCAAGCTGCAACTAAGGCAACAAACTCTGATTCCATTGTGGAATGAGTTATACAAGTTTGTTTCTTAGAAGTCTAAGAAACTACTCCTCCTGCAAGAGTAAAAACCCAATCTAAAGTTGATTTATTGTCACTTGCACTGGTAACCCAACTTGCATTTGTATATCCTTCTAATACTGTTGAAAAATTATTATAATATAATCCTAAATTTATTGTCTTCTTCAAATATCTTATCACTCTTGCAATCCCTTTCCAATATTCAGGACTTGAATTACTTGTGAGTCTTGAAAGTTTGCAAACAACAAAAGAAATATTTGGTCTTGTACAATGCATAGCATACATTAAACTACCAATGGCACTAGCATATTCAACTTGAGCAACTGATCTGTTAGTGTTTTCTTTCAGATTTTGTGAATGATCATAAGGTGTAGTTGCCTCTTTGATGTTTAAGTGTTTAAATTTGTTTAAAACCTTCTTAATATAATGAGATTGACTCAAGACAAAACCCTTACTATGCTTTTTAACTTTGATTCTTAAGATCGTATTCACTTATCCTAGATCTTTCATTTTAAAGTTTGAAAATAGATACTTCTTAGTTTCATTCACAGCAATCATACTCGTCCCAAAAATAAGCATGTCATCCACATATAAGAAAATAATGATTCCATAATCATTTGTGAATTTTGAGTAAACACATTTTTCAGCATTGTTATGCCTAAAACCATGAGACAAAATAACTTAATCAAATTTTTCATGTCATTATTTTGGTGTTTGTTTCAAGCCATACAACAACCTAATCAATTTGTAAACTTTCATTTCATTTTCAGGCAGTATGAAACCTTCAGGTTGTTCCATATAAATTTCTTCTTCTAATTCATCATTTAAGAATATTGTTTTGACATTTATTTGATGCACAAACATATTGTTAATTGAAGTTAAAGCCAATAACACTCTAATGGAGGTTAATCTAGCAATGGGTGCATATGTGTCAAAATAATCTATTCCTTCTTTTTGTCTAAAACCTTTAACCACCAACCTTGCTTTAAACTCTTGTATTGAACCATCAATATTAAATTTTCATCTAAATACCCACTTACAACCTATAGGTCTTGAACCTAAAGGTAAATCCACCAAAACCCAAGTATTGTTAGAAAATAAAGATTCTATTTCATCATTAATAGCTTCCTTCTAAAAGTTAGCATCTCTAGATGTCATTGCCTCAGTATAAATTTTTGGATCTTGTTCAACATTTAACATAATGGGTATTTAACTCGTAACAATATCTCTATTGCCTTCAACTAAAAATACAATAGCTTGAGAAGAAATAAAATCAAGGTTTAGATATTTTTCTTTTCTAGATCTTTGACTCCTTCTAGGTTCAATCTCAACTTGAGATTCTATCCTAACATTTTCAAAAGATATAATATCATTGTTTCTTTTACTAAGTACTTGTTCATTATCTGTCTCCACAGAATTATTAATGAATTTGTTTTCAAAAAAGTTCACATCTCTTGATTCTATGATTACATTAAAGTCAATGTCTAGTAATCTATATGTCTTAAATTTTTCTACATAACCTACAAAAATACTTTTTAAAACTCTTGGTCCTAATTTGATTCTTTTTGGTTCTAGAATTCTATAAAATGCAAAACAATCCCAAACTCTCAAGTAAGTTAAATTTGGTTTTCTTCATTTCCATAATTCATACGGAGATAATTTTATTTCCCTTGAAAGTATCCTATTTAATATATGATTAGCAGTCAACAATGATTCTTCTCACAGATTAGTTGGTAATTTAGCACTCAAAATCATGGCATTTGTCATTTCTACTAATGTCCTATTTTTTCTTTCTACCAAATCATTTTGTTGAGGAGTGTAAGGTGCACTTGTTTAATGTATTATTCCACTATTCTCACAAAATTTTATAAATTCATTAGAGAAATATTCTCCACCTCTGTCACTTCTTAGTATTTTAATTTTTTTTTTCCTTTTGATTTTCTACTATTGATTTATAGTACGAGAACATATCAAAAGCTTGATCTTTAGATTTCATAAAGTACACATGTGTATATCTTGAATAATCATCATTAAAAGTAATAAAATATCTATTTTTTCCTCTAGTTAATACACCATTCAATTCACAAATATCAGAATGTACTAACTCTAAAATTTCTGAATGCCTTTGTGTAGAAGGAAATGATTTTCTTATCATCTTAGCTTGAAATCTCACATTTACTACTAGTTTCATTTTTGCATAAAATCAAACCATGTTTTGACAAATAATTTAAATTTTTATTATTAACATGTCCTAATCTACCATGCCATAAAGAAAAAGATTGCTCAGAAATATAAATAGAAACTGAATTATTCTTATTAATACTTAGTTTGAACATTCCATCACAAGAGTAACCCTTGCTCACAAAAATTTCATTTTTGGAGATTACAAGTTTTTCAGACTCTAACACAACCTTTAAACCTTTACTACATAGCAGATTTGCAAATACAAGATTCTTCCTAATGTCAGAAACATGAAGAACATTCTGTAGCAATAACTTCTCTAAAGTAAATTGCAACTCCACACTGCCTCTTCCAAACACTTTTGTTGTGGCTCCATTACCCATAAGAACTTCGTGCCTTTGTTAAGCAATTTCATAATTCTTGAAATGATTCTTGTCATGACAAATATGAATCATTGCTCCAGAATCATACCACCAGTCAAAAGACTTAGTAGAAATTCTGAAATCATACTAATTTGCAACTCCGAAACCATAGCAACAATTTCATTAGTCTCTGAGTCAACCATGTTTACAATATTAATATTTTCAGTCCTTTGTTTCTTCTTGTATCTGCAATCCCTCTTGAGATGCCTCTTCTTTCCACAATAAAAATAAGACTTTGCTGTCTTGTACTGTTTTTTAGAATTGATAGAAGTAGGTTCAGGATTCTTCCTCTTGTTATTTTCAGAATAGTTTTGATTTTTATTTCCTGCATCCACAAAATTGACTTTTGACACAGATTCTGAATGCCTAAGTTGCAAATTCTGTGTTTCTTGTTCAATCCGCAGATGTTTCAAAATTTGGTCTATAGTGAAACTTTCAGTGATATGCAATAATTTATTTCTATAGTCATGCCAAATTGAGAGTAATTTTGCAATAATAGCCCCCACTTGCACAAATTTAGGAATGTCAACTTTAATATCTTTGAGTTTAAAAACTAAAATTTGCAAATCATGCACTCGATCGAGAACAGGAGCAGAATCATATAATTTGTAATTAAAATATTGCATGATGAGAAACTTATATGTTCCTTGCTTTTCTGTATTATACTTGACTTCAAGAGCATCCCAAATGTCTTTTGGAGATGTGTAGGATGAGTACAGATCATAAAGACGATTTGACAATGTATTCAAAATATGGCCACGACACATCACTTCATCTTCTTCCTTCAATTGTTTAGAGTCTATGTCTTTTGGATCAGCAATTGGCTTTAAACTAGGATTAAGCAGATATGAAATCTTCATGGCAGTGAGGAGAAACATCATCTTGTCTTTCCATCGATTGAAATTCGTTCTATCAAACCTATCAAGTTTGATAAAATCTTGATTCATCGCCTTGAATGAAAATTCTTAGGTAATCTCCATCTTCTAAAAATAATATCACCTTAAGATTGTTAGGAATTAAAATGGTTTGAAGATGAGACTATGCTCAGAAACGTGTGTAAATACACTGTCCTTAAAATGATATTTGCCTCCACTACATTTGCTGCAGGATATATATCAAATCACCCTTAGGAGTAATCCCAAGTACCCAAAGATTGACAGACAACAACTTCTGAAATCTCTCCTCAAGAACAATTTTGAAATTTCAGAGAAGATAATGAAAAAGGATAAATGCGTTTTCTGAAAAAAAAAAAAAATTTCACTCTGTCAGATCATTTATTTATAATAAAATTATGTACAGACATGTCTATTTTATATAATTATGATCTTTCTGAAAAGTTATAAGTTATAACTTTTTTGAAAATCATATTTTTTTTTATTTAAAATTTGAATTTAAAAAAAACTGTTAGAATTATTTAAAAATTTGTTTTAAAAGAAAATCGTTAAATTTAAATTAATGTAATGCACGCGCACGTACTAAGTGCTAAGTACATTTTAAATATAAATATATTTTTTTTATTTTTTTATTTGTATTTTCTTTTCTCTAAATATTTATTTAATATGTGGTGTGATAATTAACTTATAAACGTTTAAAATTTTTTATAATAATTCAATGTGAAACTTAAAATTTTTTTACACTCACATATTCTTTTCAAATTAATTATTTTCTCTAACAACGATCGTAACCGAATCATAAATAAAGTTTCATTGGTATTTCTTTGCGCCTCTCTGATTCGTGGAGCGTGCCTCTTAATAAAATGTCAGAATTGAGTTTTATGATCCATCTGTGTGGAGCAAGAAAGGAGAACCAAAATAATGAACAAAGAATATGGCAGCCCTTCGAGGAGGGAGAAGAAAAAGAACCAAAAGTGCATGAAAAATTAAAGAAGTAAAAGTTACATCGTACTCATAATCAAAGTTTTGATACGTTACTTCGCTGCATAACTTCTCTTCTCCCTGAATCTATCCGATTCTAACTTGGGATTGATTCTCTTCTGGTACCTGCCACCTTTGTTGTTTTGCTTACTATTTGGCTGCATGTTTTGCGATCCTCTTTATTTCATTAAAAAATAAATAAATAATAAAGAAAAGACTAATATGAGCTGGTCATTTGAGATCCATGGGCTGACATAAGTGGGTAAAGTGTAGTGTGCACATAAGCATTTATTAATGGAGTTAAAGTTTGTCTCTTGAATATCTAGACCCTTTCCCCCTAGCTAGCTCCTGGATATATAGAAAGAGAATTATAATGGCCAAAAAATCAAAAGGATGGTTATAAAATGCCCAATCTACTTCTGTGTCTCTATATGGATTCAGCATGTTATTAGTTAAAGGCAACTGAGAGAGTGCATATGGTTTTATTTTAAACTCTACTCTGTAAATGATGTAAAACTATAACCTAAAACTCTACGAAAAAATAATGGGAAAGATAATCAAACGAAGTGGAGTTTTTGAAATTCATGCAACATTGATTTAGAGGCGCAATGCATCCGTAACAAGCCCTCTCTGATCGTCCATATGTCTGTTCATGGCATTACAGAAACTATATCGATCAATTATTGAAACCAGATATTCAAGGAAAAGCAATGCAGTCTGAGTTTCGGAGGGTTTGCTTGGGCCCTTACCACATTAAGAATTGGCAAATTGTGGGCCTCACTGATGCCGTCATTAAAACCATAAGGTTTATTCAATCACCTATGGGCCTTTAATCCCACAACAAAGACGAGTTTGAGAAGAGTGATTTAGCTCAGTCCAAAAAAAAGATCTTTGTTGGACCAAGTCATGACTTGCATGGAAAAGAAAAAGGAAAGGTGTTTGATCACCTTTGGGTTCAGATTTTGTCAAAATGGCCATCATGAAAGCATCGCAAATAGCATCCTGCTGCCACTGGTGTTTGAATGTATTGCTAGCATTTTGTCGTCAAGCAGGAGTTAAAATAGTAATAGCTCTGTGTAGGTTTTGGTGTTGCTATACCATCATACCCAGTGGAGAATGAAGAGATGAATGAATCAAATATCAGTACGCAGCTGAAATGACCAGGCAATCATCAATCATTCCAATCGATGATCACGCAACCCTACTCTGCCTTTCTATCACTTGATTTTTCAAAGAATTAAAAAATATAGACATGTTTCTTATTCTTCTTCTAAGCGAAAATCTTGTGCACTGAACCGTCCTTTTAATCGTACAGGTAGCGGAATACTAATAAAATGTCAACCACAAGCATAGCTTCTTTTTATGTTTCAAGCATATCTTTTGTCCCTAACTTTCCATATCAAAATGAAAACACTTCCTGCAAAGTGCAAACCCATATTGCTCTAAATGATGGGTTTGTGCTGGCATCTTAATTTATCGGTTCTTGAAGATTATATACTTTGCACCTTTTTTTTGTTGTGAATTTTTTAGTTTTGATTTGTATGTAATCGAGTTGGGAAGATGAAGATACACACTAATTGATATTGATCTAAACATTATCTAACTATGTAACCGGGAAAAGTAAAAGAGAAAAAGAAAGGGGAAAAAAAGAGAGGCTAATAGTAAGTAAGCTACAAAGAAACCCCAAGTTTGGGCATGTTGAGTAGCAATAGACCAAACAGTGACCTAAACCGTAGGGATATGTCATATATAAACTAATTGACCAGCCTCAAAGCATTCAGGGAACTATATATAAATCATTGAAGAAACTCACTTTACTTTTTTAGTTCAACTCAAAATTTTATACCAACTCTGTCTAAATGGTTGCCTAATCAGCGCAAATAACTCTTTCAGTAGACACTTTCCTGCTTTTTCATCTTGTTCTTCTTTGGTAGCATTAGATTCTCTCAAAGAAATTATTTTTTTATTGAAACACACTTTTAATTTGTTTGAGGGTGTAAACAGAAATTAAAGAGTAGCAATATCAAAGAGCAAGTATGTCGCCCACAGAAAAGGGAATGAAATAAAAGAGATATTTTTGTTTGAGGAAGGGAAGTTGAAGGAAAACTCTACTCCCACAGCATTGAATAAATTCCTTGTAAGCACTTAGTTAAAGTCAAACCTGTATAATTTTTACACTTTTAAGATATTTTTGGTTATTAATTTAACACGAAATAGTAAGTAATATAAACAATTTTTTAATAATAAAAAAATATTTAAAAAATATAAAAAAAATAATATAAATTTTAGTTTTATTAAAAAAAAACACAACTATAGTTATAAATGAATGGCAGGAATCACAAACGGCAAGTCTTTGTTAAAAGGTAAAAACCATATCATCCCGAAAATGGGCTAAACAAAGGATACATTCTTGATGGGGCTTGTCGTTAAACATAATTCAGCAATATAAATTACATAGTAAACTGAAAATGACATCCATTTTAATTTGAGCAGTGTACGTTATGCTAAAGATTCGAAAATGATGTTATGTGAATTAATCATTACAAATCAGATACAGCAAATTAAAGAACCTTTTTCCTTGGCGGGTATGGCACTGTGCATGTGCACTAATCTTTAGCAGCATTGATTTATCGACACAAATAAAGTGTGTGAGAAGACGCGCAACAGTTATACATTCATTGAACTCCTCTGCAAACTCCTCCTTTTTGGGTGGGAGGAGATTTCTGGGATTGGGACTTTGAAACAAGGGCTTGGACACTTATCAACTTTGGAAAAGAATATTTTTCAGAAAATTCCTTCACTGAAAGGTTTCCAATGCAATTTACCTGACCACCCATGTGCCTCGCGATAATTACTACACATTGAAAAACTACTTTTGTCTACTACTTGCAAATAGATAAATCCTTCCCATGAGGTGTATGTAAGTTTCTGATCGCAGTATGCTTTTCAGTTTTCACTATTTATAATAACTATTGAGGGTGCCCTTAATTTAAGGACGTCTATATACACTCAAAGTTCTCTTTTTAACTTGGGCTGGAAAGGTGTATCTTATTATGTTAATGGTAAGCATGGGCACATGGTGTGGGTCAAAACTCCCACAAAACAAGGGCAATTCCCCCTCCGTCCTGCCATCTCTATAGCTACTGGATCTACATTCTATTTTACAACAAGATGACGTATCTATATTTCCTTAGACGTCGTTGAACAATCTCATTTGTCATGCTAATCAAGATGCAATTTGCAAAAATCTTGTATTTCGATTATGGTTCATATTTATGTTCCATTTGAATAAGTAACACATGCAATTAAATAATATGGATGAAAAGTAATCGAGCCGACAAGTTTTCATGAATATAATCTTTCAATTTGTTGTGACACGAATCTGTTCCATTTTTTAGAATTGAGGGTCGCGACAGTTTTACAGGAATCTATTTCGTTTTTGCATAGATCCTACAGTTGCAAATATTTGAATTGTATCACCATCTGATTATATGCTATTTTTAATTGAATTTTAGGAATGAGAAGATTGGAGCATTGCATGGGGGATGGAGGGAATAAGAGATTGGATAAGGAAAAGCATTCACAATTTGTCCACTACCATAGGGAGAGAGAAGAACCCACAACTAGTCAATTACCCTCTTAAAGACCCGACATTAATATATCTGTATTTGAACATGAATAATTTTATTTTAATTTTTAATTGTACTCAAACAAAATCCAAAATTTATAGGCTTGGTTTTCTTCTTCTTCTTCTTTTTTTCTAAAAAAAAAAGAAATATAGGAGAGGGATCATCAAATTCAAGATACACTATCCAAACCAGCCAACTGTTGGATATGCGACATGAAACTACGTTCTGACCAAGAAGAGGCTTTGTTAGCTAAGTTTAATTTTTTAATTTTTGGTTGGTTTTTAATGTTAACAATAAAGAGCAAAAAAAAAGAGAGATGGAAATCAAATTATCGGTATGGTTTATCAAAGACTGTGGGAGATATTATATGTGGAGGGGTCGTTTTCTAGGAGGAGGTCGTTTCTCTGAAAGACTGAAACGAAGATGAAGGCGTCTGTATTTGGCGAAGGGAGCAACAAAGTGGCGCTTGTCAGATGGGCGTGCATTGCATGCGTAGTGGACGGAAAGAGAGCAAAGAGTTTGGTGGGGTCCTCATTGTCATGCTCATCTTTTTAAATATTTATCGGAGGCTGCTTTACTTGCTTCTTCTTCGTGGGGATAGCTAGTTAGTGCTGAAAGAATTCTAAACTAATGAAGTTCATTCTTCTAATAATAAAGATGCATAAAAGTACTTTTATTTTTATAAAAAAAAAGTTTATAAGTGAATAGGACCGTTGTGTTTTTTTTTTTTTTCCGGTCAATGCATTTGTTTTTTTAGCTCAAGAAGAGACGTAAAAGTGATGAAATGAGAATGGGAAAATAAAGAGGTGGAGGTGGTGGGGGCGACAGTGCTGATTCAAAGACTCCGAGCATAGAGAGAGAGAGAGAGAGTGCGGGAAAAACATTCTGATATTGGTTGGCTTTTTGTGTTTGTGTAGCTACGCTGTCTGTCAAAGATGAGGAACATCTCATCTTTTTGAAAGGTGATCTTTTCGGTGGTTTCTGTGATATGTGGGGTTGTTTGAGGATACAGTGCTAGTGATGCAGTGAGAGCTTTGTGTTTGTTGTCTTGTTTGATTCTTTGTACTTGGCAAATCCAGACGTGCATTCTGATTTCAGATCTCTTTAGCTGACCCTTGGTTGTCGCGTTATCTGCTTGTATTTCGCTGTTTGTCGTGCAATCTACTTTGGTTTCTCACATATTCGGAGAAGGATTTCTGGGTCTGGTATGCTTCAATTCAGATTTATTTCTGTTCCTTTTATCTGGTTGTTTATACATTCCCACTTGGCCATTTGCCTACCCTATATGGAGTTTATATTTTTACATTCTGCAAATTTCTGTATAGGTTTTTGCTTTGATTTTCTGTAGTGGATGCTTTTTGGGTTGTGTTCCAAGCTGAGCATGAAAATCTCTTGCCAATTCTCACTATTTCTTTTGGCTAAAACTCATCAAACTTGGGGTGTTCATTGTGCTGAGTTCTATGCATCTTATTGGTCTAAATTCTGAGAAAATGTGTTTCCCACCTATACTTTAAAAGAAGTAAATAACCTTTTTCCTATAGCAGAATAAATTTTGGTAGTCAAACTTGTGCAATGCTGCAGAAACCACCAAAATTGATGCCATTTGTCTAGTGGTTGGGTGGTTTTCTGAACTCATACCGAAATATGCTGTCTTGTGTTGCAGGTGCTTGGCTTCAAAGGAGGGACAGAGAGCGGAAACGTGGCTGGCAAAGGAATGTTGATTATGGAATTTGGGTTCTGAAACTTTGCGGACCAGAAAGGGTCTTGCTTGCGGGGGTCTAAATTCGATGAGAATAACAGAGAGAGAAGGAAGAAAGCAAATATCTAGATAGATGCATAAAGATAAATAAATAGGTTCTGGGCGTGGGCGGTGGTGTCAGTTTTGAGCAAGTCGGGGTGTCTCTGCCTTTGAGAAATTGCATAATGTTCGAGGTAGTCTGTTGGCAATGTCTCCTTACATGACCCTCTTTGCCGGGGTCCTTGGGCCGTTTTATCAATTTAGTAATCAACTCCTTCTTTGAGTCTCTTCCCATTCAAGTGAAAAATATTTTGTTAAAAAAAAAATACACAGAAAATCCCATCAGCCTTCTCTTGTGAAACTCCTATTGGCCTCGTTTCGTGGGAAAGATTCGGTCATACTAGGAGTTATACCATAATTCTATTTGATCCATCTTGAATTTCAGCAAGTTACGCACATTCCTCTTCTTTTTTTTCCATACTCTGGTTTGCCTTCGTAGGCGGAGAGCTGCTTTTTCGATTGCCGGCTGCCAAGTATTTGCAGGTGGGGTAGCAATCAGGAATTGGATCCGATAGGGAAAACGAAGGGACATAGCTTTTTCCTTTAGCAAGTATGAAGTTCATGAAACTTGGATCTAAGCCTGATTCTTTTCAAACTGATGCCCATAATATCAGGTATGAGATCAATCTCCTGGGACCCCCTTGCAATTATTTCCTTCTCTGTTAGCTCTCCCTTAGAATTATAATTTGGGCTTCTTTTTCATCCTGTGTCCTCACCTCATTAATTGGTTTTGTTTTAGTTTGATTCCTGGTCAAGTTTCATTGTTCCTGTACCTTATTTTGTCTCGGTGAACTATCTTTTTTTAATACACACACACACACACACCCACCCCAATTTGGACGAAAGCTATTGCTATTGGAGAATTATTCATTGTGAAATTTTCATACAAGCATTGTTCTCTTCTCTGTCCCCCTCTCCTTGGTCCATTTTTTTTTTTAATATATGGGAATTGATTTTGTTACAAGTTCATTTCTCAAGTTTTATAGAACTTAAATTAGTGAGGAAAAGGAAAAAGGTCTCCTTTGTTAAAAAACTTGTGACCGCAATTTCATTCATGATCTTTGATAGCTCCAAAATCAGTCTTCTGGGATTCTTCATAAGCTTTAAATCGCTCTTCACAGAGTGGCCACATTTGGTTATATGTCCTGCTCCTTCAGTATACTTAATGTTACAATATTTGCACTATCTTTGCTGTTATTTCGGCAATGTAGCATATGCTTTCAGCAAATTAAGAAAAAGAAAGACATTTTTCTTTTGTTTATTGTAGTAATCATGCATGCATGCTGGAAAATCAGCAATTTCAAAAAACTGTCATATTTTGCATTTGCTGTAGCTTCCATAAATCAAATTTCTCTTTATCTTTTTTTCTTTTCAGAGTTGTTTATTTCTTGTTAACATGAGCCATCATATATTTATCCAGGTATGTGGCGACTGAGTTGGTAACTGACATAGTCATCAATATTGGAGACGTGAAATTTTATCTCCATAAGGTAAGAATCTATCTGACATTGAAAATGATTTGATACTTTGAAATATAGGTCACATGACCTATTTTGTCAGTTGGTGCATGCCTCCCTTAGTTCAACTGCTACGAAGATCTGATTATGGATGGAAAGGATAACTTCAGTTAATATTTTATCAAATTAATAAAAAGAGGGAATAAGGGGTCGAATGCTGTGTTAAATTAATCTAATCTGGTATGTGTGTCAACTCAATCTGGTTTGAACACCATTGAAATTTTGACTCGGAGTTGAGTACTCCGGTGGTTTGACTTTGTTCTTCAGGTAGCTCTAGGCTGGGATTGTGGATAACACCATCTCTTGAAAAATCTTACTAGGATTCTATAATGGTTTAACCCACTTTGCCAATTAGACTACTCTCCTTGTAATAATATAAGCACTTGGTTTGTCAATATGTTATTTTTTCTAGACATTTGTTTATTTGGTCTGATCTTTGACTATATGATTCTTTCGGTTTGCAGTTTCCTCTTTTGTCCAAGAGTGCAGGCTTGCAAAAGCTGGTTACCAACACAAATGAGGAAATGAATGATGAAATTCACATTCACGACATTCCTGGAGGACCTGCTGCTTTTGAAATTTGTGCCAAGTTCTGTTATGGTATGATAGTCACTCTCAATGCATACAATGTTGTTGCAGCTCGCTGTGCAGCAGAGTATCTTGAGATGTATGAAACTGTTGAAAAGGGAAACCTTATTTACAAGATTGAAGTCTTCCTTAACTCCAGCATTTTCAGGAGCTGGAAGGACTCAATTATTGTTCTTCAAACTACCAGGTCTCTTCTTCCATGGTCCGAGGAACTTAAGGTAGTGAGCCACTGTCTCAACTCTATAGCTACCAAGGCTTCAATAGATACATCCAAGGTGGAGTGGCCATACACCTATAACAGGAACAAGCTCCCCTCTGATTCTCACTGGAATGGAGTGAGGACAAATCAAACGGTTCCAAAGGACTGGTGGGTGGAAGACCTTTGTGAGCTTCACCTTGATCTTTATAGACGGGTCATAACAACAATTATGACACAAGGCAATGCTTCTGGTGCTGTAATTGGAGAAGCTCTAAATGCTTATGCCTCAAGAAGGTTGCCAGGTTTTAACAAGGGTATGGTCCATGGTGGTGATTACACCAAGAATAGATTATTGTTGGATACTATTATCAGACTACTGCCCAGGGAGATGGAAAATGTGTCTTGCAGTTTCTTGCTCAAGTTATTAAGAGCAGCTATTGTTTTGGAATGTGAAGAGTTGGAGAGATCAGAACTGATGAGAAGAATAGGGCAGCATCTTGAGGAGGCTACAGTGGCTGATCTTTTAATTCAGGCTCCAGATGGTAAGGCTACAATGTTTGATGTTGATATGGTGCAAAGGCTAGTTGAAGCGTTTGTGGCACATGAGCAGAAGGCCCAGACGGATTCTCTGTTGGTATGTAAGGTTAAGGTAGCCAAACTGGTGGATGGCTACCTTGCTGAGATTGCACGCGATCCCAATTTACCTCTTTCAAAATTTGTCAATGTTGCCCAATTAGTATCAAGCTTCCCAAGACCATCTCATGATGGCCTTTATCGCGCCATTGACATGTATTTAAAGGTGAGTTCCTCATACTTATTTAGCCTGTCGGCTATGGAATTATACATATCCAATCAGGCTTCAGCTGCTCAAGTTATCCTTGTTCTTTTTCCCCATTGAGAATCATTCCTCTATGTGTCAGTTTAGTGTATACCTGAGGTTTCAAAATTAGACAACTCACTGGAAAACCCCACAGAGAACGAGTTGCTATATATTGGTATATGTTGCTGTCAGTTTAGTGTGATGATATTTCATGTAGTTTGAGTCTATTATTTAGCCATTAAAGCCTCCAAATTGCCTTTAACCTAGTTTCAGAGGCTGAGTGTCACTATGTAATGCAGGAACATCCTGGGATCAGCAAGAGCGAGAGGAAAAGAATATGTAGGTTGATGGAGTGCAGGAAATTGTCTGGAGAGGCGTGCATGCATGCTGTGCAGAATGAGAGGCTTCCCTTGCGTGTTGTTGTGCAGGTTCTCTTCTTTGAGCAATTGAGAGCTACAACATCGTCTGGAGACAATACCACTCCTGCTCCATCTCATGCCAGCTCAAGGACTACAACTACTAATACAGAGGAGGAATGGGATGCTGTGGCAACACCTAAACACATAAAGGCTATCAAAGGGGAGCTTGCTTCACTCAAATTATCAGGTGGATATAGTGGAAGAAGCAGCAATGATGGTGGTAAAGGCAATGCTGAAAAAGTTGGTGATTGTAAAATGAAAGGATCACTCATCTCGAAGAAGATACTCTCTAAGATTTGGTCCAGCAGAGAAAGAAATGGTGAGATTACTAGCTCTGATACGTCGGAGAGTCCTACTTCTACCGTTGTAGAGGAAACAAAATCCACCCCATCTACAAGTAGCAGGCATTCAGTGTCTTAGAAGAACATGTTTTGTTCAATCATTGTATAATCCTCCCACGCAATATTAGGAGTTAGAGCTTACTGACATCTTCCAGCTAATTTTTCCATCGAACTCTGAGCAAATGTTGGAATGTGGCTAGACTATGAACTGGAGCACCAACGAAAGTTTATTCTCTGTTGACGGTCACCATATAATTTACTCACAGATGCAGCTTCCAATTAGCCATAGTTGGCCCTTACCAGATTAGGGATGAACTCCAGTAGTGACCCAGTTTTTCTGTGCAATAATAGAAATGGAACCCCCTCACCCCAAAAAAAAAAAAAACTCCTAAAGATTGTTCTCTCTCTCTCTCTCTAAAATGGGAAAAGAGGAAGTCTAACCTACTGAATTTTATTGTTGGTCTGGATCTGATCAAAGATTTGATGATTGGTTTTGGCACTTAAAATTGTTAAGCTAAAATATTGGAAGTGAAAAGCAGTGATTTTATACATGTGTATTAAAACTTTATGAGAACCTTGTGTGTCTGGAAAAGGATCACATTTGATGTGCCACAATTCGAAATTATTAAGCTTCTTGAGATACTTAGATATTAAAAAAAAAATCAAGTACAAGATATAAAAGGATACAAGAGACCATTTTTTTTATGACGTTTGAAAATTAAGAATGATGTTGCTCAAGTTTGGCAGCTCCTTAAAATGTGGTGTTTGAGCCGTAATTTGTGGGGTTTTAATGTTTGTTCTGTTGGTCCGACTAGTTAGCCCAGATTTCAAAGCCGAGCTTTCAGTCTTATTCCTTTTGCAACGAGGGAACAAGTTTTACTTCCCCCTTTTCTATATTCACATTAGGCAATTGAGCTTGAGTTGTTGTTAGTGGTAGGCAGCTAGGCCACTGCACATAGTCATAGTAGATGAGTGATTGAGACAAGTACACAATTTAGTCAATGCGGGTTAATTATTTCTCATTGTTTCCATTCTAATATCAAACAAAAATGATTTTTAGATAACCCCAATTCAAACGGAGCTCTTAGAGATAATATTGATTAAGACTTTTGTCTCATAAACTTGCCAGCAGCAGTGGCCACAAATGTCTAATCCCACTTTATCGTTTTACGGATGGATAGGGAGAGGGACTAGATAATCTTCTCACTTATTAGCTGTTGCCTGTTGAGTTGAAAAAGAGGGCAAACAAAATTGAGGACGCAAAATGAAATGCCATGTGTCACCGTCCTCGCAATTCCATACCACCAAAATATGCTTTTGAGTCTGAGTCAATCAGTCAATAGACATGGAATATTGCAAGATTAATACTCACTAATCAACCTTTCTTTCTTTTGGAAATAATAACCATTCGACATCTATTATCTTTATGGCAATCGCTTTCCCTATGGCCTATATTTTTAAACTGGGAAAGAGAGCTTTCACACCTAAAAGATGTTTATTAATCACAAGTAGGCTAGATTTAACGTGATCGAACCTTGCCAAACACCTCCACTCATAATTGACCAATGCTCATTTAGTGTACTTTGATTTGTTAAATAAAGAATTAATCAAACCTTATAATATATGCTGGTCGCATACCCCAAAAAGATATACATTATCAAAGACTACTCTTCTGTTTACTGTTTAGCAAGTCACGCATGGATAGGAGCCTACTATCGGTACTTACATGTGCAATTGAAGAGAAAGCTGTTCAGTTTTTGAGGTATGAACTTTTTGAACCTACCACTCGGTAAGAGTTTCGACTTTCAACAGAAATGCTGTAATTGTGAGAGTATTTGAGCAATGAAAGTAGGTATTCAAAATCTGGTCATTCTATATCTGCTTTTCATGTTCCTTTGACTTAAGAAATTTACCACGTTGTAATTGATCGTAACAATTATTCACTTCCAAGGCACAATTGAACCCAAGCCTAATCAGATATTAAAAGAGATTTCGTTAAAATAAAATTAAAAAGGGTTTGCGGGCTGAAGATTCCACCATCGCATGTTTTTGGTAGCTATCTTCTTTACGTCATTATTTATTGGAAACTACGACCACCAAATGAGGGAGCGGGATGAAAAAGAGAGATGAGATATCCTTAAAAAGGTCAACGGAAGGACACTAATAATAGCACATCCCCCTCGTACCGTCCTCTCCCTTTGCAATTTGCATAGTGCTCTAAAAGTCGCAGGAAACTACTATTCCATTGCTCCGTAAGCAAAAGCAACCATCTCAAGCCTCCAAGAAAAAAGTGTATGTCTTCCATGTCCCACCATGAATCTGCATGTCCTCTGAATATATAGTAAAATATTAAGACGCACCCTCTAATTAGAGGTTACACTTACACTTAACGCCCACCATTTGATTCCCAATATCTTCAATAAGAAAGATACTAGGAACCCTATCAAACAAAGTTGGGTAAGGATAAGGTCCCCACCTGCAGGCATATATATATATAATCAAAGGATAAGGAGATTTAGTCCCCTCTTTATGAAAAGCTTTGCGACATGCACAAACCCAAATGGATATTCTTATTCGCACTTGAACTCGCTTTACTCTTTACCATATCCCCCACTCTATTCCGTCAGATTATACAATTCATTATTTAGAATACACCTAGCAAAGTTCTAAAAGTTGACAGGTAAATAACACCAGAAATGGAGGCTGCGTTTGGGTGGGAGAGGATCTAAAAAGCCACATCCATTTACAAAAAAGCTAATTCCAAAATACAAAAGCGGGGATATTCCTTTTCCCTTACGAGCGAAAGCCCACGTCTCCCTCATTCCCTCCTTTCCCACCGTCTGAGTCGTTGCGATGCAAATAAGAGATAATGAATAACTCCCCCTCCCCCCCAAAAAAAAAAAAAAACAAGGTGGTGGTTCTACTTTCTAGCTCTTGTTTCACTCGATACTAGCTTGGATTCTTTCTACGAAAATTAGATTTAGAACTCTCGGGGGTCAACAAAGATGGACAGTCCGGGAGGAGATTTGGTCCAGTCACCGACAGAGCCATCACTGTAGTCTTCCCCAAGCCTCTTGATGCACCATAAATCCTCGGCGCAAGATAGCATCTTCCAGTGCGGTATCCCAGACCTCAGGGGTTCGCGGCTGGAAACCTCCGTGGCCACCACCCCGCACCCCCGTTCTCTGGCAAGGTTGTGTGCAAACCCACACAAGGCATTCACCATCTTCACCGCCTGCGGGCCTTCGCCTCCCAGTCCGTACATGAAGTGGAACCCGAACGGCCTGAAAAAATTTGGAATCGACGGTAATTGCAGCCACGGTAAGGCCCGATCTACTATCCGGGACGTTTTGGCAAGAGTGCGCTTGACGCGCGATGCGCCCCGGACCTCGAGCGTGAAAACGTCCTTACAGTTCCAGATGCTGATGACTGCCCAGGACTCGGGTGGGCCCGACAGGAAGCGATCGGAGCCGGGCCATGTGTGGGCAGTGTAGGACCCACGTGGGACGGCGAGGAATGTGCCGAGGGTGAGTTTGTTGTTGAGGACAGAGTCAATGTCGCGGGGGAAGAACTCGGTGGTGGCAAATCGGCGGCGGTAGAGGCACTCTGCGTCGGAGGTGTTGAGTTGGATGATGGTGACCTTGTGGGAGAGGTTGAGTCGATGAGCATAAACGGGGTTGACAAGGATGGAGGGGGTACGGAACTTTGAGTATCCGCATTTGTCGGTGAAGAGCTTAACGGATGCCAAGTTGTCGTTTTCCGTTGCTATATACGAGTATTCAGCGCCATGATCTCTGAACCACTCCTCCATTCTATGCACCAGCTTCAATCCTATTCCCTTTCTCCTGCACCCACACATACGCTAATATCATCATCATCATCATCATTGACTATTATTTAGTTCTTTTTTATTCAATCAAAATTTCGATAGATGATCGATCGCTTTCACTTTCATTGGTCATTTTTGTTTCTCATAACTCGGGATAAATAAGTTAGAAGAGAAATGAATTGTACCGGTGAGAAGGAGAAACTCGAAGGCCTAATATGTAGGCGAGTTTGGTGTATACAGGGAGGGGTTTGGCAGTAGCTTGGAAGGCGTCTGTATTGTCGTCCGTGAAGTGAGTGTTCTTTCCATTTCTGGAGAGCTTCTTTCCGCATGTAACGGTTTTGATGAGACCTCTTGCCATTCCTACCATCTCTTGCCCAATCTCGGCCACCTGTTGAATCCACAAGCACCCACAAGATCAATGAATAAATTTCTTACTCACTTGTGTTTTGTGATCTTTTTTTTTTTTTTTTTTTTTTAAGAATTGGGTTAGTAGCACAACCCCACCTTTATTTTTTGTTGATAATTTATGTGATCAAGTTGAGAGTTAGTTATGAGTTGAAGTAAGAGGGTGGATGGAAAAGGAAGAAGAGATGAAGTGAGGCGATTCCCAATAATAGAATAGGAACAGAGGAGACATTGAATATAAGTTGGGAATAAAATACCAGCATGAGGAAAGCGGGTGAGTGGCGGACCCTGCAAATTGGGTCACCAAGCAGGTCGGTGAAGAGGGAAAGCTTGCCACTGGGTCCAACCTCACATATCCTTTCAACGGCTTCCACTCTCCCCCTGTCTTTATTTGGGTCGAACTCTCTAACAACCACCGTAGCAAACTCCCCTCCCATGTTGGCGTTGCCTTTGTCACTAGGAAACGGACGTTGATTGATAGGAGGATATTTAGCTCCGAGGCGCGGCAGTCTTTTTCAAGACTGATTGCCGTGTGTTATAAGCAAGAAACCTAAAAGCTCATAATGGGAAATTTGAGTCGCAAACAAGAGGCAGAGGGTTGATAAACAATCTCAAAATGGATGTGACGACGCGAACTGGGAAATACAGAGAGAGGGGGGTTGATATGTTTCTTCGTTTCTTGGGTGGCGGAGGAGTTGGTCATCGCAGAGATGCAAATGCTTTTGCGGGGCCTTAAATACCTGATTTTTGGGCCTTATTTTTGTTTTTTTAATTTGAAATTGCTCACCCTCTCTCTTCCTTTCTCTCCCTATATCCGGAATCCATCTTTTCTGTTTCGGTTGCTATTGCTGTTGCTTAGAATTTTAAATTTATGTTTATACAATTCGGAGTTTTTTTACAAGTCTGTATTTTGCACCGTGAACTTTATATTTCTTTTTAATTTCATAATTACTTGTAAAAGTAATAATAATGGGCCAAAGGGGGGAAAGGAAAGAGGAAATGGCGGCTAATGGCTGCGCAGTAGTGATATTTAATGATTTTAATTTCCACGGAAGGAAGGCCTTGATTGACCCCATTCGTAATGATTACCTTGAAAACCTTGGGTCCGCATAATGTGTGTGCAGAGCTTCGTGTGAGACGGAGTAGGCTTCCATTTCATCCTCCCTCACTTTCCTTCTCCCTTATCTCTTCAAACGCTAACTACATCATCCTATCCTCGATAAATAGCAATTGACGGCTATGATCTTATCATTCATCCACCCCCCAATCATCTTTCAACAGTCACCTCACTAAATCCACAAATTCTAACCGTTGGATTCGGATGGCAATCATTCTGGTTAGAAGCTGCAACACCAATGGTAGTGTGGCATTGTATGTTAGCAGTCTCTGGCAAGCTGAAAACGGTTTTGACAATGATTGGTCATGGAGGGAAATGGATACGTCGTCAGGGTTACAAAATTAACAATTAATTCTTCAATCATTTTGGCTTAAATAAACATTGATACCAGTAACCGCGGGCATTTGACTATTGGAGTACAAAGTGGGGCATAAAAACGCTCCGTTTTTGGCTTCTCTTTCTCTGTACTGAAATAGACCCCAACTTATTCACCATATTTAATACACCATAATGTGGGAACCAAAGCCAAAAGAAAGGCAACGACAAGGAAAGGCAACGTAGAAGTAGAATTGAAGTTTCCCGAGCACAGAAAACAAACTTCTTGTGTTTTCTCTGTCGCACAACTTAATATTTTATTTATATTCTCTTCTTGCAAAATACTATTATCGCACTTCAAAACTGGAGCTAGCTACCCTTTCAAGTATCTCTGCGGTCTCTCTGCAGCTAGCTCGTGGAATTCCATATTATATATATATATATATTGGGTTTATATATATGCATGAGACAACTATCTATAATATAATTAAGTTCCATTAAACAAACTTGCCTGTGTAAGCTTTATCAATAATTGTCATCCCCTGTGCTTAAGCCCCACGCGATTATTATATGAATATGCGAGCTTATAATTAACCTTTGTCTCTCATTAAGTCATTATAAAATAACCAATATTTTTTTAATATATTAAATATTTGAGCGAACGAAACTTTTTTAATTACATTCTAAAATTAGAATATAATTGCCATCGGAAAAACAAAATTTGACAATTAATTATTTTACAATATATAGTGCGAGCTTATGATGACGAAGGATTCAATGCATTCTTTTTCTATCTAGGGATGGAGAATATATCTTTTTTCAACAATAAATAAATTATTTAAAATTTTCCAAGTGTCTTACTCTTCTAATGTTGGTTAGTTTATTTCCATAAAAAACTAAAACAAAAAAAATCATATATGAATGTAGATTATTAGTATTAATAATACATTTGGAATTGAGAACAATTAATCGCATATGCCACTAGCTAGCCATAGTAGCTAGCCCTAGACATTAAAGCAAAACCTTCAACCCCTAGAGTTATAATTAAGGACAAAGATTACCATAATTATTTGCATCTTTGGATGCATATTTATATTATCTAATACTAATAGACTTCTTCGTGTACGCAGCTCCTCTGCTATGTTTTAGTTCGCCCAAAACACAAATATTAATATACCATAACTGTTACTAGCTAGATGTCCTAATTAAGAGGCTAAAACTATATATATATGGTCTTTCTTTATTTTAATTTCCAGATTTTTTCAAAATATAACCGGTATTAAAAAAAATTAATTATAAATGAAAATAATAATGTAATATCCATTAAGTTTTCATTGCCTTATATATTACCTAAATAGAAGCAATACAGCGCCCATCGCTTTTAATGAAGCTAGATATTAATAACTCTATAAATAAAATAATCCCCCATGCACGTCCGTCCCCTTACATGGATTCCAAAAAAAGAAGAGAAGAAAAATACTTTAAATAACAGGGCGCGTGGGATATATAAGTTAGGAAAGTTACCGTTCTGGCTTGGCTTCCCTATTAGTTGGACAGCATAAATGACAAAGAAAATGAAACCCGCATTTAATTTTAATTTTAATTTTGCGGGCACTATCAGAGTGTTATTTTCCCCATTCTGTTTCATTTTTATATATTAAAATGGAGGTAATCAACTACTAAACTAGCTACTTACTCTGTCTTCTTATTTTCTTCAATATTTTATCCTATCTCTGTCAGGAAGAGAGTTCGCCAATTACTTCATTTAATATTTTCCGTCATAGTTTGACAGGCTGTCTTCTTCGCCACAGTAATTTGCTGGTTTTTAATCCTTCGCAGCATTTCTGCATAAGAGACAATAAACCGGGAGTTTATTATATCAAAATTATGTATACAAATTCTCTTCGATATGTAATGAAAATTATTATAATCCGCCCAGGTTAAATAAAAATAAAATATAATATAATACTCCATTATATATATATATATATCCCTAGTTGTGATCATAACATAGCCAGCAATGATAATGACGATAAAAATATAGAATTTGATTATGATGTGGATCGATGTTGACACTAATTTGAGCATAATATAAGCAGCAATATTATTAATAGAAAAATGATGTGAATAATTAATAATAATGATAAAACTCACAATTCATTATCCAAATGAAGGGTTGCAGGAAGTTGACTGCTTCAAATTAAAATAAAAGGGTGCATAATAGCTTTATAGTTTAAATTTTCAGTGCTTTTCAAGTGTGATCATGTGCCGAGTCCAACAAAAACTTGCACCAAGACCTATTAACTGTCCTCAAGCTAGCATCCAATGAAAAAAATAGATCAAAACTTTCAGCTTGCCATAGTAAAACTGCATGTATATTTATTTGATCCGATCGAGATATATATTGAGTTTCCTTTTACAACAATAATAATCGCTATAATAAGAAGAAAAGAAATAGAAGACACGCATGCACCTAGCTAGCTAGCTTCAACAAAGTTAAATATTAATTTAAACAACACATTTAGAAAATCGTTGTGGTATTCAAGAGGCATATATATAACAATGCGTGCTTGGGAGTAGAATAAAGAGGTTTAATTTAAAATTAAAAGGCCAATATGAAGAGATTCCTGCTCATTGTTAATAATTAATTTTAAATAACCAATTTTCGAATTATAAAAGCATGATTCTAAGAACCCACCAGGATATTGCTGACCCAGTTATTCCTCGCCTAATTAATGGTTGTCAATACTCCGTAAGATTTGAAATCAGATCTTCCCTCATGCCTAAATGCTAGATCTTGATTTTTTTTTGACTAATTTTTAGTTAAGAATAATTCCTAGAGATCAATTCTCTTGGTCCTTATGAAAAACAACTTTTTAGTCTCATAATTACTCACTTGTTCATCGTTAATCATGCTTCGATCATATCCAAAATAACATAATCAATTAATATATAGGATGACGATAGAACTACCATCAAACGAGTGCCAAAAACAAAAATATCATCACCAGACGAATTATTCTTTCACGCGAAACTTTTGGCTTTATTAATCCATCTTCATGTTCCATTCTGATTCTAAAACAGTCTTAGGAATACTAAACATTGATTGGGTCGACGAAGGATAAAATTAAAAAAACCAATTATTGTTTACCTCGACTCTGAGCTACCTAGTGTTTTTTTTTTATATAAAAAAAAGTTGTGGCTATATATTATCCACATACATATAATTAACCAGTTACTCTAAATGCATCTACAAGGAATTTGTCATAAAGCTAATAAGATTTAAAAGGAAATAAAAAGAAAGATATATTCTTTTGATTTATAGAGCAGGACCACAGCATCGTTGAAACAAATAGAAGCCCTAGACCAATTCATTCAGTATATATCCATGCCAGAGGGTGAAATAAAGAGACGACAGAGCAAAGAAAAGAGTTAAAGAGACAAAATGCATAGGAAATAATGGACGGTAGAGATCTTGTTCCCTCCGTTCGTGCCTTTTAACCATTTTAATTATATACTAACACCCATTGAAGCCCTGTACTGGTTATTAGACCATCCATGTCCTTCCTTGGCTATCACATGGACAATTTAGGGTTATTAATTAGGATCAACGATGCGGGATTTTTAAAAAAAATTTAGGCACATGTAGTTTAGATCAAATTAATCAAAGATGAACATATATAAGGATATAAAGAATATATTTTATTAATGATTTATTTAATGGGACGGTAAAGCTTGAAAGGAAGACAAAGAAATGACAACAATTAGGCAACATGCATGTTTACAATAATGTTGCAAAGGGAAGGAACACAGCAGTTAAGAGATGTATAAAAATTGATTAAAACAGTTGGAAATTAGTAGAATTAATTAGGCAAGTTGAGCCTGGTAATTAGGGATTGAAAAAAAAAAAGGAGTAGATGCATGGTGTGGCTCGAGGAATGTTCATGACCTATATATAAACATAATTTGTTTTTTTATATATAATTTCGTGGTTGATGGATATATATATATATATATATATACTCGGCTTCCGTGGACCAATAGAAATAATAAAAAAAGGAGTTTTGGCGGGTCAATTTAAGGTCTCGATGACTAATAATAAACTAGCAGACTGTCCCAAGTCATGGCCATCTATGTTTTTTATTTTTTAAGGCAGTTAAACCTATATGTTGTCCGGGTCGGTGACATATATAGGAGAGGCTGGACCTTTGACCTTGGTAAAAGTATTACAAGGTCAGAGTGAGTAGACTGTAATTTTGTAGAAAATTTGATGGTAAATAATCTAAAATTGCATGTACATATAGTGCGAACAAATATAATGGTGTGGGTTTGAAGTAGCTGGTAAATAATGTAAAATGAGAAGGCCCTTTGAAGCTGAAAGCGGGAAAGGGTTGGGATGGGGGTGGTGTACAGCTTAGAATGTTGGAGGAGGGAGACAAATGAGGAACGCAGAGCAGAGATAGGGGATAGGGGATAGTGTTGGTGTGTTAGTGTACTCGAGGGCTGTACTGTAAGATGTTTCTGGCATTTTGTGAGGAGTTTGTATGGTAAGAGTCCGACACTAGGGTGCGGCCCTGGCTCGGCCTATTCCCAAGCATGTCCCCCTTCCTACTCCTCCTCCTCTTTCCCCCCATCCCACGTCTCTGAACATCCATTTAGCTTCAACTACATTATTATTAAGAAAAATACGCGTTCTCGTTACCTAACAAATATCTTGGTTTTGTCGGTTACTCGGAATGGTTTTGGATATGTTCTTTTGAAATCGATTCTAAATTAAGAGCTTCGAAACCAAACACCCTTTTCCTTTTCTTTGGGTCTTGCTTTGCCAACAACTTTTAAGGAGAAAAGTTAGCTTAATTTAAGACCGTGGTCGGTTCAATTAAACAATAAATACAAACCCAGCTGGACAATTTCCAGAAACAGGGCTTTCATCCAACGAAGTAAAATACCCGACCTACCGTTGTGTCAATTTCGGTGTATGAATTGATGATGTCTTGGTGGTGCTTTGCATCTTGAGCTCTCTCTCTCTCTCTGCTCTGTATGATACAGAAAAAGACAAAAATCTACTGAAACGGAAAGCATGGGGGCTGATGTTGTGCTGTACTCCGGATAAGAACAGAGATTCATCAAGCCCTGCCACGTCATCATCAAAAGCTGCACATAAACTTAATTACGGGTCAAAACAAGTTGTTTCTTACCAAACATTCTGAATTTTAAACCATTTCGACATTTTGGCACAGGAACCCATCGACAAAAGCTTTTCCATATCTGCCCAAGCATCTTAAATGCCTCTTATCATATATATTAATAATCAAGTAACACAGATGTTTCAACATTGTTCTCAACTCTTGTATCATTAATTTCACACATTATTATGAGTGGCTCTATGATTAAACATTATAATATTAGTTTTAATATTCACAATTGATTTGATCTTTAATATTTTGGGTTTGATATATACAAGCCTTTAATCTTTTCTTGAAAAAAAAAATTAAATTCTTAAAACATATGTTACCAATCTTTTCATATATTAATTGAAATAGGAGAACCAATGTGAATTAAATGGTTCCCATAGTAATGTTCCACAATATCGAAGGATACGCCAAATTAAATGTCCCTATGAATATCAGGATCTCGGGATTTGCAAGTCTTAACTTTGTCGCCAATTATTATGTGGCAATTGAGTTGCACAAGCTCAGTAATAGAGAGTGTTGAAGATCACTAGGTTCGATAAATCACGGTTGAGGAGGAGGGCGCTATTGTCGAGTCAACGACGTAGGAAAGATATCCTCAAGGAAAAAAAGGTACACATCCCTTAAGCTAGTAGACCTGTTGGAGGACAATTATGGCAAGGGAAGCAATTTAGGCCAACAAGGTTCAAATTATATGTAAGGGAAGGCACGAGGACCTATGAAAAGTGAGAAAACTAGGACTCTAGTCTTGCCTCTCAAATTAAGTTAGGGTCAGAGACATTGGTTTCATCCCACACTAATTTCTGGGTTCTTTGTCCTTTCAAAAGTCTTATTTTGGGGAGAGAGAAGAGCTCATTCTGTCATACTTATCCCTATATAGATTGATGATTAATGCGTAGGATATTGTGGTGGAAACGCAGTGAGTGCGCTCAATCTTGGTAGGTCGGCGAGTTACACCTCCCAGCTGTGAGCCATCAACGCATTGGAGGAAGGCGTCACTAGACCACAACAACAGAAACCATAAATTGGGTTGCGTAACGAGGTTTGTAGTTTGACCTTCCTTGCTTTCGTTATATTTGACTAATTCCCTTACCATGGATACTTTCGGTTGAGTAGATCATATAAAGAATTGTTGAAGATAAACATAACGTTTATGTCAACCAAAAATGAGAGCGAAACTATACACATAACGACGTTCCTTGACATCATGCGGGATCGATCCATTATGCCAGTTACCCAACCTCTTAACAGAAACGGGTAACCCACACCAATTTTAGTTCAAGAGAGCCCTGCTTGTTACAAGGAAGAAAGTAATACAGAAAATATTTTCTCCCTTAAAAAAATATTCCCCAATACAGCAGTCTTAGAACATTTTTTCCCCAATTTTCAATCCAAATAAATAACAAGCATTTTTAATTTTAGAAATCGAAGAGTCAACCATCGACCATAAACAAAAACTTATCTTAGCCAGCTAACGAATGAAAATATGAATTTTCAATTGTCAAAGACGGTGGATCGTAACGCATGATATACATTCAAGAGTAATCTGACTTTCACTAACCTAGGTGACCGACCATGCTCTGCATCGCTGTTTTGCATGGATAAACAACGTATAGAGGAACCTTACGAGCCGTAAATACAAGTCTAATGCAGGATGGGCAGCTGGTCTTAGCCTTGTCTTTTGAGTTATCCCCACCAACAATGACATCTCCGACAGATTTCAACTCTCAAATGGGATGCTGGGAAATGTAACGAGAACTTATTCGATTCTCAAGAATGATCTTAGTTCTAATATGCCAATAGCCTTGGAAAGAAGTCTACAAAAGAATATAGATATGCTGAAATTTGAAGTGATCATAAGTTAAATCGAAATCGAACGCAGAAAAGCCGTGTCATCTTACTGGAATTAAATCAAGAATTCATTCCGAAATTAGGAGCACACAAACACGAGATTATCGAGAGACTTGAATTTGCCAAGAAAGAAAGAAAATGAAACCAAGAGTTAAAACTTTGAGTTTTACAACAGGATATGGGCAGAATCTCCTAAAAGTAAGTTCCACCAGAATTGTAAGTTCTGTCATCTAAAGGAAGAAAAGGCTCCTGACAAAGAGCAAGCACTTCATCGAGCATCAACAACTCAACTCAGTGGGTACGAGTTCTGCTGCTTTCAGCATTTCTGATTGGATTGAAGTAAGGATGGGCCTGCACAGCAGATAGTTTTTGACAAGAACGGGGGTAAGCAATTTACCATAAAATTCAAAAAAAAAAAACGAAAAATTAACACATGAACTACCCAAAAGGCCCAGCCGAGCATAAAATCAACCAAATTTCTTTTGGGGGATAAGAATCACCCAACATTTTTTGGCAAAATAGAGCCAAACAGCATTTAATCCAACAAAAGAAGAAGAAGACTAGCAACAGGATTCACAGAGCAGATAAATTAAAAATTAGAGCCAAATCACACTAGAATCCTGAAAGTCACTGGTTAACAATCCAGCTCAGACCAAAATATCTAAAAAGAGATGTGTCAATGGACCTGAAGCAGTAAATGAGATGCTTAGAAAGTAGGTTTTACCATTGCTTCTTTTGCGGTGGGCCGTTCTTGGTGATCATACCACAGTAACTTATCAACAAAGTCAATAGCCTTTGAAAAAAAAAAGTGTAAATTTAGAGCAAAAATCAACAACTATGCTGGTAGATAGAGAGACACACACACACACATACACACAATTACATAATGCATACTACCTCAGGAACAGCCAAATGTTGATTATCTACATTAATGAACTTTGTCCATGGCTTCCGGCTATGCCTGTCCCAATATTGGAGCATTTTCAGAATTAAAACTTGAAAAAATATTAGAAAGCAAAAGTAACGTATACAAAAATCATGAAATCACAAACAAACCTTCCAACAAGTGCTGCAAGGTGTGGGTCCAACTCTATTTGATACTTGTTCAAATATGCATTCAACTCATCTGTCCCAAGTACCTATTGCAGGGGGAGGGGGAACACAGATAATGAATCTAATGTTTCCAATATCTATCTTTTTAACATGCAAGTTGATTCAGTAATAACATCCTTTTGCGCTTCTAAATCTACTTCAGATTGAGTTTTCAGGCATAGAATATTTTTTTACCAAAAACAAAAGAAGAGGTATTCTGCATGAGGTATAACAGAAAATTACGCTCCAAATTTGAAATAGAAGATAGGCATTCTCAAAAGCTTATATTAAAGGGGGTAAAAACTTATAACAAATTCCCTAGCGTGAAACACAAGGTTACAAGTAAATAACATCCCCAAACACAGAAAAATCTAATCACACCAACAGCCCTGTAATAAAAACACATCAAGCAAAAGCTTCAGCCACTTACTTTTGCAATTTTGACCAGCTGATCATAATTATCATGTCCATAAAAGAATGGTTCCTTACGGAATATCTGTAGAACACCAATCTTAAAGGTAAGCATAGCTAGACTGCAGCACATACATTGTCTTCAGAAGGATCATTTGACATATCACGTGTTAGGGGAAGATGATAAAGCATACCTCTGCAATATAAGAACCAGGACAGTAATTGAAATGCGCTCTAAGAAAAGTGAGTTACTTACCATTCCAGCAAACATACAACCAAGACTCCATAAATCTAAAGAGTAATCATAGTCCTGAAGATCAACAAGAAGCTCAGGACCTTTGAAATACCTACAAAAAATAAACGTATAATGAAGAAGGTCAAATACAATAGTTTCTTAAAGGAAGGTAACAAGTCAAGAACTTGAAAAATTAATATTCAAAATAAGCCCAAGCATGTAGATCAGAAAGCATGCTAGCGCAAGAAGGGGAAAAAAATTTTAATTTAAGTCACCAAGAAGGGGAAAAAAAATTTAATTTAAGTCACCATAATCTAGTTAATTCCACTAAAGAAATTAATGAGCTGACTGAAGTTACCGTAGTTCCAATTTCCCCCATATGTTGTCAGTTGAAAATTGAAAGCAGACAAAAAATTTACACTCAAAGAGTGAAACTCAATATACAATAGTTGATTAGTCTATAATCAAATATCAACTCAATGGACATTGATATTTCAAGGAAAACTAGTCCAAATAATTATTTTGCTATAGTAAATGAACATTGACATATTCTATATTTGATCAGAGCCCAATCAGTGTACTATTTAATATTTATACCAAACATAGGAACACCACCCTCAATATGCATTGATTTTCTCACCCAAATTCCTCACTAGAAAGTAGAGTAGGGACCTGGGTAGCTAGTAAATTCCATACAAATTATGAGATTATATCCATCCAGATGAGATAGAGTAGTCAATTTCGTTCAACTACAATGGTACTTTCAAGTATAGTTATTACTCCCTCTATGAATCATGGGGTTTGATAATTGTTATAAAAGATCTAACCATTGCAGTTATTTTAGATTTGTTTAAATATTTTTTTTTCATGGCCATAGTTGTTAAGAGCATGCAGCGCAATCTTGCAATAGGAGCTCCCGGAGCCATAGCGGGTAGTGTTGGACACTCCAACATTGGAGTTTGGTGCACATGAAAATATATTTGATATAATCCAAAATAATAATGATGCATAAATTAAACAACCAATATATGAAAAAAATTCACTCTTACTCCAAACATAATTCATATAAACTCCAACAATCATCCAAAATCCAGATAACTGGTTAATGTTTCCTTCTTATTACCATATCCGTAAAACATAACTCGCTAGAAATTCCTATTTACTCTTAAAACCAGGGAGGGGGGATCAACAACAAGTGTTATATTTCAGATTAAATCCGTGAGTTGGATTGTAACATAGAGTATAATCATGGATTTATTTGAACTTTGGATCATGGTATTTCCTATCAAATAATTATTTCAGTATTTTGCATTTGTTGGACCCAGTTACTATTAGCAAAAGCGTTTGAAATGGGTATTTGTCAAGAGTATAAAATATATCCCAACCATCCTAAGCTGTAGGAAGCCAGGTAAATCCAAAGCAGGTGCTACAAGCTTATGGTGGGAGTAATTGCAGTAACCAGAAGGAAATCAAAATTAGACAGTTCAGAAAGTAAGAAAATATGGTCTGGTGCTAGTTTTTCAACGATGCATAAGTTAATTTACCAATAAATAAATAAATAAATGAATAAAAAGCAAAAAAAGTGAAATGTGCAAACGAACCTTGAGGCGACGCGAACATTATATTCTTTGCCAGGATGATAGAACTCTGCAAGACCCCAATCTATAAGGCGAAGCTTACGCTGCTCATGGTCAATCATTACATTGTGGGGCTTTACATCCCGATGCATGATTCCTTGTGAGTGGCAATAATCCAGAGCCTGCAAGGAAAGTTTCACAAAATTTAACTCCTCACATCAAAGAAACCAGAATATTAGATCAGAATAATATAGAAAAAACTGTTTCAATTGATTTAAATAAAAAAAGAGAGCAAAGAACTAACTAGCACAAGATATGAGCATAAATAACTATAAAAATCAATGAAGAAACCCACATGACACACAAGCAGATATGCATGCAGATATTTTTGCAAGCATGCTTTGTAAAAGATAATCATATGCATCTGTAGAAAAGCAATCCATCTAATGTCATGAAACATCTAAAAAACTAAAGGGGTTTTTGCATGCCAGCCATCCTGAGGATTCAGTCTCAAGACACCCATGCAAATGTTAAATTTGTCTACAACAGAAAACAAACAGACAGCTCAAGCATTTTGCAATTTAATACTGCATCAAAAAAGTTACATTAATCCTAAGAATTAACCTCATTACGTAACAAGCAAGATGTAAAGATATTTCACAAGACCACTACAGATATAAATGAAAGTTCTGGCATAATCAAGTTTTCCATTAAACTTACCTTTAGAAGTTCATAGATGTAATATCGTATATCGTAGTCTGACAGTGTGGGATACAGCACTTTAAAATCAGTGTTATTAACATATTCAAAAATAAGGCTTGGAGTCTTTGATTGCTGGTCTCTAACAATGTCAAGCAACTTTACAATATTAGGCCCTCCACAAAGATTCTGCAAAATTTTGATCTCCCTTTTAATCTGCATTGAGAACCAGAAGCTGATATGAGTTTTCTTCAAAGCAACATGGGGGGATGCACAGATCTTACAACAGGTTTTATAGAATTAGAAAATTATAATTAACACAAAGAAATAAGTGACCGGGTAACCTTTTGATGCTCAAGCATAGCATCCCTATTCTCTACTAAATAACTAAAGCTACTTTATAGCACTATGGCCACTAGCATGACCATCCAGAATAGCATGAATTGCCACAACAAATTATACTACAGATTAATGCGGGTAATTTTCTAAACAACTAGGATACAGGTATATACAATATGTTGTGTTTTAAACAGATTCAAAACTTTTTAGGCATTTACAAATGTTTCAACATAAGTTAGAGACATCTTGACCCATTTCTGACCTATTTCAACCTGTTTTGGCATTGCCCAAAATGTTTCAGCAAAATAATTCAGAAAAGGGGGGGGGGGGGGAAGGGGCGCAACAGAGCAGATGTATAGTACATGTTAAATAGAAACAAAAACATGTTTTACTTTCTAATTTCTAGTGGCCACTTATCCTTATGATATGAGTAACAATTTAATCTAGGCATGGGCATCCATATATGTGTGAGTACATACATGACAACTAACCCTTTGGTGGCATCATAAAACAAAGAAAAAAGAGGGAAAGGTACAAAAATAATGGACTTCGGTAAGTTCAACGACTCCAACTGTAATCAAAATATATGCACGTATATTCTACCGTTGTATACATTTTCTCATCCTTATATTCATGATCTTCTCCAGTTCATTTTGACGTTGCCAAAAATATATTATATTGACAATGCATGCTCGCATGTTTTGAGTTACCCAAATACCTATCTAATGAAAGTGCCATATAAAACATTCATTCATCAAGTGCCAATTGAAATGTAACTACCATAGTAGCATACATAAGAATGAAAAGCTAAATTACATAATAAAGAAAATGTCAATGCCATAAGTCACCTTCTTCTTCTTCACAGGTTTCAAGATCTTGATAATGCATTTTTCATTATCGGTGCAGTGAACACCCTCAAACACCTCACTGTATTTTCCCCTTCCCACCTTCCTCACTACCTCGTAATCATCTTGCTCCCTGAAAGTTACAATAATAAACATAATCAAACAGATAAAAGGGAGTGAACAAGAGATATTGAAGATAACTCCAGATACCAGAACCTAAATTTTCAGTTAATTTGTATTGCACAAAAGTGCGCTCTTCTCCACCAGACAACTAACAATGGGATAAGAAAAGGCTCGCTTAAATAAAATCAATTTTTGAGGCCTCGAATTAGCTCACTTTGTTCTTTATGATGTCCAAAACCGCAAGTGATGCATTCTAATAAAAATCAAATTGAAAAAATCTTTATCAACAGTGCACAAAATACACAAACCAATCTCCCTTCCATTTCACCGCCTTTTCTCGTGAAGTATATAATAATACAGATATTGAAATTGGGGAAAAATCTACCGTACGGATTATTACCCCCACTGGACGGTAAGGGACTCATAGTCCCAGTATTCCTTAGGACGGATAACGTTGATATCGGCATAAACCCTCGCCTTAGAGGCAGCGCCCGATCGGCGCGTAGATTTTCCAATCTTCTGCGCCAGGGTGTCGGGTGGTGACAGGGACCGCAGGCGGTCGTCGTGTGGCTGCGGTGGCGGATAATACTGGCGAGCACGTGAGAGCGGAGTTGCTGCCGACGCCGAGAAGTGACGGAAGACAAAATTGGGGGAAAGCAATCGATGGGATGACGGAATTTTAGAACGCCCAGGAGAGGAAGAAGACGAAGGACTCGTGCGGAGAAGATAGACCAATCTATCACGGGAGAGGGTGAATTGGAAGGGCCTTATGGCCATCAAATCGCGAACTGAAAAAAGGTTGCAGCAAAGCCTTTATGCCTTAACCCAGGACTTCCTCCTCCTTTTTTTTTTTTTTGAAAAAAATAATTTCTTTTTCTTTTAATTTTCCAACACTTATATTTTTCTTTTACTTTATAATTAGAACCACTAAAAAATTGTTGCAAAATAATGAATATATAAAAACAAAAAAATTGGTGGTCATGTGGTGATTCTTAAGCATATATCAAATTTTCAGGTTTTACTTAACAAAAAAATGTTCATAATATGGGGGTATGGAAAAAGAAAATGTTATATGCAATTTGTACAGCTGGATTATTACTAAAGAAATTGTGCAATTATCCTCTCTTTTTTTCCATAATTGGAGATTGATTATTTAATCTGTGATGGATTTGTTGAAAGGTATTTTGTGAATAAAGGGTGTGATTTGTTATTGAGGCAAATGAACATTTTGGAAGTAATGAAGTTGATAATAGGTATGAATTGGTCGATCGGTAGGAAGATTCGACTTCCTTTTGAGGATTTATTAGTTTCTATGAAAAGTATGTTATCATATATATATGATTAGAAGATTGAGATTTGAAATAAAGAATCGTCAATCCCTTTGCGTGCTCGATGGTTAGCGTGATTATTAGAGTATGGTTGATGCAAGGACTTCAACGTGTTCCGTGAGTCCATTGCTAGCAAACAAAATTCTCTATAAAATTGTAAGTCGTCGACTTTGTTGGCGTATTTGTGTCTGTCTGTACAAGCACGGGAGTTTAATTCTATTTGACGAAGAAGAACCAATTTTCAGAGTCAAAATTGTTAAGAATTAATCATTTTTAGCACGTGGTAGCCTGGCAGGGCAGAAAGTCTTCCTCCGTGTCATAATAGAGATTTTAAGTCTTGGCGAAGATGGGGGTGTCATTTGCTGTAGAATGTGGGTTAGGAGTTAATTGTTACAGGACAACCAAGGAGAAAAATTACCTGTTTGGCTTGGCCAAGGGGAAGCATTCAATTTGAAACTATATCCGGTCTATTAAGAGAAGAGAGCTTTTGGAAGACATTTAAGATATCCTATAATTTTTTAATAGGCTCCAAACACCCACCCACTATACGTCATTGTTGTGCGAAATGAGGTGGCTTCCAACCAAATTAATGCCGATTGGGACAATATTAAGTTTTCGAGGTAAAACTTTCGGCATTCTAGGTCCCTTCATAAATTTAAAGTACAACTCTTATTAAGTCGTTATCTGCAAGTTCATATGTATTTCCTACTTCATTTTATTAAAAATATTATATTTAATGCATAGAAAAACCACCACTATCATTATCAGTTGCCTAATTATCATAAATATCAATAATAACATTATAAACTAAATATTTGGTTATTAGCAAACCCGGTAAAAGCTATTTTTTCTGTTGTCAGAAACCATAGTAATTCATGGCCAAAAGCCTAAAACAATATCCCCCCAACAAAACATTTATTATATTTAAATAATATTATATGTGCAATTATAGTAGTTAGTGGCTTAAGATGTACTAATATGTATATTAATTCATATTTTATTTATTTTATAATTTTTTAGATTTTAAAAATAAGGAAAAATAAGTAATAAAAAGTTTCAAATTTTTAAATAATTGTTTATTATTATTATTTTATAATTATAATATATTATTAATTATTATAATTAATTAGGTCGAGATATTTAATTTTACGGTATGTGGTATTTAAATTATAATTCAACAATTAAAAAATTATTTGTGAGAACGATAAATTCAATAAATTAATTTTATATTAAAATACACATACGTACCGCTTTTTCCAAAACTGTATGTGAATAGATGAATAAATAGACTTGAATTTCGTTAACTATTAATCTTTTTATAAAATAAAAAAAATTCTTTTTCTTAAAGATAATAGAGAGATATAAACAAACTACTCCTTAATTTTGTAGAAAAAAAAATTGCTTCTTAATTTTTTTTTACAGCACAGCATTTGAAAGTTAACGAGTTAAATAGTTAATATTTTAAAAAGATTATTCTTTTAAATACATTAAATTAATATAAAAATTATATTTTTGAATTTTTTAAAAAATATTTAGTATTGTACAAACTGATAAAAAAAAAATTCTTACCGTAATTAGTGACTTTTTGATAAATTAATATACACTATTATAATATATTTGAAATTTACTTATTTACTATTAAAATTCGGGAAGAAGCAATTTTCATTCCGTTCTTCATATTTTTCTCACACCAGTCATTGTAATTCATTTTAATTAAAGAAAAAAGAGTGAATGTAATTAAAGCGAATTATTTTAATAATAAAAGCTTCGTAACTAGTTGTAAAGTCATACTTTTTAAATGATAATAAAATGTGATTATTATTTTAGTCGTAACCATGCGTAATAGTTTGGGTTAGATAACAAAATTTATAATTTATTAAAATTTATTTATTAATATAAATATTTTTATATTAAGAAAATAATATTTAAATAAATAATTTATTAATTTTTAATAAATTAATTTTAATTTATTTTATAAATTAATTTTTAAAATTTATTAAAAAAATCTTTTATAAAAATTTAAATTTACACGATAAAAAAATTATTTTATATTTTTATAAATTAAAATTTTATTAAAATTATATCATTTATTTATCTCGTTAAAATTATATTTAAATATTTTAAAAAAATTTATAAATTTTAAAAATATTTTTTAAAATATATATTCAAATATTAAATAATTTAATTTAAAATTTTTTTTATAAATTTTTTTAATATAAATTTTTTTTAAAATATTTAAATAAATTATATATTCAAACTGCATCTTCATATAACAACTTATTTTATCTCCGTAAAATTACGACCACGTGTCACCCCCAAACACAAGTCAGCCAACCATACATATTCGCCACCGGGCATTCTAATCGAAAACCAAAGTAAAATAAACAATTCCTCATTTCCTCCCCACACCACGCTTCGGTTCTTCCTGGAGCACTGAGTGGCTGAAGCAGATAGATCTCTGTTCCTATTCGTGTCTCTGCAAGGACTGCGAAGATGAACAAGGGACCAGGTCTCTTCTCGGATATCGGCAAGAAAGCCAAAGGTGATTTCATTTAGAAGATGATTCATCTCCTTCACTCAATCTCTGGCAATTGTATATTAATTTGATAGCACTTGTCGAAGTCAAATTGACTGAATAGATTTGCTTTTGCTCCTAGATCTTTTGACTAAGGACTACAGCTCCGATCAGAAACTCACCATCTCTACCTACAGTAACGCCGGAGTTGTAAGGGCTACTTAATCTGCTTCTGCTTCTTCCATATATCAAATCTTGATTATAACTTTTGATCGCGATTAAGTTTCCCCTGCATTTGATTAAGTGTTCGAGTTCCTTGAAACTTGAATCTATTATTCTGTTGACAAACGTGATCCATTAGTTACCTATTGGTCTGTTTACGTTTTATGCTTTGGAATTATTTGATGACGAATTCGAGTTTTTTTTTTCCTGACTAAATACTGATTTAGTGAATACATAATCACATTAATTAATTGTTAGATACTGAGCTATCGAACTGTTTTCAAATTGGGGTCCAGATCTAACAAGATACGCATGAGGAATTTGCCATGCATGGCAATTATGTTAATAGCAACAGAGAGAGAAGAAAGACTGAGAGGTTTGGCCTGCTTGTTTAAACGAAACATAAAGTTGCCACCACAATTATTACTTGTCCGAATTCTTTCAGACCAAGTCGTAATTAGTACGTGAGTGGATCTGTAGAGTATAAAGAAAAGGTAGTGCAAATAAAAATATCACGAAATGAAGGATATTGAATATTTTTTTTTCTGACTGTATACATATTCTTCTATCTTAACTTCTTTAACGGTATTCTATTGTTATTTGGAACTGTGAAGTGAATTATATTGTACTTGTCTACCCTTTGTGTACATTGCGTGAACCCAATTTAGAATCTTAGCAAATGTTTTTTTTTCTTACTTCCTTTCTGCTTGCCTGCTTGCCGTTTAGTCATAAAAATGGAGCATGTTGTTTTCAAAATATCATGTAGTTTGATATATGCGTCCATTTGTCTGCAAAATATTTGTGCATGTATCCAATAAACTCTTTGAGCTTTTCTTCTACACAAACAACCAACTTACATATGATATGACTTTTTTTATCAATATGCTGATCTCTTGGAGGTGAAATCAGTATATAAAAATCAATCCAAAAAGCAATATACTCTGAAATCACATCTCTCTCGTTGCACTTGCACAGTTGCACTCTTATATCGTAGCTGGTAACCACCACTGTAGCTGGTGAGTGTTTATCAGAATATGACAAGCTATTCTAGTTGGTGTAAGAGTCAGTAGAGACAAGTTGTGCACATTCATCATTAAGCTATCTGGTTACTGGATGTCCTGATAACTTGAAAGCCACTTCTGTGCATAAAAAAGTGCATGGAAAAAGGTTGAGAATGAATAGCTGAGCTCTGAGGTTGAGGAAATTGGAGAGATGACTGATGAAACTCGATTATTCTTAGAAATAAGTAATTCAAAGTATATGTTAAGGTAAAAGAAGATTGACAAAGTGAGCTGACAATTTTTTGTCCGTAAAGAAATTAAAATAGCTTGTAACATTCTAATAAAGAAAGGAGGACTCTAACCATATTTTTTCTTCTTTCAGGCCCTCACTTCAGCAGCTGTAAAGAAAGGAGGACTCTCAACTGGGGATGTGGCAGTACTGTTCAAGCATAAGAACTCTATTATTGATGTCAAAGTCGACACACAATCAAATGTGGGTTACTTTGTATTTTTAGATTATAACTGTTTAGTTTTTGTGTGTAAATCATCTTATTTGCTTACTCTTTCTTGTCAGATCTCCACAATCCTGACATTCACCGACATTGTTCCATCCACCAAGACTATTGCTTCATTTAAGCTGCTTGACTACAATTCTGGCAAGGTATAGGATTTTGCATCTTCCCGCTGTGAAATTTGATAAACTGGGTTCTAATATTCTCTCTGTAAAATTTTGTCTAATTTGTCTTTGGCAGTTAGAGGTTCAGTACTTCCATGACCATGCTACCCTAACAACTGCCATTGGATTAAACCAATCCCCTTTGATTGATGTTTCTGCTACTATTGGTACCCCAAGCATTTCATTTGGTGCTGAGGCAGGCTATGATACCACATCTGGTCGTTTTACTAAATACACTGCTGGGATTAGTGTGACAAGGCCTGATTCATTTGCTTCAATAATCCTGTAAGATTTCTGTACCTGCATAGCAAAATTATTGTTCCAAGTCCTTAACAATTGCAATCTTATTGAGAACTTACGAATTGCTACTTACCTTATCATATTAACTCTTTTTATTTAGTGGCGATAAGGGGGACAGCATTAGAGCATCATATTTACATCATCTAGACCAATTTAAGAAGAGTGCTGCTGTTGCAGAGATCACTAGAAGGTTTTCCACAAATGAGAACACTTTTACAGTTGGAGGCTCATTTTCTATTGACCACCTGACGCAGGTCAAAGCAAGGCTCAATAATCATGGAAAACTTGGTGCCCTCCTGCAGCACGAGGTCATACCAAAGTCAGTGCTCACTATCTCTGGTGAGGTTGACACCAAGGCCCTGGATACAAATCCCAGGTTTGGGTTGGCCATTGCTCTCAAACCTTGATGCTTTTTCTCCTCTTTAGATTGCATGATTAGAATTCAAAACATTCAATTATTTTTGGGGTAGCCCTTGAAGGGAGGGCAGAATAAGTAGTTCCAAAGATGAGTATTTCTAGTTTCTTCATGACTGTGGATGACTTATTTCAATATCTTGGAATCAACCACTGTCTTGTGTTTTCCCATTTTACTGTTTTAATTTTCTGCTTTCACGCCCACATTGTAGTAGACATTCTGAGATGTGGAAAGTATATTCTCTATGTGGAGGAATTTTATCCAATGTATTTTTCAAATTTCGTATTTCAAGATTGTTTTTCTTTCAGTGGTTTTTACATATCGCAAAGATATTGTTTTAATTTCAGTAATTTCTAGTCTTGTGTTGTAGAACCGATGGAAGCAAGATTTGACTAAGTTGTGCCCTTTTAATTTTCAATTTGTATCTAATTAATAAGAATGAACTCATTTGAGAAACACATAAGGGAAAATAGGTGAAAGGTTATCTTTTTTAACTTCTTAGGTAAAACGTACCCGGACAAATTTTGGTATAAAAATTTATTTGGGACTCGAACGTAATTTTCCATTCAATATCTTCATTAGTCTTCACTCATCACAATCTTGTATTATAATGGAAAATTAGGGCATGCCTGACAAGGAAGACTGGATTCCCACCATATCATGAGATGCATTTTTTTGGTTGAAGATGGTTGTGATCAGGAACCAAGATAAATGATGCCATAATGGTAAATTTGTCTGGGGGAAATGCTGGAGAACGGCATAAATTAGTATAAGGTACCCGGGTATTTCGAGTTATTTTTATTGAGTGATTTTCCTAGCTCATATCAGGCCTATTAGGAGTCTTCACTGGGCATCTTCCCGGGCTCCACTAGTCCATACAGGTTCAAGTTCGCCCCTAATATTGCCAGAACGACAATTCTGGAATGCTTTCTTTGCCTCTGCCATGAGTATAAACTCTCCTACCATTGAAAAATCATAACTTAATCCAGTTACAGGATAACCACCTATGACCAAAGAATCACCATGGCGCTAAGGTTCCTCCTTTTGTTGTTTGAGATCGCCATATAGGGGAAAGAAGGAAGAAAAACACTAATCCCCCATTTAAGGCCTTTTAAATTCCTCCACTAAGGATTTCCATGGGGTTATGACCAATAGTCCTTTATACGTTCATGAGAATTTGTTCTCTCGGTATGTTTAGTATGCTGCAGGAATCTCCTGGGAGGGCCAGGCCGCCTTCTTCTACCCTAGGGAAAAAATGGAGGCTAGGGTGCATTCTCGTTCAATTCCGGGGTTCAGAGTCCGTTCCTTTTCTTTTTCGGTATTGGTTTCTACCTCTGCTGAATTTATCTTGTATCTAACAGCATTTTTCGGATGAGTTCAATTCTACAGGAGAACCCAACTGAGTTATGTTTTCAGCTGTTTAGGCATATAATGAATGAAAACCCATAAAAGTCAGACTCTTTTTGATAAACTTCTATTGCAGCACACGCATGTGAGAACTTCGTTTTAATAAGTTAAACACTTAAGTGTGCCATGTAGTTTTTAAGGATTCTTTTTCTTTTTAACTCAGTAACACAAGCGGTGTGAAATCATTAGGATGCCCTTCTGCTGTTAATAAAACTAGCCAACATAACCTGTTCGACAATAGGCAAGAAAAACCATGCCGAAATCCTCTTCCTAGCCTATAAAAGGAGACTTCTAACTCCAAGCTAAGAATTCTCCCATCCTGTTTGAGATTCCAATATAACATAAAATAAAAAATAAAAAAATCTCTGATCCCCATTGTAGAGCTCTTAAGCTCCCGTCACAAGTTTTACCACTAGTAATGACAATTCACAGGTACAATTGGAGTTACTCCAAATAATGTGCAACTATCTTGAGCGTGGGCTTTCCGTGTATTATTTTAAGTACTAATTTCAAAAATCAACTTCTGCGAATTACTCCTAATGATTCAAAAAATGTAAATTCATCTAAATAAGTCAATGACAATCATGGGCATGGTTTTTCCGACTGTTAAATCCACAACATGCTTCACAAATTCAATAAGCAACAAAAATAGAAGAAAAGGCCACATAGCAATGACCCTTGCACCCATCATCCAAAATATTTCCTTCAATACCACTCTTCTCTTACTCCTTAAAGCTAACACGCCCAATTGCAACAAATCCATGCAAAACTTGCGTAGGGTAAGAAAGAAAATACGTATGTCGGCCAAGCGACCACATGCACTGAACAAAAGAGAAAGAAAAGAAGGATCAGAAGCTATACTTTGTTTTTCATTAAGAGGGAATGAAGCCTAATACACCTTCATCTCAACACAACTACTATTTACTACTCAAGCTATTGCACCACCATGCCAAGGAGATGCAATGCAAACTCTCTGAACAAGAACCTAGGAGGCAAGGACTTAGTGCAAGAAGAGAAAGTAAATATTCATAGCGGACTCAATTAAACATGTTCCAAGCACCAGCAACTGCATCTTAAGACTCTGCTTCAATTTCTGTCGTTGTTCACGTACATAAATAAAGCTACATATCATACCTGCCTCACATTTACACTATACACTGATTTCAGCTAGCATAAAGTTATCTGAATTACGCATCAATTGCAAAGAAATAGACCTGACACCGTATTGACAGACTTGTTGAGAGGATAAATTAAGTTCTTTCTACTTCATTTGATTAATGAAGCGTAACTACAAAAGGCAGGGTACCATAATCCAACGTGAGCAAAAAGATTCAATGTAACCAGAACACAAGTAAAGGCGATTATTACCAAAATTCAACGAGCAACTAAACCAACAGGAAACAAATGAATGGACGAATGAAACCACCACACAATCATCGTCCGTCAACAAATCCACTGCCACTGCAACAGAATTTAAAAACCAAGACCAGAAAATCCACGAAATGGAAACATGATACAGAGTTTCATCAAAGTAGGTTATAGACTCCGGCATTTTACTATATTCCAAAATCCCCAGTAATAACAAGCTCAACAACTACATCCTAGGTGACTGTCTACCATCGAGGATTTAAGACATAATAACGTATTGTTATGTATTAAATTTTTCTCACGATCAATTTCTGCTTTGCGATTATGAGATCGCTACATAAGCACCAATTACTATATTGTTCAACAACAAAGTCATATTAGACGAAAATACGAAATTAATCAAACAAAAAAAAATAATGAAGTCAGCAAGAACAATTACCAGCGAAGTCAAAAAACATTTCATTCAAGCAAAACAAAATAAAGGCCTCCAAATACTGGAACTGTTTAGATCGAAAACCACAAGACCTTCAAAGTAAAGAAGACATAGTAATACTAATAAACGGAATTCCAGTGCTCTCTCAGTAATCTGGATGAAACAACCTAAAACAATACTATGGCATAAAGAGATCTAACAATTGGAGACGTTCACAGGCTAATCAACACTTTGCATGATGTCCTCGGCAGTGAACTTAGTTCCCTTGTCCTTGTCGGCGGCCGCACGTCCCTTGGCCTTGCGATCAAGCAAGGACTTACGATCCTTATCCAGCCTCAGCTTCGTGATCACAACCTTAGAAGGGTTAATCCCAACATTCACTGTCGACCCATTTACCTTCTCCCGAGTAATTCGCTCGATGTGGATGACCCATTTACGACGGTAGACCTGAACCACCTTACCTTCACGTCCCTTGTAGGTGCCCCGGACAACCTGCACCTCATCGTCCTTGCGAACCGGCATGGACCGCACGTTATACTTGGAGCGGAGGTCAGTCGACAGCGGCGCGCTCATAAGCACGCGGCGAACGCTCGACGGTGCCGTGAAATGGGCCTTGCGGTTCTTGCGGCGAGAGCTTGAAACCCTCGGATTGTACTTCATTTTCGCTCTCTCTGGAGGAAACGGGTCGGCTAGGGGTTGCTCTTTCCTCTGCTACGGAACGGCAATGAGAAATTTTCTTTTTAGGGTTTCCGAAATATATAGATAACTTAGATTCGAGGCTAGGGTTTTTTTTTTTTCTTAAAAAAAAGTATAGTTTTTATAGACATGGACCGGTGCTTCAAACAAACAGGCAAGCCCAACTTTGTGGAGATTGATAAGGCCCAAATTGCTCAATCCTCCTAGGATGTTTTTTGGAGAAAGATCTGGGAGTTTGGGTCATGGTCCATTTCTTATCAGCCGAGTTCTCATTTTTAGGGCAAGGCCACCCCTGTTGCAGTGGTACTATGCTTCAAAGTTTTGTTTCATAAATAATAAATTAGTGGATGTATATTTCGATTGATTGAAGCTGAATCTTCATTTTGAAATTCCATAAGATTTATAGTATTAAACGAAGAAGTGGACGACAGATAAATAACATTGGGGATGAGCTTAGGTTTTTTTTTTTTTCCTTCTTCCTTTTTCTAATTGTTTTTACTTTTTAGAACGTTAACTCTTGGGATAATTTAGCAACTCAATTCTTTTTCGAACCCAGTGCTAATTTGCGCATTTGCAAATACTTGGTTAGAGTGATTCTTTGCCGCCTATACAATATCAGCCATTTTTTTAATTTTTAATGTGCTTTTTGTTTTAGTTTTAAGACTTTTTAATCCAAAATGCTAACAGTAAAGAACTGCTTCTACGTGTCTTTTTAATAATTCTATGGTCAGAAGTACTTTTCAATCATGCATCCAAGTATAAGCAGCTCCGCCCCTTCCTTCTTGTAAGTTGTAAAAGCACTATAAAAAAAATCTTTTTATTCAAAAAGTATTAGTTCTTTTATGCTAAAATGTTTTTATTTATTTATTAAAAATCTTGGTCCATGCATGACTCCCCCAGTCCCTTCCTCTTCTGAGTCATGTTCCATTTACTGGAACTTTGCGTGCAGATGGAAAACTTGGTAGACAGAAACTCCAACCTCGCAAGTCCTGTATTACTGACTATCACACTTCATTTGTGTATATACAAATAAAGTGTGATTGTAATGAATTTAACTAATTTACAAAAAAAAAAAAAGAAGTTATATTCATTTACAGAAGTAAATGTGTATAGAAAAAACGCAGCCTTCATTTATAGGGCGCGCATGTACGCGTCCGTTACTACAAACAAGAAACGTCGGGAGTGCATAACTGGGTTTCATTTTTGTGAAAGAAGAGAATTATTACCTTCGGTTATGGAAGCTTATAGGTCCTGCAGGACGACTAGTGGTTTCTCGTTCTCAGAACAAAGGGATTTTTTAAGATGATTCCAAACCACCCAGCCCAGAAAATTTGGATCAGAATCCGAATATCTTGGATATAATTTCAAACAAAATAAAAAAATAAAATAAAGGAAAGGCAATATATTAAGGTGAGCATTTATGAGTCATCACATGCCCGTCATTAATACTCTTCCCAAACCAAATTTATGAGCCTGCACAGAATTTCTCACCCCTCTCCAAAACCCTAAAATGTGAATGAATAACATCAGCATTCAAAAATCCTTGAAAACTGTGATTCTGCAAGAAAGTTAGATGAGGAGTTGGAACCATTTAGGGGTGGTTGAGACCATCTACGAGGAAGAATGCGAGTTCTCCTCTGCCTCCTCCCCCTCTGATCTTTCACCGTCCCTTTCCTCCCCTAGCACACCCCTCCACTCCAGAGTAGAGGCTTGGTAATTCTTCTCTTTTCTTCTTTTTCTTTTCTCTTTTTTTAACATTCTTAATATTATTCTAAGAGCAATTCTCCCCCCCTTTTATTATGCTTTCAATCAAAAAATACATATAAGGTCTCTGGCAACGGGGCGTCAAACAGACATCTTGATACGTGTTCAAGGAACATGTTTTCGTCTGCACAAGGTTTGTTTTTCATTCATCTCCTATTATAACTGCTGAGTTTCATTACCCTTCTGTTTCTGCTTTGTCTTCTTTCACTTGCGAAGATTAAACGTAATATCTTGCCGGTGTGGTGTTTGGATTAAAAACAATTTCTGCGCCGACTTCTTCTTTGTAAAGCTGGTTTTAATTTGAGCCTTACATACACGATAACAACACGCTCGCTCATACACTTTCATATTATTTATTATTGTTATACAGTCTTGAAAAGAAAGTCGCAAGTGATGTAATTTAGCATTCACGTTTGGCCGAATTGTAGTTTTCTTTTTGGGTTGAATAGTGGTGAGAAGGAGCGTTGGTGTGACAGACAGTGGAGAAATATCTAATTTGTTTCATATTCTGGCAATATAGGATTTGACACGATTGACCCTTGTACCACAAGTGGGATCTCCATTAAAAGGGGTATGGCCCTATCGAACAGGCCATGAATTGACCTACCCTAGTGGAAAACTTTGACCTTTTGTAGTGGAATCTTAGCTTAAAATGCAGGCTTTTGTCGTTAACTGACTCTATGTTTTCGTCATCCAAAATTTGTTATGTGAAACCAAAGCAGAGGGTGGTTTCTCAGGCTTCATTCTTCTTCTTCTTCTAATTCTAATTATGATTTGAATGAGTATCTCTCGAACAGTTTGAAATTATAAAAATTCAGAATTAAGCTGATTTGTCATTATTCTGTGCTTAAAGAAGACTAGACTAGGAACAGCCCCATTAAAGAAGCCCGTGGGGCTTTACTCCACGAACCGAGAAGGATTGTCAAAATCAAATAATAGAAACAGAAAACGAAGGGGCGATCAGGGATAAGAGCAAAATTCACCAGTGGAAATTACAGCAATTAACTATCTGATTTACAAAGTTTTTCTGTTTCTGCCACCCTCAGAACAGCTTATTAAAATTTAAAAGGCCTTTAGACAACTGTTTCGACGCTCTGCTTTTAATTAAAAGAAAACAAGGAGGGACACCCCTTTTATGTGCATAAAAATGTGTGCTTCGCTTTAGCGCTGTTAATGTCCCTAACACTGATTGTCTTATGGTTTTTTAGGACCGTCTAACGTCACGAAGCTCATATCTGAAACATCATCTCGCGGAAGTGTCCGACTTCACTCTCTCTCCCCCGTTAAACATAACGGCGGAGACCTTCTCAATAATAGTCGATTTCTGTTACAGCTGCCACGTCCAGATAACGCCGACCAATGTCGCCGCCCTCAGAACAGCAACGGAGTTGCTGGGCATGACGGAAGCCAGAAGCTTAGACCAAGAGAATCTCGGGCCCGTAACGGAAGCCTACTTTCGGGGAGTTGTTGCCATTAACCAAGATTACGCTTCCATGGTTCTCCGTTCGTGCCTGCCTCTGCTTCCCGAGGCCGAAACGACTGCGTTTCTAGTTAGCAGATGTATCGAAGCCTTCATTTTAGCAGACGATGGTGGGCCTAACAAGGATGTCACTTGTTTAGAAGAAGTCGTAGCGATGCAGCCCGAAGATTTTTATGTGGTCACCGAGTCCATGAACAAGCGCTTCCGGAACCACGACGTCCTCTATAAGATCGTCGATCTTTACTTAAAGGTACGCCACGTGTCCAATGCCGGTTGGGAACCATACACTGTCGTTTTGAACAAATTAATCGATGCTACTGATATTCGATCTTTTTTGTATTTTTTGAAGGAAAACAACTTTGGCAGACTGACAGAGGAACACAAAACTCGAATATGTAATTCCATAGACTGTAGTAAGTTATCCCCTGAGACTCTGGTAGATTGTGTTCAAAACCCAAGGGTGCCATTGAGATTCATAATCCGAGCTATGCTAGTCGAGCAGCTCAACACTAGGAACTCCATTGTCTCGGCGGCTACGGTTTCTCAAATCCATAGCAGCAGAGAACGACATGGTTCCGAAGAACGAATGTCCGCCACGCTAGGGGAGTTTCTCCATCGTGACGCGACTCTTCGCCATTCCGCACAGCTGAGGGCGGCTATGGAATCCACGAGCTCTCGTATTCAGAGCCTGGAGAAAGAGCTTGGGGGGATGAGGAAGCTCTTGCTGGAGCGTCAGGCTGAGCAGGAGCGGCAGAGGAATGTGTTGGACTCGGAACGTCCCGCGAGTTTCCATTATGTCCCGGCTGATGGGAATGGTAAGATAGAAAGAGGCGAAAGAGGGTCTGTTTCTTCCTCAAATTTTCGGTTTAATACGGGAACGGAAAATTATCAAGCGGGGAAGTCTTCTTTTTCTGGAGAATCGTGTGATAATAGGAATCCGAAAATGGCCAAGACTTTTCGCCAGAGGCTCGTAAATGGACTTAAGAATGCATTTCGGGTATCCAATTAAATTGAAATAGACAACAACGGAATACTTTGGAGCAGGGATGGTGAAGCTGTACATAGAGAATGAATGGTGATCATCTGTAAGTGCTAATGTATTTTTTTTTTAAAAAATATATATATATATCCAACGCATCTACAGATTGGTCGTCTTCCCATTTCTAGTAATTAAAAGTGACCTTTTTATTGTTTGACATTGGTTTTCAACGTTACTCGCAGGAAAGTTCTAATATTGTTCTTTTAATCAGAAATTTTCCCCTTGTTATTTTATTTACTCGGTTGTCACAGGATCTACTCGGTATTAATTATCTATTTTTAATTTCAATTTTAATTATTTAGATATAATTAATATCATGGGTTGAATTTTTATAGTTAATGCATTCGTACTATATTAATTTTTTTAATTAAAAGAATATAATTCGCGTTGGCCATCAAAAGAATGTTTATGGGTGTTCCATCAAAAAAGAATGTTTATAGGACGGCCGACATAGCATGAACCGTGAGACAGAATAATGCAAGAAAAAGCCGGTAGTCAATCTGAGCTCTTTCTTTCTGGCCGACGGCCAATATGGCCCCTTTTGATTTACTGCTGGCACTCTCTTAGACCGAAAACTGCACTTTAGATGTGGATCCCGCGGCGGAGTTGTTACCACATTTTTTTTTTCTTATTAATAAATTGATAGCAAATTCAGAAAGAAGGTAAATAAGGTGAGTGCAAGAGCTCGTGTGTTTTCCATTATGAGATTGTAGGGCTCACATAGATATGCAAATCATGCCGGGCTATTGAACGAATACTTTATTATTTATTTAGTATGTTTATTTAAATAAACTAATAGATATTTTACCCTTAATCAGCATGTAACCATTTATTTGGATTTGATTAGTTCATTTGTTTGTCTTTGGCTAAAACGCAATATCTGGATGACCTCAACTCTTGTAGAAATTGGTTGAGTACACGTGGCCATGGGCATAGATAGGCAACCGAGAAACAAATTCGTCGGGTGTGATAAACATGGATCCCATTTGGAGCATTATAGATCCCTAGTGACGGAGCGCATGCGTTGCTTTTGAGTCACACACGGCTCCAATCACCCTATTATACGTCCCTACACAGCTAGCTCACCCAAAACCATCGCAAATGTAAATGGATTGTCCACTCGTCGTTATCAACTTAAGAATGTCCTTTCATGCATTTCTCACTTTATCCTAATCTTGAAATTTACTTACCGTTGTTCATTTGGATACCTTTTTATTTATTTATTATTAATTAAAGAAAAGGTTCTTTTCACAGAAACAAAGTGTTTTCTAAATAAGTTTCACATTATTATTTCTAAACAAATCAACCAAAATTGCTTTCACCTTTTTCTATTAATATTTTGTTGTGTAGTAAAAAAAAAACCGAATTGAAACAATTCTTATTTTATATATGATCCTTTTTTTTAAATTTTAAAAAACATAAAATTAAAACTCAAAAGAACAAAATCATTGCAAGTTTTCAATAATGCATATAAATCCACATAAATAGGACCGCGAAGTGGTTAGTTTTTTCCGTGATTGGTTTTATGCATTATGAGGCAGCTTAAAGCCTTAAACATCACGAGTTCTCCGATGGAATGTTAGCTGTAACCGTAAACTGTTACGGCGCTTCTGCCCGGCGTCAAAGCATTCCTTCTCCATCCTCACAACTGCCTCCTTTCTTTCAAACTCTTGACAGGAGCGTGATTTTGCAGCCTAATTCTTCGTCGTCCGACGGGGATGAACACCGTACGGGCATTGCCAACAACGTGTAGTTGTAGCTTGTTCCCGAACGTCGAATGTGGACCGTCAATGAAGTTCCCGTCATCAACGGCCGAGATGTTAGGGTTTATGAAGCCGTTTGGAATCAATGTGATTGGATTAGACCGCAGCCGTAGAAGTTTGAGCCTTTATGGTTACTGTGTGAGGTCCAACTTTTTCAAGCCGATTAAGGCGAACGATGACTCTGGCGCGTCTTTGATTGATGACTTTGCTGCATTTTCAGGTACCATCTTTAATTTCAGATCCTTCTTATCTCAAGTTGGAAAGCTATCAAGATCTGGATGCCATTTTCTAAATTACTTTTTCCTGCTTTTTGTTGTATTTTCCACCTTTCCTGCAATAGCTAGCGCCTGCAGTAGGAACCCGGCTCGTTGGCACTTGGCACTGTTTTTGCTTATACATATGTTTGGAGTTAGATAATTTCAACGAGATTTATTATAATTAAAACAGCGAATGGTGGAATAAGGTCAAGCACAATCGTGGACTTCTTTTCTTTGAAAAATTAGAATGAATGCCATCTCTTACCTTAAAAAAATGGTATCTGTTCAACACTGCAATCATGAAAAAAGATTCAAAAGACTATTCAATAAAGAGAAAGATCTCTGCTCTGCTAAATGGTCAGCTTAACAGTAATGCATCTATTCACGAATATGCCTCTATTGGCATATGCCAAAAGATAGTACAATATTGAATGGTTCTTATGAGATTAAAAAAACTATAACATAGAGTGGCCTTCTTGTCATTTTGTTCAAAGTAGTAATAGATTGATCGGGAAGACCTAATGCAAGGTGATACTCGAGCTCAAAGATCGGGGAATAAAGCTACCACGGAGGATTTTCATATATTCAAAACTAATAACAACAGCGGTAAATGACATCTTGAATTTTGTTTCTATTTTGTTCTATCTCCTTTTCTTACTCGTCTTTAAACGCTTGAATGATTGGAGTCTTCTATAAGTATTATCAAGGAGACTATGTCTTTGTGGAACTTTTTAAGTGAAACTGGAAGTCTCATGGACTTCATTAGATTAATGTTTAATAAGCATTGAATAAGTTGCTTACTCGCCCTTGACAATTCTCTTCCATGTCTAGCTTCTAAGCGATCAAATATATGATCATGATTATTAGGGTTCTAATTTCTTCAAACTTATTATCTAACTAGGTAATAATCTCCACCAGATGTCAAATGCTGGGAAGTCGACAAACATTTTGTGGCATGAAAGTTCAATTCAGAAACTTGATAGACAACAGCTACTTCAGCAAAAAGGCTGTGTCATTTGGTTAACTGGTCTCAGTGGTTCAGGTTCGTGAAATTTAGTTGAATTTAATGCCATGTGGGTAATCTTAATTTCACAAACACTTGAAAATCAAAATATAAGATGTTGGGGGTAAATATATATAAAATATTAAATATTCTCATGTTTGATATGTCATAACCAATATGGGGAGTCATATATTTTTAATATACCTGATGCCTAAATGTGTTATAGGTAGGTTTCTGGGTACTTGGAAAATTGGAATGTCCACTTACCAAACACCACCTGAATTAGTAACAAATTTGGAGATTCAAAATGTCTGCTTTAGTTCATTGATATAAAGAAGATCTAGAAGCGCAATTAGTGTGCAAATTGTATGCTGTCTTTTGTCTTACATTTTACACGTGGAAAGAAAAGCAAGCATTCATTTTGATATATGCTGCCTCTTTATAACTGTTAAAATTGCATAATCATGCTGATTATTGTTTCCTACGTACAATATTTTTTCCCTGATAAGAAGGATTTTATGAAACAAATTAATTACCCTCAACTGTTGAAGTATATATAATATCGTACAGGACATTCAGATTTTGTTTTATCTGAAGCTGGCATATGCATATGGAAACAAGATAAAACAATTGGTCAAGACAATATATGAACCAGCAAAGGAACTAATACATACTTCTATTCTTTTTCCATCAGTGATGGTTCAGTTCTATCTCTTATAGGTCGAGTGTGTACTGGAACTCAAAATCCTTCGCAAATTTTACTGTTGTAGCCACCGTCGTCTAAATTACTGATTTCTGCTTGTCTACCTTCCAACCCAACCCGACCTATATTTTTGTTCAAGCTTAACTTTCAGTTTGTGACATTGGAGCTCATCAAAGATGCATTTGCTCTCGTGACATTACATGTGAACTTATTTTAACCCTGGATTAGCTAGTCAGTCAGTCAAGTGAATATTCTATCCTTGCGAATGCTTCAATTACTATGGTAAAATATAATAAAAGGTGTAGTCTTGGCAAAACAAACTTATTGTTGCTGAGCCCTGATTTGTTAACCTAATGTACAACTATCAACAACTTCATTGTCTATGAGCAGCTATCATTATTTTACCATCTTGACTGTGTTAAGAGAGTATCAAAATCCAAAGACGTTTAAATTTGTCTTATGATATCTTGAAAATGTGCAATGTCTTACAGCATGGCCTTTGCTGAAACAGTGGTTCTGTTTGCTATCATTTATAGTTATCCTTGCTGTAGAATATCTATTGATAGTGCATGAAGTACATGAATACATGCATGTTTTATTTCTTCATGTATCAGGATACATATATAAAGTGCACAATTTGGCATGATCTGCAAATTAACTGATGTTTCGTTTGAGATGCTTCCCTTATCTTTCATTCTTCTGGAACCCTGTACTTCCTCACTAATTCCTCGGGTATTAATTTTAGGAAAAAGCACTCTGGCATGTGCTTTGAGTCGGAGCTTGCACTCCAGAGGAAAACTGACTTACATCCTTGATGGTGACAATATTCGGCATGGTCTAAACAGTGATCTTAGTTTTGGAGCAGAAGACCGTTCAGAAAACATACGAAGGATTGGTGAGTTACCATATGCTTACATATCTAAATAATTTTTTTTCCTTGGCCCCTGAACTATTTTTTTTATTTATTGATTTTATATATTTATTTATTAGTCAAACACCATGATTTAATAATGTTCAGGTGAAGTAGCAAAACTCTTTGCAGATGCTGGTGTTATTTGCATTACCAGTTTAATATCACCCTATCAAAAGGATAGGGATGCCTGCCGAGCACTACTTCCAGAGGGAGATTTTATTGAGGTACATATATACTTCTTGTGATGATTTATAAATCAATATTATGCAGAAACTTTTGCATCTGCTAAGTTAAGGGTACTGTAAGATTATTGAATAAGATGTTATTCATGACATGCTGACAATGCTCATATGTTAGGTTTTCATAGACGTGCCACTATGTGTCTGTGAAGCAAGGGACCCAAAGGGACTCTACAAGCTTGCTCGAGCTGGAAAGATCAAAGGTATCTTGGAGTTATCTACCTAATAGTTGCAACAAACATGTTTTAGCTGGGTTTGTCATTTGACCATATGAGCTTCAGCTAAATATATTACCTAAATTTTTCTTTCTGCATTTTTCTGCTTATTGACAGTGTCAGTTCTTCTGATAGGATTGAATTTTCTATAATATTCTACAGGTTTCACAGGGATAGATGATCCATACGAACCTCCATGTAGTAGTGAGGTTTGTATTTGACGCATTGTGCATATGTCAGTTTTGTTATAGAGGAATAAGATAAAGAATAGATAGATACTATACCGAACTACTTTTTCTCCTGAGACTTCTGATGAATTTTTGTCCCTTTAAATTTCAACTCATTGTTTTTCTGTTTTTCGTTTAGCTGGTTTCACTTCTCATTGTCTATTTAAATGACTGAGTGCCAGCCTTCTTTATATTGCAGATAGTACTACAACAGAAAGGAAGTGACTGTGTGTCTCCGAGTGATATGGCAGAAACAGTGATATCCTACTTGGAGAAGAATGGATACCTGCGAGCCTAACTTGGCTTGAAAGGGGCCTTTCTTTCTTGTTTCTTGTAGATATATTTTGTGTAATTTAGTCCACGGCACATAATTGCTCCTTCCAGCGGCAAGGAAATCATCGTTTCCTGCACATCTGCTTCCATCCAGTTCCAATTTTTAGATTTTTCACCGTGTCTTTTAAAAGACCCCCATGGTATTGGTGGATTCGTTATTTAGATGTAAATAAATAAGTGGAGCCATGACAAAGCAGTTGGTGTATGTGGCTTGTATCCTTTAGCCAATAAATGTTTTGTTGTAGGTTCTGTAGTGCTTGTGAAAGCCTGTAATATGGAACTGATAGTTGGTAGTACCAGGGGTCCTCGATATTTCTGTATCGATACTGAATGCCAATATAAAGCTCCTTGGCGCAAATGATATAGATACTTTTTCAGATACAGCATGATGTTTTAACGAGAGTTGTGCTATGTGTTATAAAGCATAGAATGATTTGAAGAAATGAATTATGCATGATAACAGGATTTTTGTCTCCTCGTTTCAAATCTGCGTCTGAAGTGAACAGTCTTGGAACATAAATCAACGCCGGTATTTGGTTTGATAAGCTTGTTGTAGTTGCGCCTGACTTTATCCAGTAGAATAAGATAATGGAACGTGCAATAACAATGTATTTCCCAAGATCAGTGATAATTCTTATCTTCTTCCTACAGCCCTATCTTTGGTTTTATATATTAGTCTTCGAAATTTGCTCCACGGAATAAGAGACTTCTACCCTGTACCGCTCAAGCAAATGCGCAGATGGATTAAGTATTGTAATTTATCCCACATTCCAACACCTTATTTGATGGGTAATTGCTATTTCCCCATCCGTTATAATTATTTCATTACGAAACCATTGTAATTCTTCTACTCCCATTATTCGAGCTGCGGATGAACTTGACCCAGTGAACATAATATAGGACGAGGGACTGAGAAACAAATATTAATACTAATAATGATATCTATGAGCTTGCTAATCTATTTGATATCAATTTTCCACAACAAACTATTACTGAGCTATATAGTGTTGGCTAAAAAACATTTCTACGCAAATTTGATAAGACTCTGAAAGAATAAGAAGGGGAACATGATTATTATTGGATATAGTAGAAGGAGGGAGTACATTAGAAAGAGGCAAAGACCATAGCACCTCGTCTTTGTGGATGAACGGACAAGAAGCAAAGCACAAACGTCATGGTTATGGATAACGCAGCAGAGCTCACAGTGTCGAAAGTTGAAGACCAACGCCGCTCTTGCAGACCCCAAAGCGTTCTGATAAACTCACCAACACATTGCACCACCACTGCTACCACGTGTGCCATCTCTCAATGAACCAATTCAAACTGTGAATGGGGGCCTCCCTCCCTTCCTTTTGGCTGCTTCTAAAGGAGAATTATTGTTGCTGTGGGAACTCACGGATAAAGAGATCGTTGCTTCGGCGATGTTTCCTCCTTTCTATCTTATTTAACGTTAAACTTGGGAAGGCAGTGACATCATTTGCCCCGGTATATTTAGAGCTTAGCTGGATTTACCAGTAAGCTTAGTGATTGCGTCTGCTTAACTACTAAGAATGGGTGTCCTTAATTGAAAAAATAAAAGAAACATATGAGAAAGTTGTCCAAAATAATATATATAATCTATATATATATATATATATATCAATTATCATGTCATCAATTAAACTAATAAAATGCAGCAGTTATCTCAAGAAAAATATTACAATTAAAACCATAAAAATATTTACAGTCATGGTAACTTGATATGCTATGAATTTTGTTTTAAAATTCTATATAATATATCTTTATTATCCTAACTTAGACTAAACCAATGTCTATTAAGATGGATTTCTTAATGAAACTTTTGAGATGCTTGCTTTACTTTAACATGACATTCGATTGGTGAAATCAAAATCTTTTAAAAATATTATATTTAATTTTAAATTTAAAAGTTTAGAATTTAGAATTTAAAATTTAAATATTATATTTAAGATTAAAAATTTAAAGTTAGACATAAAAATAATAAAATAATAAAATAAAAATGTCTTTTTTAAGTTGAAAGTATTCTCAGTGGACGAGAATATAATATTTCTACCTCGTCGATGGAAATAAAAAGATGAAAATTAAGAAAAAACAAAACCCCTCTTGCGATAAAAGCTCCTTCAAAAGTTTAAAAACTTCCCAATTTTAACCCACTCCCATATCCCCAAATGTATTAGTTTATAGTTTTTGGGCCAACAACGCAAGTAGTAGTTGAACAGATCAATTCCTCATTTTCAAAATGAATTAACATTTCAGGTGTCTTTTTGGATAGCAATTTATTTACATATATTCTGAATTTTCACTTGGAGTAACAAAAAAACGGATAACTGAAATTTCACAACTACATTATAATCTATAATCACAAATTTTATAACGTATAACTAGTTCCACAAACAAATCAAACAGAACTAATCACTTAGGTACACATGGAACTAGCATCAAAGTGGAGCAAGATCTCCTCAAGACATTGTCAGTGTTAATATTTAACCTGCATCTCCTTGGCCATGGAAGGTAGCCATCTCTCTCCCCTAACCTTTTTCAATTTTTCAATTCTTTCCTCCTCTTTCTTGGCCGCAGCTATTGCTGCTGCATCTCTAGCTTCCAGCCTAGCTAACGACTTCTGGCATGCATCTTTTGCTGCAGCTAAAATATCTTTCCCATCGACAGCAACAGTGTGAATCCGTCGTTTAAACTGTTGAGGCAACAAGTAGTCCTTAAGAAAATTAAGGTAACGATTAAGACACATTAAGCACTAAGATATCTATAGATAGACTGAAAGACCTTCTTTGATTTCTCATCAATCTCTTCTCCAGGAAGTAATCTAGGTCTTTTCCTTGGTGGTTGGGGCTCATCTGCAGCCATATCTCATAACCTTAAGCTACATATGCAAATGCAATTTGGTAATATCTCAAATCAAGTTACATCACAAAGTAGATAAATTTTTAACCCTTTCCACAAATTTTTATTTAAAAAGAGAAAATTAAAATACTTGAGTGGCACCGGGTTGTAAGAATGTAAAAATCAGTTTGGCAGCAATTTAGGCTGGACCCGCTTGTCATGGCAGGAAGGCACATTGAGTTCAACCCTCAGGGTTGGGTGTTTAATTTGAATTCCTGAAGCCAATAATTAAGGGAGAACATATCACAAGTCACACTTTTTACTTGTAATTGTTGGACTTAATTCAACTTTAAAGGCTTTTGTATAAAACTGTGCAAGTAGCCTGAATATCCTCAACGTACAAAAAAATATGGTCCACTTGATAACCAGCCAAGCCAGACCAAGTACTATAAGGGAGGCACAAGCATGCTGCTTTGTAGCTAGTTATTTGCACACCAGTCCCCATGGGCCAACTAGCGTATAACTTCTTGTCATGCAATATCATAGCTATGCAAAATTGATAATGACATAAAACTATAATATTCTGATATTAACAAGCAATAGATTGAACAGAGAAAAAAGAGATAAATGCTGATCCAGGTTCCACATCCTAGTTTTTCTGATGGAAGTACTTTTGATGACAGTAAGCTACCAGCCACTGTTTTAATTGAAAGCCGCTATTTCATAATTCAGAAATTTTATTAGAAGTATGTCAAAATAATAGTGCAAAAAGTACTGGTGTAGTTTTCTGTTGAAGATACAACGTTAGATAAAACTCGGTACTACCAAACATGAACCATCGAGACTATGCAAAACCAAAAATTAACCATTTATACAAAGACAGGGCTATTGTTCTTTTAATTATGATTAGAAACAGCCAAGACTGTTCACAAGATTTTCTTACCTACATGATCAAACACAATTCCAGGTTGAGCATGCTTAAACAAGCGGATTCCACCTTCATTGATATTGGGATCCTCGTCCAGGACGTGGACAGGTTCTTTCACAATCTCTAATGTATTTTCTAAGATGTCATTCAAAAGCGTTTGTGCCTGTCCAGAACATCAACAACTATTAAACTTGCTGACAGGGCAGGAAGGAATACACATACCAGATACAGAATACTATATCATCAAGAAATCAGAATATGAGGATAGGAACAAAACAACCTCTGCACTTCAGCAGAATTGTAGTTATATAACTTGATAAAACCCATGATACATATTTCCAAGTCTACATATTGTTCCGGAAGGAAATGTGAAATAGATCATTTATAAAAATTCGAACTACATAATTATACTGATTATTATTATTTTGTAATTTGTTCGTTACAAAACAGAAAGTAACTTGCGTATATCCATACATTACTATATGGTAGGCCTGTTCTCCCTTGCTCCATGCAATGAATTTGTGCTCAAATCCAAGTTCCAATAGTGAACAATAATCTAGAGCATAGTCACTGCACATTATTCTAGATATTCATATATAAAGTAATCAACATAAACTTAATTCCACCAATCCACGGTGAACTTGATGAGATCAGACTGAAGGGCCAATCCATTTTCTCTATGTTGTGAGGAAACAAAAAAAGTAAAAATTGAAGCATTTCGAGCATGTGTTAGTAACGATAGCTGGAAGTACTGACCTTGACTTGGTAGTGCTTAATCTGTTGGGTTTTGGGTTTCTGCTGTTCATCATCATCGTCATACTCAATAGGATCACTGGATTTGGTTGCTGAATTTTCCTTAGAGGTAGCGGAGAATCCATTGATGAAAGAAGAGATGTAGCTGGTAGTTCCCGCAACGGAATCGATAGCTGCCCTCCACTTTGCATCCCCGTCTTCCTCCCCGCTGCTGCTGTAGTAGCCATTACTAGGTTCCCCCATTCTATTTCTCTGCCTTCACGTAACTATTTCACTTTCAATTTCAGCGTCAACCTTAAACCCCTCTTAAATCCCCGCCTGGGAAAGTGTTACAAAGTTGAGTAGAGCACCATTTCCGCAATTTGATGCGAGGCGTTTCAACCTCCAACCAAGGAAGGCAAGGCACAAGAGAAGTGGGCTTTCTAGGGCTACACCACTACAGGCCCCTATTTTTTTTAGTCAACATAGGCCCAGTTTTTTTCAATAGATTAATTGGCCTTTTCTATTCAAGTAACAATGTATGTAAAAAAAAAAAAAGTAAGAATTGATTCGCTTTTTTATATATATACATATATATGTATGTATATACGTATGGCTAAAACGGCTAAATTAAATTATTTGACAAGAGATAATTGCAGTTTAAAATTCAAAGAAATAAATTTGATTATAATATTATGTCAATGATGTTTTTATCATTTTATTTCAATTTTAAAAATGATGTCAAAATCCTATATGCTATCACAAGAAGCATTGTAAATACCAACCACAAGTTTGGATATAATTGCTAAGAAAACAAGATAATGGTGTCCTGAAAAGCACCAAGAATTTACAATTGCATATAGGTAAACATAAACATAAAAGTCCTAGCCTCCAACGGCGTCGTTGTCTGAGTTTGCAATCATTCATGTTCTTTTGCTGCTACTTTGTCAGAATTTGTAATTTGCTTGATGGTCTTATACTGGGTTCCCAAGAACAACTTTAACAGCTGTCCCATCTTTACTTTCTGGGGCGTCACGATCCGATCAATTCACTTTACCCACCCAGAGTTCTACACTTCTATTCTTTCTCACTGCCATGAGTATTCCTACACTCACCAAAGGCACTTCAACCCCATCCGATACGGAATTTTATTTAGCCTCATAATGACTGGGAAAATGAAAACAGAGTGTGATAGTTTTCTATTCACTTCGTCACGCTTACATATATATGGCATCGGATTTAGGAACTAAGATTTCAGAATATCAGCATATACATCTTGTACATCTCAAACCAAATGGACAAGTGACACAACGAAAAGGGTGGAGATTGGTAAACAACATACGCAAACTCTTCCTTAATAAATGGATCAATTGGTTAGCCAGGCTATCAGATTTTGAGATGAGAAAATTAAGGCAATATTGACGTATATATCATCTTTCGGAAATAGATAATATATATTAATGATGATACATACTACTTTAATTCAGATTTAGTCTAATTATATAATCGAGGTAGTAACACGGCAACTATATCCTTTCCTATAATTATAGGTTTCCATATCAAGAAACAGAGGACTATTTCCCATTTACATAGGGTCATGTGATTTTAATATAGCTTGTAACCTGTCTCATTCTGACGGGTATAATGCCTTACAAGAAATTTAATAAAAAAATAAAAAAAATCTTCAAACCCCTCTTCAATATGGGGGGACAAAGTGATCAAACACGAAATTTTACTAAAAATTCAGTGATTTGTTGATGAAGAAAAACAATGAAACTCTCAACGTTTCAAACAATAACTGCAGCATCTGCTCTGTAATCAATTGGCATATAACAAAAACTAAATGCAGCTAATTAACGCTGTCAAACAATGTTGAATTTAAAAAAGCAGACACGGAGAGAGAATTATTTTATTGCAAGGGGATGTAGACAGAGTGAGTAAGACCGAGGGCGAATGAAGCAGAGATTTTGGCAGCAATCATATGGGAAAATGGAGTTGCAAAAGTTACTTAAAACAGTTGGTCAAGTGGACATATAAACATGTCGGGACAAGGACAAGATAGGAATGAGAACTATGGTTGGGTTGGTCCTCGAAGAAAATGGCCTAGAGTTTTGATGTTTGAAGTGATTAGTGCGTGCTTATAAATCATGAAATGGGAGTGGGGGAAAAAGGAAGGAGGCATGCCCTAGAACTTGGAGAAGAGTACATTTTTGTATCAGAATACAACATTATTACATGACATATTGATGTGTATGGGTTTATGTAAATAGTATAGAAAAAGAAAAAGTAGATGGGGATTTTGGCAGAGTTTGGAGAGGGATTAGGAGGCAAGGAATGTGAGTGGATTGTGCTGAGATGATAGTGGGTTTGATGATTATGATTCACGCCGGCAGCTTTACTCTCTCTCCCTCTCTCAAAGCCCAATTGGCAGTTTGGCACGCCTGCTCCCACTCACATACTCGTAAATTTCTCTTTCTTTCCTTGTTTCTCTCTTAAAGAACGAAAAGCTAATCCACTAACCCATTTGCTGAACTCTACCTTTTCCTCACACTTTATTTTTCATCTTTTGTCAGAAGAATTCTATTCTAAGCATCAACTAGGCCATGACCCCTACCGAGTCTTTTTCTTTTTTTAATTGCTTTTCAAGTTAATAACTGGGAAACTCACCTCAGTCAATCCCTTCTCTCCAGTCCATAGATTTTCAATAAAGAATACACTAGAAAAGAAAAGAAAAGAAAAGAAACACAGCCCCACCTCCATTCCTCATCGGTTACACAAAAAGGAAAGTAAAATAAAAATTCACTCTACTAGACCATCTATGTTTTCCGACAAATTGACCTATGCTTCTAACTACAATCCAATTTCAACAAGTTCCTCTAAATCTAATCATTCTGCACCCCAATTCCCACTGTTAAAAACGCAAAGGCCCATTGCTTCCATTGATGTGGGTCTTTTGTGGGTTAAATGGATACCTTGTTTAGGCTAGTTAGTTTTCAACATCAACAACCCGATCAATCCCTCAACTCCACCAGCAGAACTTCTAGCAGCTCTAGATCCTCCAGACAAAACTATCACTACCACCAACAAGAGGAAGAATGCTTCAACTTTTTCATGGATGAAGAAGACTTGTCCTCGTCTTCTTCTAAGCACTACTATCAGCCCCACACTAGCACTAACACAAGCACCCCCTCCGCCACTGATTTCTCTGTCTCGCCCAACCCTGACTTCAACTTTGAATTCTCCGGCGACTGGGCTCCCGATATCCTCCTCGAAACCGCACGTGCCATTGCCGACAAGAACAGCGCTCGTGTCCACCAACTCATGTGGATGCTTAATGAGCTCAGCTCCCCTTACGGTGACACCCATCAAAAGCTCACAGCCTACTTCCTCCAAGCCTTGTTTAGCCGCATCACTGATTCCGGTGACCGTACATATCGTACCCTGACCTCTGCATCCGAAAAAACATGCTCTTTCGAATCAACCAGGAAGATGGTCTTGAAGTTCCAAGAAGTCAGCCCTTGGACAACCTTTGGTCATGTCGCTTGCAATGGTGCTATCTTGGAGGCCTTCGAGGGTGAGCCAAAGTTACACATAGTTGATATTAGCAACACATATTGCACCCAATGGCCTACCCTGCTTGAGGCCTTGGCCACTCGCAGCGATGACACTCCTCACCTCCGTTTAACCACCGTGGTCTCCCGGAGAGCCGGTGGTTCCGTGACGGCGGTTCAAAAAGTCATGAAGGAAATAAGAACTAGGATGGAGAAATTTGCTCGGCTAATGGGTGTGCCCTTCAAATTCAACGTCATTCATCATGCCGGTGATCTTTCAGAGTTAAATTTTTCCGAGTTAGACCTTAAAGACGACGAGGCTTTAGCTATTAACTGTGTGAATGCTTTGCATTCTATCACAGCCGTGGGTGATCAGCGGGAAATGTTGATATCTTCGTTTCGGAGATTACAACCTAGGATAATCACGGTGGTTGAAGAAGAAGCTGATCTTGATGTGGGTTTTGAGGGTTTTGAGTTCGTGAAAGGTTTCCAAGAATGCTTAAGATGGTTTAGGGTTTATTTCGAGGCATTGGACGAGAGCTTCCCAAGGACAAGCAACGAGCGCTTGATGCTTGAACGAGCGGCGGGACGAGCCATGGTTGATTTGGTGGCTTGTAGTCCATCGCAGTCGGTAGAGCGGCGTGAGTCGGCGGCTCGCTGGACGCAGCGTCTGCATGTTGGGGGGTTCAACCCGGCGTCTTTTAGCGAGGAAGTTTGCGACGATGTGAGAGCACTGTTGAGGAGGTACAAGGAGGGGTGGTCAATAACACAGTGCTCCGATGCCGGAATATTCTTGTCGTGGAAGGACCAGCCGGTGGTGTGGGCCAGTGCATGGAGGCCTTGACGTAGATCAGGGTGTGACTGATTCGCACGTTTGTTTGGGTCTTTTGGCACGTGCGCGGACATTGGTGGGAGTTTGCAGCGGGTGTGTCTTTAGTTAATTAGGTCGGTAAGACAAGACGATCGAAGGTGAAGATGGCTGAGAAGGGTGTTTGCATTTCCGTAATTCTTGATAACATTTTGTGATTAATTTTTCATATTACGAAGAAATAGCTAAGGTTATGGCTTTCTTTGAATATATATGTATGAAGTAATTAAGCAAAGGCATAATTGTTCAACTTGTTGTTCTCTTTATTTTATTAAGTCTGGTTTTTAATTAATTAATTATGTTTTCTTCTCAAATTGATATGTATATATAGTACGTAATTAGATTCATGAAATATATAATAATATATATTAAGCTTTCTGTAAACTATAGCTAAACCTGTCATTACTAGTAATCACCATAGTTAGTCACTTGATAATTTGAATTCAAGGGTTCATCCATATATATAATTAAATGAGTTTGAGTAATTAAACTTTTCCATCGAGCCAGAGGAGATAGTAGATCATTAATGAATCATTAATTGTATCTAATAAATTAGTTTATATTAAATTTTAAATTTATTTAATTAAATTAAAAATATTTAATAAACGAATTTATTTAAATAATTAAAATTAATTAAAATTTTATAAATTATACATTATTTTCAATAACATATAATTTATAAATTTTAAGTTAATTTTATTTTTGTCAAATAGAATTATTATTTTAAGAGATTAACTACATGATTGTGTGGAGAAATTCTTATCTACACGTACTTATATATGTGCAAAATATAGTCCCATTTTATTCTAATGTGCACATTAAATCTGAGTCATTGTGGTGTACATAAGAATTTTTTCAGTAGTTTGAAGGGAAAACATAAATAAGTCGGCTGAGATAATTTTAAAATGTTTATTGTAGTTAAACTTAGCCTCATGTCATTGTAATTTGTTTTCTTTTCGGAGATGGACCCAAAAAGGAATCAGGGTTTGGTTTTTGATGAATAAAGATGATATCAGCTTTAAGAATTAATTAATAATAGGAATTTAATAAGTAAGGTCGGGGGATTTTATTAAGCAAATGCCCATCCATATATACACACCAGTAATATATAGAAACCCGCATAAAACGAAAGTCGACGTTATCAAGTTTTGAGGTCGTAGAATCTTAATTAGGACGGTCAACCGAGTTGGGTTTATGCTTTGGAGAATCTCATAAAAAGGAGCAAAGTCATTAGTGGGTTAAGAGTTATAGTGGCAGGCACGCTGTCTTTGAAATAGTCTTGTGTCTCTTCTTTCTCCCATTCTCTCTCTCTCTCTCTCTAAAGTCTAGCTATCATCTTTACATATGGCACATATTTTAGCTTTAGCCTATCTATGTATGGCCCCCACGAACCCTGAAATCTTCCATGGAGGTAAGATAAGGGCTCGTAAGAGGTACCTTTTGCCCATGAAAGCTAATAAATTGTAAGCTTGTAGAGATTGAAAAGGAAATATTATGAATAGTGGGTTCATCTTTTTGGGGTCGCATATCTTTAACTTTTGATGAGACTTGCCCTCTCCATGTTAGCATACCCGCTCTCCCTTCCTTTCTACATTTTTTTTCTCATTTTAAAATAATTATTGTAGCTTTTATTTATTTATTTAATTTTTTTTTTTAAAAGGGAGTTTGGTGCTGGCCCCTACCTTCTTCTTCGAGTTGAAGTCTTTGTATCCTTTATTATGACATTGACAACGACCAGGTGATACCTTTAATTTTTTATGGGACCGGCTTCAAGCAATAAAGTTAGTTCAAGTGTAATGGCCAACCCATAGTACTTCAGGATCGATCTCTCTCTCTCTCTGTATTTCCTGTTTTCAAAACCCTTAATTCTTGAAATAATTGAAGAATCAAACAAGAATGATTAAGAAAGGTAAATTAGGATTTCTTTTAAATCATAAGATTAGAATTAATCTTGAAATGCGTTTGAGATATACGGCAAAGTTTTTATTTTTAAGAATTATATTTTTTAAAAAATATGATTAATAAAAATAATAATTTTTGAGAATGTATAAAATATATTTGATTAAACTTTAAAATTGACGAAAATTTTAAAATAATATTTTTTGAGAAATTTTTATTTTTTTTGTTTGATTATATTTAAGTTTTTTAAAAATTTTAAATAATTTTTCAAAAATATCATTTAACTTTTTAAAAAAAATTATCTTATTTATTTTTTTAATAAAAAATAAAACATAAAAAAATAAAATAAATTAAAAAATAGTTATAGTTAGCTTCTCAAAATAATAAAGGTATTTTCTCTATAATAAAATATGTATAAAATTTTTAAAATAAATAATTTTATATATATAATTACATGATAGTACTATATTACAAAATAAAAAATAATATCTGCATAGTATAATGTTAATACTTTAAATATAATATTTTATACAAAATATTTATACACAAAATAAATAATTGAGAAGATATAAAAATGGATAGAAATGAGAAATAAAAATAAAAAGTAAAATTATCTTTTTATTATTTAGCAAGATTTTTAACTCTATGAGAAATTTGAATTTTCACCCCTTTGCATAAAAAAATTTTGGTGAAAATCTTTGTTAAAAATTATTTTTAAAAATCCATGATTCCTGATAATCCTGTTTTAAAATTTAAAAACCAAACATATGAATTTAATTTTTCTAAATTTATTTTTTCAAAAATTCAAAAAAATTCTCCCTACCAAACACTACTTGCAGTTAAATTGACGTGCTCTCTTCACTTTCACTTCGGTTGCATTTTGCCTGCTGTTGTGGCTTGATGCAATTGAAGAGCCCACATCATCCTTTTAGGGCCCATTACTGGTATAACAAACTATGGGCTGCCAGAATTGATCCAAAATCAGGCCTTCCTATTCTGATTCTTTAACGCACCAAATTCCTCTAATTCCGCTATAGCCGGAATTTTGAGTGCTCTCCTCATCACTGTGCTAAACTAGATCCCAGGTGGACGGAACTCTCACGAAGGCATTAAATGATGAACATATTACTTCCATACACGTGAAGCAATTTCACATTATGTAAATCAAAACGGAAAAACCCAAATTAAAAAAAAAGAGTGAAACAGATATTACACACATGAAAGAATCATTTACACTACACATGAAGTCATGACACAGCCGATCAACAAGACTAGACTTCCTAATTATTAGCAGAATTACAATCAGTGGATAATCTTTCTCTCTATATATATACGCTCCCTCAAATTATCGTTTACTTCAATTAAATTAAGAAGTTAATTCCACCGCAGGTTCTTGAGACTTTAGTTTCTGTATCCGAGAGCTCATGCTCCGAGTGAACTTTTAAGCAAGGGTTCAACAAAGTAACTCAGCGAGATGTAGACCGAGAGGCTTTATATGTGATCGCAATGTACAAAGAGAACCTACATTATTTGAATCCGCTCCACCCCAGAGGCAATCTCCATTTTCTATGCCAATAGATAGACACTCTTGACCACAATGGGAATTCAAAACTGTACTCCAGTGGCTGATCAGCAGGTCCTGCCACTATCAAAGGCAACCATACATATCTTGAGTCCCTTAAGTCAGCTGGATTCCACCGATCAGCCATGAAAATAAACGAACCGGGGAATCTGGGTAGAGGAAGCACAAAAGTGCTCTGAGCAAAGAAGGTCGCAAGCCGAAACATTTTGTTTCCTCCAATGCAAGGATTTCCCATTGTTTCCCAAGGCCCCAAGATTGACTCAGCCGCATGAGCCAGTGCCTCATTAGGGGCCCATCCCGTGCAGCCTGATGTGATCATGTAATATGTCCCCTGGTGCTTGAATAGAGCAGGTGCTTCTCTGTGCTGTCCCACAAGAATCCTTCTCATGACAGATGTCACATTGAGATAATCTTCGGTTAGGGGTCCGATGTGGAGTTCACTATTGTCCTCAGAGGAGTAGATTAGATATGCCACACCGTCGTCATCCTTGAAAAGTGTCATATCCCTGCTTTCATATCCATGTGGCCTTTGGCTACCGAGATAATCAAAAGAACCATCAGGAGTATCACTGATTGCTACGCCAACAGCAGCTTTGGTATAGTTGGCATCGTCTATATGCATCCACATCACATATTTTCCAGTCTCCTCATTGTAAATTACCTTTGGCCTCTCAAGCACATTGGACTTGTGCAGATCATGGGTTTCATTCGTTTCCACTGCTGCCAATACAATTCCCTCGTTTTTCCAAGTCCACAAATCCTTGGAAGAATAACAACCAACTCCTATAATGTCCACCTGATGGATAAAGGAGATATAGAATAGTTAGAATTTTGGCACAAGGTTATGCAGCTGAGTAAACATACATGATTGAAGAAAAGAAAAAGTATCCCCTTGGTAGATACTGGAAGATGCAGTTATAACAGCATGATATAGGCTCATCACATAGTAACAACTAATAATATCAGTAGTATAACCAAAAAGTCTTGAAAATCTCCAAGATTATACGAGTGATTCTGAAAGAGCAGATTGTTTTAAGGCAAAATAAGATCACTCCATGTTAATAAAGCAGAGATAGAAAAAGGAAACCTAAAATTTTAAAAAAAATCTTATTGGTTTCTAATGGGAAAAATGTTTAGTTGTTGTTGTATCTACTTGGGCATTAAATCAATTCCATATGAAAACTCACCAGTGCTATTATCTTTGCAAGTTCAGCTTTAAGTTCACTTATCTGGAGAAAGAGAAAACTAAAGAGAAACAATCACATACGAACTGAGCTCATTCAACTTAGTTATATCACCTGGATCACATGCTCCGAATCTCATTAACAATGTCAACCTCCACAGTCTTAATTTCATGCCACATCTAATGTTTACCAAGGCATTCAGGTTAACTATTGTAATCCTTTAATACATCGTTTTGTCATCATACATTTCCATAAATTGATGAAGCTTCTACGCTTCTATCTTTCAGTATAACGCTTGTTTCTTAAGAAAGCTCTCAATATGATATATTTGCATTTGCTCTGCATTGGAAAGACTCTTACATTTACTAAAATCTCCACTTATCACATTGAAAGATCATCATATATCCCCTTTTTGTACACTTACGAGGCTACGGAACTTTTATGCCAATGTAAGCATCTCATAAACCAAGTGAGATCTTCTAAAAGAAAACGATTTCTCTGCCAAAGACTTCAATTAAATTAATGAAGTTCAGAATGTTCAGAACTCAAGATATGAGACTTACTTAGAATGTATATGAAATATAAGGCCCCTTAAATTAATCTAACATGAATTAAATACAGGTCTAAGTAAGCAACGGGGGGATTAGAAGGATCAAGACAGATACGAAAGTTCTTTCTTTCGATGAAATCTTCTTCTTATTAATAATATTATTGTCATTTTGATAAGAAGAAGATACAACCACGTAAACATAGCACTAAGATAAAAAGAAGTAGCCTCTTCAACAATCAAGAACTTAATTTTGTAAAATGGAATGAACAAGCTCCATTTTTTTTTTTTTTTGCAAGATAAGATATACAAATTCCTGTAGCTATAAGGGCAAATATTACACCTAAAAACAAGTATTCTTTCAAATTAAACGACTCACCCGGGCACTTGCTTTCTTGTGGGCATGGTAGGTGGGCCCATCTTTATATTCACCATACCAATAATATGTCCTTGATTTTCTATCATACAGAATGCCACCTCCATGGACTTGAATAGGATTTCCGTCCGTATCCAACCAAATTCTCCCAGGGTAGTAATAGTAAGTATCATTCCCTGCATCCTTCATGGGATCTATAGCCCTTCTCTTACCAGGAAAAAACATGGGTCTCAGCTGGGAATTTTCATCCAGGAATTCATCAATCAGTGTAGTCGTGCGTTTAGGTCTGCGTTTTGCTGCCCGAGGGGACCTCTTTCCCTTTGGTGGGGGAATTTGAATGTTCTCCTCTTCCACTTCTTGAAGTTCACGGAGTTGAGGGTGATGGCTTATGCGCAATTGGACCAATCCACCTTCCACATCTTTGTGGTGAATATTGGAATACAAGTGAAGCAAAAGAAGGCATCCTACCAAGCTCCACACCACAGCAGACGCAGAACATCTGCTCCCTGCATTGCAACGTAAATTTGTTGGTTTCCTGTATTTGTTCGTCATCCTCATTTTCTCTTCCTTTTTATCTTCAAGATAATGCTGCAATTAACAAAGTGCAACCTATGGAGACCTGATAACCCGACTAAATACAAGTTACAAACATCTAATCTACATGGTAAAGAAGAGAATATCTAATTCGTTATGATAAAATCAATTCAGGGAAATGAATTATTAAATACTGAAAATGGTGACAACGAAGTATTGGATGATTGGAATTTTCCATTTTCCTCACCATATTTCATTTCTATATATCAATCACCAACAATTCATCATTTTAATTGTTAAGACGGGCAAAAGTTTCTATCCAAAAGGAAAAATCAGGATAATGCAGTGACTTGTCACAATAATAGATATGATACAAGATGATTTTCACATCAAAGAGGAATCAAGTGCAAAACCACGCGTCAGATCCATTAGACACCTCCACAATATAGCTTACACCCACCACAATTAACATCGGTTCAAGATGGAGAAAATGGAAATTCCTCTGCAGACTCTCATGAAAAACAAAACTAACAGATTCATGAACTGCGGAATCATCAGAATCCACAAACATAACGTGAATAGAGTAGCAGACTCACCTGGTACCGCTCGAACCATGAGCTAAGCAAAACTCCCATACATAGGTCTTTCTTGCTACTGATGTTGCTGCTTTCAAAATTACAAAGACACTGGCACAACTACGAAACTAGGCTGATTTAATTTCCCAGTACAAATAAGATGTCGGAGGGAGAAAGGAGCGGGGGCAAATGAAATTAATAAGATGGTGGGTAGTAAACTTGGGGTGTAATTTAGATCTGAAGTTGATGACGTTGACTTACGACCAAAACTACTCTTGCACTATCAGACGAGGTTTCTTTTGGTGCCGAGTGTCTCGTAAGAGAGACAGGTCTAGAAGCTTCACGATGACGAGCTTTTTTTCCTCCTCCCTAGTGTCGTCTTTATTTTCTATCCTATTTTTCGGGTTTTGTTGGGCTGATTCGCCGCTGCTACAGTATTTTTTGGAGTTTACTGTTGAGCAACCAACAGGACTTGGACGGTTAGCAACAACTCATCATTTGTACATGGTAACTTTTACCGAATGAAGATCACGACTCTCTTGTCTTTTTTTTTTTTTAACTTTCTTGTGGTGTGATGTCAAAATCTCAAGACAATAGGCTTTTCCTGTCCCCTGAGCATACTTTTATATTCTTAATTGATTGAATAAAATTTAAAGAAACAAAATTAGTAAAAAAAAAAACCCTTAATTTTCAATTCTATTTGCCAAATAAGTACACAAATAATGGATGTGGGACCATGTTGTTACTGTAATAAATTTTTGTGCAAAAAAAAATCAAACAAAACCTAATCTAGTATTTAAGTGTGCTTTGTATAGAAAAAAAGGGACATTAAAAAAATTGAAAATAAATCTAAACTTGAGTGTTATTTTTAATACATTTATCTGGTGCATTCTGTGCTTAATGTGGCGTTTGTTGCTGGCCAAAAAGAAATGTCACCTTTGTTGTTTGTAACTTTTGCCTTATAATTACAGGTGTCATGTTTATTAAATCTTTAATAAATAGAATCTTTCTTTAGCAAAAAAAGAAAAAGAAAATAGGCATCACTATTTGAGTCCCAAACTTAAAGTATGTACAATTAATCAAATTATTCTAATCTCTGTACATCATTATCCGTGGCTTGTCTTTCGACCCGGATGCCCTGCACATTTTTTCTCTTATTCTTACATTGACATATGAAAAATTGGGAAAATTAAAGAAAAGCAAAAAAGACTGTATATCCCGTTTCCTACACCTTCCTAATTAATTATAATTTGTAAACAAATGAAATTTCCTAGCTAGATGTGGGAGCTCTAGAACATATAGAGACGGATTTCTCCCAACATAGAAGAGCCTGTGCTACCCAGGCTAACACCAAAACTAACATGACAATGGAGAGAGATAGCATGGACGACCACAACAATCTGCTTGAAATTCTTGTTGGACTGCATTGGTGCAACAAAATGTCAGAAACTTTGTTCATCACGAAGTTGCATTTTGACAGGCTTTGCAAGTCTGGGTATATGTTGAGCAAATCCTGAATGGATCTACTATAAGCGTGAGCCAAGTTGTATGATGCCTCTGGAAGAAATTTCCCGTCTTTTTTGCATTCTTCTACGGTTTCCTCTTTGTGACATTTGAATCTTGCCAGGATCTATACCCAAACTTGTTTTTATAAATTACGAGCTTTCTAAAGAGTAAGAGAATTTCAACTCGGTGAAGACTTACTTTAGGTAAGTCGCTAATCCTAACGGCACCTTGAGAGCAGCTGTGTGGAATGTAGCTGTAGTTTGGTGCTCCTGAGAAAGGGTCACAGATCTCTATGACTCCCATCATTGCTTCAATTTGTTTTTCTACTCCTAGGAGCCGATAAATCTCCGACATTCTAGCATTCAACTGAGACACACAAACAAACCAATGCGTCAAAACAAATATATATAGAATTTAGGATCTCCGTCTGAATTCTGACTCTCAGAGAATAACAATCAAATTCTGTACCTCTGCTATGAATTTGTGAATCGTATAGCCAATTTGACTCGTCAACTTCGCTGAGTCTGTATCATTCATGCACGGCAACATCGAGCCCAGGCTACTGTTTTGAGGCTTTTGTTCCAATTCCTCAAAAGCAAAACATGCATCTTCGGCAAAACTGCATGCACAATTTACAAAGCGTCGTGGCACTTGAAAAAGGGCTCAATTCAACTCACAAGTCAAGCATGAACAATTCGTTTACTCACGTGTGTAGGAAAAAATCAAATCCCGTCAAGACCCACAATAGGGTTGTTAAGATCCAACAGCAAAAGATTATGCTGTAACCAAAAAAAAAAAAAATTGTCATATGTTGCAGAAGTGCAGAACAGAGCTTATAGTTTTATCGAAATGAATATGCTCTCTATATCTTACGTGATAAATCCGGGGCGCCAATGCAGCAGTAGCAGAACTGACCCGAAGCACCAAACCAAATTAATTTTTATCAAACGTTTGAGTAAGTTAACCAGATATAAACAACTAAGAGCCAGCATAGTACAACATAGTTGAGTAAAACAAAGAACTTTCTACTGTGTTATTGCTTACCTAGTGCTGCAATCAACATTACTAAGTTGACGGTCACAACAACGACATGTGCTATATATCTATGGCAAATAAAAAGCGCATAATCACTATATCAATTGAATTTGAGAAGCAATTAGCATAAACTTGGAAGTTATCCAAAGGGAAAAAGACAAATGCATACGCGGTATGAGTGGCCTTGTGGAATACATGCCCACTTGTGTCGACAAAACGACGGATCACCCGCGAGTTGCTTCTGAGATTTTCAACGGTAGCATTCAAATTCCCACTTATCTTTTGGTTGTATGGAAGCAGAAGGTATTGCATTTGTTTCATTGTTTTAATCACTCTGCCTAGGGTGCCAAGAGCATCTTCTCCTATACCCATTACAGAATCTTTCAGTTTTTCAGTTCTCCGCAGGGTCTTCTGACTTGCGACGAGAACCAAACTGGAAGCAACTCTGTTATATACCCAATCACTTCAACTACGGTTTTATGTAAATATAAACAGAGGACACGAAGAAAAAGAGAAGGAAATTCAATAGTTACATGGCGAGAGTGGTCAAGAAGAGAAGCAGCAGGAAAAGTAGGATATAGTAATGCTCCAAACTGTCTTTGAATGGTAATGAAGCAGAGCCACCGCATAGGCACTTCACCAGCATGAAGATACCGAAGGCCACCCCACATAACAACCAAATTCCAGCAATTGCATAGCCGTGGACTCCTGTAAATGCCGCAGACTGAAAAGGATCAGAAAGCAATACGCAAAATCAATCCCAGTACCTCTGCCCCACCAAAAACACACACAAATGGTAACTCTATCTGAAGGTGTAGAGTAGAAACCCCGTGTCAAGTTACAGGAGAAATAAGTTTTATAGAGCACTTCCATTCCCATATTTGCATCGCCATCTAGTCATCTACTATAGGTCTTTCTTATAAGAACCCAATCCTCTGTAACCAATATTACTTTATGAATGAAGACCATGTAGGAGGTTTGTTTTCCAAAGTCAAAAAGAAATATCACATATAACGAAATAGAGAATGGAAGAAGACAGAACAGACCAAAATTGGAAAGCCACTTACAGCAATGTAATGCTTATTCCGAACATCAAAACCTCCGTTGTAATGTTTAAAATGTCGCAGAGGATCTGGTCTTTTGAAGCTCTTTTCATGAAGAGACGATCCTGACACTAGCCATTTCGGTTGAACGACACAAGCGGAAATTAAAAACAAAAATAAAGGAAGAAAAACCAAGCGATTGGTTGGGTTGCGCATGGCAGAGTCGATTTTCTGGGTATTTTTCCAGGAAAGGAAAAAAGACAACAGTCGCTGTCTCAAAATACTAGAAACTTTGAGTAAGAGAATTTATGGGTCTGACTTACTGAGCAAGGTAAGAATAGCTTGTGGCCATGGTTTTGTGAAAAACTTTGTTACGTTGAAGGAAGGACAGATCGCAATGTTAGAGATGGGGGAAACGAATCAGGAGCCGAAATTGCTGGTTCCCCAAATCCAAGGAATTGACTACTTTAAATAGTTTGCTCCATGCTCCATTCTCTATTTTCCGAGTCTTTCTACGTAAGCTAAGCTTCTCGCTTTCTATTTTTTTTTTTTTCTCATTTTCCTGTGTTTGTTTTCAATCCTTTTCGTTTAGCTTACTTTTCCGAACAGACATCCCATTTACAGGGGATGAACAAATGGAAAAATGACTTTGCAGCATGTAATGCTTTTCTCTTTCAGTTGCACGAGCGTATTGCCTCGCAGGTCACTCGCTACAAAAAATGTAAAGTAACAAAAAGGATTTTGGATAATTTATGAAAATATTATATTTTTATTTTGTCATTATCCAGTACCAGAAAATAATTGTCTTCGTCTCTTGGGCTAAAGTTGCCGAACTAGCCAAGAGAGAACCCTTAGGCCTAGAAAAATACGGGGCCTAAAAATAAAGATTAAGAATGTGTGGGATTTAGAGTTACAAAGGACCTGCCAAAACAAGTCATCTAGGTAATTACTTACTTTTGAGTTTTGACCCAAAAAAATTAATTACATACTAAAAACAAGTTAATCCCATGTTTAGTTGGGTAAGTGCCTCACTCAATCCACCAGAGGCATTGAATTGGGTCATTTGTTCTGTTCATACAAATCAAAGTATATTGTTTGGAGTCTCTTCTTATTTTAACTCAAAAGAAGAAGAGGAAGAGAAAACTAATTAATTGAAGGAAATGCGTAATTATAGTATTTTGGGAGAAAATATAAATATTTATTACAATTTTTTTATAAAAGAAAAAATTATTTTATTTTCATTTTGATAGTAAATTTATTTAAAATTTTAATATATGTCAAATAATCTATTTTATTCAATAAAAATAAAAATAAAATTAAAAATTACTGAAGTGAAACAAACAAACAATCAGTATAAAGTATGAAATAGGTATGATAGTTGGCAAATCTTTAGACCTCATTTGGTTAGTGGTATCGGTGAGAATGAAAATAAAAATTGAGAATAAAATAAAATAAAATAAAATTTATAAAAAAATTATGTTTGATATACCATAAAAAAAAGGATGTTTTAAATAATATTGGAATGAAATAAAAAATTGGTAAAAAAATAAAAATATTCTTAAAATATAAAATTAGTAAAATAATATTATTTTAACTTAAAAATTTATTTAAAAAAAATATAAAAAATATATTAGTAATATAAAATTTTTATTAAAAATATTAATGATTTTAAAAAATAATTTAAATATTATTTTTTTATTTTTTTATCAATAATAAATAATATTTTATAATTTATTTATTTTTTTTTTTTTTAAAAAATATTTATTTATTATTTTACACAACAAGTCAAATTTTTTCGAATTTTTTTGTAAACATTTTTATTAATTTTTTTTATATTTATTTAATTAAAAAAAATATTTTACTTTGAATTTTATTTTATTTTAGCTGATTTTTTTTTTTTTTTTTACATGAGAATGCGTTCTTTCACTCTTAAAAAAAATATAAATTTCATGAATTATCATTTTTAACAACTAAACACTTTTTTTTTATGAAATAGAATAGACATTTCTATTTCATCACTTCAAGTCTATTTATCTAATGGGACCTCAGATTTATACAAGGCGCGCTGTGACTAATATAGATTTATATTCACTACAAATTTTGGGTTATCTCTTCTTATATACCAAAATAGATATTAATGGGTCTCGCTAAGAGCGTTTCACTACTCGAAAAAGTCCTACTCTTCGGCTTTAAATTTATTTAGTGAAGAGTTTAATTAATACCACTAATCTAAAAAATGAACAATGATTAGCAACACCCAGATGTCAATGCACACGGCATAATCACAAATATTAAATTACCCATATTTGACGGTTGGAATTCGGAAGCACCAGTTTGCTGAAGTTGAGCCGTTCAAGTCGTTCTAGTGCCACTAGTCCAAAAAAACAAAAAAGGTCATTCTAGACTTCTAGTGCGTAGGCGCTACTTTCTGGTGGTTTGTGTAATTTACGCGCGATCGCTGAGGGTGGAAGAAGGTCTTAACCTATTTCCAACATCGTATCTACCTCAGGTGCGTCCAACAGAACAGTGACAAAGAATTAAATTTTTTTATTTTTTATTTAAATAATTAAAACATTTTTATTTTTTAAATTATTAATATAAAAAAAATTATTAAAATAAAATGAAATATTTATTAAAAAAAATACTTAAAAATAAAATAAAATTATAATTAATAAAAAGAGAGATTTAAATATAGATATCACGATAGAATTAAAAATATAAAAAAATAAATATAAAAAAAAAATTATTATTAAATATTATTAAAATTAAAATTAAAATTTTTATTGTAATAATATATTTATTTATAATTTAATTATATATTAATTTAAATTAATTTTATATATTTATATAATTAATATTATATTAAAATTTTTTAAAATTAAAAAAATATTATTTAAAATAATTTTATAAAAAAATTTATTATTTTAAAATTTTTAAAATATATTAATTTTTGAAGATACCAATATACATCACAGTTATAAATAAAGAAAGGTAATAACTTCATTGCGAGCTATAATCTCCTGCATCGCCATCATTTTGACCCAAATTATAGCTCTCGATTAAGGGAGAGGGACATGATTGAATAGATTGCACATGAACGGGCCCAGAGATAAACTTCCAAAAAAAGAAAAAAAAGAAAAAAACCTGCTCGTATGAATATGGTAAACAGTTGCGAGGGAGGGAAGAGGGAAGCAGGAGGTTTGTGAAAGGTGAATTGGATGCGAAGCCTTTAGGTCTCTCATTCTTTCTCCTCCAAGTCAAAGAGAGGAATTATAGATCTGTTTTGTTTGTTTTTGTTTCCCTATACTTTTGGATTTGATCAGAAGCAATGGGTTTATGGGAAGCTTTTCTCAATTGGCTTCGCAGGTTAGCTTTCTTCCTTTGCCTACCAGGGCAGCGTAAATTGACGCAAATCCTAATGAAGTCTTTTAAGTTCACCATTGTCCTTTTCATTTGTTTTGTGGATTTAAGTGAGAATGAGGGCGGGAGGTTTATTACGAGATTTTAAGTGAGTTCTTTAGTGACAACTGGTAAATTGGGTTGCAAATTTGAGCGTTTTCTTTCATTGATAAAAAAAAAGGTATGGTAATTGTATGCAATTATACACAAAATTTCATTTGATTCCTCTATATATGGTTCAAAATGGATGTGTTTTTACTGTAAGGTTTTGGTGTATTCTATTGTAACATCTTTTAAGAAGTTGAATGCTAAAATATTTATCTATGTTATTGCCGAGAAGATAATTCTAAGCCTGTCTGTTTTCTGTCAGAGAATCCAATTTCATAACTTGTGTTGTAAGTGATAAGTGATAACCAGTTTCACGAGGTGCCTGCCTCTTTTGGAGGCCCTTTTTAAAATAAGCATTTCTCAATGGCTTTTGTTTGTACTAAATCTGCTTCTCTTTTTATAACTCTTTTTTTTGGGTCAGTTTTTGGTTGTAGCTGGAACTTGAAAATTATATATACAATTATCTGGATGCATGGTCTGAGCTCAGCTTAGTCGACCACTTTCTTCCAAGTGCACGAGCTTACAACATTGTAAATTTGATTGCAGCCTTTTTTTCAAGCAGGAAATGGAGTTATCCCTTATAGGACTTCAGAATGCTGGAAAGACTTCGCTTGTAAATGTTGTTGCTGTATGTACAATTATTATATTGAATTTCAATTACTTAATTATATTTTTATTCATAATTTGGGCCCCTTCACTGAAAGATAGTTTCTTGATCTGATTTCTAGACAGGTGGTTATAGTGAGGACATGATTCCCACGGTAAATTCTGTTCACCAAATGCTTATATTGTTTGTTTTCTTCACTTTTCATTAGCTTTAATGAGGTTTTCCATCCGTCAAGAAGAACAGTATTCTGATCAATCTACTGTCTCTGACTCCAGGTGGGATTCAATATGAGGAAAGTAACAAAAGGCAATGTTACAATAAAGTTATGGGATCTCGGAGGGCAACCTAGGTTTCGCAGCATGTGGGAGCGTTACTGTCGTGCTGTTTCTGCAATTGTGTATTGAACAAACTTCTCTCTAATTGACTTCAGAGATTCTTTCTCTTACTTTGTGTTTTGGTATTTTTCTGAGAGGAGAAATGGTACATGCATAACACATACATGTGCTGATGAACGTTCACAACTCCACATGCACTAGTGTATATTTGTACATTTATGCTGGTAATTTGTCTTCTATGTGTCTATGGTGTTGTCAACATGTTTAGTATCTCGTAATAGAATTAAGACCTATCTAAAGCCCTAATGTTGTTCTCTCTGATCAAATAGCATGGTTGTTAAGCTCAGTCTTCGTAGTAAAATAAATATCACCAGATTATGTTCTCTTAGTTATAGTTTTAGTAGTTGAACTTGAGTTACTATTTCCGTTCTGTGATCCCAAACTCAGTTTTTTGCTGATTAGTGACTCTGATGCGAAGCCATTTGTCACTTGGATGCCTGTGCATAGAGCTGTTCCGTTGTGTGTTTGAGTTATCAATTTAAAGATACTTGAATATCTCTGAAAAGCATAGAGAATTTTGCTTGTGCATGTTGAGTTTACCGAGTGTCCTAATTAATATCTCTCATCATGATTAAAGGGTTAGTACAGCAAGGAAGTCCTACAACTTCCCGAAGCTCTGCCTAGACTTGATTATCAGTCATTAGATGAGTTCCATGGTTCCACTAGTTAAATGTTACAACTGTCACTCTGTTTGCTTTACTGCAGCCTAATTCTAGAAGGATTTGATTTCACATTACAATGCAATCTTTAAACTTCCAATTAAAAAATTGCGATGATGCTGATTATTGCCTGTTAAATCTAATGCTACTGTGTAATTGGACCATGTGGCTTTTATTCATATTTCTTTGAATTGAAGCCTTTTTTACTTTTACATTTTACATTAGTGGTGGATTCTATTGCTTTTTAATCTAGTAATTGTTAAGTTTCTGTTAATCTAATGAAATTTGTGAAACTCAGAGAGTTGCTCTGATCTGATCTTTGCTGCAGTTATGTTGTTGATGCTGCCGATCCAGATAATCTTAGCATATCGAGAAGTGAACTTCATGATTTGTTGAGTAAACCATCATTGAGTGGTATCCCCTTGTTGGTGTTGGGGAACAAGATTGACAAGCCTGGGGCTTTGTCTAAACAAGCTTTGACTGACCAAATGTATGATAAATATCATTATTATTATTATTTCTATAAAAAAAATGTCATTATTATTATGATGAACTCGGGGTAATGACTGAGTTATCTAATAATAGAAAGCATGTAATATAAAACTGATATGAGTATTATTTCTTTATCTTCCATTTTTTTTTTCTTTTCCCTGATATTACTTGAGTGCTAAAAGAGTCTTCTGTTGTGCAGGGATCTGACGTCAATTACTGACAGAGAAGTTTGCTGCTTCATGATCTCATGCAAAAACTCGACTAATATTGACTCCGTTATAGATTGGCTTGTGAGGCATTCCAAATCAAAGAACTGAGAAGCTCATCTCTGCTTTAAACTCTGTTGTAACCTCTCAGTAACACACTTCTGGATGTTGCTGGTGGCATTTGCATGTCTAACTTGGTTGCGGATTCCATTACTTTTGTCCTTTTTCTTGGATGCTTTATGATGTAATATCATTCTTGTCCTGTGGGGGACTAAACCGGATGTCGTACTTGTCAAGGATTACTTAATGAGTAAATTATATTGTCCTTTGTCAGTTATATCATTAGACAAATTTCAGAACTGAATTATTTAGAAGTATTTATTCTTTTCCTTTTGTAAATTAGATTATTTCCATTGATCAGCAAATCTATAATGTTGCTAATTTGAAATCATGTCAAATATGCAACATATTCATTGACTCGTCTGGATCCTTTTGGTTGTCATTGTCTTCTTTATGTATATTGTTGGAAGTTTTTTATATTTTGGTGATAAATGAAGCTCAGATTTTGTTTAAAAGTCGGAGTAAAAGAATGTTCGCTGTTGGCATAAAAAGTTGAAAAACATATTGGTTTATAATTTGAACTTGATGTTCATGCCTCTTGTGTAGTTGAAAAATTGGAGCTTTAATATGCCTTAGCTAAAACCCTAAATCCAAGATGGATTTAATGGAAGACTCAAGTAGCACAAGTATCTTATTACATTCGAAGATGAGGGTTATTTATATTTAAATATCAAGGATAGAGAAGACCAAAAATATTTTCGTTTATTTTAGTAATGATCTCAAGCTTTTAAGGAATAGTCAATTAATCATGCTTAAGATAGTCAGTTAAAAAAATGGAACGATGAAGACCAGAGAAACGAATTAATTGAGCTAAATTAGAGATGTACCGTAATTATCCAGCAATTTACTGTGTCATACCAAACACGATTTCAAACTCAACATAACTTGCGCAGTTCAAGGATTTTGCAAAATGTGATTAATTAGTTAGTAATGTTATTATTTTTTATAATTATTATGACGCATGATTGTATTTGTCTTTATTTTAATTTTCTTAAAAATAAAATTAAGTGAGTTTAGTTGAATACTTGAATTTAAATATTGTTATATATAATAATTATATTTTTTTATTTATGTAAAAAACATTTTTATATTTAAATATCAAATATAAATTTTTTTAATAAAAAATATTTATATTGTCAATTTTTTTTTTTAAAATAATTCTGCGTAAAGAAATCCATCGCATTCCTCTGAACTCTGATATTTGCATTTCGGTTTGAATAGTGAATACGGCGTTTCTTCTGGTCGCAATGAGTCCCTGTCATTCTTATCTCTCTGTCCAAGGATACTGGATGGAGTAGTCCTCTGAACTCAGTTAGCCCTCTCCCGGTTCTGAAATACTTTCACCTCCGCCATGGAAGGTTTGCAGGGACCCTTTCATCCTCCTCTTGTCCAATATGAACCGGACACTGAGAATATCAAACGGAAGCTCATTCAGAAGGGTGTCTACCCAAAGCCCAAAATTATCCACACTCTCCGCAAGAAAGAAATTCAAAAACATAATAGAAAACTGAAGCGCCTCGTGGAACAAACTAACCAGCTCCCTCCACTTACCCACTCCCAAAAGCAAGAACTCTCGGAAGAATACAACTTTCAGACGTTAAAACGCGAATACAAAGAGTTCTCAAAAGCAATAGAAGCCAAAGCAGGAGAGAAGACTGAAGCTTTGATGGTGGGAAGGCCATGGGATGGGCGTAAAAAAGTTGAATTTTTAGAGCTCACGCTGGCGAATAAGGAATATAGAGGAGAAAAGTTAACAAAGGAGAGTTTAAAGGAACTGAGAGAAATGTTTGAGGCGCGAAAACGGGATGAATTGCACTGGGTTTTAGACGATGACATTGAAATGAACGAGGATTGGTTCAATGGTGAAGATGAAAGCTGGGGCGTAGGAAGGACGAGAAGGAAACGAAGCGAGGCCGAGGTGATACGGTTTCTTGTTGATAGGTTGGGGTTGAATTTCAATTCTGGCATACTTGTTAGTGTGGCAGTTTTCTGTCGGCTGAGTTTTTATAACGTTGTTTTTTGATGTAGGCTAAGTCGTAAGGATATTTCTGTAAAGGATTGGAAGTTTTCAAGAATGATGAAGCTGTCTGGATTGCAATTTACTGAGGGTCAGCTGCTTAAGATTCTTGAAGAGCTTGGCGCTAAAGGAAGTTGGAAACAAGCGCTCTCTGTGGTCGATTGGGTGTACAATAATAAGGAACATAAGAATTATAAAAGCAGGTGAGTTTTTTTTTTTACCTATGATGACTTTAATTTCTGTTACTGGAGAAATTTGTCTAGCTTAATGCTATTATTTAAGGCTCCTTGACAAATTTGTGTCACGAGAAATTCTAAATCTAAAATATGAACTAAAGCGATTCCATAGTTTTCATCATTTTTGTGCACCGCCATCTGTAAACACTGCTAATCAAACCTATTTGTGGGGTCACACTCTAATAGTGCAGCGTGCTTGTATAGTACCAAGTTGAGACCCAAAGTTGACTAGGTCCTTGGGGAAAGGAATGTCTTGATCGAGATGTGCAAGATGAGCATGTCTTCAGCCTGGAATAACACTACCTAATATACATGAATCTTTCATATGTGCCTAGTGCTTTATATTCTCAGTTCTGTCTTCTGAAGAGATTAATAATGATTTTTTAGGTTTGTTTACACAAAACTTCTTGCAGTTCTTGGGAGGGCAAGAAGGCCAAAGGAAGCCCTTCAGATTTTCAATCAGATGCGTGTAAGAATCAAGTGCTTAGATTATTTTGTGTGTGAGGATTCCTCCTTAACTGTCATTAGAATGTTGCTGGATTGACTTTTACATTCAACTCATTCAGGCGGATCTCCATATATATCCTGATATAGCTGCATATCGCAGCATTGCTGTTACACTTGGTCAAGCTGGTCTTCTAAAAGAATTGCTGAAGATTGTGGAATGCATGAGGCAGAAACCCAAAACAAGATTTAAGCACCGGAAGAACTGGGATCCAATTCTTGAACCTGATGTAGTTATATATAATGCTGTAAGAAAGCGGCTAAATTTCTATCAGACTACCACAGAACCTTCCAATGAATGCCAGTTGGCAGATTGATTTGACTGTCAAATTTATTCAATTACTGTCAGGTATTGAATGCTTGTGTTCCTTCAAAGCAGTGGAAAGGTGTGTCATGGGTTTTTAAGCAACTGAGGAAGGGTGGTCTGAAACCAAATGGAGCAACTTATGGACTTGCAATGGAGGTAACTACAAAATCACAACATCTGTCACCAAATAATTTATCAACATGGTATACTGTAACCTTGGAATATGGATATACAAGATAACTTACTCTTAATTTTCTTTATTAAATAGTGTCTCATATGTTGCCACCAACTGGGTAATAGTTTTACTTTACATGAGTTAAGAAATGCTACCACTTTGTGGACTCAAGGTGAGCAGTCTAATGTATTCATGTATTATTGGCTCTTTTTGGAAAGAGAAACTGTTCTCAAACTATCTATTTCACTGATTTACTATGTCAGTAACTTTTTGGTAATTTGAATAATGATATCTGCCCTCTTAGCTGTGTTATAATGAGAAGTAGGTGTCCATGTTTATATGATGGTTCAGATTTTCATTTTTATCCTTACATGAAATGAGCTATTCTGAAGTTATATTCTGTTTGAGACTTGAGTCCTTATGACTGATGGAGAAAATTGGTTGGTTAACTTACAAGGAAAAGGTTCTTACCAACCAGATTTTGTTATTCTTAAATCATGTTGCATACTAGTCTTACACGTGGTACTTGTTACAAGGTGATGCTGCAATCCGGCAAGTATGACCTTGTCCATGAGTTGTTTAAAAAGATGAGAAAAAGTGGGGAGGCTACAAAAGCCCTTACCTATAAAGGTAGGTTATTTAGTTCCTTCTCATTGTTTGGTACTGATATTTGGAAGCTAATACATATTTTATCTGATATCCCCAGTGTTGGTGAAAACATCCTGGAAGGAAGGTAAAGTTAATGAAGCTGTGGAAGCAGTCAGGGACATGGAAAGAAGAGGAGTTATCGGAAATGCTGGTGTGTATTATGAGCTAGCGTGTTGCCTTTGCAACTATGGAAGATGGCAGAATGCTATTCAGGAGGTAATGTTGTCTTCTGCACGGGTATAATATATTTATGCACATAGCTATTGGCTTTTGTTTCTGCAATAAACCAGGAATAAAATACATTTTCTTTCAAATATGGCTGCAGGTTGAGAAGATTAAAAGACTTTCTCATGCTAAGCCTTTGGAAGTTACCTTCACTGGCATGATAATGTCTTCCTTGGATGGCGGACATATCCATGATTGTATATGTATATTTGAACACATGAGAGAACACTGCACCCCTAATGTAGGGACCATAAATGCCATGCTGAAAGTTTATGGCCAGAATGATATGTTTTCCAAAGCTAAAGAGTTATTTGAGGAAGTTAAGGGAGCTAAATCAGATTGTTATGCCTCTCCAGAAGATGGTGGTGATGGCTCCATTATCCCAGATGAGTACACATATAGCTCCATGTTGGAAGCATCCGCTCGTGCACTTCAGTGGGAATACTTTGAGCATGTCTACAGAGAGATGACTCTTGCCGGTTATCAATTAGATCAAAGTAAACATGCTTTATTGCTCATTGAAGCATCAAGAGCTGGCAAGGTAGAAAACATACTATATATATATGTGTGTGTGTGTGTGTATTAGGCCTTCATGTTTATTTTATATATTTGCTCTTGGTATCATATCATATAGGATTTGTGGGATATTCAAACTATATTTCTTCTGAAGAGTGCACGCGATTCTTCTATTTGTGAATTCGTACTCACGGTGAAGAAAGAGAATTTATTGTTGGAGTCGGCATGATTTTTATGAGTTATTTTGTAGTGTGCAAATCTATTTATAAAAATCAGCACAACAAAGCAAATTTATGAGGCTTGTGCCTGTGATGTTAATGGGAAGCTTTGTTGGTGGTAGTTTTTGCTTTTTCCTTTAGAATTAAACTCTACACCATTTCTAGATTATTTTCAGAATTGATTTCCAACTGCAATTTATTCTCATTATTCATTATTACAAAGTCAGCCAGTGAAATTACGTAAAATATCTACTGGTGAATTGAGCATAGTTTGTTTTCTCCCACTTCTAATTGTGCGATCTTCTTATTTAAATCATTGAATGTGTTGGCATATTTGGTTTCATTGCAGTGGCATTTACTAGAGCATGCATTTGAGTTGATTCTGGAAGCTGAAGAAATTCCTCACTCTCTCTTCTTTATTGAACTGGTAATTCAAGCTACAGCTCAACATAATTATAAGAGGGCTGTTGTCCTTGTCAAGACTATGGCTTATGCACCATTTCAGGTAAGTGAAAAGCAGTGGACTGACCTGTTTCAGGAAAACCAAGGCAGGATTAGTCATGAAAATCTAGAGCAATTGTTGCATGCTCTTGGTAATTGTGATGTTGTATCAGAAGCAACGGTCTCAAATTTATCAAGATCATTGCATTTTCTTTGTGGAGTTGGTACGACAAGAAATATCCCTAGAACCCTTGCTTTTGGAGGTGAAAATACTGTCGATAATGGTCAGAATGAGGGAATTCATGATGATAGAAATGCAAATATGCCAACTAATTCAGGGACAGTAATGAATGAAAGTGCTGAATCTAAAAAGGACTTTCTTATTTGCAATGATCATGTCAACCCAGATACAATTTCGTTTAGCGATGATTATGTCAATAGAGATGGCAGTGATTTTACTATTGCCTCTAGGCCTCAAAACTGCGCTATTGAAGATGGAAGTTTATGTGCTGATAGGCTGGGATTTGCTGATGATCTGGAACCTGGCAAGTCTTGCGACATTTTATACGACGACATCTGGGATTTATCTGATGGAAGCACTCTAGATGATGAGGAGGCAGTACTGGGCAGGCCCTCAGGATATGAAATATTGGAAGAATGGAAGAAAAGGAGAACGCAGGGTGGGAGTTATTTCCGGTCCCAACTTGGTGGTTCCTTTTGACCGCAAGCTGCTTTAGCGTGACATATGATAGCAGAACCAAGGGAGGCAGTTGTAAATTGCAATTATATTCGAGCATTACATGACAGGTTATTTGATTGGATTTTGTTAAAAAGAACTACTATTTCTGTCTATATGGTAAATATACTAATTTTTGTATTGGTTTTATAAATTAAAAAAGTTTTAAATATTTAAAATATCCAAGTTATCTGGTGATCACTTATGCTTTATATTATTAATAATGAACATGTAATGCAGAGTAGATTGTCAAGGCGAAGCCATTTTTCAGTCGAGTTGTATTGCATTTTGTGATGTTTCACATATATCAGTCTCATAATTCCTAAGAATATCTACTAATTATCCATAAAAGTAGTCTTAAATCCTCTTCCCCGAGCAAAAGAGGTGAACTACGACTTCTCTCATGTACTGATACACTTACTAGAGATGGCTATAGCAATCTCAGAATAGGCATTCACTTAAATATGACCTGCCAGACAATAAAAGTCCATATTGCTATTGAAACATCACTAAAAATTGCATTCTTTCATTTACTTGTTTAAGTTGATAACGATCATATATTTCACTGCAGCACTCAAGGTTGCTATTTCCACTCTTCCGCTAGTACTTTGCCTCATTGTCTTCCTTTAAAAATAATATATATAAATAAGCTCTTACCGATTCCTGACAAAAAGTTCCATGAATCGACCGCGCACATTCTAGATTTACAAGCCTAAAATATGTACACTTGTACAGTTATGAAATACGGACAGGCAGTCTAACAACAGAACTCTGATCTCAAGGAACATACTGCTGATGACAACGTTGCAGAAGTTCACGCCATCTGCACAAATTGGCAAACCTTAAACGGGAAAACTAAAGCAACTATAAGAAACCACTTCTAAAGAGGCATAAAAATATTGCAGCACCAATTAGAGCTTAGAGAACCTTCCATCAGCAACAATTAACAAACCAGGGTTATTTCACGAAGGAAAAACAGAATCTCTGACGGGAGAAAGGGAAATGAAGAAAGTTGGGGGTGGCAATTAAGAAAAGTGGGGATTTCTGTTGAGCATCACAAATCAACTAGAGTAAAAAATAAAATAAACTTGAGATGAGATATTCACGCTGTTATTCTGGAACGATTTAGATGCTCCAAAAAAAATCTAATAGATCAACAAAGAAGACATTGTCAGAAATTCAGACTTCAGCTTGGTCAAAAATAGGGCAAAGACATTACAAAAACTAACCACGGGATTTGCAGAGAGATGTTTGCCCATATACTGGTTAAACTCTTGAAAGTAACCAGGAACAAAAAAAATATAAGGATGAGAAAATCAGGATGCAATAAAACATTCTGAACGGGAAAAAGAATTTAAGATGAATCTATGAATAAAACTATCATCAACTTGGATTTCTTGGTGAAGAAGATACCAAATATGAAGTGATTTGCATTTTAATGCCTTCATTGCGGCTTTTGCAAACACTTGTGCAGCCTCAGCTTCAGCTTCTGCCGCCTCTGCCTCCCTAGCTGCAGCCTCGGCCTCTGCAATGGCAGCTTCTGCCTCTGCTACTGCTTTTGCAGCAGCAGCAGCTGCCTCTTGCGCTGTCACGCCCTTCACTTTTGATAGCTCTGCATCAATTTGGGATTTTGAAAGGATGTTGACACCATTCTTCTCTGCTTTTGGAGAATCTTTGGACCGTCTTCTTTTCTCAGAGAATGTTGAACTTGGGGTAATCCTGTACCTATGCTTCACCTGTCAAATATTGGATTTAGTTACGTGCCTATTAGTTATTTTACAGTAAGAGTTAACTCCCTGGTTTATTTGATGGGGCGATCTATCAACCCAAATAGAATTTTCACTCTAACTGAAGAAAATGCACGGTTATGCATAGTGCAAAAACCACAGCTATGAGGGAATATCTATTTACATCTGCACATATAACCAATTAATTTGTCCTTGTAAATCATTTTATGTTAAAAGTTAAAACCTTCAGTAACATCAAGGATGTTATTATTGAAATGTCGCTGTCATACTTGACAATTTCATTATATTGAAAAGCTCAATGTGCTTTGCTACAGCATTAACTGACAGTAAGAGTACCTTCATTAATTTGCCACTTGTCACCATATGCTTCAGTTTCGTTGACAAAAACTTTCTGAGATTTGGTGGAGACCAGTACTGATCCTAAAAAAGATGAAGAGTGTCAGAATAGCCTTCAATGCAATGACTGGTTGTACGTTAGTCCATTTGACAAGATAGCCAAATTATGTTACTAGTATTAGCTGTATTCACCAAAGCTGTAAGGTAAAGTTAGGCTATTTGACAAGATAGGCAAATTATAGAATATCATGACTAGTTGAAAAATGATATGATTTTGTGAATGATTCTAGAACAAAGGATCACTAGAGTACGTTTCCTATCAGGTGAGAGCACTGGCTAACCGAACAAAATGTTAAAAAAAAAATGCATGGCTTTTTTAGGAGTTGCATGTCATAGCTAGTTGAAATTGCTGGCAATTAACAAACTATTGCAGTTTATGGACCGAGATGAAAAACATTTACTAACAGTTTTATAGATTTCTATAGCTATAAACTCAATCAACAAGACAAACTGATGTGCAGGTAACTAGGTATATATATTTTGTCAGACAGATAATAAATTAATCCATAAATAAAGTGTACATATGAACAGGGGAATGCTAACCTTCTTACTTTTATGTGGAGGCTAAATTTAGTGTTGGACCAAATAAACTATTTCTCCCTTAAGGGATATAATAAATGCAAGGGCATTAAGGTCTTTTTTCAAAACATAATAAATACAAGGTCATTTAATTCGAGTTTTTTGATATTTGTGTTTTGAGAAAATGATTTAAAGGTCTTACACTTACTGTGTATTTTAAAGAGAGAAGTATTTTTAGTCCAATAGAAAATCTAGAAGATGCTAACCTACATACAAAAGTGAGGAGGTTAGCATTCCCCATATTTAAAAGGTAAATTACTAAATTATTAGTTAGATTGGGAAAAGACTTATTCCATTTATTGTCAATTGCTCTATATAAACCAATTCATGAGGAAAGAACCTGAAAATGAAGAGGTCTACTATAGTGGGAATTTAACTATTATTTGTAGGCTTGTAGCATCAAATATACAGGCACTAATACTTTGAGCATCAATGATTGGTTTCTCAAGATGCTTAGATTCTAGCATCATAAGTGGAAGATGTGAAGGAGAAAGACCTCTATGTAGGCAGCAATGGCAGCCCTGTCAGAACCCTTAGCCTCCTTCAAATTGATAATAGCCTCTAATATAAGATTATCCAACCTGCCATCATTGAAAAGCATATTGCTGCATAATTTTCAAAAGTTGAAAGCAGTAAACAATCGGAAAGATAACATACTTCCTATTGCAAGAACTACTAAAAACATTGCTATGGTCCTTTCTTCTCCTTTTCTCCACATCTTTTCCATGTTTATGGCAGAGTAATCATGAACTAGTACATATAATGAAAGGTTTGGAGAACCACATACTCCATGGTACATGGAAGATGGAAAAGTAAGTTGTGATTTGGTTTATTTATTTATAGAAATTGGTATAACAGAACACTGCCTTAAGTAATCTTAGAACTGATTACTAGTAAGGGAAGTGTCATCCACAATTTTAGAGTATTTGTCCAAATGCTATTTGAGAACAAGAATAAACCAACCAAGCAACACAACCCTATAGGTACTTTTTTTTTTCTTTTTCTTTCCTTCAAATAATAAATGACAGATAAATTTAAGTGGAAGTTCTGAAACCTCAATATTTGTCCTTTCGAATTAGCAGATTGCAATGTGCCACCAGAAACTGCTTGAGGCTTGGTATCAGGAACTTCTTTATCATGTTGAACTATGGTGCTCACGGCAATATGGTTATTATCATTTTTAGGGGTTGGAAGGTTCCTTTTAAGTGCAAGCTTCGCCTTCTGCCTGGATCCCCATATTGCTGTCACATTTATATTCCTCCATTTATCCTGCTCACAGTTCAAATCATATACACCAAGGTACACCATGATTTTGGCAATTTGATCAAAGCAAAGAACTCCACATATTTCTTAGGATGCAATAAACAAACGATCATTCAGCAAGTTCAATTCTAACATTCCCAATCTGGCAATATAACATAACTTCCTGGCCGTGATAGTTTCCGGAAATTAGCTAGGTCCTTGAAAAAGCATACCTTGAGATCTACGTTTGAACGCATGCGCAAAATGGCACTGAACTCTGGATCTGTAAGTATAGTGCGCCACTTTCCCGCCCCATGTTTAATTACTCCAGCTTTTAGTGCAGCTTCTTCTTCTGCAGTCCATTTCTGCTTAGGAGCACCCATTAGAAGAAGCCCAAAACCTTTTTAAGACAGTCTAATATGTGATTCTCTTCTAAAGAAAAGCTTAGAAGTAAGGTGCTGCCCCCTTCTGCATGTCCATAATGGAACAAAAACAATTTGACAATTGATTGATCTGATATGAAGATCTAGATAACCTACAAACAAAATGACAATGAAAAAGAGAATAAAAGTTGTCAACACATGTGAGCCTTCAATGATTGTAAATCCAAAAAAGAAGAATTGACCTTAATTTCCAAATTCAATTCAATCTCATCCACTAATCACCAAATATTCAACCAGAGAGCTACACTGCAATGTTCGGCAACTAATGTTTCATATTATTCAGGAGGTGAAGAGTATTATAACATTATAAGAAGCATCTAGATCAGGAGAGAAATGATGCACTGTATTGTTACAATGCCTATTTCTGAAAGCAACTTAGAACTGCGAACACACACTCAGAGAAAGTTATACAACCAAATAGTACCTATTTTAGCTACACCTAGATATAAATTGATTCTTGCTGCTAAAACAAATTAACTACAATTCATAAGAACATCCGGGAATAACATGAGAATTATGCGCATCACCTCAAATCGAAAGGCAAGAGGATTTTCTCAGTTTGAAATTCCTTGATTCAATGAAATTCATACGAAACAAAGAAAATGACTGTCAAAACAAACTGCAAGACACGATTAGCAAAATTTGATAAAAAGAAATACAGAATATAAGCACCGATATGTAAACTAGTATAATCTGTAACAACTTTGGGAAGAGAAATAGTTGATGTATGGCGAAATTCAAACTTTGGGGGAAAAAAAGAACGAAACTTGAAGAAACCGATGTATATAGGCGTACCACATCGAAGAGTCACCGGGAGCTGACGAAAATTGAGAGGTGTTCAATAATTTGCACGCAGTAAAATTGAATTAATTCAAAAAAATTGTGAGGAACTGGAGAAGAATTATACATATGCATATTCGACCGAGAAAAATGCGTTCCCTGTTTGTGTTTATGCTTTTCAGAAAACAAAAACAAAAAATAAAAATTAGGAGCTGGAACCTTATTATTTTGGAATTGGGAAAGGACCCTCTACTTTCTCAACATTATTATATTACTTTTTTTTCGTCAATTAATTTTATAATAAATTATAATTGAACAATACTCAACATTATTTTTTTTTTCTTATTTTAAGCCATAATATATTTTCATTAAAAAAACACAGCAATCAGTCAAAAATTGTAGTCGAGTCTTCTCTAACAGACAAAGACAAAGCCAAGCTTTTATAAAGAGTAACATATGTTGTACGGATTTGACCCGAATTAGTTTTTATATGTTAGGCTTGAACTGTTAAAAGTTTGAATTGGATTCAAATTATTTTTCTTTTTTCTTTTTCTTTTCTTCCGTATTGTCGAATCACTTTGCAAGGGGAAAACCAGTCATTTATCCTCTTAAATCATATACTCCTATAATTGGGTGACGAGGGAAAGAAGTATTCTTATAAGTATAAGAATTTTTCTTTTATTATAAATGATGTTGAAAATAAAAATATCATTTTAAACAAAGAACGTATTGGATAAAAAGTTTATCAACATGGCATCCCTAAACATTCAACATTTGTCATCCTTAAAAGTTTGAAGCTTGCTCAATTTTAAAATAAGTTTTCTTTTTTCAAACTATGGTTTAGGGAAAAATAATTTTTTTCTTTTATATTTTATTTTTATTACACAATTTTTTTTATCTATTTTTAAAATATACATAAATTTATACTAAAATCACATAGTGTGTATTAGATTCATTTAAAATATCTTATATACACATATCAACTTAAAATTTTACGGATACCGAAGCGTCTTTACTCATTTGCCAGCCACTGAAAGTCAATCATTTCTCTTATTCTCACCATGTGGTGCAGTTTGTAATTTACTCACCTGCTAGAACTGCAACTCAACAAGGATCCGGCAAGGTTGGAAGATGGAAGATCAACTTTTTGTCAACCCAAAAGTATATTCTTTTTTGCCTCATGATTCTTTAACAATTTATATTAATATTGTTGTCTCAATTATAGACTTATAGTTAGTATATGGATATTTCTTTTTTCTTCGGTAACTAAATAGTTCCAGTTACTGAATAGCTTGAGCCTTGAAGAGTTACTAGCAAATTCTATATAACATCCTAATTTAAACTTATTTACTGATCTTATCGCTTGGTCTTGAATCAACGGTAATGCTGTAGTCATTAATAGTGGCTCAACAACTTGTTATTGTTAACTAATGTGTTTATAGGTGGGAAAATCCACTGATGGGATGGACCCATATGCCAATGTTGGTGATTCTGCCTGAGTTTTGATAGTGAAGAAGCAGCAAAGGCATTTGCTGAAAGACATGGTTGGGATTTGGTGGTATGTCTTGCTATTCAATTATTAGGTGATTGAGCACATTTTTGTGCCTTTTGACGCCAGGATGTCTCTTAAAAGTTCATATGTGCTATTTTAAAGATTTTATTGTTGAGTGGATTGATTCATCTTTTCTTGCTCGTGTTCCTATAAGGATCCTAAAGATAAAAATATATTCTATAAATTGAGGGTATCTCTGTTGCCTTTAGCATTTCAAAGTAGAACAACTAATGCCTCTTATTTTCGTATGATTATGAAGCAGTTTGGATTAGGTTGATCTGAGATACATTTATCAAAAGAATCTACTTGTCAGTCCGTTAGTGTTGTTTCAACCATTAGGCTAGTAAAATATTGTTTTGACTGCTAAAGAGAAAAATATTCTTGATAAATCTACGTTTTATGAATTGTTGTTCCTCAAGTTTAAGATTATTATTTTATTGTTAACAAAAGCTCTGAACTTGAGGCAGGTCAAGAAACACCACACACCATTGCTGAAGGTTTGAGTTTCTTTCTCCATTGTATTTACGATTTTATCAATTTTCTTGACAGGGGTGTTAGTTGAATTATTTCTCTGTGGTAAAGTGTCATGTAGTTTCTATTAGCCATGAAAATTTCAAATATGATTTTATTTATTTGTCGGGATTTTCAAATCTTTAAACTCCCTTTGTGCTTGCTTTGTGGCCCCAATGTTGTCTATGAATTTTTTATTTACTAATCATCAAAAGTCTCTTCTTTAAAATCTTGAATAGGGGTTCTTGATGTCAACTTTTGCCTAGCAGCAAGTTAATTTTTACAAACAACTCTATCACGCTCACGTTTTTAGTGTTATAAAACACTTCCCAAATCATCAAGTTGAAGGTAATTTTGTTTTCTTTAATAGGGGAAAGAGTAATTCTTTGGTAAAGAGAACAGAGGATGAAATATCTCCCTATGAGAAATAAATCAAGCATACTTAATCAGAAATCTGTTTCAACAAAATCTACAGATAGAAGTGCTGCTATTTTAACCGGGAAGGTTTATATGGTTATTTTTGTGATTGAATCTTAAGATGACTTTTGTTTGAAAATGCCTCATAGCTCCTTGAACGTTTACTTGTGGTTGCAGGTTAAATCTACGCAGACAACTTTAAGTGCAAGGACCTACCAAATTTGATAAATAGACTCATTAAATGATATACGTGAGGATTGGCCGCATAGACACATAGGTTTTGATACTATGTAAATTACCATATGATTTTAAAAAATTTAAATAGTTAAATTACGACTTATCAAATGATATCAATTTTTAACAATAAATGATAAATTAGATTAATCTTCTAATGCCTTAGCTTACCTCTACGATTAAGATTACTGTTCACTCCCGTATTTGTGGCTAATGTTTCTGTAGTCATTTTCACGGGGGTCTTGAACATAACTACCACATTATGGAGATCAGCTAGGATGGAATAGTGATTGTTTGATCTACTGGGATACGAATCTATATTCTGACTTTGAGTTTGGCTCAATCAAAGACTAGATGAGAGGGTAACCTGCTACTGAAATTTTGATTGAAAAAAAGAAGAAAAGAAACAGCAAAGGCAAAGCCCTACCGCAATCATGTCTACTTTTCAACTTATTCAATCAGAGGTAACGCATGACGACATTTAAACCATGAAATCAGATGAGCTATGCTGGGGTTGAAAGCATTAAACTAACCGCAGGAAATTTTTGTTCCTCAGAACGCTTCATCTGCAAATGAAATCTCTGAGTTCGCCCCTATAACCTCTATCGTTTTGATCAAATGTCAAGAATTTCTGTAGCATATAAGGTTCCATGAGCCTATGTCTAGTCTACAATTAATTAAATTTGTAACTCCTGTGTTCGTTATTCATTCTCTCTGTGGAATTGTGTTGATTTCCTTTCTTGACATATAAACTCAACACTCACAAGTTCAACACACAGTCACATATGATGCTCTGGAGATGAGTATACTATTCATTGATTGACTACCGATGGTAAAAGAAAAAACCCAATCTGAAAATTAATAAAATGATATTAGTTTCCAGCGACCATATAGTCCACTCGTCAATAATTATCCCCGGCCTCCCACACAAAAAAGAAGAAAAGAAAAATCCACAAAAGGAAGAAAAATGCTAATCTGAAGCAAAATTTCTATCAACAGTAATTCCACTTTTATTAGGTAGAAGCTTCTTCATGTAATACTTGGAGTTGCGAGACAAATTGATTTTTTTCCTTCTCTTCTCCGGTATAGAATCAATTGAACATTCCGAAAATCCACGCCTCACAAACCTGAGGAAGCACTTGCGAAGTTAATATACTATACACTGTGATGACCGTAATTCACATGAAATGCACTGAAAATTGGTTGTGACAATTGAGGAGGAGAACTAAACAAACTAATTTTTTTCATTAATTTAATAAAGTATAACTCAACTAATAAGATATTAAAGGTGAAAATTTCGAAGTACATCACTAAATTGAGATAGCAATTCCCATGCGTTATCCAAAGACATGAGAGAGTCAGGTAACAAATACTAATAGCAAACAGAGAAATTGATTCCAAGTAAGTATGTTCTCGTGTGCTTCCATGACATGCATTTGGCAAGTTACCTACCAATCTGCTGTACGAGTTGTAAGCAGAAAAAGCATATTTAATCCAAGAGACGATGCCTTTTTCTCAATAAAATCTGCGCACATTTGATCATACAACTTAATAAATAGAGTGAAAAAATGTGACGAGTAGAGCAACAATACCGAAATACTATAGACGTAGAAACAGTCCTCTAATCACCAATAAAGAACACGCCAGGATAACCATTAACGAATGGAAGTTTGAAAATGAAAGGCAAAGACATGACGACAGAAACAAAAATTGAATGAATTCTTAGTCCAACTTATGCTACTTCGTGAAATCAATTCTGCAACGAATATGCTATGCTTCGAAATTGCTGTCCTACTATGTCAGCATGAGTCAGCGTAGAAGATGAAGAATCACGACATTCTAATACATATTCCACAAACTAGTAGTCATTGGTCATTAAGCACGAGAGCTATTAATCCAAAGAAGCAATAGCATACCAAGCAATTTGTCTCCCTGTCCTTGGCCTCGACAGTCAGGAGATACCGCAATGGCAGCAACCTCCCCAGACTTCTCCTCAAAGAAAGGAAAGAGTGCAGCACAAGCAATTATTTGACCTTCTCTTTCCACAACCATCAAGGAATGCAATGATTGAAGCAACTGTGAACAGCCAAATGGTAATACGTATCAGGCTTCTGGATAAAAGAAACAGTTATGTACTTATAAGCTGTGGAAGAATATCATAGGGAAGATAGGTATACCTCTTCATCAGTCCGCTTAACCAATATTCCAGATGCTTCCAAAGGCCGAATAATTTTTTTTATTCCAGAAATATCTGTTACCTGAGCCATCCGAGTGCCTTCGTAAAGGTCACTGCAAAATTTAATTGTAAGATCAGCGCATGATAATAAAGAATTTGACTTAGAGAGATAAAACTTGCTAAAGTATAGAAGGAGAGCTTAATCAGGTATAACACCATTTGGCCATCAGCTACAGATAGTCTACCGCTAGAAGAAAAAAGAAGAAAACAACAAGGAATGTCCACAGATGGAGTTGAAAGCCAATGCATTAGAGTCTTACACCATCTGAATCTCAAGAAACTGCCATGTAGTCATCAGATAACCACAAATAAGTCAGACAAGAACCGTCCGTATGATGAGACCACCAGGAAATCCACGAGGATGTTTTATATACAAAATAAAATCGAGCAATAAAACGGTTTGACAGACAAATCAAGGATATAAATTCATTCCAAAGCACCACAACTTGACATATATTACAGTCACAAATAGGTTACCAACTATTGAAAATACTAAGTCATTATCAAAACAAATATTTTCTAGAGATAGACAGAAAAGATTTCATACCTAGCCACCATTGTTCCCATCCCATCTCTCTTAAACAATTCCAACAACAAAACTCCACTAATAGTTCCATCCAACAAGTGAACTCTTTTAACACCGCCCTGAAAAAAAGGTGAATGGTATTAATAGCAACATATTTTTGGACATTCATCAACTGAAATTTCAACGAGCAATTTCTGAAAGAAATTTTAACGTCAAGCCAAGCCACTCATCGTACAGTAGTAATATTTGAAAAAAATTAAAGGTTTAAGATATTTCCTTCACTATGTATTGTAATAGCAGAAAGAGGTAACTTCTAGACAAATTTTTCAATAATTATACGGGGATTTCTTTTCTGGTTATATAGGAGGTCCTCATAACCTGGGTAGTTAAGAGTGGAAAGAGGAGGGGCTATGGACCGAATCCCTGTACATCAAACACACTTAAAGACAGAGCCGGGGCCATATGAGCTATTATATCATTGGCAATTACAAGGGGATTTAACGAAAAAGCAGAAGGATGTGTCTGCCATGGTCAAACTCAAGAAAAAGGCTATGAAAATAAAAATCTTCCATGAATCAAAGATGTTAAGGAAAATTAGACTAAATAGTCACAACTATAGAGTACTTGACATGAAGGAAAAAGATCCAAGATGGACTCACTCTGCAAACGAAAGCAGCAGCGGCCAATTCTGACAGGTAACCATGCATTCGAATTAGCCGCTCCTGACCTCCGATAGCAAAACCTTGTTCACCAGACCATAGGCCACTCCCATTGTCGAAACCAACACCATTATGAAAGGTTGCATTATGCCTTCCTGTAAAAGCCTTTCCATTCTGTGGACGATGGACCATCCCATTAGAATTGTTATACCCAAGAAAGCTGAAGCCTTCTTCATCAACAACTTTCACATAGTTAGCAGCCGTTTCACTTTGCTCGGCGTGTTTACGAATTAACATGTCTTCATCTTTAAGAGGCAAGAAGCGAATTAGACGTCCACTGTCATCGAGTATCGGACCATCTATAATGCAAATAAGCTTGTCCGCTCCAATTGCTAAGGCACAAGCTGTTGCAACTTCGTAGGTGCTGGAGATAAAAAATCATCGATATCCAAAATTTAATCATTTGCCAGACTCATCCTTTGTTCGCCACATTTAAGTCTAGTAATTCATGCAGTGATGCAGATGTATTCATACAAGCAAGAGAAGCAGGTGATACACATTAAACACAGCTTGAATATATCCATTATCCGTTTCATCTATGGTCACTAGAAAACAAGTATTACAAGTGCATAAGAAAATATAGATGATGAGAAAAAAAGGGAAGGAAGAGGACAGGACTGGGAATCCAACATGCTTATTTTAATAATTTTTTTTTAATTTGATATTAAATGAAATTCGTCATGAATATCATATTCACAATAGCATCAGATATACTATCATGCTAATTTTCTAAGGAAGCCATGACCCTAGTTCGCAAAATATGATGCATACGTATTGAGCACACCTACAACAGAAGGCCTGAAAGTTGATATTTAATATAAGATATGAATAGCTAAAATTACAAATTTTAGCACAACAGAATGTGTTAGCATGCAATCTAATTCGAAATTGTATAAGAAGTATTTGTTCAAAGCTCGAAAGCATACTTGCAATTTAATACTTCTCCAGCGCTGGAGTATCCCAGGTTGCTTAAAATAACTATACAACCACCATCAAGCCTCTCACGCATGCGAGAAACATCTACTTTTTTAACTTCCCCAGTTGCCCCATAATCAATTCCATCAACAACTCCTCTTCTCTGCCAAACAAAAAATAAGCAAGACTTGCTCTTACGCAGTGATAGAAACAAAAACCAGAAAACAGAGAGACGATCTCAGAATGCCTTTGTTACTGTAACAAAGAAAAATATGGGAGAGGAATCAAGTCCTCTATATTACTTGGTAATGAATCACAAAATTCGAACCTTGGCTGCAAGAAAGTTACCACCGGCAACGGTGACACCAACTTCATGCCAACGACTATTGTCACCATGTCGACGAATGTTGCACATAGAGGGTCCGGGAGAAAGTTTTGCTTCTATCATCAACCTTATTCTCCCAGCTGCTTCCATTGCCGCTGCTAGGGATTCATCATCAGTTATCCTATAAGGACCAACATACTTAGGCTGACTTCCTGCAATAACAAGTCTTGGTCATGCACTAGAAGCAGCAGTGCTGAGCAAGGTAAAAAAGAATTGTTTAAACATAAGAAACGCAGGCTTTCATGTTTACTAGAGGAACAAAAACAGGCCATCAGCTTCAGTTCATGATTTATCTTCGTCTCCCTTTAACTGAAAAACCCAAGAAGGAGGAGGATAACTGGATAAGCATAAGCAACCCATTTTTGACAAACCTCTGTCAGTCAAAAGCTTGTCTATTTGCACATGGGTCCCCGGAACAAGAACAAACCGAATTCCCAATTGATGAAGGAAAGCTATATCCTGCATGCAGATTGCAGATACTTGTTTAAAAATAAGCCATTTATACGTAACCCAGCTAATGGACCGCAGGGTGAAGTGAAGGAAAAAAAAAAAAAATCTTCCTTTCGACATTTTCTGAATAACCAAATTGGACAGATTAAAATTTTGGACCTGCCTTGAGAATGGCGTCTAAAAAAGGACTAGCGACAATTTCACCGGAAATAATCACCACAAAGGTGCCGCCCCTATAGGCCCACAAGTAAGGCCAGGCCTCACGAAACCAACGCACAAATTGCTTATCCTCAGCAGAATTGTAGCTCTCATTCACTTCTTCGCTAAACACATTGCATTTATTTGAGAATCCCTTCCTACGCTTCGTTACTGCATCGGCCGTTAAAGCTAAGTGGTCCGGGGAACGAAATCTCACCTTAACTTGAAGGTGGATATGGTGAGAAGGACAGCATAGTTCATCAAAAACATGGAAATGTGATAATTTACGAGGATTTTGAAGTGATATGCAAGAGCTCGATAAGAAAGCCGCCATTCAGAAGCTAGCAACGATATCGGATCGAAATTGCACAAAGTCAGGACTCGACGGATTCTTAAAGACTACAAATGGCTGCGGCATACGTAGCCGCCATCCATAGTTATGTCATGGAAGTGGAATCCGTAAGTTATTTATTTTTTATTTTTTAATGTTTCAAAAAGACATGACACATTTGGCGTAACAAAAAATGTCAAATTAAGATTGTTTACTAAATTTAAAAAAAGAAAATAAATGGAGCAATAACCTATAAGTAATTGAATGATAATAACTAACTGAAAAAAAAAAAAGACTTTGTCCCTTCAAACAGGTAACTAACGATGACAATTTATTCATATATTTGCGTAGCAAGAAGACATTAAAACGAACTTGTTCATTTTCATGCACATGAGATTTACTTACTTTCTTTTCAAATATGAATCACACATGCAATAAGGAAAAATTGAATGGGGACGCAACAGTCTAACTTCTTTCATTACAAATATGAAATATACATATCTTTGTGCAATTAATGTCATTGAATCTCTTCTTGTGATAGTGTTTAGAATTTAATATTTCATTCATGTAACCTAATAATATCTACATTAAAAAAATGAATTTAATTATAGAAAGACGTGTTTGGCTAAAATTGCGATGGTTTCTGGCAGGTTAGAGCAAGAATAATAGAGATAGAAGTGATGAAAATTCAGAGTGTGTTTGGACAGCTTATCTGTTTTGCTCCATAATTAATTTGCATTCTTCCTCCTCTTACTGCTTTTTCCTTTTTTTAACAGTTTTGTCCACCGTGTGACTTGCAAGCAAGATATTGTGATAGACACCCAAATAATTTAAAAAATTTATCCTTCAAAATTAACCATTAAAAAAAAAATTAAATTATTTAAATATTTCATCAAACATCTTATATTATTCGACGTAAAATTTAACATATCATACTGTTTAAATTTTTATTATAACACTATTTTTAAGAATTAATGTTCCGGCGGTTGCACTCTAAAATATTTCACTTGGTATTATTTCACTTGACTTTTTTATCAATCTTTTAATAAATAACTTTTTTCGTAACACTGACAATTAGACTCTGATATTAATAATAGACATTTAAATAATTTAAAAAACACACCTTTAAAAATTAATCCTTAAAAAAAAAATCAAACTACTTAGATACTCTAACAAACATTCTATATTACTCAAAGTAAAATTTAGGCATCTCATATTACTTATCCTATCACATTGACGCTGTGAAACTTGATCTTCCATGCCACCTCTCGAGGTTTAAATCTCGGAAGGAGCAAATTAAACTACAATGCCACGGTGACCATAGCTTGTAAAGTTGCGTGAGTTAGAGAGACAGAGAGAGGTACTTTGAGAATGGGATCCAAGTGAGGACTAGCAACAAGTTCTGCAGATATGACGCCGACAAGACCTCTGTCCCTGGGCACAGAAATGTAAGGCTGAGCCTCCCGGAAAACCTTCGCAAATTCTTGGTCTCCCCCTGTCGTCTCATAGCCCTCACTACTACTTTGGTCGCAACCACACTCTCCCCACAAACTCTGCTTTCTTTCTCATTTCCATCCTGGAAATACAACCGAACCTTCCAATTCTCACTCCTGGACCAAAATTGGAGAGGTAACATTTGGGGCCACGTGAAAACCAGGTTTCTCCTTGACTTTGCACGGGCGAAGGTAGATTTGAACTACAAGTAACCATATGCTTCTCCTTTTCCGATCTAACTCAACAGGAGGAGGTTTTAATTGAGGGTACACATTTGGGAGGGAGGGAAGGAAGGGTGAGGGAATTACGCGACCAAACGGTGGCGTTGGACACAGAATGGTAGAGAATAAAATAAGGATACAAACGGAACATAATACATGAGTACGATCAGAACTCTCTGCAGAAACATGGTACGGGGCGAAGCAAGGCGTAAAGGAGGGGATTTACTGCTGGCCTTTACTTTTGTTAACGCGAGGCATGGTGTCTGTTTTGCTAACTATGTCCCTTGTATCTCAGTGTCCTCTTTAATACCTGAAAAGAAAAATGAAAGGTAAACGACATGCTCCATGCGATTGTGAAATGATAGCAATGCCTCTCCATCCTCAAACCACCAATACCAACCAATCAATTATCTGTTTGTTCGTATACACTACCTAACTCTTAACACCCCTCGTCATGGGTTTTCTCCAAGAAAAGAACCAAGGTGCTAATTTAACAGCGTCAAACAACGTCTTCCATGTTCTACAGCAATTAGTAATTCGAATTTGAGATTGAACAACTACAACCAATTACTTTAAGCTTCATATTTTTTGACTAACAATTACCCTTTAAATCTACCAGTCTAGATACAGAATTAATAAACATTGCCATTATTTTTGAAGGGTAAGGGATCACGAATGTGTCAAACCGACAACTTGTTTGGATTAATATTACTCATCGTCAAAAGGGCATATGATACTGCCTCGCGGATTAACCGTGACTGAGCCTCCCATCGCAAAAGCAAGCATCTAGAAGGCAACAGCAGTTGAGTGCGGCTAAACTGCAATACATACATAAGCTTGGGTAATTTTTCCAGCATATAACGAACAAAAGGAGATAGTGGCAATTACAAAGACCGAGATCGAGACAGACAGAGGCCGATAATATTCGATTCCCTCTAGTCTTTAATATACTGATTTTATACGTTAACATACTTTCCTGATTCAAAACAATCATATGATAGGATTTTTACTTGCAACGTATAAGAAAGATGGTATCTTTAGACTAAATTGTTTTGAGTTTATCACAGAACCTCCTCTATACGTTCCCAGTGATACACTGATACCACTCATATGACGCATTAAACAGTGTCAAAACCTCACCCATGGACAAAACCATGAACTTCAAATAACCTATTGGAGGCTGTTGTTGGTGATCGTAGTAACTCATCTATCTATGTCTCTTTCGAAAGTTGACAACCTCAAATTCAAACCAAAGAGATGATGACCAAAGGAGTTGAAAGCTGGTGTGAGGCGCGGAGGTCTTTTATATTACCGTTAAAGTGGAGATTTCTTTTAGGCGGTAAACATGACAAAGGGTACAAGTTAAGTTACCTTCAATTACTGAACCCACTTAAGGAAACAATCCGTGTTCAACCCTATTCGGTTTAAAAAGTGCTTTGGCCTTCGGATTCCCTCTTCCTTTAAGTTATTGCCCTGTTATTACACTACATCCCGCTTCATCTTCAAGAGGGGACCTCTACGGTCTTACACTTCCATGTCCCTTTTTTTCCCCTCAATTGAAAAAAAAAACAGATTTTAACTGAACAGAGCAAAAACAAGATATAAATAAATTTAGAGAGGAAGAATAACTAGAGAAAAGTAAAAAAACACAAACAAACAAAAGATCTAAATTAGTTGTTTACAGAGTCTATGCTGCTTTGCTTCTCTCTCTGGACTACAGTCTATTATAAGATTAATAAACTATTAAACTATACCGAGATGAATATTTAATAACACCTTTCTATCATGATAGTATTGAATTTAATCATATATTTTCGTCATAGTTTTAATGTGAACTTTTCTTGAAGAGTTAAAAGCAATTCAGCGGTTTTCTTATGCTAAAATTGTAGAAATAAAAAAAATAAAAATCAATATTATGACTAAGGGTGAATGAATTAATCATCACACAAAACGTAGATTAATCGATGGGTTAAATGTATAGGACAGCGAAGTGAACGGATAGCATGTTGGGAAACTTGGGACATACAGTAAAACCCCACCCATCCTCCCCCTTGGATAAGAGCTAATAAACCACGGAGCATGTATATCTACCCTTGAGACTCGAAAATATTTAAACCGAATGAATTACCCTGTTGTATAACGTTGCCTCTCTGTATCCCGCAAGGACTCTTGGTCGCCTAACCAGCAACCAGGTTGTCCTGATTTTGTAAAAGAATATTGCGTTTGCTCAAGACCAGAACAGCCACCTACGCCGCCTATCTGCTGTTCTGGAGTTTGGTGTTACACTTATCCGATCTGCATTGTTGAACAGCCATCTACCGAAATCAGGGGAAGTTGCAAGTTCTTCCAACGCTCTCTCAGTGGACTCTTGTGTGAACGCATCCCACTCAGCCTCTGAATATTTTCTTCTCTCAGGTGTAGTGTGGAAGGTAGAAGGGTATAACTCTAATGGCCTTTCCGGTGGTGTCCCAGTGAAACCTGTTGATATACAAAATTAGAACTTTAAGTACCATTTATCTCAATGTTTTCCTTCCCCCCCCCCCCCAAACAGTCACGACAAGGAGATGAGAGAAGAAATTCCAATCACTAAAAGAATAAGTAAATGAGAAATGAAGCAGACCTCGGTCAGAAGATTTGCACGGGGCTAGCCTGAAATTTTTCAGTTGTGGCTGAAGGAATGTAAAGTCCTCTTTGCGTTGTATCTTGTACATGGACTCATCATGTGAATCATCAAATGGCAATGAATCAGGAAACTGAGAGCTTCTCCTGTATTTCTTGGGTGATTTAAACAAACTCCTGCAGAATTATTCCAAAATAATTTTATATCGCAAATTTAAGCATATGCTACCAAGAGGAGGAAAAACTCACTAAGTGGCATATAGCTTGACAGCTTATGGTTCAAACTTGGTAAATATAAAATCTCCAAATCAATTGACAAATACTATATACCACTAGAATCTGCAGCATTTGACTTTTATTTTGTAATCAAAGATGCAAAAATACAAATAATAAAAAAAAATAAAGAAGAAACTGATTGAGGTTTTCATGAAAGATACAAAGGAAAGCCCTATGTCGTCCTCCTATTTAGCAGAAGGATTCCGAAAGCAGATATTGATTACTGAAGCTGACAAATTAAGCTCCGAAATTCAAGCTAGTGGACTTTACCTGTGCAAGCGACGAAGGAATCTCAGTCGCAGTATTCTCTTCAACAATGGGAGGACTAGCCCAGATAATAATGCCAATGATCCCAATATAGGATCCATAGAACTCTGAAATTAACAAATTCTTATCAAATTTGCAATCATGTGCTCATGAGTGACAAACCACAAAACCAAAATATTAGAAAGGGGGTTCTCGAAACTTGAGGGAGATTAAAAAAAACCTGAAGAATCATAACGGCAGCCAATATCCGGATAGCCCATACAACAAAGTGAGAGGTGTTTACATCAACTGATCCGTCTTCTGTCAGAACAAGCTTGTGGACCACCCAGAAGCCCAACCAGGCTCCAGCTAGAGCAACAAAAGCCAGCAGAAATATTGCCAACTGCAGTTGATATTTTATGAGTTATGCATTCAAATTTCGAAGACCCTAATTAGATATTTGTATATAGAACACAAACAGATTATTAAAAAGAAAAGGAAAAATAGTAGCCAATGCACACTTTAGTAGCAAGGAGTGCAATGATAAAATTTAATAGGTGCTTGCCAAAAAGAAAAATTAACTATGTACAATAGGAGTATAGGACCAATTCTAAGTTGAAGCTGTTGGCTAACCGAATAACAAAATCTAAAATCCATTTTCAACTATTTGATGGTCATATGTGATTCAAATTAATTTCAACTTACATTCAGTTTCAAATATGTGGTTTACCTGGAACCAGTCCAATTAGGCTACAGGTTTGCTAAAAGCCTGATAAATGTATAATTAAATATTTACATAAATGAGCCAAACCAGTCACAGTGACAATTAACAAACACGCACCGTTTTGCAAAACATGAGGATAAGTTACAGAAACTTACCAACAAAAAAAACACAAACACACACATGCAAATTTTCCTGTGAATCTTAAATCATGGCAAAATTCTTCCTTTCCTGGTCTTTTTTACTCCAATCATATTTTATATGGTGAATTTCCTACAGTATAAATGATTTTCAGAGAGGAAAGCCCACGAGTCCATGAAAATATCTTACAACAGAAAAATAGAAGAGCACTGTCTACCAGCAATTTCTACATGTCTATTATCCCACATTCACTAAAGTCACTATTAATTTAATCGTCAAAAATTGACCTACAGACACTCCCAACTAAAGCTGGCACGGTGCATCTTATTGCTTTCATATAACAAGAAATCTAAGTACCTGATTTCACATAATAAGTAAATGAAAGTTCCTGTTTGCAAGAGAATGATGATGCACAAAGAAGTAGTAGCTGTTATTGAACTAAAAAACAAATGAAGAAAGCCAAAAACCCTTAATAAGTCATTCTTCAATTGCTAGTCATTCAATTGACAGGGAGAAGAACGAAGCCTCACCAATACAACACAATTCACAATAAGAAGAATCAGAAGGAAATAGTAAATAAATAAAAAATTGCTGTGCAGCACAGATGTCAAAACAATATATCAATTATCAAACACCATAGAGATAACTTACATACAGGATTATACATGTCCTCATTAATTCCTAACTCTGCAAGTACTGAACGAATCACATCTGGCACATAGCGAAGGAGGAAAGTCCCAAAACCAACCTGATTAAAATAATTATTAAATTTACATGATCCGCACTCGTACTCAACTAACATATAAGATGGAAGAGAGGCAAGTTGAGGTTATACTGACAGCAGATGAATATAAAAATATAGCAAGAGAATTCTTTCGACCAGTTGGAAGCAGTTTCATCCCCTGACAATGAAAAGATGAAAAGTCCATGTTAAGGCCAAAAAGAAAATCATAGTCAAATATAGAATAAAAGACAGCAAGCCAGGTATATCATAGAAAATTCGCATGTGAGACAGTAAAGTATTAATTAGGGAGAAAACTTGAATTTCATCCTCAACATCAAGAAACCAGAAAATGCTATTGACAGGTATAAATTATACTTAACATTTTATTCTTTCCCAATGTTCAACAATTCATTCATCACAGACTACATTCCTATTGAGTAAGGTAGCATACTTCCAACAACCAATAGTATCTCTATGTTGCCATGACTATTGAGACCATGCAATATCAACCAAAGCAAAGATCCCATATCAGACAATACATAATAAAGGAAGTAAATAACATATAGGACTAGTATGCCTGAGGGGAAGAACTGTAGCCTCACCTTCAACATCCAGTATTAAGATATGCTATAGTTATGTATACAACTGATCATGCAGGCTAATTACCAGTTGACTATTCACCAAGATACTTATCCCAGACAGTGTATATAGATTGAATATAACACCATGATCCAAAATTCAAAGATGAAGGAACAGAAATAAATTACCTGAAAAAGAATCATCAATATCACAAGAATTATCCCAACTGCCATTGCACTACTATAATAAAATGCTAATGATTTGCTCAGAAAGGATGCCAAGTTCATCAGAACAATTCCCAGTATTAAGAAAACTAAACGATATAGATTAAATTCTGCAAAGGAGGAAAAAAAATTAGTACTACTACAGGAGGTCACTACTTTAAAGAGGAATCCATTTCAATGTAACACTTTCAGAAATTGTAATTTATAAACCTAAGAGAATTTACCTTCTTCAATGGACACCTCAAAGTTTTCCAGTGTTGAACCACCAGTCCGTATATCCAAGAGCTTGTGGTCAAAAGGAGACATTGATCGAGCCCAAAATCCCTTGGCAGCTTTTTCCCACAGGCCTTGTGGGCAGAGCCCTAACCCAATAGATGCATTCCTGCACAGGATGAACAATCATGTGCACACCAATTATAATGATTATTTTCCTAAGTCCAGTACATCGTGACAATGAGACAATCAGTTATTGAAGGGGAACAGGTGGCCATTTTATTGCATAATCAAATTCAGACTTAAAGCATGAGGCGTTGGTCTTGCTAGAATGATTTACTGTTCACCATGTTTACTCATCAATACAATAACTACGATCAATCTCATCAATCCAATATATGCAAACAAGCACCATAATGTACCAGAAAGAATAAAATGCAGGTCTTTAACATACATTCCACACAGACTAAACACACATGTAGAAATATACAGAGGTCGTGCACTAGTACATATACTCACCTATGAAAACATATCTCCATGTTTGGCAGGCGAACATTTGAGTTTGTTGGCAACACTTTCACCTTCATGGAATGGGCAAATTTCTCAAGGTTTCTAAACCTTGACAGTCCATGTATATAAACTCTTTCACATATCACTGTAGCACCAGGTTTAGAACCAGGAGAGTTCCCCACAGCTAAACCACGGGATAGTTGCAGTGTAGTATTTTGATTAAGAACTGAACAATGAAATAAATAAATCAAAGCGGAGGCATAAAAAACTTCAACATGCTTATGACATCAGATTGACATCTGCATAAGACACATCAGCACCTGTCCTCTACTGGTAAGAAAGTCGCATATAAATGTAGCTCAACATGAATATAAACCAAACAGTCATCCTACCAACCAGCAGAAAATCCAAACCTTACACCAAGAAGCAAAATATTATAAAACATTAATATAAAGGCTGGCAAACTTCCATGCCATTTGCCTGAGGCCTAAACTTACGATTAACCGCTATGACCAAGAAATCGCTACTGTTATTTGAGTAGCTTAATAATGTGTAATTACTTAGAAAGTGTTATCTAGTCTAACTGTTGTGAATCGAAACAACAGTATCTGTTCTTGGGATAATCTTATTCGAGTTTAAAGAGCAGAACACATGAGTATGCGCGGCAACCAAAATCTCTCAAAAGAATAACAACCAGGAGTGATCCCATTCTAGTATTTATTGATTCCTAGTAAAACTGAAAACCTATATTTGAATCAAATCAAAATCAACGGAAAAAAGGGGGAAAGAATGCGTACATAAAGAATTTTCACGGCCTGATACAAAAATTACAGCAGAAGCCCAAAGGAAAAGGGAGAATAGTAAGTGAATCCAAGCAGGGCGAGGAGATTGTAGAGAGGTCACCATGTCTGAGATGGTACTGACGGAGAAAAAGCGCGCGTTGAAAATATGAAAAGTTGAGGGTAATTCTGCTATTTCGGAAAGCTGCAGTATTATTGGGCCGAACAGTCCTTTTTTTTTTGTTACGAAAACACGAGGATCAAGAACAACCCTCGCCAACATGTCTTTTTATGGGTATAGCAGTCCATTTAAAGGAGATCGAAAACTTGGTTGCTAGGCCTCCCCAAGGCCCAATTATCTTAAATAATACCCCCATCTGTGTTGTGGTTTTTCATTTTGTTTCTGTTTGTCCAAAATAAAATGTGTGGTTCTTATTCTTCTTCGTCTTTAAAAAAATAAATAATTATAAGCGCAAGAAATTTTCCTTTTAAAAAATAGTTGGTTTGGGTTCTTTTCAATGTTGGCAAATGATACAATTTTTTTTAAAATAAAATTTATAAGTTTGTCATTTAAGTAGTAAGTAAATTTAAATTTGTAAAAAAATATTTATAAAAAAATTAATTTCAATACTCGTATTATTATAAAAAAGAAAAGTAAAGATCAATGCAAAATGAAAATCAATTCCTAAAATGGTTATTACTTGATGCTTCATAAAATTGCTCATAGACATGGTTTTAATGTTAGTGCACACACTTTTATGCACTAATAATACATCAATTATTAATTTATTGAATAATACATTCATTGTGGTAAAAAGAAAAAAAAATGAAATCGAGGAACTTTTTATACAGCTGGATGTCATATTTCACTAATATATAAGCAACAAGGTGCATGAAGCACATGTTAATAAAACAAGACAATTTTAGAAAAAAAGATCTTGAAGCCTTTGATGGAAAGGAAGGAATGTATCAAAAGCAGGGGAAAAAGCGATTGCATTATTGACCCATGATTCAACCAAAACAAAACAACAAATCTAAATTTATGAATGGTGCATATAGTGGAGCTACCACTACCAGAGAAACTGTTCTGGACTCTAAATTGTCTCTTCTGCTGTGGGGCGTGCGCAACATCCGAGAAACGTAGCTTGGATTTTAAAATTATATTTAGAACAACCCCATGGCTTGCGTAACATTTGTATTTACTTCAAAATTAACATGGTTCCATAATTATATTGCTTCTTCTGCCAAATTTCTTGTAGGCATGTCTTGGCTAGAAAGAGTTACGAGCAATACTTAAATCGACTTAAGTTAGAGTCGCTTAACATTTGGGTAATACCTCGTGCTCTCACAGGAATTGCAGAAACGGGGAAGAGCAGGAGCTTAAATTTTTAGGCGAAAAAGTCAGGATCACAAAATCTGCATCCTGCTAGCTCTGTTGGGGAGAATAGAAAAGGGAAATGAGAAAGCGCTGTGTGGACAGGACATCGGAGTTCCAAGAATCCATCCACCATCAAAATGCGAAGTAAAGCCATACTTTCCAATCCAACAAAAATGGGAAATGTTTTAAATTATAAGGTAAATATGTGTACGTCTCATTCGAAAGAGAGAGCTACATCACAAACCCTAGGTGTAGTAGATTACTAGAAAATTCAGAGAAGAAAGTATTGGAAAGAGTGAAAAGAAGATTGGTTTGCGAATGTTTTGTTGATGAGAGTGAGGGGTCATGGGCTTAATAGTGCGTTCAAGTCCCAACTTCTGCAATGCTTTGTAAGGCTGGCCTCCATTGCCCCCCAACACCACCAGTATGCCTTCCCACAACTTTGTGACTGCTGCTGCTGCTGCCATTGCTTCCCATTCGGTGAACCTCCTGTTCCACCTGACACGCATACAAAAAACAAAGGCAACCTAGGCTTTAGATAGACACGCACGCCACGAGGGTAAGGTAAAGGAAAAAAGAAAATGACAATTCATTTTGATTCATTATAGACGGCTGGCTCAAACAGCAAACACCATCCACATGAATAGTAACACAACTTTAGAGGACATCTTTATTGATATGTTTATCTTTGTCCTTTGCGGTAAAAGATCATATACAGTTTCCCAGTAACAATATAGAAGGAAGCTACAAAGGAAATAACTTCCGAGAGAATTCCCACTTGGAAGGATATCTTTAACAAAAAGCATCCTAACCATCCTATGATTAGCTCATGGGCAAATTAGGTAGTGCCCGTGAAGTGGAATCGTGAAGAAACTTAGAAAGTGATAAAGCAACCAAACAAAAATCTAGTATCATCATTTGGATGGTGGAGCATGCATTGTTAGACGTACTTTTCTAATTTACTGGTCTACAGTGAAATTAATATCACAACTTAATTAGTGTGCCAATCGGGTGCCAAATTCAAAGTGACGTTTAATACTTGTTAACATAAAATCCGAATAACACATCGAATCGATTGTCGATCAACACGCTAGATATCAAATATCATCGCACAAACTCCCAATAAAAACAATCATTGCATGCACTCGCAATTATTCTGGTCCCTAAAAGCAAAAGAGTATAAGCACGCTCCTCATTTGTCCAGATAAATGTCAAATAGTAATGCATTCGAAGCTCTTTCCCATTATATAATTATTTGATCTTTCAAATTTGACTAAACATATGGCTCAACAAAATAAAAGATCAGTCTAGAGATTCGGACTTAATTAAATAAACCTCAGGTTCCTCGGCTCCAAGTGCAGAACATAAGATTTTCTATAAATTCACCCGAGGAAAAGGAATAGTAAAGATGCCTTTCATTGTGCAATGTGACGGAGAAAAAGAAGATCCCTCCCCCCCTTCCACTCTCTGCTTTCTCTCTTTCACTCTGTCAGTATCAATTCAAAAACTAAAAACAAAGAAAAATCGATCAAAGCAGACGATGGCCTATGCCTGAAGAGAAAATGGGAGGGAATAAAAACTCATCAAAGACGTGGCCCCAATTATTAATACTATATCATTTTAAAGATATGTTCAAGTTTGTTTGGGGAGGAAAAAAAAACTTATCCGCCAATTCGAAACAGATGTGGCAGTAGATGGCTTTTACCTTCATGGGAGTGAAAACGGATTTCGAACTGGGACTCGGATTTGGAGCTCTGGAGTCTCTGTGCTTCCCATGAACGCCAAGACTGCCTCTGTCCTTCAGCAATTTTCCGAGTTTAACGCATTTCTTTGCAGCCAGCTCCTTCAATACATCTGTTGATCCCAAAAACCATATGGTTAAAAAAACAGAGATAAAGAACCCAACGCAAACGCGTAAATGTAAAAGGAAAGAAGAAGTAGGTACCTTCAAAACTGATCAAGCGGTAAACCTGGCCCATGAGCAAAGTATCGTCGGGTCGGAGAAGCTTGAGCTGCTTCGAGGGCCCGCCATTCTCGGACTTGAGAGTGGGGGAGGTTAGGACCAGGGCGACGTAGTGACCAGGATTGGAGTTCATCACCTGGTGAGCGCTAACCGACCAATAAACCCTCTCGATCTTATTGCCCGGGTGCTGAATCACCACCGTCGCTGCCTCCGCCGCCTGACAATTCCCCATTCTCACCACGATAATTCTTCCTAACCAACAAAATTATCGAAACTCAGATTGACCGTCTTAACACCAACACCGAGTGAGTGATAATAAACTAGTAATGAATCTTGTTCCAACTGTTTCGGTACGTTTCAATAGGATGACGTTTGCAAGACACGTACTACGGTTCAGAAGGAACTGTCTCTTATGAAACTAGAAAAAACAAATAATCAAAAAAAGAAGTGGTGGAATTTTCCGAGAGGAGCGCAGAGACTCTGTTGTTTCTGCGCTATAAATGAGTCTGACGCTCTTCCACGTTCACTGACGCACGCCAAGAATCAAGGGAAGCCTGATGGATGTGACCAACTGTGACCGGTAACCGAGAACTAGTTTTTTCTCTGTTAAACGAGAAATGGTTAGTTGTATTTGAAAATAGGACCTTAGTTAATTAACAATTGTTGAGAAAATGGGCAACGTGTAGGGAGAGAAGCAAGGTGGGTGATGAAGTTGAGCCTTTATCGTTACAGTACTATTATATAATTATGAGTCGTGAGAAGAAAAAGATATGGAAGGAATGGTTTTGGCGTTGAGGAGTAAGACTATGAACTCATGAAGGAAGTGGGAATGTGGGACATTTACATAAATGAGGATTTTGAGGCGTGTTAGATCTGCAAAACCCACCTGGGAGTTTGCTGTGTTTGCACTCTATAGAGTAGGTTGGGTTTCCAGTTGTGACCTGATCTCCGAGGCTGCGACTTGGGGAGATTGTGGGGCCTCTCTCTCTCTCTCTCTCTCTCTATAAATGATTTAGCCAAAAAAGAAATTTCCTTCTCCCAATTCATTCGTTCAAGGGTTGGGAATTGTTATGCTTTTATATTATAAGTAAGCCCAAACTGAAAGGCTTCGGAATTTGGGACTTATCCACCGGCCAGGAACCAAGCGTAAGTTGTGTGAGAAATTTTGACATGGAAACCTGGTTTTGGGATGTTTTCGGGTGACGTCTCATTTTAAAATTCTTCTGTAGGTCTTTTTTTTGTTTTTTTTCTTGTTTCTCGTTTATTGTCTTTTCTATTATCTATCATTCCTCGCTCTTTCTTTCCTAGTTTGTATACAGCCGTCGCTATGCTATATTGCCGTCCTTACCAGCAAAATCAGTTTTAAAATTAATTAAAGTAAAACAACGGGAGGTATCAACTTAACGGAATTGGATCCTCTGCTGTGGAGCAAACACAGCACAGCGTGCTGTGCTCCAAAACGACGCCGTTTGGCGTCCGAGTGGCAGCCCGAAGCCAGCGCGTCACGAGACGTGGCAGCCACATGGCAGCCAGCACGCCAGTCGACTGGTAAAAATACCAGTCGACTGTCGAGACCATCAGTCGACTGGTCCAGCCGCTGATGGCCACTGGATCAGTTGAAAAAAAATTCCAGTCGACTGGAATTTTTACCAGTCGACTGGTAATGCGCAGGGGACCCCTTTGTTGGGGATTTGTCAGTCGACTGGTTAAAGAACCAGTCGACTTAGTAGTCTAAGTCGCCAAATACCAGTCGACTGTATGGATGGACCAGTCGACTGGCTTGTTATTTCGAAATTTACATAAAATTAGTAGACTTTTTATTTTTAAAAAAATAGCCAAAATATTTTAAAAAATTAAAATCAAAATCCAATCTCTATTATTTATTCTCAAATCTCTATTATTTATTCTCAAATTCACCTTAAATCTATTATTTAAAATATTTACAATTTTAATTCTCCTCTTCTCTCAAAACTTTTTCAAAACGCAGCGTTTTCTCATATATTTCTTATATTTCTCATAACGTAACATAAAAGCTAAAGACACGAAGGCGGGAAAACCATGCGGAGTTGGTGAACGAATAGAGCGAAGAGGATAGGGCAATGGAGTTGAATGAAGCCGAGCAAAGAAAGGGGAAAATGGATTTGCTGAACGAGGAAGTGGGACAAGAGCAGAGAGCAATGCAGTTGCTGAAAGAAGCACAAGGAGAGCAAAGTGGAGAAATGCTTTCGATGAATAAAGTAGCAGAGCAAGAGATAATAGGGGTGGCGAATGATTCTCTTGCAGAGCAACAAATGAACTCATCTGTGGAGGTGGATGTGAAGCCGAAACTAGGTATGGAATTTGATACTATAGAATCTGCATGGAAGTTTTGGGTGGAATATGGTGGAAAGTTAGGATTTGGAGTTAGAAAACATTACTTTAATCGAAATAAGAAAGATGACATCATAACTTCGTATAAATTTGTATGTTGTAAAGAGGGCTCTCGAAAGGCTGATAAAAGAGATATTTTGACAATAAATCCTCGTCTTGAAACAAGAACAAATTGTAAAGCAAGAATGGGAATTACTTTTAAGAATGATAGATATAAAATCAATGATTTAGTTGAAGAACATAATCATCCATTTCATCTTCCTGAAACGGTACATATGTTAGCTTCACAACGTAAATTATCTAAAGTTCAGGGTTATGAAATTGAGTTGGCTGAAGATTCTGGACTTCAACAAAAGGCATCTTTTAATTTGATGAGTATGCAAGTAGGAGGGAGAACTAATCTTGGCTATACTCGATTAGATGTTAAAAATTATATTCGATCTAGAAGACAAAGAAGTATGGTTTATGGAGAAGCTGGATGTCTACTTCAATATTTTCAACATCAATTGTTAGAAAATCCTTCATTTTTTCATGCTTATCAAATGGATATCGAAGAGCAAATAACTAATGTCTTTTGGGCGGATGCAAAAATGTTGATTGATTATAGTTATTTTGGTGACGTGGTATCTCTAGACACAACATACAGTACTAATAAAGCAAACCGACCACTTGCTTTATTTTGTGGATTTAATCATTTTAGAGGAGTGGTGATTTTTGGAGCAGCTTTGATGTATGATGAGATGGTGGAATCATTTAAATGGCTATTTGAAACTTTTTTAGAGGCTCACAAGCAAAAAAAACCTCAAACAATTTTTACCGATCAAGACCAAGCAATGGCTAAAGCATTACGTGAAATGATGCCAGAAACTTTTCATGGATTATGTACATGGCATTTGATGCAAAATGCTATTAAACACTTGAGCAACTTGATAAGGGATGGTTCACATTTGTTGAAGGATATAAAAAAGTGTATGTATGAATATAAAGAAGAAATGCAATTTGAATTGGCATGGATCAACTTATTGTCAGCATATAGTGTTGAACAAAATACGTGGCTCAGATCTTTGTATAACATAAAAGAGAAGTGGGCAGCCTGTTACATGAAAAAAGTTTTCACGCTTGGTATGAGAAGTACACAACTTAGTGAAAGTTTGAATTCAGACTTTAAGAGTTGCATGAAACCCGAACTAGATATTCTTCAGTTCTTCAAACACTTTGAGAGAGTTGTAGAAGATAAGCGCTATAGTGAGCTGAAGTATGAATTCGAATCACGTCATAAGTTACCTAGATTGAAAATGGAGAATTCAATTATGTTACAACAGCTTGCTAAGATTTATACAGTCACCATATTTGACTTGTTTCAAAAAGAATTCGATCTATATGCAGCTGCATCTATAAAACAAAGAAATGAAACCCAGGCTTTGCATGAATATGTGGTTGCGATGATTAATCATGATGTTGATTTTAGAGTTTTGTTTGACCCTATCACCATGTCCATTTATTGTAGTTGTAGAAAGTTTGAAACCTCTGGTATATTGTGCTGCCATGCTTTGAAGGTGTTTGACGTGAGAGATGTTAAAATGCTCCCTAGTCAATACATATTAAATAGGTGGACAAAAGAAGCAAGAAATAATGTGGTCCATGACAAAAGGGGAAATGAAATTGAAGAAGATGTTAGACTTGGGAGTACGCAACGATACAGGCAACTCTGTCCAAAGCTGATAAGATTGGCAACTGAAGTGTCAGATGATCCAGAAGCCTTTATTATGGTAAATGAAGCCATTGATGATTTGAACAAACAAGTGATGCAACTTCGTTTAAGGCAAAAGAGTCCAGAACTTGCTACCACAACACCCGTCACTGAATGTGTCACACAGGCTAAGGGACTAAAGAAAAAAATTAGCATAAAGAGTAAAAGACGATTGAAGAGTTGGGTTGAAGTTCATTCTCAAAGAAAAAGAAGAGCTCCTAGATCCAATGATTCGCATGTAGGTGAAATTATAAATATATGTGTTTAACCAAATTTGTTAAATAACTATTAATTTATTGTTATCTTTATAGGGCTGTGGGCTGCACAGTGGGACCCAATCAATAATATCCTCATTTACACCTTCGATACTTTATGTATCTACTCAATCACAAGACCATGTATCCACTCAATCACAAGACCATGATTTTAGTTTTACTAGATTGCTGACAGTAAGATAAATTTAAATTTAATGTCATTTTCTCATTAATAAAATTTTTATGTTATGATAAATTTAAATTAAATATCATTTCTTCATTATTATTATTTTTTCTTGTGTAGGCGCAAGTTGATAATCCCATGGAGTCTCTTGATGCAATGGAGTTTTCAGAAACTATTTTAAAAGATTGCTAACAGTAAGATAAATTTAAATTTAATGTTATTTTCTCATTAATAAATTTTTCATGCTCTGATAACTTTAAATTAATGTCATTTCCTCATAATTTTTTTTTCTTGTGTTGACAGAAGTTGATCATTCCATGGAGCCCTCGATGCAATGGAGTTTTCAGAAATTTTATAATTTATATGTATTTTGTCTATTAGAATACTATTAGTAGAAAACAATATTGTAAAATATGCTCTTGCTGAATATTGAATTCCTTGTTATCATTCATTTGTCATTGATCCATACAACTAGCAAATTATATGTATTTTTTCTATTAGAATACTATTAGTAGAAAACAATATTGTAAAATATGCTCTTGTTGAATATTGAATTCCTTGTTATCATTCATTTTTCATTGATACATACAACTAGCAAAAATAGTCAATATTAAATCATTGACTGTTACAATTGACAAAAACATTCAACACTACAATTTTAATAACTGAGTCTCCTACTGCTGTCCCTGCTGGCTCTGCTCTATCTCATCATGAAGTTTTTCTGCCTCTTGTTCTCTCAGTTGGCTCCGTTCTCTCTCATCACATGCTTTGTCTGTCTCTGTATCCCCCAGTTCAACTCCTTCAAATCTGCCCAATCTCACAGACAAATCTGACACATTTTGTTCCAAACTCAATACACGAGTGTTCAGAGAAATCAGAGTATCATCTATACTGTTCAGCCTAATATTCAGAGTACTATCTATATTGTTGAATCTATTGTTCAAAAAATCATGCATACTATTCAGCCTAGTATTCATGGTATCATGCATAGCAGTCAAATTCTGTATCATAGAAGTAGTTGTAGCATCTGCCTGTAGTCCTGCCTGTGGTTGCTCACTTGCACTAGCTTCATTATCCATCGTAGGATTATCTTCATTCTCCTTCTTTCGAATCCATTTATTGTTCTTTTTTGTAAATCCCATCCTATTGATATTAAACTCATTGAAAACCTTGGGCACAATAACTTGATCATCAAATGGATCAATGTCAAAATGTTTAATCAGTCTAGTGATGGCACTTGCATATGGCAACCCTTTATTGGCTTGTTTGTGTGCAACAATCAGAAATTTCAGCATCAAATATGAGTAATCAATTACTTTATCAGTCAGCCAACAATACACAATAACTTGCTTAAGCTCACTCATGTATGAATAATTCCCAGCTTTCGGAAGCAGCACATGACTAACCATATAAAATACTAAATTGGTATTGATGGTTAAATCTTTGGTATGTATTTTGGTATGAGCAGCATATTCTCCTCCTAATATCTTAGACACCACAGCTTCTTTATTATACCAGGTAATAAGAGACAATGATTCATCCAACAAGCAAGCATTGTCACTTGGTTCAGGCAATCCCACAATTCTAGTAAATAAATCTCTGTTGAACTTAAATTTTGTACCACGAATGGTGGAACTAAATTCCAAAGACTCTTCATCATATTCCAAATTAGTAAAAAATGCTCTGATAGTGGAAGGAGAGTATGAAGTTTGGGAGCACAGATACTTTTCCATATTTTGAGTCTTGATAAAATTATTCAATTCAAAACCTTCCTTAGCTAAGAAACTTACATTGAAGAACATTCCCGGTACCACAGTTCTTTGCATAAAATGCTTTTCATACCTCTTCTCTTGCTCTGATGTAGTGAGCAATGGCCGAATAGAAGTAGATGAACTAGAGCCTCCCCCTACTCTCGGTCTCTTGAACGAAGTTTTAGGACCCATGGCAGCAAATGACAGAAATTATTTGGGAAAGTTTCGGAGAACCCTGAAACCTACGCGAACAGTTGGATGGATGGATTTTGGTTGTGATTTGGAGGGGAAATGCGTGTTTTAATTCGGGGTTTTGGTTGGGTTAGTGTTTGGAGAGAAATAATCGGTGAGATTTGGCTTTCAATGGCGAAAATGGGTTTGAGATTGAGAGAAATTTTGAGAGAAGGGTATCGGGATTTCACGAAATGGGAAAAAAATTTGGGGATTCTGGGTTTAATCGACCAATCAGTCGACTGTCGTATATGGCAGTCGACTGTCGTGGAAATGTGACAGTTTTTCCCAGTCACATCAGTCGACTGTATATATATTCAGTCGACTGATGGGGCCCGACAGTCGACTGTTCTTCATGTCAGTCGACTGGTTAAATTTAGGTGATATTCCAGTAGCTAACAGCTGCTGGAACAGTCGACAGTATTTGGCGACTTAGACTACTCAGTCGACTGGTTCTTTAACCAGTCGACTGACAAATCCCCAACAAAGGAGTCCCCTGCGCATTACCAGTCGACTGGTAAAAATTCCAGTCGACTGGAATTTTTTTTCAACTGATCCAGTGGCCATCAGCGGCTGGACCAGTCGACTGATGGTCTCGACAGTCGACTGGTATTTTTACCAGTCGACTGGCGTGCTGGCTGCCATGTGGCTGCCACGTCTCGTGACGCGCTGGCTTCGGGCTGCCACTCGGACGCCAAACGACGTCGTTTTGGAGCACAGCACGCTGTGCTGTGTTTGCTCCACAGCAGAGGATCCAATTCCCAACTTAACGTGTACTTTATGCTGATAAGTGTGAATATGCTTTATACGCCGAAGTATTCTATTTACACACTATTAAAAGAAATTATCTTAAGAGGAATTGCCTTTTTCTTTTCTTTTGAGTACTCTGTCCCAAAAAAAAATTAATTCATACAAAGCCTGATGATCTACACGAAGATGATAACTTGAATGATTTTGTGAGCTGTGAGAGACTGAGCGTGGAGGAGACGTTGTTTTATTTGAATCTTTCTTTGCCTTATCTTGGCTTTTTTTTATTTTTTATTTTGGGTCATATGATCTGCCTGTCTTGTTAGGAAACAAAGAAAAAAAAAAACGAGTGAGGCACCCCCAGCAGCGCCCCATAACAAGAAAACTGAAACCCAGTTTCAGCACATTAGTAGCTTGCTGGTCAAACACGGTGTATTATGTGAGGTAAAATATCGCTTCTTTTAACCATCCGTTGCTATTGCATCACAATTCCACTGACATTCTGGTGGTCCTTTCTTAATTACACCCCTGCCACTGTCATCATCTCTTGAAAGTTTCTTAGCTGCTTATGTATGACGATGCTCATGATTTGAGATCCAGAAACATCCCAAGTGAATATCACCATATGTTTTAGAAGAAACAAATAACAAGAGAACAAAAAAAAAAAAAAAGGGAAACTGGATCTGAACTTTGTTGGGCAGCAGCGCTTCCCAGTTGTCAGGCCATCAAATTGAGTTTAGCTTTTTTCGACATGGACCAAACTGCTTAGTCATTCCGTGTCTTGGCCCAAAGAAATTTAACAATGTTAAGTCCCAGGAAAATAAAGACAATAGGTTTGTTTGGGAAACATTCAATAAAATTGGAAGGATACAGAAAGAAAAAAAAAAACAAGTACAACTTAATGACATCATAAATATTTTAAAAATTTTAGGACAAAAAGTGAAGGTTGAAAATTAACTGTAGGGATATGATTTTTCTTTCATGCGAGCGAAACAAAGGATTGTAGGTCCTATATCGAGGTATTAAAGAAAAGACGGGGGAAAAAACACGAACTTTAAGCTCAAACCTTTACACATCTTTATTCCCTCATAAACAAATACTGAACCGATGTGATTGGAAAATAGAAGCAGCCAACTAGTAAGGATGGATAAGCTCTAGGACCAAATGATTTTCCAACTAGTATCATTAGCTCCTAGTACCTTGGGTAATAAATTTATATCGCTTGAATAATGAGAAAACAGGCCAAAATTTTGATAGAGACGGCTCATATACATGCAACACATTCGTCTAAAGAAGCATCCGTGCTCTTTGGAACGGTCCTACCAATTTTGGCTTCTCTTTTAACGAAGTTTCATGTGAAATTCTACAGGGTCCCCTTATATTCCATTTTGCGGAAGCTTTTAAAGTGACTTTAGGTTCGTAATCCATGATTGATATCTGGTTTTCACATAAATGTAAAAAAATTTAATAAGGTACTTGTAGACTTGCATAATAATTTTCCTACACCGGGAGAGTGGCACGTTAGGGGATATTGTCCATGTTATATTCCCTCTGTAGTCTCTCACTGATACATCCTGAATCACCATGTCAGTCTCCCCAAACCACCTAGCTCTCGACTTATACTGCGATGAGGCAGCTAGCGAGGTGGTTTCCTTCGATTCCAACACTGCTAACTATGAATCCGAGGCGGGTTTGAATGCTGTATGGGAATCCGAGCATGAAAGCAGCTGTGTGTTGACCTTATTGGACTCCGAACTTGATCAAATGCCGGAAAGACAGCAATCACTGGGACAACTTCGCAAAAAAACGTGGCTCAGAACTGCTCGAGAAGAAGCCATATATTGGATACTGAAGGTGCGTTGCTTGCTTCCTATATAGTATACTAATTAAGCACTTACATCTGTTTGTGATAATGGTACTCTTCTCATTGTGCAGGTGCAAGCTTACTACAGTTTTAGACCTGAGACGGCATATCTTTCTGTAAACTATCTTGATCGTTTTCTTTTATCGCACTCATTGCCGGTATAGTATTCAAATTGACGTTGATTTAGCTGAAGAATGCAGAATGCAAATTTCTGTTCTCTCAGTGGTTTTATTTGTATAACTCGACTTCTTGTGCAGCAAGATAAAGGCTGGTCTCTGCAGCTGCTGTCAGTTGCTTGCCTGGCACTGGCAGCAAAAATGGAAGAAACAAGCGTGCCCCTTTTATTGGACTTGCAGATGATGGAGCCCAGGTTCCTGTTTAAGCCTAAAACAGTTCAAAGGATGGAGCTTTTGGTCATGGCCAGTCTCAGGTGGCGATTGCGCGCTATAACTCCTTTTGATTTTGCTCATCTATTCATGGCTAAGCTGTCACGCTCTGCTTCCCTAATGGGCGGTTCCAATCACATTATTGCTCGTCTCTCAGATGTTATTATCAGAACATGTTTAGGTATATATCAAAACCTATTGCTATATTCTACACTTCCAATATCTCAATGCTTGCTGATGGGAATGTACTTTTTCACCAGCAATAGATTTCTTAGAGTATCCTCCGTCCACAATAGCAGCAGCTGCCCTGCTATGGGCTACTGATCAAGATGTTGATGACCAGGATTTAACTTTCTTCCACAAAAATATAAACACAGTAAGTGTCAATAGAATTATTACAGAATTTTCTGCAGAAAGCTTTTCACGGTATAATATTCTTGTTTGCGACCTTAAACACAGGAGATGGTGCAGAAATGTTACAAATCTATGAAGCAGAAAATTCTCCAATCACAGCATTTTGTGTCGAAGAAACTAGAGTCATTGCCCCGAAGTCCTACTTGTGTGCTTGATAATGCAGCTATGCTTGACAGCAGCGAGGCTCACAAGCCCTGACTTGAAGTCTAGCCAAGAGCCAATGGCCAATAAGTGCTAAGGCATTGCTTTCAACTTGTCCATTCCTGACTCATTTTATTTTTGAGTTTGTGTGATTGTGTGTGCACCTTCTGTAAGGTACAAAGTGGAGAGTTTTTATTGGAAAAGTATATTGATAGTTGTGAATTTGGTTTTTGCAATAATACAAAACAAGCAACTCTGTCATGTTAAATGACATAATACAAGGAAGCTGTGTTTGAATTCAGAATTTGTACAAAATTCTCTGAGTTGACCCCCTTATTACCCCGTAAGTGACATGATCAGCCAGGAGTCATCTGCAGTATGAATGCACATTGTAGAATATAGTCATGATGCTGTACTAAATTTTGTGTAATCTCTTACCCCTACAGACTATCAGATTCATAAGATAAAAACTATAAATTTGAACCTTTACTGTGTTATTGCAAGGGACTCGTTAGTCCTCTACAACCCAGGCATTTTGCCATTGGACGCTACACATGAAGAATGCGTTTCATTATCCTTGAGAACTGAGGAGGATATGTACTGTGAGGACGTTGATAAGATTGATCACCCCGAGCTTTTCGATCGGTTATCGCCTTCTAGTTGCAAAATCCATTTTAGCATTAAAAAAAAATTCAATTTTTGTTGGTCCCTATGAACATTGAGTTGTTGCTAATCAAATTTCCAAAATTCCCGGTACATGAAAATCAACGAGGTTTTCATCCTAAACAGCTGTTCAAAATAAAATATCGAGCTCTTTACATCGTTGTTTTGGCCAATAAATTAAGATCCCACGATGTCATTTTAATCAAACAGAACCAAACTCAAATATCGAACCGCAATACTGAATATGGACTAGTTTACCAACCAAGATGCTGAAACAAGCAAGTTGCGAGGATAAAGCCGCTCCTCTCGATTCGATTTATGTCATTCCTGAAAGGACGACCTAGGCGATATCCATTTTGGAAGTTTGCTAACGAGGAAACAAGTTGAGACACAACGTAAAACAGGAACAAGGAAGGATCAGAGACGCTTGACATGAGGACAAGAAGGACACTATGCCATTCAATCACGAGACAGTCTAGCTTAAAAAAAGCTTCAATGACTTGAAAGAGGAAGTTTCTCATCCGTGCACGAGTCAATTTCAATTAACCACTTTTTTTTTTGTTTCTCTCTTTCTTTGCGTACAAAGCCAAACATCATCTATAGACTGTCGACGAGTTCTATGCTTTGAAAATTGGGACTCTCCTACGTAGATGTTGTCAACTCCTAGCAAGTGTCCACCTTCTTGTCCGTATGTTTTCTTCCGACATAAAGAGCGGCCCTCATAATTTGAAATTTGGACTTGCCTCCCACCGATATTGAATTCTGACATAACAGCGCAAGCTTAAGGGGGTAATTAGTAAATTACTTGGTTGTTCTTTCATACATACATTAAGAATATAACCAATTTAAAAAATTTTGTTTCTAAATTGTAAAATTCATGTCACAGTCCTATTTAAATTAATTTCGCATTTGTATAAATCAAATTGTATTAAACTTTTAAGTTATGTACATTAAATCAGACGTTGAGATATTGGACTCTGAGCCCCATTGTTGTAACACCAAAAAAAAAAAAGTTTCAGCAGTTGAGATTAATCATAAATTTAAGGAAAAATCACACTTTTTTTTAATTTATTAAATTTTATAATTAACCCCTAATTTATTTATTTCATTATACTTTGCTCCCTACCTAAAAAATAAATATTAATTTTAAAAAAATTTATGTTAAACCACCAAAATATTTTTAATAAAAAAGAGCATATAATTTTAACAAAAACAAATAAATTAGAGTGTCAATAATAAAAATTAATATATTATAGAGAGAATTAATTACAATTACAAGCAAACATCAGAAAGAAAAGGTAAAGGGTTTGTTTAGTAATTATTTTTAAAATTAAGTTTTTGTTTTTAAAATTTTTTAAAATAAAAAATTTCGTTTGAAAATTATTTTTTATTTATATTTTTAAAATAAAAAATAAAAAATAGTTATAAAACATTAAAAAAAAACAAAAAATAATATATGTTTAAAATAATTTATTAAACAGATTTTTTTATTTTAAAAAATAAGTTTTAAAAATAATTTTAAAAATAAAAAAATAATAACATAATTAAACCCGTCCAAAATTTATTTTAAACTTAAATTTTAAATTTAATTAAGTTACATTATATTTTACTATTTTTTTTTTAATAGATGGCAAAGTAGAATTTTTACTCTTTTTTTTAAGTATTTTCCCCCCGAAATGTTGGCCCAGAATAAGTCGCCTACAAAATCGTGGCAAATTAAACAAATGACGCATAAAAAATCCAAATCTTCGTTCGATCGTCCTTTGACATCTTCCCATCTCCTCGACGTATCTTCTCGTCTTTCTTGGTCAAGCTCCAACCACATCAGCTGGTTAGAATTGCCCGCACTTTCTTGGGCGTTTTCCTTCTTGTGTTTTTTTTTTTTGGGGGGGTTCTTGTCCGCCTCCCTCTTGCGACAACTCTTTTCGCCTCTAATTTTCTTTGCCTGGACATAAATCATATATAGATTACATATTGCTGGGAGAATCTCCATCTGGGGTCTGTTCTCAGCTAGCGATTCTTCAATTTCAGGTACTTTCTTTCTTATTATTTGGAATTCTATATTTTTCAGTATTAGCGTTTGTTGGGATTCCCATTTTCAAAATTGATCTTTTAATTGTTCTCCCACATGGGCTGCCGTTTGGCTATTTAAAAAAAGTAGCGAAGAATCTTTTGGGTATTTATATAATATCTTCGTTTTTTTCAATCTATGTTCTCTCTTGTTCTTATCTTGGAAAGAGCTGAATAAATTGTGAAAGCTTGCCTGATTGGATGAACCCAACGTCTTCCCATTGACCAAATGAGCTTTACTTAATTGATCTATTCATAACTATAGTTGTTTTACCGATTTCATTTTACTTGTTGAATTGACAGAGTATGACTGACCATAAAGCAAATTACGAAGATACGATGGGGTCTTCTGGATCCATGGAGAACAATCAGGCAAGTTTTGCTAGGGAGGGGAAAGGAAAAAGATTGTGGAAGAAGGTGAAATACCAGCTTGTTGAGTACCACTCCTTGCCTGGTTACTTGAGAGACAATGAGTACATTCTAGGTCACTATCGATCTGAATGGCCCATGAAGCAAGTTTTGCTCAGCATCTTCACCATTCATAATGAAACACTAAATGTTTGGACGTAAGACTTCTCATATGCAACTATTTAGTTAGTGTTTCCCCCGCCTTATTCTTAGTACAATAATCCTTCTTAGTTTTTACTGTATTTGATTAGAAAATTTTCAATCTTGTAGCTCAATTCAAAAGATATGTTATTGCTTATATAGATTGATCTAATATGTGTCTGTTGTACATCTTAGTATAAGGTTGCCAAGTGCTACATGTGGCATGAACTTCCATAAATTATGCTGTAAATATATATCACTTCTTAATGACATACTAAATCCTCAGTCAGGGATGAAGTAACTAAATTAAGCTAGTGCATGGCCACTGCAGAATTCATAATGTATCATGTGCTTCCTTGTTTGAAGTATAGAAGACCCCACACTTGCATAGTTGCGATCATTGGAGAAAGGAAGTATGAGAGTATAACATGCAAATTTGTCTATGTTCTGTTTAGTTTAAATCAACTATTTGCTCTGCCCTGTTATGTGAATTAATTTTTTTAAAAAAATATTGTGCACATTTGGGAAAATGAATATTTTGTACGCATGAATAATCCTTTGAACCTACTTTTATTACATAGATGAAAGTGTCAAAGTGAATTCTGTCCAATTAGCTTTGTGCCTTCTCTTCTATTTCCTGTTCCTTCTTTCCCTCTCTCTCATTGTGGGGGAGTTAAATAATATGTCCATTCATGGCTTTAAATATTTTGCTTTGTATTTCTTTGTTTCTGATTTGTTGTCTAGTCCCTTTTGTAAAAATATGAACCACCGGAATGATCTTAACCAATATTTGGTCCAAAGAAATACACATATTCTTATCTGTTCGTAGTTTTCTTGTCCTCAATCATAAATTACTCTATTACAGGCATTTGATTGGGTTCTTCCTATTTCTGTCATTGACCATATACACTGCAATGAAAGTTCCAAAGGTTGTTGATCTTCAATCTCTTCAGCATTTTCATGGCATTGTGAAGAAGGCCGATCTGCACAAATTGCAAGACAGACTCAGGGAGGAGTTAAGGATGACATTACCCTCAATGGATATGCTTCCATCACTTTCGAGTTGGCATATGAAGGAACTTCTGTATAATTGTTTGCCTGAACGATTTTCCAGTGGCAATCATACTGATGTTTGTGTTCTGGTAATTGCTTTTCAACCGATTACTTGTTTAGTTGTTTCTTTTTCTTTTCTTTATGTTTTCCTTTTTTGAGGAGGGGAGGTTGTACATCATGGTTTCTTGATGACATTTGGGAAATTTTCACTATTTCCCTAATTACTGATCATTTCTCCTTTCAAGATAGAGTGGTTGATAGACAGAGAGTTGATCAATGCACTGGTTCAATTTGTAGAAATGTGTATATCTTCTGGGATACAATTAATTACATATTTAAATGGTAGAACTAATCAAGATATCGTTCATGGCAGATGTAAATTAGAGATTGGAGGATTATAAAAGCAGTTTGTCAATGAAATGAAAGGTTAACCTCCTGCTGTGGGCGTCGTGTCATCAATAGAATTTGTGAATAACGCTCATTAAAACAATGTGTGCTGCACGTATAATTTTCATCTGATTATATACATGCTTTAAGGAGACAACACATCCCATACTTATTTGTTTGTTGATTTTGTGCAGCATAGTGTGAAGGAGGACCTGGCCAACATAATTGCGCCTTTGATGATGAGACCAATTACAAGGTGGCCATTTTTTGCATTTTTAGGGGGTGCCATGTTTTGCCTGCTGGCTAGCAGTATATGCCACCTACTATCTTGCCACTCAGAGCGTCTAGCATACATCATGCTCAGGCTTGACTATGCTGGAATTGCTGCCCTTATATCTACCTCCTTCTATCCTCCCGTATATTACTCCTTTATGTGCTATCCCTTCTTCTGCAACCTCTACTTGGGATCTATAACACTATTGGGTATTGCCACCATCTTGGTATCTCTCCTTCCGGTCTTCCAAAACCCAGAATTCCGCACCGTCAGAGCATCCCTCTTCTTTGGCATGGGTCTGTCTGGTGTAGCACCTATTCTACACAAGCTTTATTTGTTTTGGGGCGAACCTGAGGTGTTTCACACAACTGGGTATGAGGTTCTGATGGGTGCTCTCTATGGAATTGGAGCGCTGGTCTATGCCACTAGGATTCCGGAAAGGTGGAAGCCTGGGAAATTTGACATTGCCGGGCATAGCCACCAATTATTTCATATATTGGTGGTAGCTGGGGCATACACTCATTATCATGCAGGGTTGGTTTATCTCAGGTGGCGCGACCTTCAAGGTTGTTGATTAGCCGAGCTGTGAGACGATTAGGGGTAAGCTTATACATAAAATTGGTCAGGTATGAATTTACGTCTCTGACAGATGTAAATTTATGATTTTAGTAGGAGGGCTTATATATATATATATATGAAAGCTATTTTTTATATACACTTTGTATGCACATGAATAATTCAGTAATGTAAATTTACAATATAGGAACCAATCTCTTTGTATTGTATTTTGTGGAGCGCAGCGTCCCAGTACTCTAGGTATGTTCAAAAACTTGATAAATACGAATTATATATTCGATTAAGGTCAAGCATATACTGTTGTCAATTGATAATTTTTTAGAGTATCATTTATTTCAACATTGTGATTATTAATAATTATTTTTATCTTAATTTCAATTCTAATTAAATGTTTGAAATCTTGATTTTACGAAAAATATAAAAATAAAAGGATAAATAATAAATATAATAATAAATAAATAATATACGGAGAAATTTATTGAAATAAAGTTTTAAGGTTTTTGAATTTTTTTTTAATTTTTTTAATTTAAAAATTATAATCAAATTGACAATTGAAATATTTTAAACAATCTATTAATTTTTATTGAAGTTTAACAAAAATATTTTTAAATGTTAATAAGTAAATATTTATTAAGTTTTATTATGATTAATTGAGATTTATGTGAATTATAATTTAATTAACAATTGAGATTTATGTGAATTATAATAAGAAAAGATTTATTAAATTTTATGGCTCTCAATTAAGACTATACAAACTATGTAAGTATATATTTATCTTATATGCAATTTGTGGTTTTTATATAATTAACTATACACATAAATCTTTTTTTCAGTTTTATTATGATTAATCCTTCTTCTAAATAGTGATCAGTTAATTAGAGACATTAAAATAGTATAAAAACTCAATTAAAAAAATAATTTATATATTAAAAAATTTGAAAATACACTAGTTTATAATTAGGTTATATCGTAATTTTAAAAAATAGAATTAATTTATATTTAAATATGAAATCAATTTTGAGTAAAAAAAAATTTAAGAATAACAAAAAAATAATAAAAGAGAATTGGTTATAGAGTTAAAATTTTGATCTTCGTCTTCTAGTTGATTTTTTTCTCTTCCTCCTGTCTCTCTGTCAGTATATAATAATATTGTAACTTTTGGTTTTTTTTTAAAAAAGATTTTTTGGCACATTGGACCACTACTATTTAAATTTAAATTTGAGATTTTTCTTGGCGGTGTGACACTAAATCACATAATATTCATAAAATGAAAGTTGTAGATATTTTTCTTAATTTTCTATAACCACTTGAATTGTTTCAATCAGAACTTGTATAAAAAAGTTATGTTCAAATTAGTGAAACAACGTTAAAATTGTTAAAAATCTATAATTCTTAATATTTTTTTCTCTAATTTTATCTTAATTCTTCGTCTTCTTTTTATTTACAAAATAAACACACAATCACATATAAATTTAATATAAATTACTCAAAACTCACAAAATTTTAAGTTAAACATAATTTATTTACGAATATAAAATTCACTCATCAAATACATTAAAACTTAAATTTTTACTTGTCTTTAAGTAAAACTATAAAATTAGTGAAAATTCAAAATTATGCATTGAGTGCTAAATTGTTTTGACTTATTAAATTTTTGTCTAAAAAATTTCAAGAATCTATAACATAAGAAAAATTTCAAAAAAATATAATAATCTATAAACTCAACTCATATGGAATTTATATTTCACCTTTTTGAATATTGAATATGTGTGTGAATAACCATGTGACACTTAACTTCTTGCACTCATATGATTTTATGTAACTCAATTCTTTAAGGGCAAATTTCTAGATAATTAAAGTTTTAGGAGTTCCATAGACTTATTTTTTATGTTATTCTTCACTAATGTAGACTAAGTATTGCACCTATGATCAATAAGACTTTTTTAAACTTCTAATGTAACTTGAGGTCAAGGTAAGACAAAAATTATTAAATTAAGTTTAAATCACTCAAATACATATGATCATTGTAAATTTTTTTACAGCGTTTTTAGATTTTATTAAAGGATTCTCTCCCAAACTTATTTTTGAACTCCCTTTTTTTAATTTCATTACTTCATTCTATTTTTTTTCTTTTCATTCATCACTTTTTTTCTTCTTCTTTTCTCCTCATTCACATATAATTTTTTTTTCTTTTGTATATCCCTTTTTCTTTTCTTTTTTTTAACTTCTTTTTTCTTTGCATTCTATGCTCCACCTTTCACTTTTTTAATAGTATAACTCTTAATAAAATTTGTCAATAATAATCATACATATGAGTGAAAAAGATATAAATAAATTTTTTTATATGCTTTTTTTCTAGCTCAATTAATAATATGGATATCAAAAAACATAGTTAATTAAACTCAAAATAGGGAGACTAAGAATATAAAAATTTATAGGTAGGCTTGAAAATGTTCGGTCTATCCAAAAAAACCCAAATCATCTCCAAAATGAGGTGTTAGTCTATAATTTTTTCTCAACTGACAATCAAATAAGCTCTATAGTCCTTTTAAAATCATATATTTAATTTTTGAATCACATAAATATTCTATAAATATTTAATTAGTCAAATGTTTAAGGTTTAAGTGTTCAAAAATTTTCAAAATTTTCAAGTAAAAATATAAATTATAAGAGAATTAAATTCACACATAAATATAACTTATATTCTTCTTTTAAAAACTACCAAAATTTAAAACAAATCCAATCATTAACTTTTAGTATTGTCTTATTTCAACAAACCACTCAAAACATAAATTTAAAACACGCAATCACACAAACTATACAACTTGCTTGAACACAATAAATGGTGCATGCATTGAAGTGAATCAAAATATTTACTAGAAAATTTAATCATTTATGCATTTGTAAAATTCACCTATCCCCAACTTTAAATTTTACATAGTCATCAATGTAAAAAGAAAAATTAAAATTAAAAATTGAGTACTAAGGACTTTTCTGAATATTTGGCCGGTGGGTGATTGATTTCTGACTCTTTTCTCTCTCTTTTTTCTCTATTGTATGTTGGATTGCCTTCCAGTTAGCGATGTCTTTAACGTCTTTGAGCCAGACGTTTATTCACATTAACAATGGAGGATTTTTGAAAAAAATTTCTTATATCCTCCAAATAATTTTTTTAGCCACTGCGAGTTGACCTTAATATGATGTTCTTACTTTAGATCTTTCTATCATTATGAGAAGATATTTGAATAAGGTTGGAATAATTTATACCTTCTTCAAGAGGTTTTAGTATTCCTACCTCTTTCTCCTTCATTTTAAATTTTTGCTCACTTTTATTTTTCATAGATAATTTATAACTCTCTTTTGTATGTTTCTCAGAATTTGGCCATTTTAGCGTTACTTCATGCTTCTTTAACACTGATAACGATTTTTCATTTAGTGAGACAGGATTAGGCTTTTATTTTTTCAAATTTTCAGGAAGTTTTTTATTTATAATTTTAGACAGTTTGGAGGCTGACTTATTTTCTTTCTTTATTTTCTCCTTTGCATTATCTATTATGAAACAATTTTTCACATTAGTAAAGTAATTCATAGCTTTAAAAACCTTAAATATTACCTACTCTCCCTCCACTCTTAAACTGATCTTTCATTTTTGCACATCAATTAGTGCTTGTCCTGTAGTTAAGAATGGTCGACCAATAATAATAGGAATTGATTGGTCTTCTTCAATATCAAGAACAAAAAAATCTGTAGAAAATATGAATTTATCGACTTTTACCGAAGTATCTTCAACAATTTCAAAGGGCTTTTTAATGGACCTATCAGCCATATGTAGGGAGATTGTAGTTGGCTTTACTTCCCCAATTTTCAATTTCCTAAAAACAAATAAAGGCATTAAATTAATACTTACACCAAGGTCATATAAAATTTTATCAAAATAAATTTTTTTAATAGTGCAAAGAATAGGTAAACCCACTGAATCCTTTAACTTTGGGGGAAACTTTTTCTATAAAAATGGCACGGCACTCTTCAGTAAATGCAATTATCTCATAGTCCACTAATTTTTTTTTATGGGATAAGATCTTCTTCATAAACTTTACGTAACTGGGTATTTGTTCCAAGGCATCTGCAAAAGAAATATTTATATGTAATTTCTTAAATATATCTAAAAAATTTAAAATTGTTTATCTAATTTTTGTTTTTAAAATCTTTAAGGATACGATAGAGGAGAAATATATAGTGAAGGATAATTAGGAAATAGTTTAAATTTAGGCTTTTTCACCACTCTTTTTTGGTTAGACTGACCCTCTTCAAATTTTTTTTGAGATTCCTTTGCTTGAATGGCCTCAATTAGTGGTGGCTCATACTTTGGTAGTTTTTTATTATTATAAAGTGTAACAGCATTCACTTGCTCCCTTGAATTTCTTTCTGTATTGCTGGGCAGTGAGCCTGGAAGTCTTTAATTAAGAGTTTTTGATATTTGACCTATTTGAATCTCTAGATTTCTAATAGAGACTCTTTGGCTTTGAAAATTTGCCTCTGTTTTTGTCATATATGCCATTGATAGTCCCACATTGGTTGGTGAAGGAGGCTTTGGGTTCTATATAAAGTTGGAAGGCACTCTTTCCTAACAGGCTAGTCTTTTGGGAGAGTTCTACTTTTTGACTTGTAACAATTGGTATTAGAGCCTGACACGCCAACCGATGTGGGTCTGATGGGGCGAGCTCTGCGGGCCTCTAACACAGTTCCGTGAAGGTGAGGCATAGTAACTCTCAAAAAGAGGCAGACAAGACCCGCCTTACACGAGGACGTGCAAACTTCAAGGGGTGAGTATTGATAGTCTCACATTGGTTGTGAAGGAGGTCTTGGGTTCCATATAAGGTTGGAAGGCACCCTTTCTTACCAGGCTAGTCTTTTGGGAAAGTTCTACCTTTCGACTTGTGTATGTAAGCTCATAGAAATTCAACCCAAAAGGGATGATTCTTCTTTCAAAGTCCTGTCATTACCAACCACAACCTTCCCTTTTCTTCTTAAAACTCCATGCTCCCATTTAAACTTAGGGGTCGACCCCTGATTCTGTTGCAATGCTTGGATGCAATTTTAAATAACTGGATCACATTCCCAACTTGCCTTCACTTTATCACTTAGATTGCTTCCTACTGTGATTATGGCTTTTCATCATGAAATTTATCAATTTTTTCCTTAAATTGAATAGTACTTCTTGTAAGTTGAGTCAAAACTTCTTCTAGAGAACTAATAAATGACTGAGATTGATAATGAGACTAAGGATCCTTATATGGTTGTATCACATTTTGGGTATTTTTCCATGAAAAATCAGGGTGATTCTGTCATCCTTGATTATATGTGTTGGAATAAAGATTATTTTATCTATTTAAATTTTTAACATAATGAGTGTGCTCTGATTGAAATGAAGTATAAACATTATTAAACTGACATTCAGAGCTGGAGTGTCCTCCATTACATATTTCACATGTTTCAGTTGGGACATGAATAGCATTGGCATTGACATTCATGGAATCTAATATCTTAGTCAAATTGGTTATTTGAGCTGCAATAGTAGTAACAACATTTATCTCATGAATTTCTTGAAATTTTTTAGGTGCATTTTTTTTTTCTGTTGGCCATTGATATGCATTATTGGCCATTTTTTCTAATAAATAATATGTTTCCTCTAGTGTTTTACTTATTATAGCTCTCTATGTAGCCGCATCAATCATAGTTTGAGTAGAATTATTTAAACTATTATAAAATATTCATACCTATAACCATTTAGGAAATCCATAAAGCAGGCATCTTCTCATCATATCCTTGTACCTTTCTCGTGTTTCATAGAGTGATTCATTCTCAAACTGACCAAATGTAGTAATTTCACTCTTTATTTTTGTAGTTTTTGTTGGTGGAAAAAATTTGGACAGAAATTTCTCTACTAGATCATTCCAGGTAGTAATAGAATCAGCAGGTAAGGAATTCAACCAACTCTTGATTTTAACGGAAATAGCCTCAATCTTATAGCATCACTGAAGACATTATTATATTTGAATGTTTCACAAATCTCTAAAAATTAGTAATATGAGTATTTGAATCCTCACTTACTAATTCACTAAATTGATTAGATTGCACCATCTATATAATTGCAGGCTTTGATTTCAAAATTATGAGCATCTATTGTAGGACGTTAAATGGCATAATTCATTCCATTTACTGATGGCATTGCATAGTCTTGTATTACCCAATTGTTTTAGTTATTCCTTAAATTGTTGTTCACAATCTCTGAATTATATCCAGCGTTACAGGTTCGTTTAATATCAGTGTTAAGCAGAATTAAATTATCGCGCTCAAATTTTTTTTATGCACCAACGAGAACACCTAAATATTCAAAGAAGACAATTGTAAAAAATAAAAAATAAAATAAAATTTAGATTAAAATTAGAATTACTAATAAGAACAGTAATAAGAATTAAAACATTCCTCGACAACGGCGTCAAAAATTTGATACGCACAAATTATATATTTATTTTAGTACAAGCGTACAATATTGTTATCAAGTGATAAAATTTCAGAGTAGGAGTATCGTTCCCTCAAGGATTGTAATTATTAGTAATTATCATTATTTTAATTCTAACTCTAACTGAATATTCGAAATCTTGATTTTATAAGAGATCTAAAAATAAAGGACAAATAATAAATATAGCAATAAGTAAATAATATACAGAGAAATTTACTGAAACAAAACTCTAGGGCTTTCGAATTCACCTTAATTAATTTTTCTTGCATTCATAATTTTTTTAACCTATAAATTATAATTTAATTGATAGTCGATATACCTTAAACATTCTAGTAGTCTCTCTCGAAGTCTAACAGAAACACCTTTCAAATATTAACTTATTATGTCTCCATATGAATTATAATAAATAAAGATTCATTAAATTTTATAACTTTCAATTAAAACTACACAGATTATGTAAGTATATCTTTATTTTACATGAAATCTATGATTTCTACGCAATGAACTAACACATAAATCTCATTTTAGTCTCATTATGATTAACCATTCATCTAATTAGTGGTTAATTAATTAGAAACATTAAGCATAGTGTAGAAATTCAATTAAGAAAAATAATTCATGCCTTAAAATATTTGAAAATACAATAGTTCATAATTAGGCTATATCGTAGCCCTAAAAAATAGAATTAATTCATATTTAAATATGAAATCAATTCAGAGTAAAAAATATATATTTAAGAATAATAAAAATAAATAAAAGAGAATTTGTGATAGAATTAAAACTCTGATCTTCTTCTTCTAGTCATAATCTTTTTCCCTTCCTTCTATTTCTTTATCGGTATATAATTTTATAGCTTAAAATCTTTTTTTAAATAGTTTTTTGGACCTATTAGATCACTACAATTTAAATTTAAAATTAAGAGATTGTTTTTTCTTTTTTCTTTTTTTGTGTTTGTCACAAGCCTGTGATGTTGGGGTTGGAATACTATACATCTCCATTGGCTGACTTCGCAACGCCAATAGCTAGTGTCGCAATGTCGAATTACATAATACTGATAAAATAAAAGTTGTAAATATTTTTTTAAAATTTTTCATAGTCACTTGAATTGCCTCAATTGAAATTTGTATGAAAAATTTATGTTTAAATTAGTGAGATAATGTCAAAGTTGGCAAAATCTACAATACTTGATCTTTTTTTTCTTTAATTTTTTTTCAATTTTTCATCTATAAAATAAACACACAATCACATATAAATTTGAAATAAATTACTCAACAATTTATAAAAATTTAAATTAAAAATAATTAATTTATAAATATAAAATTTATTCATCACGTGTGTTTGTCTAATTGTAGCATCTTTGCATTTATCTGATCTTCAAAGAGGTTCTATACTTTTTAAGACCATGTTCATTGGAGATTCCCATAGTGCGTGCGGCCATGACAACGGGAATAGCCTCAATCTTATGGCATCACTAAAGACATTATTATATTTGAATGTTTCACAAATATCTAAAAAATTAGTAATATGAGTATTTGAATCTTCACTTACTAATGCACTAAATTGATTAGATTGCACCATCTATAGAATTTGAAGTTTGATTTCAAAATTATGAGCATCTACTGTAGGACGTTAAATGGTATAATTTATTCCATTCACTGATGGCATTGCATAGTTTTGTATTACCCAATTGTTCAAGTTATTCCCTAGATTGTTGTTCACAATCTCTGAATTATCTCTGGCGTTAGCAATGATTTCTTGAGAATTTTTGGAAGTTTTCTTGTTTTCTTTCCTATTCCTTCGACAGGTTCGTTTCATCTTAGTGTCAAGCAGAATTAAATTATCGCTTTCAAATTTTTTCATGCACCAATGAGAACACCTAAATATTCAAAGGAGACAACTGTAAAAAATAAAAAATAAAAAATAAAATAAAATAAAATTCAGATTAAAATTAGAATTAATAATAACAACAATAATAAGAATTAAAACAATCTCCGACAACGGCGCTAAAAATTTGATACGCACAAATTATATATTCATTTTAATGCAAGCGTACACTATCATTATCAAGTGATAAAATTTCAGAGTATGAGTATTGTTCCCGCAAAGATTGTGCTTATTAGTAATTATTCTTATCTTAATTCTAACTATATCTGAATATTCAAAATCTTAAATTTTATGAGAGATCTAAAATTAAAGGACAAATAATAAATATAGCATTAAGTAAATAATATACAAAGAAATTTACTGAAACAAAGCTCTAGGGTTTTCAAATTAACCTTAATTAATTTTTCTTGCATTCTTAATTTTTTAACTTAAAAATTATAATTTAATTGACAGTCGAGATACCTTAAACTTTCTATTAACCTTTCTCGAGGTCTAATAGAAACACCTTTCGAATGTTAACTTACTACGTCTCTATATAAATTATAATAAATAAAGATTCATTAAGTTTAATGGCTTTCAATTAAGACTACACAAACTATGTAAGTATATCTTTATTTTACATGCAATTTATGGTTTCTACACAATAAACTAGACATATAAATCTCATCTCAATTTCATTATGATTAACTATTCATCTAATTACTGGTCAATTAATTATAAGCATTAAACATAGTGTACACACTCAATTAAGAAAAATAATTTATGCACTAAAAAATTTGAAAATACAAGAGTTCATAATTAATTTACATCGTAACCCTAAAAAATAGAATTAGTTCATACTTAAATATAAAATCAATTCAGAGTAAAAAAAATATATATTTAAGAATAATAAAAAGAAAAAGAGAATTTGTGATAGAATTAGAACTCTGATCTTCATCCTCTAGTCAGAATCTTCTTCTCTTTCTTATATTTTTTTTTATTGATATATAATTTTGTAGTCTAAAATCCCTTTTTAAATAGTTTTTTGGACCCATTGGATCACTACAATTTAGATTTAAAATTGAGAGATTTTTTTTTTTGTGGGTCACGACTCAACAATGTTGGGATTTGGACACTATGAATCTCCACTAGTTGACTTGGCAATGTCAATAGCTAGTGTCATAAGGTTGAATCACATAATATTTATAAAATAAAAATTGTAGATATTTTTTTTTAATTTTTATAACTACTTGAATCACTTTAATTAAAATTTGTATGAGAAATTTATGTTTAAATTAATAAAACAATGTCAATGTTGGCAAAATCTACAATACTTGCTCTTTTTTCTCTTTAATTTTTTCTCAATTTTTATCTTTTTTTATCTATAAAATAAACACACAATCACACATAAATTTAAAATAAATTATTCAAAAATTTATAAAATTTTAAATTAAAAATAATTAATTTATAAATATAAAATTCATTCATCATTTGTGTTTATCGTAGCATTTCTCTGATCTTCAAAGAGGTTCTATACTTTTTAAGACCATGTTCATTGGAGATGGAGAGTATTTCTCATACGAAGAAAAAGATATGTTTAGGCAAATATACATAAAATATGATTCTGAGAAAATTTGAAATGTTTTTCAAAAGTTGACTTCCGCTTAATTTCAATTTTTTTTCCCTGTAATCTAGTTTTGTAGTGATTTTTTCAAGGGATTTATTTTGCTTGAGTACTAGAGAACAAAAAGTCAAGTTAAACAATTTCAATTGTTCTTTGGTAAACTATTTTATTAATTTCTCTTCAGCTCCGGCTTTCTTTTAGGAGTAATTTGTATTGTTTCATGCTCATAGCGTCAAGTGATGTGCCAGAGGGTAAACTGATTCATTTCAAAAATTAAGCATCCTTTCTAACTTTGTACCGTGAGCGTCAATTTACTAGAAGATATTATACTTGGAATGCAAAACCGTGATTTTATTTGTTCTTTTTCTTTTTGGGTCAGAAATGAGAAAACATTAGTTTAATAAAACAAATAAAAGAGAATACTGTTATTATTTAGAACCTTAGTTTTTTGTTTCTCAATTTTTTTTTATTAAAAAAGAACCTTAATTTTGTAGAGACAAGAATTATCATTTCCTCTTGAAAGTGGAGAGGTCATTTGACCAACGCACCACAAAAATAAACTCGGATGTTTTTTTTTTTTTGAACTCAGGTACTCAAACTTCAATGAGATTACAAAAGAGAAAGGGAGAGAGAAATAGGAATGTTGCCACCGAGAAATCAAATAAGATTGATATTTTGGATGCAGTTCCTTCTGTTGTCGTTCTAAAACCTATTTTACAAAATTCAATTTGGAAACTTGAATATAGCCACAAGTCCATGCCGCACAGGATGGCCAGATGACATGAAGACAAGGACTTAATTAACAAGTGAGTACAGTAGTGAAGAGAAAGAAACTAAACGAAATTATTTCTATATCATCGTTGACCATTTCAACCCAGAAGAGTCGAAATTAGAGAACTTAATGAGTACAAACCACTACGATTCATAACTACGAGTGCATTTAGTTGCACTTGATTCCAGTCGAAGAGTGGCCTCTGCTCTAGGCTTCAACACTCGCCATTGATTATTACCTTAAAAGCATTTAATTTTCATTACTACGGCCATGAATTTGAAATCGCTTCTCATTTATACTCTTGGCATATCATAATGAAGTCACAGCAGTCAGCAGTTATGAACCCATTCGCCTTAAAGTTCGACTAACACTTTGCTCTTCAAATGGGGTCTTCCTTCCCATACTCTCTCTGTTGCAGAACTTCCCGATGGCAAAGGTCACCCCTCGCAAGCGACCTTGCTCCGATGCCCTTTCCCTTCTTAGCGGATCCCTCTTTGCTCTCCTACTCCTCTGGACTTTGTGGTCCACTAGGAACCACCTTATCCTACTCCTCCGCCCCATCGTCACTCATCCAAACGACACAACCATTTCATCCGGGGTCCACGACCCGCCCGATACTACCTTCTACGATGACCCGGAATTGAGTTACTCCATCGAGAAACCTCTGAAGAATTGGGACGAGAAGCGAAATGAGTGGCTACGGCTTCACCCATCACTCTCCACCGGATCACAGGATCGGATTCTACTCGTGACCGGATCACAGCCTTCGCCTTGCAAGAATCGTATCGGGGATCATTTGCTATTGAGATTCTTCAAGAACAAGGTGGACTACTGCCGAATCCACGGGTACGACATCTTGTACAACAACCTCTATCTGCACCCCAAGATGAACTCTTATTGGGCCAAGATTCCGATAGTGCGTGCGGCCATGATGGCCCACCCTGAGGCGGAGTGGATCTGGTGGATGGACGCGGATGCTGTGTTCACAGACATGGAGTTCAAGATTCCGTTGGAGAGGTACAAGAACCACAATCTTGTAGTTCACGGATGGCCGAATATGGTGTACGGGGATAAAGAAAACAAGAGTTGGACGGGCCTGAACACTGGATCATACTTGATAAGGAACTGCCAGTGGTCCATGGACTTGATGTACATATGGTCCAAAATGGGCCCATGGACTCCGAACTTTGAGAAGTGGGGCCGCATCCTGAAATCAACGTTCAAGGACAAACCATTCCCGCTGCCAGATGACCAGTCGTCGCTGATTTACGTGCTGTTTACGGGTAGGGAAAAATGGGGAGAGAAGACGTATTTAGAAGGAGAATATGATTTGGACAGTTATTGGATGGCAGTGGTGTCTCGTTTTGACAACGTGACGGAAGGGTACAATGAGATAGAGGAGCAAGTGAGGGGGTTGAGGAGAAGACACGGGGAGAAGCTGAGCGAGTGGTACGGAGGGTTGAGGGAAGAGTACCTGAAAGGGAAAGGAAGAGGGAGGAGGCCGTTTGTGACGCACTTCACGGGGTGCCAGCCCTGTAACGGAGAACATAACCCCAGTTATGATGGGAATACCTGCTGGACAGAGATGGAGAGGGCTTTAAATTTTGCAGATAATCAGGTGATCCGTAACTATGGATTTTTGCACAAACATCTTGGGAGTTCATCGGTGTCCCAAGTGCCCTTTGACTACCCCTGGTTTGACTTGTGGTGACTTGGACGGTACTTTTGTTATTTAGGTACCTGCGTCTGTCTGTCTGAAGTCTATTTTGAGAAACTTGCCTAGGTGTTTGTTTTTATAATAAAAATATGATATTTTAACAAAAAATTATATAATATTAAATTATTAAAAAAATTCAAATTTAATGATAAATATTTTAAAAGTGCACTTTTAAGTTTTATCCTTTTATTTTACCTACTGTGGAAAAAAAGATCTCAACTAACTACTTAACTTACAAGTGATTGAGCGAGTGTTAGTACTTAGTAGTATGTAGGCATGAATTGTGACACTTTTTTTAATAATAATAATAAGATTCAAACTGCGGGGCGCTTTATCTTTTTGGGCCTTAAATTTGTGCATGATTGAAGGATAGTTTTGCCACTTTTCAAATACACCAGGGATGCACGAATCATTTTGTTGACCGGCTGACCGTTACATTACATGTGTCCTGCTTTTTCACGCTATTTAAATAACAGTGATGTCTTGCAAATATATAAAGAAAATTGAAAAGGCGTTACTGAAGTTGAAGGCAACCATCACGGCCGACGACATGGGTTCCGCGCACACAGCGATTTCATTTTCTAACATCCAAATGCCCCTTTGGTTTATACCTTAAAACGTTCTTGTTTTTGGGGAGGCTACTGTCCTTTCCCTCCCTCTTTTTCCCGCTTCACCTTTAAGCATGGCTGGTTTGTAAAGTCCAAGCTACAAGCTACACGCCTACAACGACAGAGGAGCCTAGCTATTTGTTGAATGTTTTTACCGATCCGGCAAAAACTGACGGCTTAATATAGAGTGAAGTTTTTGGAGAAGATTGATGATGCTCAGCCTTTTGATTTCATTTCCAAGTTAAAAACCTTAATGACACGTTATGTGGGGAGGAGCGGCAAATCATATATTAATGACGAGGTAGATAAACAGTACAGTGAATATTCAAAAATTTATTTCATATATAGAAAGTGATCGGTATACTCTCTAAAAATAACCATTAATTTGTTCGCGATATCATATACATAATACTTAAAAAATATTGAATAATCGCATCCAACCAACTTTACTAAGTTTTTAATAAGAGAATCTAAATTATTCCATTATTTAGCTTTTTACATATCATATTATTTAATAAAAAATAATTTAATCTATCGTCAGTGAATAATTTTTTTTTTATCAACAGTGTTTAAATTATAATATATATAAAAAATAATAATTTTAAAAATTATTTTTAATACATAATATAATTTAAATATCACCGATAAATAAAAAATTATCCATCCTACTTAATTACTTAAAAACTCCTTGAATTTTTCGGAACAATTGTTATTATTGCCGCAAAAAGAAAAAGTAATAATTTCTGGATTAATTTGCTTTCTTGCAATCAGAACATTTTCAATTGCCTTACTGTTTCTCTGTGGTATCCGGCCGAACTATGCTTGCTAATTAACGTGAAAAGTAAAAGTTACCGACATCAGGGAATTTGGCGGGGCCAACCGTCGGTCTAATTCCACGTGTCCGCGTTAGCATCAAAACACTGCGAAATCCAACACGTTAGTAAATGCGGGAACCCTAGCCCAAAACTTTCCCATTTCCCTCCGTCTCCAATAAACGACAATGCGCATCATGCTTTCTTCACCTCCTTCACACTTCCTCACTCTCTCCAACCAAAGAAACCACCGTCTTATTATAGTTTCAGGCATTTTGGACTCATCTCTCTTTTTTCTCCATTGACAACCTCTGCTAATTTGAATCTAGCGAACAACAGTCACCCACAATTCACAGATGGCGAACCCTATGCACAATGGGACGTTCCTCACTACTAGACGCTACCCAAGAAACATTTAAACAAGCACCGTCCTCCCCACCCTTTAAATGGTAACTTCTGAGCCCTCCGATTCCCCCCATAATAACTCTCTCATGGCTAAGTCCAGTTCCAGAAACAAATCCTCTATATGGTTTTCCGATGGTTGCCTCTTCCTTGGAGGAGCATTCTCCGCTCTTCTTCTGGTTTGGGGTTTCTGGTCCTTCATCGCCCCCATCCCTACTAATAACCCCGATTTTGAGTCTGTTACCACTAAATTGAAGTCCCTAAGTGGTCCCCAAAATGTCGCCGGCTCTATGAATTGCGCGGCCGCTGCGCAAGCTCCCAATCTGCGCCACGACCCACCCGAAAACACCTTCTACGACGACCCCGAAATGGGCTACACGATGGACAAACCGGTGAAGAACTGGGACGACAAGCGAAAAGAGTGGCTGTTGCGTCATCCGTCGTTCCTTGCCGGAGCACGGGAGAGGGTGCTCCTGGTGACGGGATCTCAGCCGTCGCCTTGTCGGAATCCCATCGGCGATCACCTTCTTCTGAGGTTCTTCAAGAACAAAGTGGATTACAGTCGTATCCACGGTTACGATATCTTCTACAACAACGCGCTGCTGCATCCGAAGATGTTCGCGTATTGGGCCAAATATCCGGTGGTAAGGGCGGCGATGATGGCCCATCCGGAGGCGGAGTGGATCTGGTGGGTAGACTCAGACGCGTTGTTTACCGACATGGAGTTCAAGCTGCCGTTGCATCGTTACAAGGATCACAACCTTATCGTTCACGGGTGGGCCCATCTGATACACGAGAAGAAGAGTTGGACGGGCCTGAACGCCGGCGTGTTCTTGATTAGAAACTGTCAGTGGTCGTTGGATTTCATGGACGTGTGGGCCAGCATGGGCCCACAGACACCCGATTATGAGAAGTGGGGTGAAACACTAAGAGCAGCTTTCAAGGACAAGGTGTTCCCCGAGTCAGATGATCAGACGGGGCTGGCTTATTTGATCGCAGAGGAAAAGGATAAATGGGCGGACAAGATATATTTGGAAAGCGAATACTATTTCGAAGGGTATTGGGAGGAGATAGTGGAGACATACGAAAATATTACAGAGAGATACAATGAAATGGAGAAAGAGGTGGGGAGGTTAAGGAGGAGGCACGCAGAGAAGGTGAGTGAGAGCTATGGTGCGGTGAGGGAACCGTATCTGAAGGAGGCTGGGAATGGGAGAGGGAGTTGGAGGAGGCCCTTCATCACGCACTTCACAGGGTGCCAGCCATGCAGTGGGAACCACAATCATTTGTATTCTGCAGACGCTTGCTGGAATGGCATGCAGAGGGCTCTGCTTTTCGCTGATAATCAGGTCCTTCGCAAATATGGTTTCCTGCACCCGCATCTACTGGATAACTCCGTTTCTCCAATCCCTTTCGATTACCCTGCCTGATTCTCACAGGTAATTTTTTAATCTCATCCAATTATTTTTCACCAATCTCCACTCAGATTCTGTTTATTTGTTATTATGTTTACCTGAAGGCGTCAAGGGGTTTAGTATCTGAATCTGTAACTGTAAGCTTGGGTAGCGTAATTAATTAATGCATAATCAAATAAAATATTCCGAGTCCATAGAAAAAGAAGAATATTGGTTTGGTGGTTGTCTCTTTATTCTTCTGCCTTTTACTATATAATAAACCCTTGACACTCTTTTTTTTCTTTTTTAAGCTTAAATAATGGTTTCTTTGTGAATACCTATAGAATGACTGAATACTTTGCGGCTTCCCTTTGCTTTGACATTGATCCTTTGGAACTAATTGTGCCTGACGTCTACGTAGTTCAAACTTTCTGTGCTGTATACCTATATATTCCATGTAAACCTGTGTTTTACATGGGTATATGATTATTCCCGAGTAAATAAGTGGGTGTTGTATAAAGAGAATAAGCAATGGCACAACAATAATATCAAAGCAAAAAAGTGAATGATATAGAAACGAACAACTATTGAACGAATGAAATGAAAATTTTAAAATACAATTGGTTCAGTTCAAATTTTCATTAGTGGATTGTTCACTCATAAGTGGGGATGACGATAATAACAATCTTACCCAAAAAAACAATATCCAGCCTGTCGTGTTATGTAATTGATATTAGTGTTATTTGAGATAATTAATTGAACAATTTATTAATTTTTAAAAGATTAAACTGCTATCAATGGGAAAATGAGTGTGAACATTATGGAAAATTTGTTGTGTTTTGGACTTTTATAGATAAATGGATCTGCATTAGACGAGTTTGGGAGATGGGAATTGATTTTGTTTCTCCATACATCTTTAAATTTGGGAATAAATCTAAGTTTCATTTGTGCAGAGTTCGAATCCTGTAGTATCATTCTCATACCCTTTCTACGATCATAAAACATTAGCAGGTAGTCATATATATGAACAACTTGAAGCATTTCGATGGAACGATGACGTGTTTGTTATTTACAGCACAACAATAAGGTGTGCGAATGAGTTATATATAGTTCATTGTTTCTCGAACTCCGTAACCTTCAAATTTTTGGAATCCAAGACAGTATATAATACCCCTAGCATAATGCAAGGTTTATTATTAAACGGTGCATGCTGCTTTTTTTTTTTTTTTTGACAAAAAACGGTACATACTGCTAAGATTGCTAACCATGCTTGCCTCCTAATGTTTGATTTTGGATGTGCAGAACGAAGGACCCACTGCGATTGGAGTCACTGACTGAGGCCCAATCATTAAGAAGGCTATAGGAAAACGAATACACGTCCCAAAAACTTTATTGGACCAGTATGATCATAGAGGTTGTGGGTCCTATATACTGTGTCTATATGTCAATACTCATAGATAGCCTGACCAGTTACAGTTTGGCTACTGGTCCCAAAATACCGAAAAGCTACAGTTAGGCTTCATTTTCACATTGTCTCCTTTTAAGTTCTGTCATTTACTTGTCCAAAAAAAAAAAGAGTTATTGTCAGTTCTTTCCCTGCCAGTTCTTAGCTGTAAATGGTTCTCTGCATTTTAGATGTGTAGGAGTTTTATGCTTTATGATGGTGTTATATTCAAATATTTGATGTATTTAAAATGGCTCAATAAATTTGAGGATGTGACGTGTATTCCAATATTAGTTCCCTGTTAACATGGCTATTTATGTTCTTGTCGTTTTTTTTTTTTTAAGTAAAAAGATGTACTATCTTATTTATGGTACAAAGAGAGTTTAAAGACTATAGAAAGCAAAGTTAATGACGTCCCACCCCTCGTATCATCTATAAGGAACATTTTCAAAACATTAGATGTGTTGAACATTGTGTAAACTCGTTCTCATATTGTGAATTTTTTAAAAATTTTTAATAAATTAATCAACAACTATTATTTTCTCGATAAATGTATTGTAATAATAACTCTTTAATTTTTGTCAAGAGAACACTTGATATAAAAAAAGTTTTAGTGGTTAAAATAAAAACAAATAAAATAATAAATTAAATAATAATAAAATAAAATATTAATTAATTTTTATTTTATTTATTATTTAATGTGTATTAAAATAGGTATTATATTTTTATATTTTATATTTAAAATAAATTAAATAATAATAGAATATAATATAATATAAATTATATAAAATAATAAAATTATTTTAATAATAAAATTATATATATAATTAATAAAATAATATTTATAAATTAATATATCATATAATAATAATGATAAACTTCTTCACAACAATATAATTAAAATAACTATTTTATTGTATATTATTTGATTTAATTACAATATAATCATTTAAAAAGTTAAACAAAAATCATTGTCATCCATATATTTATATAAAGTCATTGTCATCCATAAATTTTATCAATCATTGTCATCCATAAGATTCAACAATATAAAATCATTTAAAAAGTTAAATATTATACATTCAAGTCATAAATATAAGTTCTCAAATCATAATCATCCATAAGTTTTGTTCAATCAAAATAAGCCATCATTCATGTATATATACAATCAAAATGGAAAGCAAAGTCACCAAAAAAATTAATTTCTATAAGAACAACTATAGTAATGATTTTACAAATACAAGACAACTAACATCATCGCACCCCAAAATATATGTAACCGATGTGGTAGCGAGAGTTTTTTTTTTTTTTTTTGCCGCAACAAAGCACTCTTGTTCTATTAAATCCATTTTCTGCAACTCATGCAAGAGACTCCAAGAATCATCAAATACATCACTGGTAAACTCCAAGGCAATCTGCAACTTCACTCAACTGTTCCGAACTTTTTTCTAGTCACATCACAAAACTCTTTCCTAATTCATTTATGCTATTGGCAATTATATTTGCTCTTCTATTTTTTTTTGTTAAATGACTTTCCACGTAATCATTTTTTCTATTATATTGAGTCTGATTTACAGATGTTGATTGTGTCAAATCTTTTTTAAACTCATTATATTCATTTTCTTCAAGGTCTTTATCTAATTCTTCAACAGCATCAGCAGGGACAATGACTCTTTTACCAGTGGCCCGATCTTTTCCAAAAGCAAAGACAAGCTTATCAAGCAGTAAGATCAGTGTATACCTATAATTCTTTGTATTTGAATGACTCTACACAAAATAAAAACACTTGAATTTATCATAAATAAAAAGTGAAACAAAATAATTCATAAGAGAGGAAAAAGCCTTTCATAAACACTAATATTTATATATTCAGTCCACACATCATCATTATCTACTTTAATTATTTTTTTCATCATTCTAACTAAATTCACTTTGATTTAGCATATCATAAAACTATTGCATGGATAGTCCTTAACCTCATAATTACAGACTCAATATGTGGTTTTACTTTAATTCAACATCTAGAAAACTTTTACTTCATTTATGTATCAGTCATTTTCAAAGTACACGTTTTGAATTGTCTATTGTCACATCTTTAGCCTTGGTTCACGGCTTCAATCAAAATGTCAATAAGGACTTTGTCTTCTTGATTAGACAATTGCCTACGATCTCTCTTTTTCTTGCTACTCTCAGATTTCATTCCTATCTCATTACCAAAATATAAATCACAAATCTTTTATGCAATATATAAAGAAAAAAAAACATAAATCAAATACAAATGATACACGTGTCAAATTCAATAAACAAGCAATATAAAATTAAACTTGAAGTATTTATTAAAATTATAAATTACAGATATTGTAGATGTTTCAAATCTTTTTGAAAAATACATAAATCAAACAATCAGAAAATATAAAATTACAAATAAGGAATCATCAACTAAATAATCAACTCATGTGTCTATTAGCAAGCCATTCATTCCACATTTGTGTTACTATATTTTTCCTCCAAGTAGACCACTCATTACTTGTCTCAATTGTACTAATAAGATCAGCATGTGTCACATCCTCATTTTGTAATTGTACTTTTAATTTTACATCCAATTGTTCTTCTATTGAGTCAGTAGACATTTTTCTTTTGATAAAATTGTGTAAGAGACAACGAACAATTATAATATAATTTTGAGTTTTGATTGGGTAAAAAGATTGATTTCTAAGTATAGCCCAACGTATTTTTAATAATTCAAAATTTCTTTCTATCACATTTCTTGCCATAGAGTGTCTCATATTAAAAAGGTCTTCCTTATCTGATGGTATGTATCCACATCTTCATTTACTGCGATGGTATCAATATCCTTTATATGGAACAAGAAATCATTCACAGTTTATAAACTCAACATCCACGAGGTAATAATACTTCATAAATAAAATTATTAATTTAACATATTAATAATTACTTATTTGTTACTATTACAACTTCTCTACCATATAAATCTTTTTTATTTGTTAGGACTCTTAAACCATACCTCCTAGAAATGACATCCCGTAATACCCTTGAGTCTGATGCTGATCCTTCTCATCCAGCTAACGCATATATAAAGTTCATATCCCTTGAACATATACCTAATACATTGGTCGATATATCCCATTTTCTATTACGATATCTCAATTTATCAATTGATGTCACATTAACTTTTATATGTGTTCCATCAAATGTCCCAAGATAACTCTATATACAAACACAAATAAAATGTTAATGTTTAACAAATTAAAGTGCAATTGTTAATGTATTCTAGAACACAAACACTGTACCTTAAACTATTTTCATATCTCATTTAAATAATTTTGTGGAACAAGGTCTAGTCTTATAAAGAGTGTTTTTTGCAATCGTAAGACACTATTCAGCACTTTATTAAAGTATTTACTAACTATTTTTTTGGACTTTTTTAACAAAAACTTAATAACCTGAATATTAGAATGATGTGTCAATATGTGTAAGAACATTGCCACCTGTTTTAATACTTACTAGTCCATCTTCTTTTAATTTGCCTTCAGAAAGAGAAAGCATAATGAATGAAATGACCTAATGTCCCTGCGAAGTTGATCAACAGATATAATATCATCTTGATTTAACAATCTCTCTAAAAGTTCTTCTCTTAAACGTTTTTTAACCCTTGGTTGTTGTCTAAAATTATGATTTTTATAAAACCACAATGCAGAAAGATTCACTGTAATAAAAATTGTAAAATATATCCCAATTATCTCTAAAAACATTTCCTCCAAAATCAAATATGACATAATCTCAAGCTTATACTCTGAATTGATATTTACCTATACAAATAACAAAAAAAATAAACAACTTAAATAGATGCCATGAAGTCAAGAAGATTAGAACCAATTAACTAGATAATTTTTCATGCTCTTTGCTACTTATGATCATTATATCCTCAATATACAACTAGCAAAATAAAACTAGCTCACTAAGAAAGAAAGGAAAGAAACAAACAAGATATATAATTATTCAAAAGATCATAGGATGTAGACAGCCAGAATCAATTCAAAACAATCATCATGCATGTATTTTGCTAACTCCAAAATCAACCTAAAATCAGAATGGGATGCATTGCTGTTTAAATGGGAACACAACATAGTATAGTCAGCATCCTAGATGACTCCAAAATTGACTATAGAAACTCCCCATCAACCATAACCATGTCAACTTAATAGAATGGCATACTCATAGAATTAAGAGAAATATCACAAATCAAGCAATAAAAAAAATTACAGATGAGGTACTGTTTTGTTCTATTATGATAAAATAAAAACTAACATGTATTTTACCTCGGGTATAACCCAATATATTCCAATATACTCAAAGGGTAAAGGGAAATTTGGCTAGGCAAACAACAAAACAAAACATGCATAACTCTCACTCCCCTCCACCAGCCAGTTTAAACATATACTCATACAACTATAAAAACCAAAACAAAACAATACATGCTCATTAATGATTACAAAATAATAATAATTTGAATGAAACTTGTTCAACATAGAGAAAGTAAAATAGTAAAATAGAAAGTACAAATTACAAAGAGGGCAACAAAGCAAATCACAGGTAGAAATTAAGCAGAAAGTGATGGAGATAATGCATAATGAGCTGGCTGAAATCACAAGCAGAAATCATAAGCAAAAAATAGTGCAAATCCTTTACATGCTTACACTATACAGCTGATACCAGTGCAAATCACAAAGAGAAAAATCAAGTAGAGATGCCCAAATACCAGTGCTAGAAATCGATACCCCCAAATACAGGTAGAAATCAATACCCAAATTGATAGAAAAAAACTATACAGAGGAGGAAAAATCAAAATATAGGCAAAAATTGATACCCAGGCAGCTACCAGTGCCAAAAATCAATACCCCCAAATACAAGAAAAAATCGATACCTAAATACTCAAGTAGAGAAAGGAAACCAAAATATACAGGCAGATAAACTAGAGTGAGTAATCGGCTAAAATAAAGGTGAAAAGGGAGAAAATGTATAGTGAGCAATTAGCTAAATTGACAGAACAAAACCATACAGAGGGAGAAATTGATACTTACCTCGGCTAATGGAGTAATGTTCTCAGCTTGACGATGGACTAACATTTTCGATGGTGAGAGAGGAGGCACATTCTTAGGGTGTGGGAGGAGCTCAAAGGTGAAGACGATGAGATCTTGAGAATGCATTTTCTGAGAGAGAAATTCAAGGGTTAGAAAGGAGCTGAAGGAGCTCGAGGGTAAAGATGATGAGAGCCTGAGAACGTGTTTTTTGAGGGAAGAGCTCAAGGGTGAAGGAGTTCAAGGGTGAGGGAGGAGCTTGATATATGAGGAAAAATTTTGGAATATAGATTGAAAGTGAGCAATTCGATCTCTAACCTAAGTATCCTCACAAGATAGGAGTTTTAACTAAAGAATCAAGATAAGATAGTAAATATGATAATGTTATTCAATCTGACTGACTCATCAAACACAAAATAATAACTGAATAAAAAAAATTATCTTATAATGTATCTTTTATCATGTGCTCCAACCATGCCTTAAAATACTAAACCAGCACACTAAATGTTTTCTAGTGCGACCTTTGTTACAAAGTTCCACAACTACCTGTCAAGTGTGATTTCACTACAACATTCCTGTAGTTCCACAGCCTTTGTTAAAAAGAAGCATTCATCATAAGTACATCAGAGAAAGTCAGGGGGAACATATATATCGCTAGAAAAAACATCCATCATAAGTACATCTTGTCTAAATTTAATTGCTTAATTGGTTGATGAATCACCTGTTTTACTTTTACATCTCGACCTAAATTTTATTTTTCTCGACACAAAATAAACAAGATAAACAATGTAAGAAATACTTAAACGGATGGTTTTAATTATACAATAAAGCTGAATTTAGTCAAATTTATGAATGATTGATCTAAAATTGTGTTACGGGAGATCATAGCATTTTGCTTAATACACCTGCTCAGTTGGGTGAACCACGGAAGTTAAGAACCAGTCCTGAATTTGTCTCGCTTGGGCATCGTCTATTCCACTCGCAATTTGTGTTGCTTAATACACCTGCTCAGTTGGGTGAACCACGGAAGTTAAGAACCAGTCCTGAATTTGTCTCGCTTGGGCATCGTCTATTCCACTCGCAATTTGTGTGTGTTTTTGGACAGGCCTCAGCCTATTCCACTCGCTATTCAATAAGCAAGATATAACCATAGAAAAAAGAGTGCAAGATTGAAGGCCGAGGGAACCAATTCAACAATAATTTAATGCGAGCCCAATACCAATGTAATGTTTGACACCCAAAAAAAAGAAGAAAAAAGGGATAGATAGTGGTTAGGTGTGAAGTTGCTTCCAAAAAGCTTCCACTATCCGTATTTGAGAATTGAGAACATCGGGAATGGAGAACATCAGGAATGACAGCAACATCCCCCCGACGCTCAAGTCCCGAATCCAAAGGGGCGAGGTCGTCTATGGCTTGTCTCTCCTCAGCTTTTCCCCAACAGTTGCAGAGATTGCTGGCTACGCTGGCTACGACTTCGTCCTCATCGACCTGGAACACGGTAGCGGTGGCATTCCGGAGGCCCTACCTTGTATCCATGCCCTCGCCGCCGCCCAAACTCCCGCCCTCATTCGTGTCCCTGAGAATTCCCCAGTCTGGGTCAGGAAGGCTATCGACCTTGGCGCACAGGGCATCGTTTTCCCCATGATTGATGACGCTGAATCGGCCAAGAAAGCAGTGTCGTACTGCCGTTACCCACCCGCCGGAGTGCGAGCAGTGGCCAGGGACGTCGTGAGGGCGTCCAAATTCGGGCTTGATCCCGATTACGTGGAGCGATGTGATAAGGAGCTGCTGATAATATGCCAGATTGAATCAGAGGCGGGCGTGGAGGAAGTGGGTGAGATTGCAAACGTGGACGGCGTGGACATGATAATGGTTGGACCACTTGACCTGAGCGCCAGTGTAGGCTGCTTAAGAAACCCAAAAACTGAGAAGGTGAAGGAGATGATCGATCACGTGGAGAAGACAGTTTTGGGCCTCGGTGGTGAAACTTATTTGGGTAGGTTTGGGACTGCTAATGATGATCCTGACCAATACCGAAATCGTGGATATCGCTTGATACGTGTAAATGTGGATATCACGCTCTTCAAAAATGCCTGCCTTGAGGACATTAAGAAGTTCAAGTCCTCAAATTGACCACCATCATTCGTATTCTGTGGCATTCACGAGCACCGCACTCTCTGCCATCTACGAAAGCAAAGTAATTGTATCGATTTATATCTTCCTGTAGATTAGTACAGAGAAGAAAAATAAATGGATGTTTTTGTAACTTATATCTCGTGTGAAACAATAGACAAGTTCAGTGGCTTGGCAGCTTGTCAGGTACTGGAGTCCTCGATTTCTTCCAAGAACAAAAGTCATGTTTGTATGTCTGATTCTAATCTTCAAAATTGTTGTTGTTTCTTAGTGATGATAATAATTATAAAACAAAAAAAAAAAAAGCATGTTTGGATATAGAATAGGTCGGCAAAATGAATATCATCCACAACTGCGTTTGGTATCGAAGGACTCACATTAGGGAAGTGGCATCATAGGCCCTCTCATCCTCTTACTGACAAAACAACACTGCGAAGCATGCACCTCATCAAATGCAGAGCACATAATGCACATACTTTCTTTCCAATGTCCCCCTCGCAATCTTTTCATACCATGTAGAAAATGAGAGGGGAAAAGTGAGAAATACTAAATACAAGTTACAACTTGCAGCATAACCGGTACTTCAGCCTACCCAGTTTCCAGTGTCACTTAAGAGCATGATCATAGTTTAGAATAGCAATTCAAATTACTCCAGTATTGGAACATTGCTTTACGAACTTAACGCTGCACAGCAGTCCAACCCTCTTTTGGAATTGTTCTTTGCTTTAATACTACCAATCCTATCAACGAAACTCGTTGCCAGTTGTGAGTTCCCACATCCAGCGATACGCCAATCTATCGCAAGTCGCACTGCAGTCGCTAATGGGGCTCTTTCAGGCCAACAGAAGGACTTGACATGGAATGTTGATTGCAATTCTCTGAATTAGAGGAGTTTTTCTTTTCCTTCGCCATTCTTTTTGCTGTCCTTCGCTGCTTCATTTTCTTCGTGTTAGCACAGGGCAGCAGAGCACCTGAACCAAGTTATGTGACCAAAAACGTCAGAACACAACAGGGCCCATTAATTTCAAAGATCATGAACATAATAAGAAATAGAGAAAGGATTCTGACCAGGTTCGTCTGCTCCAGAATTTTCCCCACTCTCAGAAGCATTTGATCGAACAGCTGGGGTGTCTTCGGAATCTACATCCGCGCCCTGGTTGGGGGTCAGAGGTAACAACGGCCCGATTATTTTTCCGCGACGGATGGCTTCTTCCTTCAGCTTCTTTTTACGCAATTTTTTCCGTTGAGCCCTGGTTAGCTTCTGCGGCTCACACATGTGTTCTTCATCGCCGCTCGTCGAGGGATTCTCAGAGTCATCCAAAGTATCTACATTTTATAATTAGACACCAAAAAAAAGTAACCAATTTTTTTTTTTTGGGTGATTGTTTAATAATGACATTTGCTATTCAAGCAGAAATATATGCTGTCAAACCTGAAATAGCATCAGAACAAGTCCCTTCCATCGAGGCCTGCATAGGTTTCAACTCTTCTTCTGGCTATAAGATGATGACATTACTATATTAACCATCAACATGAATGAGGAAAAAAAAAAAACTAATGAATGAAACCAAGAGACGAGTCGAAGGGATATATAGAACCTGTGAAGGCGTTGGCTCGTGTTGAGGCGGAGGGGGATAGAGCATGTTTACAATGGCCTCATTGAACTTGCGTTTTTTCTCTTCCCGGTTCATGAAATGCAACGGCAAAAACCAAAGCTTTAACAGATAATCAAACGCCAGAGCTGAAGAGATCGTTTTATTGGGAAGACGTTTTGTAAATAAACCTTAATTGTGAGATACGGTAATCCGACAGTTGTTTTGGCATGGTTGGTTTACTCTTTGGGCGTTTACGGAAAAAAAAAAAATGGAGCATGATTGTCCAAAAAATGAATAAAGGCAAAGCATAATTGGTCCGACAATAAACTTCGCCTTATGCTGACAAAAACATGCATCACATCCCCAATTTTGTCCAATCAAAGAGAGATGGAAACCCACAATATAAAGCAACAAGTCCTAATTTGAGATGCAAAATATGATTGTTGACCTCTGACATAGCTTGCAGATCCTTCAGACATGGCTTTTCTTTACTCTGACTTGTTTACCTGTCTGCAAGTCCATCTAGCGGACTGAGAGTCCAGAAATCCAAGAGTTTGAATCTTGTATGTTCTTGTGCATCATCGTCATTTATATGGGTGCATATCAATGAACTTTGATTCAACATTTCAAGATGAACACCACCCCAGAGTACCGTAAATTTGTGACTAACATTGTAGGATTCGTCAGAAATTAGAGCCATCCCATGAGCAAATCAAATCTTTGAATTGGTACCAAATTTTGGATCCGAAGAATAAGTAGAAAGTTCCAACTACCAAGAATGAAATGCTGGCAAACTTCTCTTGTACTTTACCATAGTGAATTCTAGCGGGCCTAGGCAAAAGCGACAACTTAAAGTAAAAATATTCAAGTCCCGATTACTTACTGACAAATAAAAAAAAAATTTAAGAATGAAATAAAATATTAATAAAATTTTGTTTGATATAACATAAAATAAAATAATTTTTTTTATTTTTTACATTTGATATATTTAAATAATATAAAAATAAAATAGAAAGTTGATAAAAAAAAATAAAATTATTTTTATATACAAAATTATTTTTAAAAAATTAGTAATATAAAAATTTGAACTAATTTTAATTAAAATATTAATAATATTAATAAATAGTTTAAAATTTATTTATTTATTTTATTTATAAATAATAAATAAAATATTTTAATCTTTTTCATTTCTATCCTATTTCTTTCTTTCTATTTCAATTATATTTTGAAAATAAACCACTTTCCCAGGTAAAAGAGAATGCAAATTTTATATAAAAAAATTTTATCGATTAAATATAATTAATTGATAGAATTAAATTTAGATTTCTATTTTATAAACTTAATTTCGCGTACGACCTCAATTATTCTTTGTGATTTCAGATGAAAGCTAAAATATGTCAACTAAATGGCATTTTATAAGTAGGAGTTATTTGACAGAGTTTGCTGGAATTTAGTTGAAACTCTGCATTAAAGCATAAAGACTCACGTTGACCTGCAGGTGCAAATTATGAATTAAGATAGTAGTACTAATAAACAGTAATAAACACTTACGTGTCACTTGGTTGGTGGCAAAAAAAGAAATAGAAAAGAATAAAAAAAAAATTTAAAATAAAATAGAATGAAATAGAAAATTGACAAAAAGATAAAAATATCTTTAAAATATAAAAATAGTAAAATAATATTATTTAAATTTAAAATTTTATTTAAAAATGAGATAAATAAAAAAATAATTAATAATATATAATTTTTATAAATATTATTGTAACTTAAAAATTTATTAAAAAAATAATATGAATAAAAAAACTAAATAGTAATATAAAAAATTTATTAAAAATATTAATATTTTAAAAAATAATTTAAATATTATTTATTTTATATTATTTATCAGTAATAAATAAAAATAATAAGTTTAGAAACCCCCCTTCGCTTTCAGTGTAAAATCGTGGCACTAATACGTAAGTAAAAAAAAAGTATTTTTGATTTTTTAAATATTATTTTATATTTTTCGGTAGATTCCAACGCTTTTTTTTGTTTTTCGTCACTCTTGAGAGGTAATAGAGATTACCTCTCTTCTTTCCAATGAATTTTGTATCCATCTACCAAACGCTGTCACTTGATGAAATAGAAATTGAGATTCACATTCCATCGCCTATATTCTACATAACAAACGGGCCGTTAAATGTTGACATCCTGTGCTTGCTTCTTCATATTACAAAGGTCATCTTTGAATGTCATTGACAAAATTTTACCTACATTATTTGTACTTAAAATAGTAGTTAATAGAAATTTATTATAAAGAATATGTCAATGGAGAGATATTCACTTTGAGTCCAAATTTCATTTATGGGTGTTTATAGTGTTTTACAAAATTTTCATACGAAATTAGTATATATGTTAACATTGAAAATATGATATATAAAAATAGATAAAGATTAGGTAAGCATAGATTTAGATATAATTTCGATGTTCAAATCAAAGTAATCTTTTTAGTATATATATTTTTTTTTAAAAAAAAACAGCTACTATGACTATGACTATGCGATGGCATGTGTTCTGTCTAATCAAAGGGAAAAAAGATGCTTGCACGTCAAAAATTGGACACAATATTTATATCACGTACGGTAGCCCTTAACATAAAAATAAAAGAAGATATTAATAGGATTGAATATATGATTATGCTAATCAAAGTCGTGAGCGATAATAATTGGAACATTGACGAAGGGATGCGTATAATTAACTGAATAGTCTCTGTGTGTGCGTGTATATATTATTGTCTGCTTTATCCACCAAGCTGAAAACTTGCATTGCATCCATTTTTGTTAGTTCCGTCTAAAGAAAAATTTTAATCTTCACTCTTCAACAACATGTAGTTACGTGCGTGCACTATCTTATCAATTTGATAAAAAATCTTATTCTTTATATTGTTTTTGTAATGACCGTCATCAATCTATTAAAATTTAATAGCGTGCTTCATATATTTAAATGTGAAAGCTAAGAAAAACCAGATAAAATTGATAATTAATGCACGACTTCTTTTTAATTCCACTTTCCCATTTTCTTTTCAATTTTTTTTCCAAGTCGCAATTTAAATAGTTTTATTCAACTCGGGAATTACATGATATATAAGGTTTATGATCACAAATGTACCAATTAAATTAAAAATGTCGGGGGGGGGGGGGGACCCATCACCAAAGCATCATATTCATAATCATGGATGAAAAGCTAGACTTCATTGGATAGTTTAATCCTTTTTTTTTAAATTAATTAATTAATTAATTAAAGCAGGCTAACATTAGAGTTAAAGCTAATATTGATCAAGTCTGAATTCTTAATACTTTTGAGATATATTGTAAGTAATAAGTTAATATTTAATACAATGAATAATTTTTTATCAATTAGTGATGTTTAAATTATGATTCTTAACAAAATAAATTAAAAAATATATTATTTTTATTATATAATTTAAATATCATTAATAAATTAAATTATTTTTTATAATTAATTAACTTTACCAATAAATACTATATTCTTAATCCTTTTGAAGTTGATGTTGTGGATATCTTATAATTAATTAGCTTCACCAATAAATACCATATTTATTTAGGTCCAACTTGTGCATATAAATGAGTATTACTGTTATTGTTGCAACAACATACATACTATTAACAAAATTTATCACTGTAATTATGCCAGTTATTGGATGACAGGTCATATACTCATCAGAACTTCTCTTTCTTTCTCTTGTGTCATCATTTTATCTTTATTGTTTAGAAAGAGAAGTTGGAGTATTATTTACATAAAACTATCAACAGTCAGAAAGTCAATGAACGAGCTAACCTGATGAAGCAAGATGCTGATGGAGATATACATCAACTTGGGTCCACAGAGTTGAATATTTTGTTTTTCACAGTTTTGTTTAGCCTAATCAATAAGCTCCTTTTAATAAGTTGGTACTTGAAGAGCATGACCATCTGACTTGTTGGCTCTGAGAGTTAAGCCATTTATGAGGGGAGACTGACAATTGTAGATTCTAACAGACAAAACTCAAGCGAATAATTCAAACAACATTTCGAAGATATATACTGCGCTATCTACTAGTTTCCAATTCAAACCTTCAAAAAGCAACAACTAAAAGAGAAGAATCCAATAACTTGCACCAAAACACTTATATATAAAGAAAATGAAATACTCATTTCCTTACAATAGTTTTGTTTGTGTAGTTGTTACAACTTAAAACAGGGCTGCTCTTTTGCGAACAGCGTGGCTCCTGCTTCTAGGATAAATATGAGGCTTGAGCTTGATATCATCTTCAAAGTCACAGGGCTTGTCTTCATCGATTTTTCCAAATCCGACGCTACGACTCCGAGGCACTGTCATGTTGGATGGATGTGCGGGAGGGTCCAGCACAAGTCGATTGCCGTATTCCCTGACAGAAGCAGCCCTGACGAGGTCCCTGAAATCATCAGATGCGGATGATGTGGTTGAGCCAACGCTAAAGCTCCTGGGAAGGGAGAGGGGTTGGACAGCGGGGCAGCCCATGGCGGCGTCGGGATAAGCTAAGTGGCTGGAGCAGTCATTCATGCCCCGGACGTACAAGTCCCTGGCCTTGCTCAGCAACCTTATGGGTGCCTTAATGTACCAACTCAGTCTTCTTTCTTTGCTATCCTTCTTGTTCCTCATATCGAAAATACAAGTCGTGTTTCCTGAAACCCTCGCAACGTGGGAGGGAGAGGGAGAGGGAGCCTTTATATTCCCCCCTACCCGTCCTATCATCATATAATACAATGGATGGAAAAGATGGTTGCAAAGGATATCGGGTAAACAAGAAAAGATAAGGAGGGTTGAAATGGCCGTCTGAAGGCATTTTGATTTTTAAAATAATAAAAAACAAGTTAGTCTTGGATGCGTTAATTAAATAATGAACAAGCAGAAATTGTGATCGTATCCGCCCACTAAACTATTCAATTTTTAATCGAGGTCAGAATGTCAGTGGCTCTGACTTAATTATTTTTTCTCCGTTCCAATTGTTGACTGACTTATTGCTCAAACTTTGAATTTCTATCGTTCCTTCACAAATTCGCATGAAGAATTGCAGGCAGATTTTTTGTTTTATCCCTTGTGCATTCTGTACATGACATACTTATGTGGGGAGATTCCATGCTTGATAAATTCTATTTTCTTCACATAACCCACTCGGGTCAAGTAGTGTGCCCAAGACTCAAATTACACAGTACATTTCTTAAAATACAAAAGAATAATGATAATAATAATAAATCTATTATGTGTGTGTTATATAAATATATAGGAGTCTGAAATGAAAGAATGACAATGCAGTCCTGTATGCAAAATTACATAGGAGTATAAAATTATAAATTTAAAAGTTGTGTGAGAGTAACGTTTGCCTACGTATGCTTGTAAAGCTGGATAAAAATGTTAAATAAAATTAAAATAAGTCAGAAGCAATATTGAATCAGTGAATTATGTTTTTATTTGTCTCATAATTAATCATTGAATCAATGGAATGGCCGAAGATCCCTTCGTGAGTACAATTTTCAATTAATGATTTTGATATCAAGATAATGAAGCATACAAGAAGCCGCAAGCTTGGTGTTACTATCGAGAGACTTCTTTTCTTTTTCTCCCTTTCCTTCGTACTCTTTTATCTAATCTATATGTAATTTCCACGGAACACTTACTGGCCTTTATATTCAATCTGCTTTTGATATTTCTGTTTCTATTCTTCTTTTCTTACATAATGGGTCGGGCATCGAACAATATAATTTAAGCCTAAAATCTCTTTGTCGAGAACCATCTTCCCCCCCCCCCCCCAACCTTCCTATTCCCCATAGAAGTCGTGTTTCTAGCCCCAATTAGCGGAACTACTGTGTTGGACATTGGGCTCAACCCATTTATTAAAAGGCCACTATAAAGCTAAACTAACCCACCTAATTTAAGCCCAAACCATGATTCACTTTGATGCTTTAATTCTCCATTTATACAGAACTCATCCACTTCTAACAGAAAACAATACATGTATATATAGAACTCAACTCATCCCCTTAATCTTTTAAAGCAAATAACCAATAGATGATATAACATATAAGTGTGGGGAAAAGTTGGTGCCAAATTCAATTCCTATGACGTATAAGTTTGGTAGTTGAAATATGCCAAATCATTAATATTGATCTGCTTAAAGGAGTTTCCTTTAAAAAATCCCAAGCAAATGGGAAGGTATTTCCCAATGAAAAATAATTGGGAAAAGTAGGACTAGAAAATTGGAACAAGAAACTAAGATAAAGAACTCTATGATAATGAGTACGGGGGTGGAAGCAAAAGCAGGATGAAAGAATATCACAGGAAAAGCAAGGACACGGGGATAAGTTTTGGTAATGTTTAAATTCTGATTAATGTTGATATTATAATTAGAGGAAAGAAATTAAGTTAATGAGTGTTAAGAATGAGTAAGTGGATCATGTGACAACCTAGGTATAATAAATATTATTATGGTCATGTGATTCCCAGTGTCTGAAAGTTGAATCCCCAATGGCAGATTTGGTCCATTTGTGTGATCGTAAGCTCCCTTCTTTGATTTTATTGAAATTGCACTCACACCACCCACCTTTCATCTAGATCGGAGACAACTCAATAATAATAAACAAAATGTCTGTCCCAATTCCCAACCCCCCAAATTTAGAGTAAGAAAAGAATTCAGCCCAGTCTGGACATTACCTTCCCTTCTATATTCATATTCAATAAACTATACTCAATACAGCAGCTCTAACCATTAAACCAAACTCAACCCAACCCACCCAATTTCTTTAATATTTTTATTTCAATTTACAACCCGCACCAACTTAACAAAACAAAATCCCAAAAAGAAAAAACTCAAAAGTTTTATGGCTCGGCTCAAGCTGATCGCTGCTAAATACAATAAACTAAATTGAACGTGGTATTAGAAGAATATTTAATGTCAAATGCAAAAGGTTAGCCAAAAAAACATAGATATGGGTGCGGGAGACAGTGTTGCCAGAGTCACGTGTCAGTGTCCAATTGGGTGGCAGGGAAGGCATGGGGGAAGAGAGAGAGTGATAGACTCGACATTTGCGAAGGCAGTCAAAGCAAAGACCGGATAAGCAAACCGATGCGTACAGTCAAAGCAAAAACTGTCACGGTCAAATGCTTTGCTGGCTCTTTACCTAATTATCTTTTCTTTTTTTTGTTATTGCCAAAAATAAAAGGAAAACCCCCAGGGTAGGGCCTGCTCACTCTTTTTATTCATTTAATTATTAAAAAAAAGGGCATCTGAGATATTCGATTCGCTAAAACCAGATGAGGGTTGGCGTGGTTAGCGTCTTACCCGGTCGTTCATTCGTCCAGTCCTCGTGGGGTTCTCTGCACTTTTTGTGAAACTCCACTCCCTTTCCTGCTTCGTGCGATTGCGAAGCCTGCCTCTTTCTTTATTTATCCCCCTCAAATGACCATTTTGTCCTTTACACTTTACATAATTAATATAAAAGCTAGCTTTTCCTCTTTTTTGGTTATTTGTTTTTGTATAAGGACTTACTTAATTATTTCTCCAATCATCACTTGTTTAAATCAATTTTTTTTTATTTATGTTGGGGTGCCCCCTGTTATTTATCATGTTTATGCAAATACATTTACTAATATATAGAAATTGATTTATAAATATATTTAATTTGTTCGTAAGCGACAAAGAAAAAAAATAAAGAGAGGAGAGAATCCTCAGATATGAATAGGGACACAAGTGTCATTTCGATCTTGGTAAATAGTCTAAATAAAGTAGTAAGTATTGAATAAACAAAGAAAAGGAGAAGGCTTACAGCGACAGATGATATGACTGCACGTGTGGTGCGCGGGCCGAGGGACTAATTAACCGGCTGCAACCACTGCCGGTCATCTTAGTTTCGAAAACATAAAAGCAATTAAACATTAAATTCATTTTTATTTTAATTATTTATTTAATATTTTTGCCTGAGCTGATTTCATCAATTGCCCCAAAAGAAGAGCTGTCCTGTAGAGGAGTCTTTTGCTGCCAGGGATGGCTTTTCTCTGCTGCTTCCTCCCTCCCTCTCACTATCTGTTGCCTATGGCGGTACGGATCTCTTTGATTTATCATTCATAGCTCTTCTAACCACTCTTGTCTTCCACGATTCCGTGATCCGGCTTTCAATTATTTCTCTCCTTCTTTCCACTCTTTGTCAGATTTCTGCTGCTATTGATTTACTTGTAGTAGTAGTAGTGGTCTGCACTGTTTGGTCTTTGATTGGTCTAGATTCTTTTCAGCTTTCCTTAACATCTTTATTGTTAGGCTAAAGGGTTTTGAAGCTTGAGCATGAAGTGAAAGTAGCTTGATTATATGTTTATGATGTGAGGTAGGATGGTAATGATTCTTTTGACCATTGAAATAAATCAGATAAAGCGGAGCAAAAGGAACAGGGGATTTGTACAATAAAGCAAGTTTGTTGCTTGTAAATTGCTCGTGAGAGAATGCCTCGGGAGTTTTATCTTTTTCCCTCTCTTTCCCTTTTTCACACATCCCATGTGTGTCCTTGATGTAATGTCCCTCCTAGAGTGCTTGTCGTTGCGGTGATTCTGGGTGGGTTTCCTTCGCTGCTTTGCATTTTTTCTGACTGGGCTTTTCTCTAAAGGGGGTTTCCAAAATGCCGATGTTTCTGCCTTCTAAGAGAGATGCGGTTGTTGGATTCGAGGGTGGTGGTGACGGCCAGATTCTAGATCTGGATACAGCAGTCAAAGACGGGGTTTTAGGTGGTGTTGACGGTGGGGTAGTCGGAGCTGGGGCTGGTGAGAAATTGGATCTGACAAAGATGATAGAAGAGCTCGACTTGTCCGAAGTACCCTCTGTGTTCATCTGTCCAATCTCCCTTGAGCCAATGCAAGACCCGGTGACGCTTTGTACGGGCCAAACCTATGAGAGGTCCAACATTCTCAAATGGTTCAACTTGGGGCACTTCACCTGCCCTACTACGATGCAAGGGCTTTGGGACGATTCCATTACTCCAAATACGACCCTTTACCGTTTAATATACACTTGGTTTTCTCAGAAGTACCTGTTGATGAAGAAGAAATCGGAAGACGTGCAGGGGAGGGCGTCGGAACTTCTGGAAACGCTCAAGAAGGTGAAGGGACAAGCTCGAGTTCATGCCCTCAAGGAGCTCCATCAAGTGGTGGCCTCTCATGCCACTGCTCGCAAGACAATCATTGATGAAGGTGGAATCTCTGTAATGTCATCCTTACTCGGTCCTTTCACTTCCCATGCTGTTGGCTCCGAAGTCATTGGTATTCTTGTAAGTTTGACTCTTGATTCTGAATCAAAAAAGAATTTAATGCAACCTGCAAAAATTTCTTTGATGGTGGACGTTTTGAACGAGGGTTCAATTGAGACGAAAATTAATTGCACCCGTCTGATTGAATCATTGGTAGATGAGAGGGATTTTCGGTCAGAGATTATCTCAAGCCATAGCCTTTTGCTTGGATTGATGAGGCTGGTGAAGGATAAAAGACACATTAATGGAATCTTTCCTGGACTCAGCCTTCTCAGAGCAATATGCTTGCACAAAGATGTTGGAAATTTGCTAGTGAGCATTGGGGCTGTATCCCAATTGGTTGAATTGTTGTCTGGTCTGGAGCCTGATTGTTTAGAATTAGCTCTTTCCATTTTAGATGCATTGGCATCCATACCAGAAGGCAGGGTAGCTTTGAAGGATTGTTCTAACACCATACACGTTATGGTGAAATTGTTGATGAGGGTATCAGAGAACTGCACCCAATATGCATTGTCAATCCTATGGTCTGTTTGCAAGCTTGCGCCTGAGGTTTGCTTGTCGATTGCTGTGGATGCAGGACTTGCTGCAAAACTCCTACTTGTGATTCAAAGTGGTTGCAATCCTATTTTAAAACAGCGGTCTGCTGAGCTCTTGAAGCTGTGCAGCCTAAATTATTCAGATACCATCTTCATTTCCAAGTGCAAACTTACTAGAACCATCCAATGAGCGTGGATTTTGACCTTGGTTGTCTACAATCTGTACATTTGCGGGGCGGGAGAAGAAAAGATCAGCCACATCTCAGATACAACTCAAATAAACCCCAAGACATGGTACGAGGTTTGTGGTGCGAGGTGCGATTCTCTCCTGTATATATCTTAGTATTTTGATTCCAACAATTGATTCAAATGATGAAAAATCATAATGTGACATCGATACACCCTGCTTGAGTAGGTTCACTTTTGCGGGTTGCTTCTTGTCCAATGTTTATTCAAATAAGCCCCGTCAAGAAGATACTAGCATTTTATATACTGCTTTGGGGTATATGGATATAAGAAGTCATGCTGTTGTTGGATAGATTTACTTCTTATGGGAGAAAAATCACCGCAAAGATGGGGCCTGCAATTTCAATTGTAATTAATGGAAGTTGCTTTGCTCCATGGCTTTCTTGTAACTTACTCTTTGGATCTTGGAGGGCTCCAATTTTCCATTAAAAATAGTGGGAATTTTGCTTCTGACCTCAAACATGTAGAGACTGGAGATCCTTCGGCCTTCAAATTTTTATTTAGTGTACAATGGAAGCAAGCATTTCATTTTTAATCGGATCTTATTCTGCACTGCTCACGCGACTTCAAAAATTGCGGTGTTGATCATGTTAATTCTTTGATATCAATTATTCATTAACTTTTTAATATGTATAAAAATTTGATTTAAATGGTCGTAAGATTTCCTTCGGCGCTATAACAATGGCCTGGGGGAAGGAACACTGGAAGATGAAGAGATGGCCGGTCTAGCTTTCACCACATGTGCTCAAGTTTCCGATACTTGATTTATGGATGACTAGACGTCTGGACGGGTACGTGCATACTCTCTCTTATCCTTTTGTGGTGGGCTTCGAGGACCCTCTCATTGAAGCACTGCAGATTGGAAAAGAAGTAAAAGAAAAGCTTGGAGCTTTCGCTGAACAGGAGCGTTGAATTGCTGTATGTCCTTAATAATACCTCCAAATCAGAGCAACAATCGTGGCTATGCCAATAGTGCATAGTTGTGTAGAAACTTTTTGCACAAGATGAAAAAAAAAGGCTATAAAAATGACTGGACTCTGGAGAATGTTATGCGTTTTTAAGTTGTTAATTGATGCTTGACCAGGCAAAAAAAGGAAAGAAAAAAGGTTGCTTGTCTTCCCTTTGAAATGAACCTCAGAATAAAACACTCATTGGCATCAGAATCTTTGAAGTCTGAACAATTGGTGTTTTCAGATCCATGTCATACAAGAGTTTATCCTTGTAGGGGAAGCTACCTTGATCTCATCTTTGTTCAGGTATCTATTCATTGCATACAAAGTATCTTCTAAAAGGGAAACTTTATGATATTCCATAAAGAAAATGTCAAAATCTTCCCTCTCTTTTTTCTTTAATATGGCAATTTAAATAGTGGGTCATGACTGTCTATATAAAAGAAATTCATAAATTTCTAACGAAAAAATTATTATTTGAACATTAGGATAAAAATAAAGCAAGAAGACAAAAGGATTGAACTTTACGATTTTTTATTTAATAAATCAAATTTGTATAATTAAAATTCCTAAACTTGTTATGTATTTTATTTTCTCAAAGCAAGTTTTTTTTAATAATAAAAGCAATTCATATTTTAAGATGTTATAAATATATTTTTAGATAAAGAAGCAGTATTGCACAATTAAGGAATTGATTGTATTAATTTTAAATTAAGAGATAATATTATTCAAATTCAATTGTAAAATTATGATATTTATAATAATTCATATCTTATTTTGATAATAATATTAATTATTAAATAAGAACGTCAAACTATCAATAATAACATCAATTAAACCAAATGTTATAATACAAGTATCGAGGAATTAATGTTCTCTTCATTTCATCACTTGAGATAATGAATTTAAGTGATGCCAGTTTTAAACAAAATATTTTTAACTTTTTTTAGACCGGTAGTTTCTAAACTTCACACTATCAATATTTTTAACAAAAATGCTGATATAATACGGTGTGTTATGTGACTGAATTGAGAACCGAACAATTTTTTGTTTCTTATCTTTCCTTCTTCTCATCCCTATTATTTCCAAACCGAAAGTTAATGGATCTGCTGAGGGTTTGTTTGCTTTGCAGTAACTATTTTCTTCCTCGTCCTCTTAACAATCAAACATCACAGAGCACCATTTTTTGGTGACCAAACAGACAGAAGATCAAAAGCAAGCACTGAATCCAATACCCATTAATGAATGCCTAATAAATTAAAAAAATGCTTTTCATTAATCCAAGTGATGGAAAGAACCGTGGTATTTTTTTGCATTTAATATTTGATGAACGCGAAATTGCATCTTCTAGGAAAAACCCATTCATGGAGGGAGGAACAGATACCTGCAGAAAAATTATTTCTTCAAGGTTCTGATAGGGGACTACGCCACTAAACTGCGAATCCCAACAGATTTTGTAGTGTTATGCCAAAGAGAGGAGCACTTAAGGGCTTCGAGGAAGAGGGTGATAAAGAACTGTATCTTAAAACGGGTTGGAAGACATATGCAGAAGATAATGGTTTGGAAAATGGATGAGTTTGTAGTTCTCAAATATGATGGGAACTCAACGTTAAGGTTAAGATCTTTGGAATATCTGCCTGCCAAAAGGACCTTCAGATGGGTACCAATCGGAACTCAGACTAGGTATCAAAATTCAAACAGAGCCCAGTAAAGGAAGAAACTTTGAGATGGATCAGGATTCATCTTTGGGTATCAATAGAAGGAATTGTGTGTTTCAGAGAAGAGAAAAATTAGAGATGAAAAATGAGGGGCCAGTTCAAGACTCTCTTATAGAAGGTGGAAGAAGAGGCAAAGATTTCAAACAATATTTTGCTTCTCAAATTAGTCATTAGTCATTGGGTGAAATGACTCTTATTAAATTTAATTGATTATATATATTTTATGTATCTTTAATAAAATGCTCTAATAAATCGTGTTCCTTTTATAGTAACTAGTGAATGGAAAGAATCAATTTGTATTTAGTTATATTTCTCTGTGAAGTTTAGGTTGTGTTTAGAAGATTTGATAAGTCTGTCTTTAAAAAACGCACAAGGGAGAGGACGGGAAGTGGGGGAGAGAGGAGAGAGAAAATAAAAATAAAAATGAGCAAGTGTCACGTTGTCAACGGATATAATGGGACCTCAAATAATTAAATGTTATAGGCTTATAGCCTACAAGGAGTAGTTATAGAGATAAACAAATTATACTCTAGTAAGTGTAATTTTGGTATTATATTAGTATTTTTTATTAAAAATATTAACCAAATTAAATTTAAAGACTAAAAATATGAATTATTAAAAATAATTTAAATAAAAAATAAATTAAATTTTGCTTGCAATTTTTGAAATAAAAAAAATGCTTACCATGAAACGGCGTCAATGAAAAGGTATGAACCCGTTAAAAACTCTTCCCATGTGATTATTGGTGCAATCTGCTGAGAGCTCGAAATCTACGATGTCATGGTTAGCCAGGACTATCGCCGACTCACTCAGAATCGACGACGACGACGATGACGATGAGGAAGGCCTTCACAATGCCAACACTCTCAACAACAATGACGGTGTCTCAAATTCACTTCCGAAACCCGAATCAGAAGCTGTTCAACCTGAATCACAATCATCGTCATCTGCATCTACCCCTTCCGCATCGGGTGTCAGGGATGACCTCTCTGAGCTCACCAAGACGATATCCCGACAATTGTGGGGCGTTGCTTCTTTCCTAGCTCCACCACCTGACCCTTCTCATCCTCAAACTCAGATCTCGGATCCTGAACCTTCTGACCGATCAAGCGACCGGCCCTATTCGAAGGAATCCGATGAAGCGGTTATTTCTGGGATCCGAAGCGATTTGGCTGAGATTAGTGGGAAATTTAAGAACGGGATCTCGAAGCTTTCTAGTAATAAGACGGTATATGAGATTACGAAGATCGCGTCGAATTTTCTTCAATTTGGATCCGAGGAGGAGAGGTCGCTGGAGGAATACGGCCTCGACAGTGTGGTTGGGGTGACCGAGGAGGTGGTGGCCTTTGCCAGAAACATTGCGATGCATCCAGAGACTTGGTTGGATTTCCCTCTGTCCGATGATGCGGATTCTGATGGTATATTGGGTTTCTTAATCTCATGTTCTTTGCTTATTAATAGCTTTTATTGCATGATTCTACCCCCGATGAGGTTAATATCAATTATTTCCGAAATACTTTTTTTTTTTTTTTGCGTTATTCTGAAATCAAAATAATCTAGGTATAAAATGTGCTTCATATTAATATGAAATTCTAGTACTGTACGTGGTTATGGTATATTTCTCTTTTCCATTATAGGCGTAACTTTGGTGTAGTTAATCTGTTATTAACTTATTATCTAGGTAAAGATTATTGTTTTATTATCTCTAGTAAATGATTTCTCAGAGATTGATTTGATTTACCTACGCAAATAGAGAATCCATTTCTCTATCTGCGACAGTCGATTTAGTGTTCATGTGTTGTCTGGCATATTAATCTAATGCTCGATGCTCCATGAAGCTTGAGACTCAAGACTTCGACAACCCGGAATACGTACACCCCTGTTTCATTAAAATGATATTGTAGCTTAACATGCATATTAACCTTGCGCTTGTACGTGAATTTGATTGTTAAGCTCGAATATTTATTAAAGTTTCAACCCATTCATTAAGAGGAAGTTCTGGTCCACTAAGTTTGTCATGGAAAACACTTTCCGTAAGTCTGAAGATGTTCATCTGTATATTATGTTGCTGATATCCTGCAGATTTTGATTTGTCTGATGCGCAACAAGAACATGCTCTAGCTATTGAACATTTAGCTCCAAGGTTATCTGCCCTTCGAATGGAACTTTGCCCTGGATATATGAGTGATGGTTGCTTTTGGAAGATTTACTTCGTACTCCTGCACCCTAGACTTCACAAAAATGATGCTGATCTTTTATCAACCCCACAAGTGAGTCAAAATTTACTTCTGTTTTATTAGTCTGATTAGCTTCGGAATTTGTGGGCCTGGTGTGTTATGAAGGTTGTGATTTATGTCTTTGTTTTAAGTTGTTTTAACCATATGAAAAGAGCAATTGAATTATGGTTGCTTAAGATATTTCACAGTCTTCGCATTTCAAATTTTTAGTTTGATTTTCTGGAATTGTAATGGGATTCTTGTATGTCACTTTGCTTGGATGATTAAATTTCATTGCTAAAAGTCCCTTTTATGTCATATGTGATCCTCCTGCATCACTATAGGACAGTCTCATATTAGCTTGGAACTAAATCATTCTTATTCTTGCAACATGTAATTGCTTGACTATGTTACTTTTGGGATTGGCAATTTATTAATTTTCAAAGCCTTTATTACTCGCAATTTATGTTATATATACAGATAGTGGAAGCTAGAGCAATTTTAACTCAGGAATTAGATAAAAGAAGTAAGGTAAAGCAAGAACCAGACACATCTGCAAGAGGCAATGTTCACTCAAAAGAGGAGGACCAACATCTCTCCGTACCATGCAGTTCTCAACTTGAATCAGTGCCTTTGCGGACATCTGCTGCTGAAGCGTCTCCGTCTATTGTTGTGACTGAGGATGGAATGGAGAAGCATCCCGACCAATGTACTGAAATTCAAATGATTGACAAGTCCACAGTCGAAGAAGTACCTGTAAATCCAACTGTACAACAATCGTCTTCTGGATCCATGAATAGATCTTTGGATGAGACATATGAGGATGATGCGGATGATTGGTTGAAAGAGGATAGTTCAGAAATGGTTGGTCCGGGTGGAACTTCCATTGCTACAGCTAATGACGATGATGTATCATTCAGTGATCTTGAGGAGGAGGACGGAGATGTTCCTGCCAATTATAAAAAAGCTAGTTCAGGTTCTGATTCTTCAACAAAAGGCTCTCGAGATTGGGTTCAGTTAAGTAGAAGCTTACCTAACTCTGGTAAGGATATCAACACTGTTGATAGCAGACATGCTGGTTCTGAGCATGCAAGTGCTCGTAATTCTGAGACCAAGGATTCTAGTGACTGGCTTGACGTTGACGACATTGATGTAATATGATAATGCCACGAAACCCGTCCAGGATTTGTGAATATAATAATCTCTTTACGCTGATTAACCTGTGGAAACTGTATTTATGTACATATGGCCCGTCTTCACTGGGCATTGTGCTGTGTGTAGTTATACCCACAGTAGGCCCGCATAAACTATCTTTCATTAGATGTGTTGGAATTGCAAATTTTATTATGGTCGAAAAATGCAAGTTATTTGGGGTATGAATCCTCTCGGGGGACTAAACTTAAAATACATCCTGAGTGAAGCCAAGAAAGAAATTATTAGTCGCCACTTGCAATGAATAGGAGTTCTTTAACAGAGAAATCTTTGAGACGGAAATATTTAAACAATCAATATAACGTTTGTAACAATTCTATGCTTGTTATTAATAGCAAAAATTTCTTTGATTTTTAGGTGCATATTCGACCGGCATATTTCTCTTTCAAGTTTTAACAATGAAGAGATAACCTATTTAAATCACCCTAATTGAAGGTATCACCAGGATGGATTCGAATTGCAGGAGTCGGTATCCTTAAAGTATTGCATTCTAGAACATAACTGTTGATTTGTTCCCCGTTCAATCGTAACTAGAGTCACAAAAAAGATAACAATCAACTCTACTCTTAAGAGAGTGAAAAATGGAAACAAAAACAAGATAGTATCGCAGAGCCCTATCATTTAATGGTATTTTTCATCTGAAAGGAACATTAGAGTGCTCATCAAATCGTGGGAAAAGCACTCCCTTTGCGCACTAACTACCCTACTCCAATTTTTTGTTTTAAAAGGAAAAAAAAACTAATTTAACTTGTATATATACATGGCAATTTAGTGTTTACAGACATTGAGGAATCAGGATCAAATGGCGCGGAAATTGCAGGAGAGGCGCTCAAGGTGAGACCATAGCTTGCTTCCCAATGAAAATCTTGGCCTAGCCTGTACACTGCTGTGGGTTTCATGTCTAGTCCTTATGGAAGATGAGGGTTGAGGGAGAGGGACCCTGTAGGGTGACTTCTGAGCAGCAACTATGGATCCATCAGCTTCTTCTCTCACTAACTCAACTATATTCGGATTCACATCTTGACCTGAATAATCTACAACATAGAATGATCCTACTGCTTTGTCGCCTTGTGTTCCAAGCTCAACCCTTGATATGGATAGTCCATTCTCACGAAATACTTGAGTCACGTCCAACAGTAACCCCGTTCTGTTTTGCGTGTGAAGGTCTACCCTTAATCCCTGCAGTAGCATTAATGCAATGCATTGGTTTCTTATGTAGTAAAGGCGGACGAAGCACTTATACACAGCAAACTGGAGGAAAAGAAAAAACCTTTATGGTGTGTGTTGCGGGCGATGCATGCCACACTATGCGCTCTATAGCAGCTATTAAACATAAGGTGAGCTTTTGCCTCTCACTGTGTGTGTCCAGAGTTATACCATCGCCGCGCCTTACAAAGTAATCCTGTGAAATCATCAGAATCAACAACAGAGGCGGATCACTCCCCCCCCCCCCCCCCCCAGAAATTTTTTTTTTTTATAAAATTTTAAAATAATTTTTCAAAATTTTAATTAAATATATATTTTCGCCCCCCCTAAAAATAAGTTTTATTTTATATATAATTTTAATTAAATATATAATTTTTTATTTTATATTAATCCCCCCCCCCCCCCAACAACTTGTTCAAGATCCGCCACTGATCAACAACCTACAATTTAAGTTTTGTAGACAACATTAGGAATATGAGATTTGTGGTACCTGGTCAGCCATGGAGCCCTTGGATCTAATGGCTCCGTGAAACACCACGTAGTGCATGTCGGTGAGGACGCACACAGTATCGAAGAGCAGTTTTGGGCGGTCCCTGCTCCTCACATTCACTACCCAGTACCCTTTGTCCTCTAATCTTCCGATGGACACTTGGTTCCCATCACACCCCTTGTTGTGCTCCTCACACCTCTCATAATCCCTATCGGCGTACATCAGCTGGTGGAGGCGCCGTTCTGTATGGGGGCTCCCCACGGGAAAGGTTGTGAACCTGACGCTCCTCCTCTCTACCACGTTGTCTACCTGCTCCTGTACGTGGGCCAAGCGTATTGGGTCCCCGATGGGCCCAGAGTTACACGCGTCCTCCACGTAGATTATGCAGGCCGCACTGTAATTGTGGGTCCAGGCTATTGAGGAGGTGACGTTGCAGCTCAACTCAAGCAGGACAGCTGAGATCTCTGATAGTAGGCCCGGTCTATCTGTGCCCGTAATCTCCAACGCTGTTTGTGGTAGGTGTCCCTTGCAATCATGTACCCGTACGTAGTTCCCTTCTAGTCTCACAAACTGCCTGCTGAATGTAAAGCATAAGGCTTTCGTCGGTGATCTTGTTGACCAACTGATCGGTCACGTGGAACACTGCAATCAAAACATGCAGCATCCATCATCAGCCATAGCCCATACAAAGCTCTGATTATTATTAAATTTATTAAGGAAAAAAGTACGTACTTACCGTCCATGAACCATACACCATCAGAGGAAACGTATGATTTGGAAATAAGGAGGTCAAGATCTGTGAGCACCTGCACCATATCCAATAATATCAATCTGCTTGTCTCCACGTCCAAATCGATCAACGGTAGTTTTAGGCATAAACAAGGGCCAGATAGCTTGGAATGAAGATAATTGAGTCTAACCTTTATCACCGTGCAGTCTCCGTAAGAATCGTTGTCTATACACACCCAGCATGCATGCCCACAAACAAAAAACACCCCTTTTTCTTCTTAGGAAATTAACAAGAACAATTAATTAGTGATGATCGATGATCACAGTTCCACAATATTATTTAGTGATGGTAGTACCTGGGAGGGTGTATTCTTTCTATGAGGGATTGAAGCTCCCGATCGATGTGGGGCTAGCTGATAAATTATCTCCATCTGCTTCCAATTTGGGGGATCGATGCGTATGGTATGTATATGTTCAGAGGATATTGTACGTTCAAAACAAGACAAGCCAAGGAGGGTGCGATCGTCTTTGTTGAAATCCGAGTTGTATGGAAATTGGAGCTTGCTAGGAAAATAGCTTATCAAAGAATTTAATTGGAAGCGTTTGAACAGTCATGAATAAATGAATTACGCATGCATATATAAGAAGAAATGATAGGATGAATACCTGTAAAGAAAGCTGTATGTATATATGGTTCAGATCAAATAATGATGATTGCTATGTTTAGTGGGATGTTGCCTCTATAATCATGTATTTATATTTTTATTAAGGGTTGCAACGGAATATATATTATAATTGGAAGCTGAGTTTGGAGGCTTAATGCAGCGACTGCGAAATTCCAGAGAGCGAAAAAAGGACACGATGAGAACGCGTCATTACATATCGGCTTTTCCCTGGCCACTCTGCCACGTGGCAGTTTGTGGTAAGTTACATGCAGTCAAACTCTGAACGTGTGTTACAATAAATGTAATATACATTCTTTTGCTCCTTTCCTTTGGATTCTCAACTTGGGAGTCCCCTCTGCAATCCTATTCCTCGAAAACATCTTTGTCTTGGCGGCTCGCGAGTTACTTTCGTGGCAAAATCATCGCGCTTCGCCACCTCCAAGCCAATGGCCTCTTTTTATTTTATTTTTTGAACAAGTAAAATATTATTATTTATATATTAAAATAAATATTAAATTAATAAATAAAAATAAAAATAAAATAAATAAATTTTATAATTTTTAAAAATAAAATAAAAATAAATTAATATTATAATTAAAAAATATAAAAACAACATATTTATTAAATTTTACTCTATCAAATATTATATTTTAATATTTACAATTATAATTATTATAATATATTTAAAAATATATATAACAATAAAGAAATAATACATATTTCAATTTTAAAAAAAAATTATTTTTTTTTAAATTTTTTTACTCTTATATAAATAATATTGTAAATCTGATTTTTTTTATTCAAATATATAAATCTAAAATTAATATTATAAATTTAAATAAAAAATAAAATAAAAAATTCAAACTTTTAACCTCTTTCTAAAATAGAAAAAAATCTTCCCAGTCCTTGGATGACCCATCAAGCCCATTTTACTTTTGCTTATGCCAATTTTAAGAAGGAAAAAAAGAGAGGATAGTTATAATTTATGTGTGTTTTTAAATTTAATTAAAAAAATAATGAATAATCAACAAAAAGTCAACATTATAATTATATACAAATTAATTTTGAAAAATTACGACGCTAAAGAAAAAAAGAATGACCGTATAAAATTTTTTAAAATGGGTATTTGTTGTTGTGGCGGTGGTGTGGCCCCAGGGAAATATAGAGATACTAGCACGAATTGAGGTTGATATTCAGAGTTATTGGTACCACCAAGAATAGAAGGCGCACAACTGCCCTCTCAAACACGAGCCGCCACTGTATCTTCTGCAACGGCCTTGACGTCATAACCCTCTTTCAGGTCCGTCTCGCCATATCTCTTCTATTTGTCCACATTCAATTTCGTGTGTTCCTCTTGTTCATCGTATCTTTTCTTCAAGCTGGATCACTTTCTTTGATTACACGGCAAACATATTGGAACACAAAAGGAAATGCTTTGGATTGTATATTGCAAGAACCCAGCAATTAAAAAAAAAAAAACGTTAATTTCTTGCAACTGCTCTCAGTGAATGAATGAAGCTTATCGAATTTAGTTGACGAAAAGTTAAATTATAATTAACCGGTGAGTTGTTGCGTTGTATTGGTATCTCTATCCATGGAACTCCATTTGGTTGAAAAGGGATTTGATTATGCCCGTAAAAGGAAAAAGTGGATCTTTCTAATGGCTGCTGTTGGGTTCACTGGGTACGGTGCTTATAAAGTTTATCACACGCCTTCAATTACTCGCAAGAGAAAGAGACTTTCAAAGCTTTTGGGTGCATTGATTTCTGTAGCAGAAGCAGTCTCCGAATCTGCAGAAACTGTTGGGGTAGTCTCCAGAGATATGAAGGAGTTTTTGCAGTCTGATTCGGATCAAGTGCCCAATAGCTTGAAGCAAATTTCTAAACTAACTCGGTCTGAGGAGTTTTCAGATTCTTTGGTTAGTATCACTCGAGCTGTTACTCTCGGAGTTTTGCGTAGCTATCAATCTATGAACAGAACTGATCGTAATCAAACCAGAGATGGTTCAAGTCTTGTCGATCGGGTGGTGGACAAACTGTTTGCGCCAGCTGGGTCAGGCTTTGCTTCTGTAGTTGTTGGAAGCTTTGCACGGAACCTAGTCCTCGCCTTCTATTCAGATGGGCATTCGGGTGGAGAATCAAATTCAAACAATTCCACCAGTGTTAGTCATCATGGCTCCAGTTTGGATCCTGAACCTGTTCCAAGATGGGTGGATGTGGTTTGTGGTGACAGTAGCAGGGACCTAATTGGGAGTTGCGTCCAACTATTTGTGAGCACAGCGGTTACTGTGTATCTTGACAAGACCATGCATATCAACACCTACGATGACTTCTTCTCTGGCTTAACTAACCCAAAGCATGAGACCAAAGTGAGAGATATGTTGATATCTGTTTGTAATAGTTCCATAGAGACACTCCTCAAAACATCTCACCAGGTGCTAACAAATTCAAATCCAAATGGCGATTCAAATTCAACTTCTTATATGGCTATTGAAGAAGGTGCAAGTCCAACTAGGAATCAGGAATTGGATGGAGAGAATGAACTAAAAGCAGGAGAAGTTTCAGATGAAGAAAAAGAGAGTGGATGGGTCGGCAAGGTTTCGTCCACCTTGGCAGTTCCTAGCAATAGGAGACTTGTTCTTGATATGACTGGGAGGGTGACATTTGAGACAGTCAGATCATTCATGGAGTTTGTTTTAGAGAAATTTTGTGCTTGTGTAAAAAGATGTGCAAATATTGTTCACGAGGCATTAGTTGAGATTGTGAGATTTGCAGCAGCAAAATCCTCTGTTATTGTGACAATATGTCTCTCGTTGAGCCTGCACATACTGGGTGGCGCTTGGGCTTTGGTGCCTGCTTAAGTAGTTGAGAATAGTTTCATTAGCCAAGTGGATTTGATTGAACTTTTGGACTAGTGAAACTCTTTCATGCTCGGTTGCTTCCTCAAATATGCAGCTACAAACATGATTTCTTTGCATACCAATATATACATATTCAGTAAATAATTGTAAATTTCATATTAAGTGAAAAATTCACTATCGATAGATGTGAAGCGTCCTGCAGTCGTATCTTAAATCTTTCCTCTGGTTAGATGGCATTCATGAGATGGTCACCTGGGTTTTTTAGAACTTCCTTGTAGAAAAGTTGTCATCCATTCATACTGCACAGTCTTATTTGTTTGACGGTGTAATCTGTAGAACCCATTCTTGAATTGGAATGTTAAAACCTTGCTTGCAGTAAACACATCATTGCGTATGGTATTATGTATAATGTCATTTTTGTTGAGCGTAAGACGTCCATATTCAGGTCGTTTGAATTAACATTCGTGCATCGCGAGGAGGCTTGAGAGGTAGACTATGACTCTGTGATCACCAGAACTCTCCTGTTGTGGATAGTTTTTCATTTCTGAAATCAAAATGAGCTTTTCAGATCCTACTGGCATTTTACTGTATTTATGCCACGGCCTTGAGTAAATCTTTGCGCAAAGCCAACTTATACCGACAGGCCGAACTTTAACCGCTCTGCGTTGTGCTTAAAACGCAATCCAACTTATATCACAGTTCTTAACATTTGCGCATATTTTAGGTGCAAATCTCTAGTTTCCTGTTATTCTTTATCATTTATTTTTTTTAAGGGGAACGTTTCATGCCTGGCTGGCAATGCTAGATAGAATTGCACGGGCAAATGCGTAAGATATGCATAGCTCGCAAGCTCCATACTTGTACACGTTTAAAATTTCTACAAAAGAAATTACATCTGTCTGTATTGGCTAGTCAAGGAACATTTATCAGCACTTGATGGAATGCCAAAAAATTTTAAACATTGCGTTTACATGAATTATGCGTGTCGTACTTGCGCAAATAATTCCTACTTTATCCGATGTACCTGAAAGAACATTCTACAATAATGCCAAATGCAATTACAACAATGTTTATTGTAGATAACAAATACGAGTGCTAAAGTAAAGTTCTATATACTTGGCAACTCAAAAGACGAAAGCTGCATGGCTAGGCAGGAAAAAGAATGAGGGGGAAAAAACAAAGAGCTTCCTTCTTTGAAAATTTGCGAGCGGAAACTGGAGCTCAATGTCCTTTAACAACCATTTCCAGCACAGCTGATGCAATGCCTCTTTCAAGTACGACCAAAATAAAAATATTGTCTGCCAATTCTTAACTTTAGTCCAATGAAATTGACAAAATATGACATGATTTCATATGATGGTGAGCTAAGTTGAGCTTGAGTCTTTCTCTTTTGCGGATGCCTCTTCCTGAAGCTTCTTCTTCCAATATTCGTCAAGGGGAGGTCCAAATATTGCCTTACCAGAAACGACACCAATCCTGCAAACACAATACACAATCATTCATAGATCTATGAAATATTCAAATATACCTTAATTTAGCAGTTCAAAAAGCTGAAATTTTAAAGCAGATTAGATTGTGTGTCCAAGTGTAATATCAAATAATAAAGACAAGACAATAGAAACAAATATCTGAAACAGCATGTTGGAAAGGACACAATAAGAACTAGAAGTTTTAAGGTAAACATTTTGATACTTCAGAAGTCTGTTATCCTTCTACGGTAGCAAATGCTCAAATGAGTTCACCAATACAATATGTCTTTAGTGTGGTTTATTGTACTTAATATGCCATTGACAATTGTTTATCAAAAGTTCACAAATATGTGCCTACAATGTGCAGAAGGCGTGGGCAAGCAACTTGGAATTAGGATGATGCCAACGCGAAGGGGTGTTAGCATTTAACTTGCAGCATGTTGACCACAATGCCTCGGCAAAGTAAATCCCAGCTGGAGCTGCACTTAATAAAATTCCAGTGCGTTTCTAGGAAGGAGCGGTAAATACGGGATTCGTCATGCTGGTGCATTTAGCATTACAGATAGTCATCTTTCCGTAAACGTGTGGCAATTGATATGAAGGGCACTTAGCAATGAATAAAGCACGTCAATCAAATATGTTGTATTATAGTATTAAGTTTGTGTATGGACAAGAACTGAAGTTCATTGACAAATAATCAGAATCAATTTGGAAAAAGGTACCGGATATGGACAGTGAATATGAATCAAGAAACCATAAAGTGACACCAATCAATCACCTTAACCTCGCTATCTGACACACTCAAAAGAGGTTTAGATTGATGAGTATGTATTCGGTAATTTTCAGAACTTGTTAAGCTAAATATCCAATACACAAACTGCGCTTACTATATAAGCAAGAACTGCAGGAAAGAATAATATGATATAGAGTTGTTGCTCCTTCATTAGGCATGCCAGCAGTTACGTGATTCACCAGGAAGAAACTAACGGAGAAGCAATTGGCCAAGGAAAACTTACACGACTGCTCCAATCACCATCGGCAAAGAAAGAAATCTGCTTCGGCCGAACATAATCAAAATTTATGGTGTGCTTTGGTTTTGTGCCTACCGAAAATTCAGGGCTTCCGCAACCAGGAGGAGGAATTCGGCAGAGGTAAGGGGGCGGGACACACCGACCAAGATAGGCCAGTTATGAAGTTACAAAAGGCCCATATAAATGGTCCGTTTGGTGCCTGATGCGATGACTTCTCCATACTCTTACCAATAAACCCGACTTTCTTTAATATTATTTTTGGGCCCAATGTCCAAAATAATAAAATAGCAAAGAATGAAATATTTTTATGTTTTTCTTTTGAAAACCATCACTCGCTATGCTTTATTGCCTACCATTAATACTTTTGAATAATGGGATGGAAGCGATGATAACTCCTTGAGGCGTAAATGACCGTTCAGAAGATCAAATAATTACAGTTGCCGTTTTACGCCTAGGATGGCATGGAGGGGATGTAGGGACTGCTGGTTCAATATTTTATGTTTATAATTTTATTAATTTTATTTCAACTTTTAAAACAATTTGATTTTTCTTATACCTGTTGCACACATATTGTGCAAAGCTCATTCTCCTTTCAAGTTTCGATTATCTCTTCTGTTGACAAAATATTTATAACGATGTTAGTATATAATAAGAAGATAATTATTTCTCAATTTTTAATATGATGTCAAAGGTTTTTAACTATACTAGTTAAGAGTAAAATATTTGTCACTCCATTCTTATAAAATTATAATTTTACACAGAAAAAACGTAATACTGAACATTTTGGGTTTAAAAGTTCGTGCACAGGCACTAGATTTTCTTATGCCTAAATTCGCCGCGCGCAGCTTTGTTGGCCAGATTTTTTTAATGCTCGGAGAAGATAAATAGGAGTACAATTATTGAGGAATAATGGTTACGTGGGGTTGAAGCTAAAATAAGAGCAAAAAGCATATGCTTTATATGGCTGGTTTTTTTGGTTGAAGGCTTCTCCGTCTTCACATTTCAATATCAACCAATTGGATCAGAGGCGAGTGATGAATACTGAAAGCAGCCTAAGTTGTTGATTGCATTGAATACTGAAAGCAGAGGAGCGTGATAAACTGCATTCAATCCAAAGCTTATGGTTACCTCTGTGCAAGTTACTTAATTAATTATCCCATACCTCAATTGCCACTTCTTCAAATCCACAGAGTCATAGGACTTCGAGACCCCCATTTTTCTTCTTTTTTACTTTAAATCTACGGAAACAGCTTATAAGCTGCTTGCTTTCAAGAGCCCATTTAGGTGGGAGACGCTGACACAAAATTAAGTGGGATAATAATCGCTTTTTGAAATAGTATGTTTTAAGCTGGCATGCGTGGGTTTATGGTCACAAGTTCTGGACCAATGAAACCCGGAGAGAGCTGCATGCTCATGAGCATCGATAAACATGTTTAATTAGTTCGTCGGATCGTGTCCTGAATTAGCTTCTTATGCCTCTGGTTTTCCACTACATTCATATACGTTGGGACAACTAATTAAACCTCATATAATTATTGGGAAAGAAGGAGAAACTCCATGTAGTGAGCGAATTCATCAACACTAGCCCATGGTAATTGATTCCTTATTTTATGAAATACACAATATTCCCATGAACAGTTTTCTTTTCAGCGGCACCTAACGTATATCTAGAACGGAGTCTTGCGATTACATATTGGTTATTAGTAGGAGGAGAGAGAAGAGTTTTCAAGGATTATGCTTCTGCGTATAAATATAGTCGATGTGAGCGGCAAGCGTTCTTCTCATTAAGCATTCTTCCTCTCCAACGCCTTCACAACTCTCCTCCGCCGCCACGCCATGCTCTGTCTCAACACCCTACTCACGAAAAACAAACACGTGTACGAAATATGGAACAAACTCATCAAGATATATAGAAACAGAGCATAAGAAAAAAGTAACGTAAAGCGAATAGTATTAAAATTCGACCAACCAGATGTTGCGTATTTGCGGAAGATTCCTTGTGAAAAGCTGGGTGAGGGCGAGCGGCGTGGGCCGCCAAATAGCAGAGGAAGAGGGAAGTGAAGAACAGGGCTGTGAACTTGGCCATCTTTGCTTTAGGATGTTAGATAGAGAGAGACTTGGAAGGCAAGAGGGTTTGATGCAACCAATTTATAGAGGGATGGTAAGAACAAGAAGCCCAATGGAGGTGTGAACTTCAAGGAGGTGAACAGGGGTTTACTTATTGCGGCTGCAATTCAACGACCAACAAATTAAATACCAATAGCAGGGGGGGAGTAAATGAAACCCTAATTTAGAAAGAGATGTAAGAAAGGAATAAGGTATTGTAACGCCAATGGAAAATTTGCAGTTTCTGCACCACCAAAGTGCATAGGGAATATATTCGTGGTTGACGAAAAAGTAAACAATTTATCTGTACAAAATACAAACAACAGAATAATAATATATATTTAGTGATAAACTACCCAAATTTCTAATTGGTCATCGCTAGTGATACATTGCTATATATATACGCATTTATTAATACGTATATAGTGCGAGGGTGCCAAAAAGTTCGGCTCTCCACAAATTGAACTCTCATAATTATGTATTAAAAACCCGATTAGTGAAATTATTGGTTTGGTTGGTGCTTTCCAAAAGAACTTGCATATAATATATATGATAGATCCTGTTTTATAAAATGGTATAGACTGACTGATGTTTGAATCCGAATCTATGACGGAGAATTAAACATGGTGGTATAGTATAGCGAGTGGTCAAGCCTCGTGGATAGTAGGCTAATGAGAAACCCCATCGAAGACTCTTCTTCGGAACATTAATTAGTAACACGATCGCAATAGCATTCCCGTCCAAAGTGGCCTGAAGCGTGTCTCACTTTTCCTATTTTGAATGTTAATATGAGACCAGATTTAGGTCTACATTCTAGGAGGACCAATGTAAGCTTGTAACGATTGATGGAAAATTTGATTATATCACCCTGAAATGTCAATCCAAGTGCCAAACTAATCGCTCACCTTGGAATCTTCAATAACGTATACACGCATTCATTAACGGGCGGGCTATAGCTGACTTCACACTCTTTGGTCTTAATTTCCCCTCCTCTGTTTTCAGGTGTTGAATACCCCGATGATATATGTGATTCATGACAAACTGGAGAGGATCGGAGGAGCAATAGTGGAATAATCTCTATCCACTGCAGAAGTGGATTTATAAGTCATTATTTCAATCTGCATGCAATTGCTGGTATCTGTAACGTCATTCTTAATTATATGACAACTTGTATTAATAACATTAATATTTCTCACAAGCGACGTTCCCAATGCTAACAGATTACAAAAGCCCGTACGTAAGGCATCGAAATAACCCCTCTCATCATCTACCTCATTCATTTCGTGTCTTTTCGAGTCATCTCCCGGAGGTTTCCATATCCATGTTGTTACGCATGTAATTAGAAAATTCTCTTCAAAAAATTTTACCAAAAAAAAAAAAAGGTTCGATGCGTTCCCTTTTATGTGATTTCAAAAGCCACAACTTTCGGCAAAGACTAATTAAAGCTGTAATCTAGAATCAAACTCCGACACCCAGACACACTTTAAAGCTTCTTTGACGTAAGGTATGTTTATAGACAAGTGTAGACTATACGATTCATTCCAACATCATATTCTTATCACTTTCGATCAATTGAAAAAACAATATAAAAGTATTTTATTTTTGTAATATGAATACATATGAACACGTAACAAAATTCCACCACATTCCATTTCACGTATCGAATCTTAATAAAAAAAACAAATCTAATAATAATTTGAGAGTGTTTGAATGTCTTGTTCATATGCTTAACTATACACCTTATTGGTTGCAAATTAGAGCAAAGAAACATGAATTAATATATATATATAGTGCTGTTGACCCTGCGGGACGGGTGGGTGAATAAAATAGAAAGCAAGGAATTTAAGAAAAGTAAAAACAAAGAGGAATTGTTTGATCATTAAGGTAAGGAGAGTGCCAAGATTCGGTGGGAATCAAACTTATTTACGGCTTGGCTTAGGCTGGAATGAGTCAGTGCAGAATTTTTCTGGTCCATATATGAAATCCCTTTCGGTAGGTAAAGGGAACATTGGGTCGGACAAAGGGTTCATTGCTCCTCGTCATTCCAACTCGAATTATAAGAAAAGAAAAACAAACCACCCACGACAAAAAATGATTTCTTTCTGTTTCCTTAACAAAACAAAGTACTTCACTCTCATTTCTTCAGGCTTTTTATATATGAGCTGCCGATACTGTGCTGAACTGCTATCGCTTACCAAATATGAATAATGCTTGGTACAGCCATTAGATTCGAGTTCAAGTTCTTCACTTGGATAGAGCTAATCGTAACTGCATCATTTGTGTTAATTAGTGGCATGTACTGATAGATATACACAAGTTCCATTTTCCATCACCCGCTCCTCCCCTACTCTCTTAATAAATATGAAATGTAGGTGTCTGAGTTAACTTTCTTGCTTTTGCTGCAAAATGGTCTTGCTTAATTGCCATATACGATCAAGGGCCACAATATTAATGGAAAATGCCCCATCAATGTCATTTCCAATTCAACAGTATGAAAATTTCTAATATGTACACACATGACAACGACTCTGGGTCCACACCAAACAGATTCCGTGATCAATTGAGAATTTTAAACATTTCATTCTTTGCATCTACGATTTCTTTTGTGCAACAAATTATACAGTCCTTACAACTCAGAAAACAACAAGTTCATCCCCATTTTTCTGCATATTGTGGGCTCCATAGAAGAAAATACAGAAGCATAAATACGGATGAGTAGTCTGAATTTCTGACTGCTTTTGAATTTAGAAATGAGATGAAAACAAGAAGTGACTAGGCATGCAAACACAAACACAAGTGGCTCCGTCCACGAGATACTACTTTTGTGCAGCAGCCTCTGTAATTTATGTATAAAGGGGGGTCCTTATCCCATTGAATATTGATTTTATTTTATGGTCCTCCAAGCGTCTCCTTCAATCACACTTCTTGAATCTATCTCTCATGGTCGGTGGAAACCGGAAACACAGTGCTAGCCAAGCACGCTTTTAGTGTTTTGCTTCAAGGACAATTTTATGATGCTATATATGCAAGTAAACTCGGGTTTCCATCAACTGGACCCCAATGGAAAAAGACAAGACTGACTGACTGACTGACTTCACAATAATGAAAGCAGAATAGTAACTAGTCGGGGCTCCTACGTAAGGAAATCCATCACAATGCCATAATCATTTTGGTTGAGTTGAATCGTGGCAAGTGAATCGGTATCTTATCACAAGGAGCGCTATGGCTCGATGCTTTTTTCAGTGTGAACATGAGCTTCAAGTTAGGCTTCTGATAAACATGCTAGCTGCTCCGCTCCCTAACTTCAGAATAAAGTGCATTTGGCAATAATCTGACATTATCATAACATTTCAGCCACAATTGCCCAACCACTTCTAGTAACCACTGGCTTTTGGTTCTTGATATAACCACGAATTTACTGGTTTAAGAGTTATGTTGCAAATTTTCGCAAGTTATCAAATAATTGTTACCAAGACTTGAATATGACTTTTATCCAACATTTCACAATTCGAATAAAGAAAAACAGCCATAACAAAATTAAATGAGCTTTATAAACCACCAGTTTAATGCTTCAAAATAAAGGTTGTTCTACAATAGAAAATTTTTGAAGCAGTCCGAGATGCATCGGTTTTGAGAATAAATCGTTAGTCTTTTTTCTTCGTTCGGTCGAAATAAAAATGGTTTGTGATTTGAGTTCTTTGTTACCGATTAGGTCTGCTGTCGGCTCAAATGGGTGGGCCTAAAGGTCATTACATGGTTCAATATGTAATAGTGACGTACATAGAGAGAAGCCATGTATTTGGCTCTTGGGCTTGGTCAAAAGTTTCTTACTGGCGAGTGGCAACAATAGTCGGAGATATATAGCGATTCCTCCACTTCATTTTTTTGTTTTTTTGTTTTTTAATGTGTTGATAGAGATCAAGATTCAAAGATGGAGGTGGGCTTCTTGGAACATACATAATCCTCCTCATTTAGATATTTCACAATCGATTTTAACGTAAAACTATTTTTTAGAATTTTTTATTCTTGAAGTGCTTTCCCGGTGAAGTATGGATTTTTGGATGACAGATCACCAGTTTTCGAGTTCCTAATTTCATACCGTTTTAGAAGAAAAAGGGAATGAAAAGAAAGAGAACGATTCTATTGTTATTTCCTCAAGCAACTCCTCGGTTAAGCAGTGGTACCCAATTCATGATTCTCTTCGCGCTTTCTTTATCCGGGATCGACTAGTGCTGGATGATAATTCATCCTCACGCGTTTTGGTGGATATAAAACACTTCGATAAACCTTATTATTATTATTTGGCTATAAAGAATAAGGAGGCAGGGGACTGGACATTCCATCTAGTCAACAAATACAAGCAATAAACTTAATGCTTTATTATAAGTAGTACTATTACTTTATATGTAGGATGTAGTACGTATGGGGGGATATACGGTGCGTTACTTGTTGGCAAAGACCAACCAATAAAACCAGTGAAAAAGTGAAGAATTTCCATATTCCAAACCCCTTCGTGGCCTAGGTACCCTTTCTTGAAGCTTTGGGGGTCTCTTGATTACAAATTAATTAGCTAAGTTTTACATCTCCGTCTTCAAATTCTGGGTAATTATTATTCAATGGAGTTAAATTCCTGCGCCAACTTGTTGTA